>JARBWK010000002.1:9247757-9847757 GCA_030556195.1 Anolis apletophallus | reverse complement strand
AAGCACAGCCCAATATGTATTCCTACTTGAACCCAAGCTCCACAGTATCCAATGCCTTTATTTCAACTGACACTGTGCATTTTCACATATTTTATTTCAAATGGCACAAGAAGACAAAGAAACATTATGCCTTCAAGATAGGCCAATGTCATGTTGTTGCTTTATGCCCCAACTATAGGAAAGGGTCTCATCACTTTAAATCTCACCATTTGAAAGAGATGTCTTCCAAATTCTATGTAGCACTTTCCTGCCAGCTTGAAGTGTAAGAGAGAAGTTATCCTGCAAGCAAATACTTAAACCATGGCCCATAATACAGCACTTGCTTAAAAGGTAGAAAATGGAGGAAGACTAGAAAAGACTTGTAAAGGATGGCTTTAAACACAATTTCATATTCATACTTACTTGAAAGCAAACTCCATAGGATCCAATAACTTAATTTCCTTGCAAGTGAATAGTCCAGTGTAAATTATCCCCAGTTTGCCTTTATCAGAAGGCAAAGGAATACTGTGACTTCAATATGAGTTGATGTCATGTTGTTTTTGTTGTTTCCTATCCTGAATCACAGTGTTGGAGGGACATCACAACTTTAAGGCTAAGTCACACTGCTTAAGATTTCTTCGAAATTATGTGCAGCACTTTCATGCCAGCTTGAAGTAAGGGTGAAATTTTCCTGCAAGCAAAGACTTGAACCAAGGTCCATAATCTAGTACAGGCAAGTGTCAACTCTTCCCTATGTTAGCCAAAGCTGGAATGCATGTGCGTGTGTATTGGAGCTACACTTTAAAATGTACCTGTTCCAACTTACATATAAATTCAACTTAAGAACAAACCTCCAGAATCTATCTTGTTAGTAACTTGGAGACTGCCTGTACTCCTAAACCATTGTAGGGTACTGGAATTTGGTTGCCCGGGGGGGGGGGGATAAAAGCAATAGCAAGGTAGGAAAGACTTCAGAGGATATTTCAGGTCTGTTTCTTGCTTAAAAAGCAAAGAATGGGGGAGAGGGATAAAAGGCCTGTACAGGATGACTTTAAGCACAATCTTATATGCATGCTTATTTGAAAGCAAGCTCCATGGCTGAATTTCCTTGCAAGTGTGTATTCCCATATACATTATTCCAAGTTACTACTGTGTTACATTAACAGAAAAAGAAACATTATGCCTTCAAGATGGGCCAATGCCATGCTATTGTTTTTGTTTATTTCATAGTGTCAGAAGGAACCTCATCACTTTGAGGCCCCTCTAAATCACATCTTTGATAGAGGCATCTCCCAAATTCTGTGAAGCACTTTGTCAGCATGGAGTGGTAAGGGAGATATTCTCCTGGTCCATAATCCAGTACTTTCAGGCTCCTCTACATGGTTCGGAAACTGCAATTAGTCCAATGGGCGGCAGCCAGATTACTAACAGGAGCTACATACAGGGAGCATACCACCCCCTTGTTGTGTCAGCTCCACTGGCTGGCTGTCCACTTCCATTCTCAATTCAAAGTGCTGGTTTTAACCTATAAAGCTCTATACGGTTCTGGCCCAGCCTACTTGTCCGAATGCACCTGCCTCTATGTCCCACCTCGCACCCTAAGATCATCCGGGGAGGCCCTGCTCTCGCTTCCGCCAGCATCTCAACTGTGGCTGGCGGGGACGAGAGATAGGGCCTTCTCGGCGGTGGCCCCTCACCTGTTGAATGCGCTGCCAAGCGAGATACGATCGATTCCATCCCTCCTAGCATTCAGGAGAAAGGTGAAATCTTGATTGTGGGATCAGGCCTTTGTACAATGACATAGCAGCACTTTAAATGGAATGGACTGGCTTGACAACAGAGATGAGGACACGGTTTTAATGCTCTAGCAACTAGATGTGTGGATTTAACATTGTTTAAATGTTATTAAATTGATTGTTAGATAATTTTATTTAATTAATTGCTACTGTTCAATTTTGTATGATTTATGTTTATTTTGTGTATTATTAAGGCATCAAATCGCTGCCTTTGTGAGCCGGTTGAGAAGAGCGGGGTAGAAATATTGTAAATAAATAAATTGTTGCATGATGAAGTTTGCTTCTTGTGTAAAAAAGGAGAGAACAGGGAAAAACAGAAAAGGTCTGTGCAGGATGGGTTCATGAGGAGTGTCTTAAAGAACTGGGTATGTCTGGCCTGTAGAAAAGGCTGAGAGGAGACTTGATAGCCATGTATAAATACATGAAAGGAAGAAAGGCATGTAATAAGGAAGAGAGAACAAGATTGTTTTTTGCTGCCCGTGAAACTAGGACTTGGATCAGTGGGTTCAAATGACAGGAGATTCCACCTCAATATTAGGAAGAACTTTCTGATTGTAAGAGCTGTTCAACAGCGGAACTCTCTGCCTCAGACTGGGATAGACCAGAAGTTACCTATTCCACCCCCATCCCTTCTTTTTCTTTTTTTAAAGAGAAGAATGCATAAAAGGAGAAGGTGCAGATAAAAGCAATGTTACATGAAAATGAAGTGTGTATAAATATGAGCACCAACAGAAACTAAGTGTAAGCAAGATGTTGTAATGCTGAAACAATAAAAAATATTGTACAGGAAAAAAGGATGGGACAATGCCATGCTATATTATTGTTTGTTTTCTATCCAGAATCACAATGTTGGAAGGCACATAACTTTAAGGTCGGCCGTCTGGGTGTTTTGGACTTTAACTCCCACAATTCACAACAGCCAGTAGAACATTTTAGGGGGAAGCCTCCAACAAAATGCATCCAGATGGCCACCGAGCCTCTGTTTAAAAGTTTCCAAAAAGAGAGAGCTCCCACCACACTCCGAGGCAGAGAGTTCCACTGAACAGCTCTTACAGTCAGGAAGGTCTTCCTAACGTTCAGGTGGAATCATCTTCCTTGTCATTTGAACCTATTGCTCTGAGTCCTAGTTTCACAGGCAGCAGAAAACTTGCTCCCTCATCCTTGTGACATCCTTTCACGTATTTATACATTACTATTGTGTCTCCTCTCAACCTTCTCTTCTGCAGGCTAAACATGCCCAGTTCTTTAAGCTTCTCCTCATAGGGCCATCCTGCACAGACCTTTTCTACTTTCCCCCATTCTCTCCTTTTTTTTTAAACACAAGAATAATATAAGATCTAGACTGGATCTTGCAAAACACGCACCTAAACACCCAGAAAGCTGACTTGATCCATCCACCCCCCCCAAATCGTGTTTCATTATGCAACAATAACCTGAAAGTACTGGATTATGGACCTCTTGGTTCAAGTCTTTGTTTGCAGGAGAATGTCTCCCTTACCACCACATGCTGGCAAAGTGCTGCACAGAATTTGGGAGAAGCCCCTTTCAAAGAAGTGATTTAGAGGGACCTCAAAAGTGATGAAGTTCCCTCTGACACTATGAAAACAACAAAGGCCGGTAGAAATTGTGAGAGTTGAAGTACATAACAAACGGAGGGCCAAAATTTGCCCATGCCTGCTCTAAAATCACATCCTTTTTTCTTTTTAAGCGAAGTGTATATAAATATGAGCACCAATAGAAACTAAGTGTAAGCAAGTTGTAATGCTGAAACAATACAAAATATTGTACAAAAAAAGATGGGCAATGCCATGTTATTGTTTGTTTTCTATCCAGAATCACAATGTTGGAGGGGCCTCAACAGTTTACAGTCACTCTAAAACAGGCATGGGCAAACATGGGCCTTCCGGGTGTTTTGGGCCCGCCCAGTATCGAATCTACCACCATTCCTAACAGCCCCTTCCCGCTTAAGTGCATCTTGCCTCCTGCACTGTGCATATACTATAATATATTGTATATACATATAATATTGATATTATAATGTAATACAATATAATACTAATAATAATATGATATTATAATTATATATTTTATATTACATGTAATATTACTAATATTACATTATAATGTTATAGGAAGTTCTCTACCAGCCCGCACCACAGAAAGAACACCATCATCCTCACGTCAGCATAGGCAAATATGTGCTTAAATCCGTTCAGCGGTTCACCTACCTGGGAAGCATAATCTCTTCAGACACCAAGATTGATAAAGAGATAGATCATAGATTAGCAAAGGCATATAGTGCTTTCGGAAGGCTTCACAAAAGAGTCTGGAGCAACAAACACCTGAGGCAAAGCACCAAGATCATTGTGTACAGAGATATCGTACTGTCTGTTCTCCTATATGGGTCTGAAACATGGGTCACCTATTGCCAACACCTACGACTCCTCAAACACTTTTATCAACGCTGTCTTCGCTCAATCCTAAATGTACATTGGACTGACTATGTGACGAATGTTGCTGTCCTTGAGTAGGGAGGGATCACTAGCATTGAGGCCATGATATTGAAAACACAACTGCGCTGGGCAGGGCAGGGCACGTCTCTAGGATGGAGGACCACCACCTCCCAAAGATACTACTCTATGGTGAACTCGCCATGCGTCAGCGCAAGAGAGCGCCCCAAAAAAGAGATATAAGGACTCCCTGAAACAACATGTCAGGCTTGGACAGATTGATTACCAACAATGGTCCACTCTGGCCTCACATTGGAAGGCATGGAGACACACTATCCACAATGCTGCGACCTCTTTCGAGAAGTCACGTCTAACGAGTCTCGAAGAGAAACGATAACGCAGTAAGAACTGCAACTTGGAAACAACATCACCCTTTCTGCTGTGCTTTCTACAACTGGAAGTTGCCTATCTCGGATCGGCCTTTTTAGTCATCAACGTGCTTGTAAAATGTGCTTCTTTCTAAGAATCTTTGTTCGCGAAGTAATGCCAGAGAGAGATTACAGTATGATGTTATAGTACAATGTAAATATACAATATTAGTATTGTGCTATGGCAATAACATGATATATTGTTTTTACATTTTACTTGTAAGCCACTCTGAGTCCCCTTCGGGGTGAGAAGGGCGGCATATAACACTGGCGCCTGCACTGGCTTCCAATTGAATACCGGGCTTCTTATAAGACATTGGTCCTGACACTCAAGGCCCTTCACGGACAGGGTCCACTATATCTCAGGGAGCGTTTTTCAGCCTTTCGTTACAAGAACAGTGCGACCACCCCGGGTCCAAGAGAGGTACACCTTGAATCCACAATCAATCTATGTCCATACCCTGTGGAACTCCTTACCACTAGGTGTAAGAGCCATGCCTGACCTACGGTCATTTATGTGAACACTCAAAACATGGCTCTGTGGTAGAGCATTTAATGTGTAACCATTTTAACTCTATTGCTGTATAAGTTCATTATTCCGTCTGTGTAAGTCAAAATGTTGGTGTTAACCTTTAAGGCCTTACATGGTCTAGGGCAGGGGTGCTCACACTTTTTCAGCATGCGAGCTACTTATAAAACAACCAAGTCAAAATGATCTAACTACCCACTACTCAGAGAGCCATAAAAGCAAAATATTTGGAAATTTATTTCAGTGAGAGCCATATAATATATTTTAAGACTGAATTCAACTAAATGTGAGTATAAGCCCCTGCATGTATTCATAATAATAATGATGATGATATTCATTCAGCGTCTGTTACTACTAATACTAATAATAGTAACAACAACAATAAGTTCCTAGAGTAGGAGGAGACCTCCATGAGCCACCCAGTCCAACCTTCTTCTGCCATAAGGGAAAAACACAATCAAAGCATTCCTCACAGATGGACATTCAGCCTCTGATAATAATAACAATGGGTTCCTAGAATAGGAGACCTCCAAGGGCCATCCAGTCCAACCTCCTTCTGCACCTGGGCAGTGTTGGGAGCCTGCGGGGCGGGACTGAGCCTTCCTCCCACCCTGCCTGTGATCTACCAGGACGCCCTACGCGATCTACCACTAGATCGCGATCTACCTAATGAGCACCCCTGGTCTAGGGCCTGTGTACCTGAGGGACCGTCTCTCCCTGTATGTTCCCCAGAGATCACTATGGTCCAGTGAACAAAACTTAGTGGAAGTCCCCACTGTTCGAACCTACCACCTGTCTTCTACCAGACAGAGAGCTTTCTCAGTGGAAGCTCCAACTCTCTGGAACACCTTACCAAATAATGTCCGGGCTCTTAGAGAATTATCTGCCTTCCGAAGAGCCTGCAAGACAACTCTATTTCGGCAGGCTTTCAATCTTAATGACCCAGTGTAATCTACTCCATATTTGTATGGCTGGCTACTAGTACAGTAGGGGACTGTTTTATTGTGGTTTATTGATGCTTTATTGTTTTATTATGTTTATATTGCATGTTTACTGTGTGAACCGCCCCGAGCCTATAGGAATGGAGTGGTATATAAAATGGAATAAATAAATAAATAAGTTGCCCAGAGTACTTACACCAGGGGTGCTCATCAGGTAGATCGCGATCTACTGGTAGATCGCATAGGGTGTCCTGGTAGATCACAGGCAGGGCGGGAGGAAGGCTCAGTCCCACCCTGCAGGCTCCCGACGCCGCCCAGGTGCAGAAGGAGGTTGGACTGGATGGCCCTTGGAGGTCTCCTCCTATTCTAGGAACCCGTTGTGGTGTTATTATTATTATCAGAGGCTGAAAGGCCATCTGTGAGGAATGCTTTGATTGTGTTTTTCCCTTATGGCAGAAGGAGGTTGGACTGGATGGCCCTTGGAGGTCTCCTTCTACTCTAGGAATCTATTGTTATTGTTACTATTAGTAGAACATAAGAAGAGCCATGCTGAATCGGACCTCAGCTAGTCCAGCATTCTGTATCACACAGTGGCCCACCAGTTGTACACAGGGATCTCGAGCAGAAGGGAGGGCAAAACCCTGACCTGCTCCCCGACCCCCACAACCAGTACCCGGGAAATCCTGCCTACCTCAACCAACTCCGAGGTGGCACTTGAATGACCTTTTCAGTAACTACCGATACACTTGGTATCCATGAATCTGTCTAATCCTGCCTTGAAGTTGTCCAGGCTGACAGCTGTCACAACCTCTTCTGGAAGTGAGTTCCATAACCCAATGACCCTCTGGGTGAAGAAATATTTCCCTTTGTTAGTCCTAATTTTCCTACCTTGGAGCTTCAGGGAGTGCCCTCTAGTCCTAGTGTTTTGTGACAAAGAAAACAGTTTTTCTTTATTCACCTTTTCTATCCCATGCATGATTTTATACACTTCGATCAAGTCACCTCTTAAACGCCTCTTTCAAGGCTGAAAAGACCAAGGCGTTGCAACCTGGTTTCATAAGGGAGCCGCTCCATCCCTTGGATCATTCTTGTTGCCCTTTTCTGTACCTTTTCCAGTTCCGTTATATCCTTCTTAAGGTGCGGAGACCAGAATTGTACACAGTACTCCAAATGTGGCCTTACCATCGATTTGTAGAGAGGTAATACAACATTTGCTGACCTATTTTCGATTCCCTTTCTGATCATGCCTAGCATAGAATTTGCTTTTTCACTGCTGCTGCGCACTGGGTTGACATCTTCATTGAGCTGTCCACCAAAACCCCAAGATCCCTTTCCTGGTTTGTCTCGGAAAGCTTTGACCCCATCAATTGGTAGGTAGCATTAGTAGCAGAGGCTGAATGAATATTATCATCATTATTATTATGAATAAATCCAGGGGCTTATTATCCTCACATTTAGTTGAATTCAGTCTTAAAATATATTATATGGCTCTCACTGAAATAAATTTCCAAATATGTTGCTTTTATGGCTCTCTGAGTAGTGGGTCGGGAGATCACTTTGACTTGGTTGCTTTATAAGTAGCTCGCATGCTGGAAAAGTGTGGACACCCCTGGTCTAGGGCCTGTGTACCTGAGGGACCATCTCTCCCCGTATGTTCCCCGGAGATCACTATGGTCCAGTGAACAAAACTTACTGGAAGTCCGCACTGTTCAAACCTACCACCTGTCTTCTACCAGACAGAGAGCTTTCTCCGACTCTCTGGAACACCTTACCAGTTGATGTCCACCCTCTTAGAGAGTTATCTGCCTTCTGAAGAGCCTGCAAGACAATTTTATTTCGGCAGGCTTTCAATGTTTCTATTGCATATGTTTATTGTGTGATCCGCCCCGAGCCTATAGGAATGGAGCGGTATATAAAATGGAATAATAAATAAGCCGCCCAGAGCACTTACACAGTGGAGGGCGACTCATCAAATAATAAATTGAATTGAATATAAATGTCGTCAATAAATAAATAAGTGGCTGAGGAGTGGGGGGAAAGAAGGGGGCCTGAGGCTGTTAGGAATGGTGGGAGTTGGAGTCCAAAACACCTGGAGGAAGGGCCCAACTTTGCCCATGCCTGGTTACCCTTCATTAAGAGGCTGAGGGGGGAAAGGAAGGGGCCTGAGGCTGTGAGGAATGGTGGGAGTTGGAGTCCAAAACAACCTGGAGGAAGGGCCCAACTTTGCCCAGGCCTGGTTACCCTCCATTAAGAGGCTGAGGGGGGAAAGGAAGGGGCCTGAGGCTGTGAGGAATGGTGGGAGTTGGGAGTCCAAAACAACCTGGAGGAAGGGCTCAACTTTGCCCAATACCTGTTTACCCTCCATTAAGTGGCTGAAGGGTGGAAGGAAGGGCCCTGGGGCTGTGAGGAATAGTGGGAGTTGGGAGTCCAAAACACCTGGAGGAAGGGCCCAACTTTGCCCAGGCCTGGTTACCCTCCATTAGGAGGCTGAGGGGGGAAAGGAAGGGGCCTGAGGCTGTGAGGAATGGTGGGAGTTGGAGTCCAAATCACCTGGAGGGAAGGCCCAAGTTTGTCCATGCCTGGTTACCCTCCATTAAGCGGCTGGGGGGGGGAGGAAGGGGCCTGGGGCAGGGAGGAAGGGGCCTGGGGCTGTGAGGAATGGTGGGAGTTGGAGTCCAAAACACCTGGAGGGAAGGCCCAAGCTTGCCCATGCCTGGTTACCCTCAATTAAGTGACTGAGGGGTAAAGGAAGGGGCCTGAGGCTGTGAGGAATGGTGGGAGTTGGGAGTCCAAAACACCTGGAGGAAGGGCCCAACTTTGCCCATGCCTGGTTACCCTCCATTAAGCAGATGAGGGGGGAAAGGAAGGGGCCTGAGGCTGTGAGGAATGGTGGGAGTTGGAGTCCAAAACACCTGGAGGAAGGGCCCAAGCATGCCCATGCCTGGTTACCCTCCATTAAGAGGCTGAGGGGGGAAAGGAAGGGGCCTGAGGCTGTGAGGAATGGTGGGAGTTGGAGTCCAAAACAACCTGGAGGAAGGGCCCAAGCTTGCCCAGGCCTGGTTACCCTCCATTAAGCAGGTGAGGGGGTAAAGGAAGGGGCCTGAGGCTGTGAGGAATGGTGGGAGTTGGAGTCCAAAACACCTGGAGGGAGGGCCCAAGTTTGCCCATGCCTGGTTACCCTCCATTAAGAGGCTGAGGGGGGAAAGGAAGGGGCCTGAGGCTGTGAGGAATGGTGGGAGTTGGAGTCCAAAACACCTGGAGGAAGGGCCCAAGCTTGCCCATGCCTGGTTACCCTCCATTAAGAGGCTGAGGGGGGAAAGGAAGGGGCCTGAGGCTGTGAGGAATGGTGGGAGTTGGGAGTCCAAAACAACCTGGAGGAAGGGCCCAACTTTGCCCATGCCTGGTTACCCTCCATTAAGAGGCTGAGGGGGGGAAAGGAAGGGGCCTGAGGCTGTGAGGAATGGTGGGAGTTGGGAGTCCAAAACACCTGGAGGAAGGGCCCAACTTTGCCCATGCCTGGTTACCCTCCATTAAGAGGCTGAGGGGGGAAAGGAAGGGGCCTGAGGCTGTGAGGAATGGTGGGAGTTGGGAGTCCAAAACACTTGGAGCAAGGGCCCAACTTTGCCCAGGCCTGGTTACCCTCCATTAAGAGTCTGAGGGGGAAAGGAAGGGCCCAACTTTGCCCATGCCTGGTTACCCTCCATTAAGCGCCTGAGGGGGGAAAGGAAGGGGCCTGAGGCTGTGAGGAATGGTGGGAGTTGGGAGTCCAAAACAACCTGGAGGAATGGAGGGCCCAACTTTGCCCAGGCCTGGTTACCTTCCATTAAGAGTCTGAGGGGGAAAAGGAAGGGCCCAACTTTGCCCAGGCCTGGTTACCCTCCATTAAGCGCCTGAGGGGAAAGGAAGGGGCCTGGGGCTGGTGAGGAAAAACACCTGGTGGGGCCCAGTTGGAGTCCAAATCACCTGGAGGGAAGGCCCTTGGGGCTGTGAGGAATGGTGGGAGTTGGAGTCCAAAACAACCTGGAGGGAGGGGCCCAACTTTGCCCAGGCCTGGTTACCCTCCTTTAAGCGCCTGAGGGGGGAAAGGAAGGGGCCTGGGGCTGTGAGGAATGGTGGGAGTTGGAGTCCAAATCACCTGGAGGGAAGGCCCTTGGGGCTGTGAGGAATGGTGGGAGTTGGAGTCCAAAACACCTGGAGGAAGGGCCCAACTTTGCCCAGGCCTGGTTACCCTCCATTGAGAGGCTGAGGGGGGAAAGGAAGGGGCCTGAGGCTGTGAGGAATGGTGGGAGTTGGGAGTCCAAAACAACCTGGAGGAAGGGCCCAACTTTGCCCAGGCCTGCTCTAAACCCACAGCTTTCGACAGACAGCTCTCTCTCTTCCAAAATCCAGTGCAGGACTCACTCCCTGCCAGCTTGGGAGTGAGTAGTAGCGAGGGAGAACTCCTAGTGCCAGCCAGGAGTCGAACCACACAGCAGCCTCCCTCCAATCCTGGTCTCTGAAGTTACTTTCAGGATAGTAACGAAACAGGGTTTGGGAAGGAAAGAAGCCAGGACTTCGAAAGTAGGGGAAGGAAGGAGAAGAGGCAGGCAGGCAGGCAGGGAAGCAAGGGCGATGGCAAGAGACAAGGGAAGAAAGGGAAGAAAAGGAAGAAGGGGGGAAGGGAGGAGGGGTAAAGGGCGGGCGCCTGCCACAAGCCCAACAACGCCCGAGGGAAACGAAGGGGGGCGACGCCAGGGAGCCTCGAGGGAGGAAATCCCCTCAGGGCCCTTGTTTGGGTCCTTCTGAGGCGGGCCCTCAACTCCCTCAGGGCCACAATCCTCCCTCAGAGGAGGACCCCGACTCCCTCACCCCTTCCCCCCTAATCGCCCCTTCCTTCCTTCCTTCCCCCTCCACGCCGAGCACTTACTCTTTCTCTCCCGCTCAGGGGCTCCCTTCTTCTTCTCCTCCTTCTTCCCAGCCTGGCTTCGCTCCCGCCGCCGCCACAGCCGCTCCCGCCGCCATTTTGATCCGAGGCTCCAGCCAGGCTGGTTCGGAGGGGGGGGGGAGGAAAGCCGTGGGGTGCGCCTGCGCAGTAGAGCGCGCCCGGGTCACGTGGTGCGCGAAATAAGGGAGGGGAGGGGCCGAAAAGTATGAGTTGAAGCAGGCCTGGGCAAACTTGGGCCTTTTCAGGTGTTTTGGACTTCAACTCCACAATGCCTCACAGCCTCAGGCCCCTTCCAAAGGAAGGGCCCGAGGCTGTGAGGCATTGTGGGAGTTGAAGTCCAAAAACCTGAAAAGGCCCAAGTTTGCCCAGGCCTGAGCTGAAGGGAGATATTTTGGACTCCAGCTCCCACCATTTCTAAGATCAGGCATGGCCCAACTTTGGCCTTCCTCCAGGTATTTTGGACTCCAACTCCCACAATTTCTAAGATCAGGCATGGGCCAACTTCGGCCCTCCTCCAGGTATTTTGGACTCCAGCTTTAAGATCAGACTCCAATTTTGGACTCCAGCTCCCACAATTTCTAAGATCAGGCATGGCCCAACTTTGGCCTTCCTGCAGGTATTTTGGACTCCAGCTCCCACAATTTCTAAGATCAGGCATGGCCCAACTTTGGCCTTCCTGCAGGTATTTTGGACTCCAGCTCCCACAATTTCTAAGATCAGCATGGCCCAACGTTGGCCTCCTGCAGGTATTTTGGACTCCAGCTCCAGGGCATGGCCCATTTTGGTACTTTTGGACCAGCTCCCAAAATTTCCAAGATCAGGCATGGGTCAACTTTGGCCTTCCTGCAGGTATTTTGGACTCCAACTCTCACAATTTCCAAGATCAGGCATGGGCCAACTTTGGTCCTCCTCCAGGTATTTTGGACTCCAGCTCCCACAATTTCTAACATCAGGCATGGCCCAACTTTGGCCTTCCTGCAGGTATTTTGGACTCCAGCTCCCACAATTTCTAAGATCAGGCATGGCCCAACTTTGGTCCTCCTCCAGGTATTTTGGACTCCAGCTCCCACAATTTCAAAGATCAGGCATGGCCCAACTTTGGCCCTCCTCCAGGTATTTTGGACTCCAGCTCCCCACAATTTCTAAGATCCAGGTGGCCCAACAGGCATTTGGCCCTCCTGCAGGTATTTTGGACTCCAGCTCCCACAATTTCTAAGATCAGGCATGGCCCAACTTTGGCCTTCCTCCTCCAGGTATTTTGGACTCCAGCTCCCACAATTTCAAGATCAGGCATGGCCCAACTCAACTTTTGGACCTTCCTTTCCAGGTATTTTGGACTTCAGGACTCCAGCTCCCAATTTCTAAGATCAGGCATGGCCCAACAATTTGGCCTTCCTCCTCCAGGTATTTTGGACTCCAGCTCCCACAATTTCTAAGATCAGGCATGGCCCAACTTTGGCCTCCTCCAGGTATTTTGGACTCCAGCTCCCACAATTTCTAAGATCAGGCATGGGTCAACTTTGGCCCTCCTCCAGGTATTTTGGACTCCAACTCTCACAATTTCTAAGATCAGGCATGGACCAACTTTGGCCCTCCTCCAGGTATTTTGGACTCCAGCTCCCACAATTTCTAAGATCAGGCATGGGCCAACTTTGGCCCTCCTCCAGGTATTTTGGACTCCAGCTCCCACAATTTCTAAGATCAGGCATGGGCCAACTTTGGCCCTGCTCCAGCTGTTTTGGACTCCAACTCCCACAATTTCTAAGATCAGGCATGGCCCAACTTTGGCCCTCTTCCAGCTGTTTTGGACTCCAACTCCCATAATTCCAAAGATCAGGCATGGGCCAACTTTGGCCCTCCTCCAGGTATTTTGGACTGCAGCTCCCACAATTCTAAAGATCAGGCATGGGCCAACTTTGGCCCTCCTCCAGGTATTTTGGACTCCAGCTCCCACAATTTCTAAGATCCAGCATGGCCCAACTTTGGCCTTCCTGCAGGTATTTTGGACTCCAGCTCCCACAATTTCCAAGATCAGGCATGGGCCAACTTTGGTCCTCCTCCAGGTATTTTGGACTCCAGCTCCCACAATTTCCAAGATCAGGCATGGGCCAACTTTGGTCCTCCTCCAGGTATTTTGGACTCCACCTCCCACAATTTCCAAGATCAGGCATGGGTCAACTTTGGCCCTCCTCCAGGTATTTTGGACTCCAGCTCTCACAATTTCTAAGATCCAGCATGGCCCAACTTTGGCCTTCCTGCAGGTATTTTGGACTCCAGCTCCCACAATTTCCAAGATCAGGCATGGGCCAACTTTGGTCCTCCTCCAGGTATTTTGGACTCCAGCTCCCACAATTTCCAAGATCAGGCATGGGTCAACTTTGGCCTTCCTCCAGGTATTTTGGACTCCAGCTCCCACAATTTCTAAGATCAGGCATGGCCCAACTTTGGCCTTCCTGCAGGTATTTTGGACTCCAGCTCCCACAATTTCCAAGATCAGGCATGGGCCAACTTTGGTCCTCCTCCAGGTATTTTGGACTCCAGCTCCCACAATTTCCAAGATCAGGCATGGCCCAACTTTGGTCCTCCTCCAGGTATTTTGGACTCCAGCTCCCACAATTTCCAAGATCAGGCATGGGTCAACTTTGGCCCTCCTCCAGGTATTTTGGACTCCAACTCTCACAATTTCTAAGATCAGGCATGGGCCAACTTTGGCCCTCCTCCAGGTATTTTGGACTCCAGCTCCCACAATTTCTAAGATCAGGCATGGCCCAACTTTGGCCCTCCTCCAGGTATTTTGGACTTCAGTTCCCACAATTTCTAAGATCAGGCATGGCCCATTTTTGGCCTTCCTGCAGGTATTTTGGACTCCAGCTCCCACAATTTCTAAGATCAGGCATGGCCCAACTTCGGCCCTCCTCCAGGTATTTTGGACTACAGTTCCCACAATTTCTAAGATCAGGCATGGCCCATTTTTGGCCTTCCTGCAGGTATTTTGGACTCCAGCTCCCACAATTTCTAAGATCCAGCATGGCCCAACTTTGGCCTTCCTGCAGGTATTTTGGACTCCAACTCCAGGTATTTTGGACTCCAACTTCCACAATTTCTAAGATCAGGCATGGCCCAACTTCGGCCCTCCTCCAGGTATTTTGGACTTCAGTTCCCACAATTTCTAAGATCAGGCATGGGGCAACTTTGGCCCCCCTCCAGATATTTTGGACTCCAACTCCTACAATTCCAAAGATCAGGCATGAGCCAACTTTAGCCCTCCGCCAGCTGTTTTGGACTTCAGCTCCCATAATTCCTAACAGCCTACTGGACAGTAATGAAAAAACCAAGGCATTGACTTTTTTGGCCCATCCTCTGTTCGGATATCAGCCAGCACACCAACTTCTTAAATCAAGAAGCAGTTTCCTAAGATCTACAGAGATACTCGCAGGAACATCTCAGCAAGTGCGAGTCCAAAAGTGGCAAGTTAAACCCTGGAACCTCAATCAGTGGCTGACACTGGATGAGAAACACTGAACAGACTGAACTCTGGCACCACGAGATACAGAGCTAACCTTAAGAAATGGAGCTACAAAGTTGAGTCCCCCGACATACGAGTGTGGCGAAGAGAAAACCACAGACCACTTCCTACAATGCAACCTGAGCCCTGCCACATGCACAATGGAGGACCTTCTCACAGTGACACCAGAGGCACTCCAAGTAGCCAGCTTCCGGTCAAATGAAATTTGGTATCATGCCAAGTTTTAAAAGTTTTTTGTGGTTTTTTAAATACATTATAACTGTATTCTCAATTCACTTCTGACATGATAAACAAATAAATGAATCTTAGAATTGATTTATTCTGCCTCCAAAAGTCCCTAAAACTGATCAGATCTGAATTTCTTCCAGAAGCCAATATGAGTAAACGGAGGTTGTTGTACGTTAGCCATTTAATGAGAAGACACGATTCATCAGAAATAATAATGATGAATCAATTCTACAGTGTATATCAGTGGTTTCCTTTTTTTTTTGACGAGGGACCACTTTGACCAGAGACCACTCTCCAAATAAAAGTACGAAAAGGGTTACAAATCAGTTTTTGGGCAACTTTAGATTCGGTTTGGTTATTTGGGGTGCTGATTCAGAAAATTGCATTGGATAGACCGCATTAGCTCTAGTTTCTGATACAGAACATATGCCATCCAGTAGTCGCCATCTGCTCGCCCACAGAAAACCATATTTAATAATCTAGAGCTGATGTGGTCTATCCAATGCAATTTTCTGAATCAGCACCCCAAATAACCCCAGGAACAGGCCTAAAAAACGAAGACACCAAGGCACTTCCACTTCTGGGAGCCACATGGAACGGCTCTGCTCAGGGGAAGGGAGGAGAAAGAAAAGCAGGCTTGTTATCGTGCCTTTCGTGGGTAGTCAGCCTCTCCCCTCCTGACATTCCCGTTGCCTTGGCATTATAAGGGGGTTTCGCGAGACCAATCACTCCTGTTACAAGGGAGTGGTAATGGTGAGGTCACATACCATATTTTAGTTCTTGAGGACTACTGGTGATCCACGGACCACAGGTTGGGAACCACTGGTGTAGATGCACCCCTGAAGGTTTCTCATTCATATAGCCACTATATGTCAAAGGGTGGATCTACACTGTAGAATTAATTCAGTTTGAGACCACTTTAACTACCATGGCTAATATCTATGGAATCATTGGAGCTGTAGTTTACCAAAACGTGAGCCCTCTCTGCTGAAGAGAGCTGGAGCCTCTCCAAACGACAAACCCCATAATTCCACAGCGTTGGATCATGTGCATTTACACATTAATTCTACAGTGTAAATGCACCTAAAGTCAACTTGAAGGTAATTAACAACGAAGAATTGAGGCATGCAACCACTAAAGTTTAAGCAGCAGTGTGCACTTACTCGGGAATAAGCATTATTTAAAGCAATAAATAATATTCATTGCTTTATATTTCTGGGTAAATATACATAGAATCAGGCTTTGTGCTACTAACATTCCTTTTAGCATTCCCATGCAAGAAACATTCAAGCTTTCTATGGACATACTGGCACCAGTGTCAATTTATTAGCTTAAAGAACTATGTTTTCTAAATACATCGTTTCATCCCATGTGTCAGTGTCTACAGATGCATTTGTAATATATATGGTTGGGGATGCTACAACTAAGCAATGCAGGAGATTTGGAACCAAGATGAGGACTGGATGCTGTGTGTGGACTATAACTTTAAAATGCCTAGTGCTCTTAGCCCTCCTCCAGGCAGGCAGTCCTTCAGAGTCTTATTTCATTGCAGAAATAGCGTAGAACTTGACATACAAGACGGGCGTTTTAGTGAAAGAGTTGTAAACAACACCCTTGAGTTCCATTCACCTACAAACATTATTTTTAAAAAGACAATGGGAAAAATAGTCGTATTTTAAAGAGATAGGGATTTTATATCTTGTTAGTTTGTTTTTAAAAAAAGAAAGAAAGAGAAAGAAAGAAAGAAAAAGAGGAAGACCTAACCATTGCAAAAAACAAATGTTCCACACCTCATACGTTTTCTAGCTCTGGCTGTTTGGGCATTGTGAAATACATCTCCCCCCACATTTTCAGTTTTGGCTTTTGATCTGATGATGCCCAGATTTGATTAAAATGTTCTCTGTAGAAATTTCTAAGTCCTTCAGTATGACACTAATGGGAAATTTCTTCTGGTCATGCCGGTGGACCTAGAGTAGTAGTTCTCAACCTGTGAGCATGCCCGGATTACCCATAAGGCCAACGAGGCCATGGCCTAGGGGCACAAGCTGGAGGGAGGGCGCAGATCACGAATGGGAAAAAAAAACAAACTGGTCCGTGCCCCTCTTTCCCCCTTTCTCATGCCCCTCCTCGCTCCTTCTCCCGGCAAAGTCTCTGCTCCATCCCCAGGGTCTGGCTCTCCTGCCTTCGGGAGCAGGTCTCTCTCTCTCTCGCTTTCTCTCTCTCTCTCTCTCGCCCTCTCTCACTCTCTCGTGCGCTCTCTCTCTCATGCACTCTCTCTCACACACTCTCTCGCGTGCCCTCTCTCTCTCTCTCTCTTGCTCTCTCTCGCGCGCTCTCTCTCACGCTCTCTCTCGTGCATGCATTTGGAGCGAGTTTGCACCCGCTGCGCTCTCCCCAAGCCTCCCGACTCCCGAGGAGAGTTTTTCAGCCGGTAGGAATGGGGACCTTGGTGCCAGGATGGTGCCTACTCGCCTTTCTCTTCTGCTCCAGAGGCACCATGGCGAAAGCCAGCCAAGTGTGGGCCTGAGTGATGTGGGGGGGGGGGGGAGGGGGGTAGAGGGCTGGGGGCGTAATTCCAAAGTGTGGCCTAGGGTGCAAAAAGTTGTTAATCCGGGCCTGCCTGTGAGTCTCAGATGTTTTGGCCTTCAACTCCCAGAATTCCCAACAGCTGGTAAACTAAATGGGATTTCTGGGAGTTGTAGGGCAAAACACCTGGGGACCCACAGGTTGAGAACCACTGACGGAGGTTTCTAGTAGGCCTGTTTTATCACGGAAAAAATCATCTTCAAAAGTCAATTCAGATGTAGGTGGTGGTAGCACTTCGGTTCTGATAGACTTCTGAATTTTTGAGTGAGTTTTTCGAAATTGATTTGGATGTATTTCCGAAATTCGGAATGGCTTCATTAATGGGGTCTGCAATTGCGCAATGCGCTGAAACCTGCAGAAGGGACAGTCAAAACATGGGGAATTCCCTTTCCCTCCGTTTTTGACCGCTACTACTGACAAAACTAGCCACACTGGTATGAAATATTGAACACATTTAACACATTAATGAAACATTTAAACGCAATGGGACAAAAATAGAGAAGGTCGGAAATGACATACGAGCCCTTTCCGAATATGGCGACGGAGACTTCGAAATGGTGAATCCACTTCCTGTTTCTTTAACTCTCTTCGGAATCGCTTCAAAAGTCAAAAACATCCAAATTACATCCGAATTTCAGATGTATCCGAAGTTCGAAAACAGGCCTAGTTTCTAGAGAGAACATCTCTCTAGTAATTTCTAGGTCCTGCAGTACATTACGCATTCAGTGTCTAGCAGAAGTTGACCTTAGAAAAACGTAGGGTGCAACTACCTTCAGTATGACATCCTTTAACTGCCATGGCTCAATGTTGTGGAATAATGGGTGTTGTAGTTTTACAATGTCTCTAGCCTTCCCTGACAAGTAGTTCTGGTGCCTCACCAAACTTAAGCTCCCATGATTTCATTGCATTGAGCTATGGCAGTTGATGTGGTGTTCAACTGCATGAATTCAACTGCATTAAAGTGTAGAAATACATTACTTGCTGGGTTTGGAAAATACTCCGGATTGTATCTCAATGAAAGTGGGGTTTTTTTTTTGTAATTGCCTGTTTCAAAACACACAGCTCTAGTCTTGATTCAGCAATACAGTCAGGAGTAATTAGCAATGCAGAATCAAAGGGCGTGGATTAGTATCCATGCTGAAAAATAAATTAGAGCACCTGTAGTCTTTAGCCTTGATACCAGAAGGAAGCACAAAACAGCTCTTTCATCCATTTCACCGCACTCAGGATTAATTTTGTACTTCTCAGTCATCTAAACTGTGACATTATTGTGTAATGGATCAAAGAATTGCAATATAATTCAAGGCTGCCTTTCCTCTGACTAGTTGGCAGTTGAATTTTTCAGGGCACTATATCAAAAAGAAAGAAAGAAAAACGTCCCTGTAGTACTATATCTTCCTTCATAATTAGGCACAAAGGATGGTAGGGAAGTATACCTGGATATGCAGAGTTCTGTTGCGCTTGCTAAGCAATTTTGTTGAAGAAAGTAAGTGTTGCTTCTGGGCCGATGAGCTGAACGAATGGCAAATTTCTCCTTACATTCTTGACACTGAAATATCTATTTTGCTTCTTTATTATTGCTATAATATCAGTTTTTTTGTTTTTTATGTATTGCTTAGCTCTCCAAATTCCAAAGTAGTTAACACAAATTTTTAAAACTTAGACTACATATAATACATAAATATTTTCAAAACACAAATAAAAATGTAACACAGGCCTGCAGAACTGACATTCACAAAAAACTGTATTATGTGAGTCTACACTGGCCATATCATACAGTTTCAATCTGTAAACTTTAACATTTCTTTGTAGCAAGATGTGATTGAATGAAATTAGTATTTTAGTTAATTATTTAACTATTTTATTTACAGTATTTATATTTTGTCCTTTTCACCCCTAAGGGGACTCAGCGCGGATAACAGAACACATATACGGCAAACATTCAATGCTGATTATAACAATGACAAGATAGACAACAGATAGAGGTATATATAGGATTTCCCATCTTTTGGCATCTTTGGAAGCTGTCTTGGTTCGGGCCACTGGGGGGTGCTGTTGCTCCATCTCCCTGCCGAAGAGCTATCTTTGTTCGTAAACTTCCTCCTTTTTGTGATCGCAAAGCCTAAATACCTGCCCGCTTTAATGCGGTTCCTATTTATCTACTCACATTACTTTTTACACTGTTAGGTAGGCAGAAGCTGGGCTAAAGGTCAGAAACTCACCCTGATCTGGGTTTTGAACTCTCAACCTTCCGGTTGGCAAGATTTATTGCAGCTCGTGATTAACCTGCTGTGCTAAAGCCCAGCCCAAATTTTAATAAGATTTGTGAAAGAGTTTTATGTGATATGACACTTTTATCTTGTTTTGCTTTTTTAATTCAGTACTCCAAAATACATTAGAAACAACTACAATATCAGAAAAAGTATATTTCTCACAGGCCTGTGAATTAGCCTACATCCTGTTGCTCAGCTTGACAAAAGCAGAGACATAGAGTCAATGAAATTTCCCTATGCGTTGCCTGATTCAGTTGATCGACTTGAATCAACAGGATTTCAGCTAGTAGTTACATGATCCAGGGCAGCAAAAGTATATAGGACTATAGAGGAAAGATTTAGAATGAATTGACCTCATGTATACTGTAAGTCGAGGGCAAGTTTGGAGACTGAAATTATGGATTTTGATCTGACCCGTGGATATGCTGAAGGTCATTCCAAGGAGAGAGGAAAGCATCAGTGATGTCTCAGGGGCGCAGCTGTCCTTGGTTGCTACCGCCATTCCTTTGGCCAGGCATTCAAAAAGGCCAGAAGCAGTGCCACATTGGAAAGGATAGTGGATTCAGTGTGCTAGTTGGGTTCTCCCAGGTGGGCTAAGCTCTTGACTTTCGCCACTCTACACAGAAAGGGGGTGGCTCCCTTTCTGATAAGAGTTAGGGCACAGTGCTCACGTTGACTTGTGGATAAGTTGACCCAGGTTTCTTGAACTGATCTATATAGATAAATCTGTTCATGTCGTGGTGACAGGCTTAAAAACAACAAAACGGCTGAATGCAGAAACACCAAATTTGGCCACAACACCCCAAACGGTATAAGGTGTGACCAACACTCAGAAAATTACACAAAAACACAAACAATTAAAAATGCAAAAAATACCCCTGGCGGACTACATTTTCCAGCATCCCCCGCGCCAGGACTGAAATACTGTGCATGCGTGGAAATACTGTGCATGTGCGCAAACCCCTTCTACCCCCACCGGCACAGAGAAAAGGAGAGGCAGGAAAAAATGGAGGAAAAGGAGGCTTGGGAGCGAAGGAGGATGAAGATGACCAGGGCGAAAACACCGGAGGACACTGGGGAGGGAATGGAAGGGGCGGGGACCCGTGGAGGGGAAAAAAACCAAAATAAGGAAGAAGGCCCGCCATCTTCCCCAAGGCCGGGAGCTCGATTGCTGCCTCGGGCCGGGCTCCCTCTCTCCTGCACCAGACCCAAGAGTAGGCCAGTGGGGGGTCTGTCTCTCTGTGGGGTGGCACCACCGCTGGCTGGGAAAGACACAAAAGGAGGAGGGAGGCCCGCCATCTTCGGCAAAGTTGGGGCCTCGATTGGTGGTGCGGCCCCAGCTCCCTCTTGCCTCCGCCGGCCTCAAAAACAGACCTGGCCGAGGGGGGAGGGGCTCTATGTGGGGTGGCTGTGAGAAGGTCCTCCATTGTTGCTGTTGTGAAGGAATGAGGGAGGGGAAGGAAGGAAAGAGAGAAGGAGGGAAGGAAAGAAAGAGGGAAGGAAAGGAAGGCAGGAAAAAAGGAAATAAAAAGTGAACAAAGGAAGGAAACGGAAGGAAAGAAGCAGACAAAGGAAGAACTAGAGAAAGGGGGAGGGAAGAAAGGAAAAAGAGGAGGAAGGATGGAACCAAAGAGCGAATGAAGGAATGAAAAAAAGTCATACAGAAGGAAGAAAGGAGAGGAAGGGGAAGAAGTAGAGAAAGGGGGGGGGGAGGAATAGGTAGGTACCTCTCTCCAATAATACTCCAGATATCTACCTCTACTTCGACAATTCTAACTATCGGCCACAGCAACTATAAGCCACAGTTCTTCCTACCCAATGAATTACTATTATTATTATTCTACTGGGGCTGACTGGCCATCTCTCAGGACTGCTTTGATTGTGCTTTTCAAGCATGAGGGTACAAGGGGGTTGCCACAGGCCATGCCACAGCAAAAGAAAATATTAAAAACAAGTACTTCCTCATTACTTACTTTCCCATACCACCAGACTATGCCACAAGCAACACGTGGCCGGGTCAGCTAGTTTTTTTTACTAAAATTTCTAGACTCATGTTTGAGTCTATTGGGCAAGCTTTCAATATGCATCTCAACTAAAAGTTGTAGGAGCATGGCACATTTTAGAAGGAAGAGTGTTCCATGTATTATTATCTAGCATCCCGTTGGTGTTTTTTAAGGACATGTACCTTCCCTTAGACATCCAGGTATACTTCGTAGTCATGATGTAACATTGATATTCAAGTTACAGTTGTGTATGCAGAAAAGGGTGTGTTAATTCCTCCAATGTGCCACTGGAGAAACTGCAAACTTATCCATAAATCGTGTGTTGCTCAATGTCACTATTCAACAGAAGGGAGGTGCCCTACAACTACCATTTAATTATGTGAGTAGGTCTACTGTATTCAAATGTAGAATCTTGAGTAGTAAGTGGCATTGCTAAATTATTACAGTAGAGCTGTTTAAAGTTCAATAATGTTCCCTGCATATTATCAAAATTGCAACTTTGATCTCCCTCCCGCAAACATTTTCTTTGTAAATCCTATTCTGTAATTTTTTAAAAATACAATTTTTAATTTTTTTTTAAGAATAACTTTTTTTTGTCTTTGACATTATATCTCAGTTGCCTGCTTAAACATGCACTTTGAAGAAGATCAAAATGGGAATTGATTTAAAACAGAGTTGGAGAAAGGATGGCAGGCACGGGCTGTTTTTATGGCCCTAAAGGGTTTTTGCTCCAACATGTGCCCATATGATATCTAGGGATTGTGGAGGGTATTTCAACCTTTTTCTTGAGGTCTCCCTGAGCCAGTTTATCCAATCTCGATAAAACAGTGAAGAGTAGAGATATCACACTGGCAACAAAGATCTGCATAGTCAAAGCAATGGTATTCCCTGTAGTAACCTATGGATGTAAGAGCTGGACCTTAGGGAAGTCTGAGCGAAAGAAGATAGATGCTTTTGAGCTGTGGTGTTGGAGGAAAGTTCTTAGAGTACCTTGGACCGCGAGAAGATCCAACCAGTCCATACTTCAGGAAATAAAGCCCGACTGCTCATTGGAGGGAAGGATAGTACAGGCAAAGATGAAGTACTTTGGCCAGATCAAGAGAAGACAGGAAAGCTTGGAGAAGACAACTATGCTGGGAAAAATGGAAGGAAAAAGGAAGAGGGGCAGACCAAGGGCAAGATGGATGGATGATATCCTTGAAGTGACTGGCTTGACTCTGAAGGAGCTGGGGGAGGTGACAGCCGACACAGCACTCTGGCATGAGATCACAAAGAGTCGGAAGCGATTGGAGATAATCAGAATTTGCCTGGGCCCAAATTGGGCTTGAAAAGCACCTAATTATGGTAGGAATATCTCACATGGCCCCCCATGTTTGGAAGTACATAGGGACAATTTTTGCTGCATGAGTAAATACACTGAGGGATGTGGCCCTCCAAGGCCCCCAGAGGAGCTTATGCAGTTCCTAGGCTTCCACAGTTGCTTGTATTTTTTCCATTCATCCCCACATTTTATTTGATAACCATTATATAACAGTAGACAATGACACCAAAAGACTGCCAAACAATCTGCTGAAAGCGTCTAGCAGTGAAAATGTGAAATATAACATATCACAAGTGGTTTATGGATTCACAATGACTTGACACCAGTGTTTGAAGAAGTGAAGTCCAGTGTTAAAATGGGTTAAACCCTTGTGCCGACTGGACTGCTGACAGAAAAGTTGGTGGTTTGAATCCAGGGGGCAGAATGAGTTCCCCTCTGTCAGCTCCAGCTTCTCATGTGGGGACACGAGAAAAGCCTCCCACAGGATGGTAAAACATCTGAGCGTCCCCTGGGCAACGTGCTTGCAGACAGCCAATTCTCTCACACCAGTCGCTCCTTACATGTAAAAAAGTCCAAATATCCCTGGATATCCGGTGGAAACAAGGAGCAAAATCTCCTTGCCTCAAGTCACCTTCGGGCTGAAAGGGGCGGTAGGTTTTGCTGTGTCCATTGATTATCTAGTATTTGATTAGAGTTTTTCCAGCAACAATGTATTCCATATTCTGACCCACTACTCATTAATGGATAGGTCTCCTGTTCTCTAGTACTTGGCAACTTCCACTTCTGGTGGCTGCAATGAAGAAAGCTCTTAAATTATGATGTTTTAAGAGTTGCTTATGTTTTCAACTTTTTACCTCTACAAGAATGCTTCATAAAACTTCCTGTCAACTTTAATATGCCTACTATCGTCTGCTTGAACAGTATGTTGACTAGAACCATCCCAACCCATAAAACTAGAAAACTAGAATACAGGACTCGGGGAGCAAAAGGAAAAGCAAAGCAAGAGTGGCATTGACTCACCTGAATATATGATCAGAGAGTGAATCAGTTGCTTCCATATGGGTGTGGTTACCATTCCTACAATTCAGTCCCATAATGCTGACTGGAAGTGGGATATAAACAGTGCTAGTCTCATGCAACACAGAAAGGAGGAAGGACTAGGGGAAGAAAAAGAAAAACTTAAAACTAATAGGGTTGAGGGGATTTTTTTTGGATGAGCCTTTGTGGATATAAACCGACTTGTTTGGATGCAGTATGGATAATCATGCTCAGGTATGTATGCACACAGTTATACATAGGGTAGGGTAGAATGTATTAGGATCCAGAAGGAGGCAAATCGTGATGCTTGTACTAAATTTTCAAAGGGCTTTTTTTCGTGTCAGGAGCGACTTGAGAAACTGCAAGTTGCTTCTGGTGTGAGATAATCGGCCACCTGCAAGGACGTTGCTCAGGGGATGCCCGGATGTTTTGATGTTTTACCATCCTTGTGGGATGCTTCTCTCATATCCTCATATGGGGAGCTGGAACTGACAGAGGAACCTCATCCGCGCTCTCCTTGGATTCGAACCTCTGACCTGTTGGTCTTCAGTCCTGCCGGCACAAGGGTTTAACCCATTGCGCCACTGGGGGATCCTTCAAAGGGCTGCAATAAAACCATACTGGTTTTTCACATTTTTACAGTTGACAGTTAGTGTGAATGTGTGAAAGCAATAAGTCTACTTAACAAAAGTCAGTTTCCCAGGGATCAAAACTTTCTGAGAAGTTTCCAATAACAAAGCTTTGAACACTGGGACATTCCTACAGCTGTGCAAATGTGCTTTATACCTGATACATTTATCATCATTCTGTACTGCATCCAAAACTTTATGCAAAAATCACGACTCTTAAAGCTGCTGCCACTTTTCCCCCATTTTTTTGTTTTGTTCTGCCCCTTCCTCCTTTTTGTCCAGGAAAAAAAAGCCAAAAGCCTTTTGCATGAAATACGAGTGAATCGTCCTCTAAAACCACAACACACTGAAATAGTTTTTGTGAAGGCGTGGCTGATGCCACCTGTGTATAAGATTTTAAGTTGCAAGGTTTAAACTATTGTATTATGTTTCAGCTAGTCTGTTTAGTGTTGTTAAGTTTTGGTTGCATTGATTGGTTCTTTAGAGCTGTCAATCATCGTTAAGTTTGTTTTTCCTCCCCCTTGAGACTTTGGAAATCTAGCTTTCTCTTTAGATTTTGCCTGCATCTCTACAGAAGAGGACATGTTAGAGGGTTTGCCAGCCAGGCCTCAGTCAGGCATTCTCTAGCACCAATTCTTCATATCTTGGATTCATTCTGCATATCCAGCACACCTGGATGGGACTGTGGAATCTCAAGCGCCTTCAACTAGTCATTTGGCACCAAGAGGAAGGCTCTGTGCCTTCAATATAGGCCATTTGACCGGGGCTAAGAGAGTTCTCCCCTCAAAGCCATTGAGAGAGAGAGAATTTGGAAAGCCATCCGGCTGAAAGCTTCCTGGACTCAAACAACTAAAGAACTGTAATGTATATTTTATTTTACCCCTGTTTGGAGAACTAAGTTTAATACCTCAACAAGATAACTCCTTTTGTGAACAATAAAGCCTGTTTGAGTTATCTAAAGTGACTGGTTTGGTCCTTGAGAGTTCCAGTTCTCTATGGGAAGGCAAGAAGAAGTCCCCTGGGAAGAGATGTCACATCCTTGTTTCTATTCTAAGTCAAAGACCCCAGGCGCGTCTTCACAGTTTTGTTATTTTTATAACATGATTTGAAAGGACTAAGTCTTAAATCCAGTTAACTCCAAATTAGAGAAGACACACTGAATCAAATGAATGCGTTGATTTACCAAGTTTTCATTGATTTGGTGAGTCTGATTTGGCTGGGACTAACAAAGAGAAGGTAAGCAAAGATTGAGCCAGGATTGAGAGCTGTGTTGAACGTTAATTCCAGGAGATGTAGCTAGTTTAGATAGCAGAGAAAAATCATAGCATCTGGAGGGCATCTGTATAGTTTCCACCTCTTATTAGGACCACATCTCAGTGCTGAATTGAAAAAGTATAAGTGGTAGTGATCCATCTTCCCCTAAACCCCAAAACCCGGAAAAACTGCAAAGTACGAGGGTTGAATGAAAAGTAATGCCTCCACCTTCGTTACTTGGGTTTGGATGGGAACATTTTAATAAACCAAATGGAGAAATAATCCTTAGAATATGCTCTTTAACTACCACTATTGACTTTTTCACATAATCACGATAATTGGATACATTTCTGCCAATGATGAACAAGTTTTCTGAAGCCGTCACGGAAGAAGTCAACACTCTGTTTCCGCAATCAGCATCTCACAGTTCTCTCAACATCTTCATCAGAAGCATAACGATGTCCCCGCAGATCTTTTTTCATAATCAGGCACAGATGGAAGTCAGTGCTAAATCTAGACTGTATGGAGGATGACGTTTGGTGTGAAACTCGGTAGTTGCTGCCACAGGACTTCCAACTCTTTGTTTGTCACGCAAGTCAGATTTCCCACCTCAACATCTTTAAACTTACTTGCCCAACAATGCACAGTGCTCACATCAACACAATCACCATAAACAGCTTGCATTCTCTGATGAATCTCCTTTGGGGTGACACCTTCTGCTGTCAAGAATTCAATGAAAGCACGTTGCTTAAGTTGCATTGACTGACCGTCGGCACAGCATTCCATACTTCACACTTTAACAATACAACTGTTCAATGGTAAGACTTCCTGCCAAAATGGAACTGTAGAGGAGAGTCTACTGAACAAGCCAGTACCTGCTGCATACCAGTACTGCCATCTGTTGAGGAGTTACGAAGGTGGAGGCATTACTTTTCATTCAACCCTTGTACAATAAGACGCTCATATCTGTGGGGATGGTTCCTCCCTATAATGTGATTCAAGACAGCTTACAAAATATTAAAACCAGTGCTGATTAATGTAATGAAAATTACATTAAAATAAAATCAAGTGATCTATATAATTAAAACAATTTTCATTTAATTTAATAACCAGAAGATAAAAATAAACAAGACTGAACGTTTCGTACTGATTTTTGATAGAAGACGCAAAACTGAAACATAAGAACACTTCAATGAACAGAAAGCCTTTGGGTTTGGCAATTTTATCAGGGGACTTCTGAATGCCTGGAAATTGCAATTGCAGCGGTTAAGCTGCCCTTAATAGACAAAATTACATGGAGTCCCAAGGCCACCTGAAGTGGGAAAAGGAAAATCAGAAGAACATTTTGATTTGTCAGGCTCACCTTTGTGGCATTAACCCTTTACTGACTCTGGGCTAACTTTGACTTTGTGTCTGAAAAGGGAAGGCAAAAGATGTATTCCTCCACTCCCAATGTTGTTAGAGCTCCAATACCTTCCAACTGTCCCGATTTGACAGGAACAGTCTCAATCAATCATGTGTCATCTCACTGCTTTAAAGGAGTCCCTGGTGGCGCAATGGATTAAACCCTTGTGCCAGTGAGACTGCTGACCAATAGGTCAGCGGTTCGAATCCAGGGAGAACGGGTTGAGTTCTCTCAGTCCGCTCCAGCTCTCCATGCGGGGACATGAGAGAAGCCTCCCACAGGATGGTAAAACATCAAACATCCGGATGTCCTTTGGGCAATGTCCAGAGCTAATTCTCTCACACCAGAAGCGACTTGCAGTTCCTCAAGTCTCTCCCGACATGAAAAAAAACCCTGTTTTAAAAATGTTCCAGTTTCCTTTCCTCCTGTCACTTTCCAATTTTTGTTTTGAGCTTATCTCAGTTGCTGCAAGCCTAGTTCCAAGGGGGAAAGTAGTTTGCATTCAACTTCGTAATGAAGGGAATTTGCCATTTCCAGTAAGCTCCGACAAAAGCATACAGCTGCAGCTTTTCCTTGCTTGTCAGTTCTGTAATAATTTTTCGACATCTTGACCACACCCTGATGTTGCTTGACCACACACATGTGGTATTTCATCTGTGAAATGTTGGATATGATGTCCACACACCATCTATCTCAGTGGCCTCTGCCATCCATTTTCAGGGTTACTCTGGGAGACACAGAAAGAAAGTTTTCCAATCTGCATTTTGATATACCAGGGAGCACAACATTTGAAAATCTGGATGCCATTTTTATCTTTCCACTTGAACCATATGAGAAGGCAACCCCAATTTCCCCTTCTTGTGAAGAAAATAAAAAGCAGACAAAGAACTGAAATGGGCAAGTGGCATTTCCAGAACCCCACAGCTGTGATTAGCCATTTAAATGTATCTCACCTCATTTCACACCAAAAGAAGACTATTTTAGAAACAGGAATAACCAGATGGACACTTCTGGATTATTTTAAAAAATCTATTTGGGGCCTGAAACAGTTCCAGAAGAGCTTTTAAATCAAGGGTGCTCCAAGTGATGGCCAAATGGACTGGAGCCATTCCCTGGACAATTGGCTGCTAGTCCCCTGGCCAGTTTCCAGCAAAGCAAGGAACAATGGAAATGAATATGGTAGCGATGCCTAGAGTGTGGTGGTGGGGTATCTCTTCTGCCTTCCGGGTCTAAAGCGGCTTTAAAAGGATGGACGTTGCAAGCTATGACCCTGAAGATAGAGTATAGAGCCTTCCCACATGCAGGGTGACCCAGGATCTCTATAATAATGAGTGCTAGACTCAGAAATAGTGAACCAAAACAGGATTTATTGGATAACAACAACCAGTAGAAAATGCTGGTGGCCCAAGATGCTTGGTTGGTTGCAACAGAGTCCTTTAAACAAAGGGAAAGCGTTCACTTGCCTCATGCAAAGCGAAGGTACGTCTCTTTGGATCCCAGATATACTGTTCCTCTCTGGTCTTTGTAGGCCTACGAAGTCCTGTAAAACCACCAAAATCCACAGTCTCTGGTGAGGACGGGCCTCCTATGCACTGCAGCTTGGTTGAGAGAGCAGGTAGACTCCGCAGGTGAACTAAGAATGCTATGTCACAGCAAGTTTAGGTTCCAGCCTTGCTTCGTCCGTGAGATCTTTTGGAAAGAAGGAGGAGGGGACGTCCGGCCCCTTAAGTAGACTATGGAAAGGGGTGGAGTTGAGGGCGGAGACACCAGGTATGGAGCCAGGAAGCAGCCCCATCCAAGTGACCACAAGGTCAGACAGAGAAGCACATGGCCAACAAAGAGGATATAGAACAAAGGGTCCATGCAGGCACATGGCAAACCAAATGCAGATAAATACAGTCCTCTAAAGGGCTTCACAGTCTCCTTTGGATATCTTCCATAAGATACTGGGGATGCATTATCTGGAAATCCTGCACTGAGGAGCGGGTTCGACATAATAGCCCACAGGGTCCCATCCAGCTCCATGAGTCTATAATTTACTTACTTACTTAATTTTTATCTCCCATTCTTCACATAAAGGGACATATATAATTCTATTATATATTAGTGAGAAAAATATAGCTTTCCCACATTAGTTAGAAACACTGCTTTTAATGAGAAATTTGCAAAACAATCAGGAGGGGGACCATGTCAATAGTACAAAACCAAACACTATGGAACACTATATGAACCATACACAGCAACAATATGAAAACAGACAGACACTGTAGTCAGAGAATATATGCAATAAAATGCTTTAAATCATAATAGCATGAGCTATAGTGCCTGAAACACGCCCAGAGTTCCTACCGCCCCAGCGAGGAGAACAATACACAAATAAAGTGTTACAAGCCAAGTTGTTGTCACTCGGGGTGATATCCTGTGTAGTTCCAAGCTGGAGTAGTTCAATGCCAGCGGGAGATCCCGCAAAATGCACCGGGCGGGGTAGAAACTCTGGAGAAAGCCGCAAGCCGCTTGAAGCACCGTAATGCTCTCTGAATGGAAAATCTCAGGCTGCAAAACTGGTGGCGGCTCGGCGGCGACTGCCGGAGAAGGGAAAACGGGAGGCGCTACGTGTCTGGGGGAACGCCAACGAATCAAGGAATACAGAGCTGCCAATGCAGCTGAATCAGCGGCCTCTGTTTGCCCAAGGTCCGGGAGGTGAGGAAGTGTCTGTGGCCACTGGAAAGGGGACCAACGAGGGAGTAAATACCCCGGAATTCCTCTCGTCTTGATTCGTCGGCGTTCCCCCAGACACCCAGCGCCTCCCATTTCCCTTCTCCGGCAGTCGCCGCCGAGCCGCTGCCAGCTTTGCAGCCTGAGATTTTCCATTCGGAGAGCATTACGGCGCTTCAAGTGGCTTGCGGCTTTCTCCGGAGTTTCTACCCCGCCCGGTGCATTTTGTGGGATCTCCCGCTGGCATTGAACTATTCCAGCATGGAACTACACAGGATATCACCCCGAGTGACGACAACTTGGCTTGTAACATTTTATTTGTGTATTGTTGTGTATCGCTGGGGCGGTAGGAACTCTGGGCGTGTTTCAGGCACTATAGCTCATGCTATTATGATTTAAAGCATTTTATTGCATATATTCTCTGACTACAGTGTCTGTCTGTTTTCATATTGTTGCTGTGTATGGTTCATATAGTGTTCCATAGTGTTTGGTTTTTTAATGAGAAATTTGTCATTTATAGTATTTCCCATTTTGTGCTGGGTTTTTTGGTTTTGTCGTCATCGTTATTCATGAGGATCGGAGGGAAAACTTTGGAAACACTGGGGCTTCAGGTTAATTGCACACTGCTTATGGGCACCACAGGCAACACATTTCTTAGTGTAACATCCTGAACAGAACTCAAAACCATGCACACATTTTGCGCCTAATAAAATCAAGCAAACCCTAACATGGGGATCCTTCCCTATTTATTGCCAATGTAATATATTTTTTTTAAAAACCCCTTATTTCTGTGGCTAAATTACATTCAGCACAACTTTTGAATACAGGGTTGAATATCCTTCCTTTATCCTCAGACTTGGGCACTCTTTTCCTCTTTGCTGATCTTTTCTAACACTCATCCACTCTAGTTTGTGGCCGGCTACTGATGGTCTCTCGCATCATAAGTGGTATATGTGTATGCGTTTTCAAGATGCCTGTCAACTTATAGTAATTCTATGAATTTCATAGAGTTTTAAAGGACAGGAATAATTTGGTTTTGCCAATGCTTTCCTTTGAAATATAGGCAACACCACCTGGCATTTGTTGGTTTAATTTATTTTTAAAATTTTAATCTAATTTAATTTTTTTAAAAAATTGGAATTGTATGTGTTTAAAGGCATTGAATAATTGCCTCTATGTAAGCTGCCTTGAGTCCCCTTTGGGGTAGAGAAAGGCAGGGTATAAATAGAGGATGGTAAAACATCAAAACATCCAGGTAACCCCTGGGCAACATCCTTGCAGATGGCCAATTCTCTCACACTAGAAGTGACTTGCAGTTTCTCAAGCCACTCCTGACCCGAAAAAAATTAGAGCAAATAAATAAATAAATAAATAATTTGAGCGTTGAGCTACAACTCTGGAGATTAGGATTCGAATCCTTGTTTGGCCATGGAAACCTAGATGACCTTGGGCAAGTCACACTCTCTGACTCAGAAGACAGCAATGGCAAACCCCCTCTGAACATATCTTGCCAAGAAAACCCCATGACAGTTTTGCCTTTGGCTGTAGTGTGTGATTATGTAGCGCCATCTACAGTTGGGACATAATTTTTTTTTCTGTTTTCATGGTGAAGGGTTGACACCGAAAACAGAAATAGAAGAGAGAAGATTTGCAAAACCAGTTTTGTTCTTAGTTTATTTCAGTTACTGTACACTAAGTTCAAAGTGTAAAATACAGTTTAACTCAGCAGAAGGGAGAGGAAAGGACAGGATCTTGCTCTTCCCTGTAGATCCAGGCAAAAGCAAACTTGTGCATCTCCTCTTAGCTTGTGTGTTCTTCCTCATTATTTACTTTTGCATTCTGGTATTGCTTGGCTATACATGTTCCAGTTTTCTCTTGTGAAACACTAGAGGTACGGAAATGCTGAACGACAATAAAAACCGCTCATGCCTACATACTCCAGCCTCTTACCCTTCCGCCCCAACAACTACTGCTCACCAAAAGACAAACAGTTAAAGAGATTCCAGGGAAGAAGTTTGGAAAAATGTGGCACTGCCTTCCAAAGACTTGTTTCCTATTCCCATAAACATGGAGTTGCACTTTGAAAGGATGCCATTTTGAGGAGCCAGCAAGTTTGTTTCTGCTGTTTTAGAGACTAGTACATAGAGCAATGGATTCAAACTTCAGGAAAATAAACATTAGTAAGACTAAGAACGTACTGATGGTAAGAGCTGTTGGATAGTGCTGCCTCGGAGTTTGCTGAAATCTCCTTCCCTGGAGGTTTTTAAGCAGAGGCTGGATGGTTATCTATCAGGAGGGTTTTGATTGTATTTTCCAGCATGGCACGCTGTTGGACTACACCAGTGGTTCTCAACTTGTGGGTCCCCAGATGTTTTGGCTTTCAACTCCCAAAAATCCTAACAGCAGGTAAACTGGATTTCTGGGAGTTGTAGGCTAAAACACCTGGGGACCTACAGGTTGAGAACCACTGGATTACATGCTCCTTGGGGTCTATTCCAACTCTGCAATTCTATTGTGGTATTCTTCACTGGGAATGTGGCTGGGAGTCAGCTGCATAAGATCTCTTCTGACTAGAAGGTCATGAGTTCAAGGCCTGCCCGGGTTGGGCTGAGCACTCGACTATTTGTGTAGCTCGTTGTCGACCTCTGCAACCCAAAAGACAGTTGCATCTGTCAAGTAAGAAATTTAGGTACCACGTTGTGGGGAGGCTAATTTAACTAATTTACCTCCAGGAAGTGTGTGCAAAAGGAGTGAAGGAGTGTGACAGCTCCCCCTGGTGGCCAGAAGCTGAAATGTTAAATTGCCTCTGAGTGTCTTGTCTATACATGTTTGTATGTCAAAGGGCATTGAATGTTTGCCTGTATATGTGCATTGTGATCTGCCCTGAGTCCCCTGCGGGATGAGAAGGGCAGAATATAAATGATGTAAATAAATAAATAAAAAATAAAATAAATTCTATAGATCATAAGATGAAGCCTGTAAGACACACAAAGATTGCCCCAGAAGCAGACAGTCGTTATCTTTAGCTTTGTGGAAATCATGGGGACATCTATATGTCGTTGGACTACATCTCCAATCATCCCTAGCCAGCATAGCCAATGGTGAGGAATATTAGGAGTTGCAGGCCAACCACATCTGTAGAGCTGCATGAGTCTCATCTCTGGCTGAGATGCAGGGGAAACTGCATCACATTGACCAGTTCAGCAGGAATAGGCATCAGTATTAAGCACCCATTTTTCTGCAGATCACTGAAGAGTGTTCTTCTCCTGGCAATATGTGAACTTCTTCCTTCACATAGCTACATTGCATTGAGCAGCTACCTGGTGCAGAGTTTTCTCAATTGAGCCGATTTTCTCCTCTTTGATATGCCCTTGATCTTATAGGATAAGCCACTAGAACAAAAGACTTCTCCACAAAGAAACAATTTGTATGATCCAGGAGCTTCTACCCATCACTTAAATAGGTGGCTGTGACCTTTCTCGGTGTGTTTTAAAAATACGATTCAGAACTATCAGCAGCTACGCAGGTGGCTGAATGAGAATTGGCTCTAAATCCTTTAGATCATGCTCTGAATCTTTACAGAAGCAAGCCGACAGCGCTCTCGACAACAAGGGAGCGTATGGGCAAATAGATTAGGAAACGAAGGCCACCCACACACCAGAATCAATTTAAATTAATTCAGGACAGCAGAAGCTACTGAATTACACCCCAGGGGACAGAGGCACCTAGCTGCGGAAATCTGGGACCAGTTGCAGTCTAGCTGAAAATCAATATAGGTCAGGAGAGGTGGCAGATGAGTGGAGAGCAGCCAAATATCGCCTGGTGTTGAGTTTGAAAGGGGGAAAATAAACTTGGAAAATAGGAGTTTATCTTGTTTGCCGTGCCATTGTCCAAGTATGGAAACCATAGCCAGTGAAAACTGTGAATGTTACAGTGCAATCCTGACACATCTTACATTGCCTTCAAGTCAGCTTCAACTTGTGCAACCCAATGATAGTATTTTCCAAGTAAGATTTATTCAGATGAGGTTTGCTATGGCCTTCCTCTTCCACTGAGATAATGTGATTTCCCCAAGGTGGTCATCCTGTTTTCCACGAGTGAGTGTGGATTTGAACCCTGCCATCACAGGGGGCATCTGCTCTATAGAATCTATGTGGTTTGACACCACTTTATTTATTTATTTATTTTATTTACTATATTTCTATACCGCCCCTCTCAGCCCGAAGGCGACACGAGGCGGTGCTTTAATTGCCATGACTAAATCTTATGGGATCACTGAAGCTGTGGTTTTACTTGCTCTTGAGGCTTCTCTGCCAAAAAAGTGCTGGTGTCTCACCAAACTACAAGTCCTGTGTTTTCATAGCATTGAGCCATGGCAGTGGTGTCAAACTGTATCAATTATACAGTGTAGATGCAACCTCAGAGTGCTGTTTCAGCACTCAAACCACTATATTATGCTGGCTCCTCAGATGAGTGTCCTGCTAAATTTCATGCCACTTGAGTTTTTGATACAATCGAAACCAGGTAATTAATTACACTTATCCCTTGGTCAGTGTAGATGGACTGTAACTTCTGCAGAATGTTGTTGATGTTCTTAAGAACATAAGAAGAGCCATGCTGAATCGGACCTCAGCCCATCTAGTCCAGCATTCTGTATCACACAGCGGCCCACTAGTTGTACACGGGGATCTCGAGCAGAAGGGAGGGCAAAACCCTCACCTGCTCCCGACCCCCCACAACCAGTACCCAGGGAAATCCTGCCTACCTCAACCAACTCCGAGGTGGCACTTGAATGTCCTTTTCAGTAACTACCGATACACTTGGTATCCATGAATCTGTCTAATCCTGCCTTGAAGCTGTCCAGGCTGACAGCTGTCACAACCTCTTCTGGAAGTGAGTTCCATAACCCAATGACCCTCTGGGTGAAGAAATATTTCCCTTTATTAGTCCTAATTTTCCTACCTTGGAGCTTCAGGGAGTGCCCTCTAGTCCTAGTGTTTTGTGACAGAGAAAACAGTTTTTCTTTATTCACCTTTTCTATCCCATGCATGATTTTATACACTTCGATCAAGTCACCTCTTAAACGCCGTCTTTCCAGGCTGAAAAGACCAAGGCGTTGCAACCTGATTTCATAAGGGAGCTGCTCCATCCCTTGGATCATTCTTGTTGCCCTTTTCTGTACCTTTTCCAGTTCCGTTATATCCTTCTTAAGGTGCGGAGACCAGAATTGTACACAGTACTCCAAATGTGGCCTTACCATAGATTTGTAGAGAGGTAATACAACATTTGCTGACCTATTTTCGATTCCCTTTCTGATCATGCCTAGCATAGAATTTGCTTTTTCACTGCTGCTGCGCACTGGGTTGACATCTTCATTGAGCTGTCCACCAAAACCCCAAGATCCCTTTCCTGGTTTGTCTCAGAAAGCTTTGACCCCATCAATTTGTAGGTGTAGTTGGGGTTATTTGCCCCGATGTGCATGACTTTACACTTGTTTAGGTTAAAATGCATTTGCCACTTTGTTGCCCATTCACTCAATTTCGAGAGATCTTTCTGGAGCTCTTTACAGTCAGTTTCATTTTTAACTACCCTGAACAGTTTAGTGTCGTCTGCAAACTTTGCTACCTCACAATTTACTTCTACATCCAGATCATTTATGAATAAATTAAAAAGTAACGGTCCTAAAACTGAACCTTGGGGTACGCCACTTCTCACCTCTTTCCATCCAGAGAAGTGTCCATTTATTACCACCCTTTGTTTCCTACAGTTTAGCCAGGTTCCAATCCAGGACAAGACCTGTCCCCTGATTCCATGGCTGAAGAGCTTATTTAGAGCCTTTTTGTGAGGGACTTTGTCAAAAGCCTTTTGAAAGTCAAGGTAAACAATATCAATTGGGTCCCCTTTATCTATGTGTTTATTTACACCCTCAAAGAATTCTAACAAGTTAGTAAGACATGATTTGCCTTTGCAGAAACCATGTTGATTTTCCTTCAGCAATGCCTGTTCTTCTATGTGCTTAGTAATTTTTTCTTTAATAATGGTTTCCATCACTTTGCCTGGAACTGAGGTTAGACTAACTGGCCTATAATTTCCTGGATCACCCCTGGATCCTTTCTTGAAGATCGGAGTTACATTTGCCTCCCTCCAGTCCTCGGGTACAGTGCCTGATCTTAGGGAAAGGTTATATATTTTGGCTAGAATTTCAGCAATTTCACACTTGAGTTCCTTAAGAACTCTGGGGTGGATGCCATCTGGCCCTGGTGATTTGTTGACATTTAGTTTAGTAAAGCATGTGAGAACATCTTCCTTGTTTATCTCTATCTGGTTTAATTCATTTAATTCCTCCCTGAAAAACTGACTCAGCTGCAGGCATATGTTGTCTGTCCTCCTGTGTGAAAACGGAGGCAAAGAAGTCATTTAGCCGCTCAGCAACCTCCTTGTCTTCACTGATTTTCCCTTTCTGACTATTGTCGTCGAGTGGCCCAACTGCTTTTCTAGTTGGGTTCCTGCTTCTGATGTACTTAAAGAAGTTTTTGTTGTTTTTTTTAATATTCTTTGCTATGTGTGCCTCAAAATCTCTCTTGGCTTTCCTGACTGTTGCTTTGCATTTAGTTTGCCAGAGCTTGTGTTCCTTTCTGTTCTCCTCGGTAGGAAGAGCCTTCCATTTCTTAAATGAGTTTTTCTTCTTCCAATCACATCTTTTACTTCATTTGTAAGCCATACTGGTGTCCTTTTGGACTTTCCATGCCTCTTTCTTTTTATTGGAATGCATTTTAGTTCGGCCTGTTTTAAGGTATTTTTAAACAGTTTCCAAGCATTTGGAGGGATTTGATTTTTTTTACTGCTCCTTTTAGTTTGTTCTTTACAATTTTTCTCATTTTGGTGAAATTCCCTTTGTGAAAGTTTAATGTCTCCGTGTTAGTTTTCACTGACAGTTTGCTATCCAAACTTACGTTGAAGGTTATTGTGTTATGGTCACTGGTACCTATGGGCTCAGCTACAAGGACATCTTGAACAAGGGAGGGAGGTCCTGTTTATGTATTTTGGGTAGCAAACAGAATGTGCTTGGTCGGGGTATGTCAATTTGGATTTGATCGTGCGTTTGTGTTTTCAGTTCTGGGGAATTCCTCTAGTACTATGGACTTTTTTCTGGTATTCATCTTTGGGATTTTTAGGGATGACTCTGTAAAATGAAGTGTTGGACAGTAACCTCTCACACTTCTATATGTAGTTATTGGGCCTGTTTTATCACGGAAAAAACTGCTTCAAAAGTTGATTCCGATGCAGGGGGCACTGGCGGCTCGTATCTGATAGACTTCCGAATTATTCAGAGGTTTTTTTGAAATTGATTCGGATGTATTTCTGAAATTCGGAAGTCTTCGTTAATGGCATCTGCGATTGCGCAATGCGTGGAAACCTGAAGAAGGGACAGTCAAAACTTGGGGGATTCCGTTTTGACTGCTACTACTGACAAAACTAGCCACACTGGTACAAAATATTGAACACATTTAACACAATAAACATTTAAAACATTTTGAACGTAATGGGACAAAAATAGAGAAGGGCGGAAATGACATACGAGCCCTATCCGAATATGGCGGCTGAGACTTCGAAATGGCAAATCCACTTCCTGTTTCCTTAACACTCTTCGGAATTGCTTCAAAAGTCAAAAACAACTGAATTACATCTGAATTTTGGGTGTATCCGGCTTTCGGAAACAGGCCTAGTAGTTATCCGTGGGTGCAGTTAATGCAGTTTGACACCAATGCCATGGATTTGTGGGTATTATAGCTTTACAAGGTCTTTAGCCTTCCCTGCCAAATAATGCTGGCGCTTTATCAAACTGCATCTCCCAGGATTCTATAGCATTGAGTCATGGCAGTTAAAGTGGTGGCATTTGATACTGTCGATACACGGCAGCGTTTGATACTGTCGATTACCAACTTTTGACACACCGCCTGGCGGTGGCGGGGGTGTGAAACTGGCTGTCCTCCTTCCTCCAAAACCGCCTGCAGCGAGTGAAGTGGGGAGGGGTGGTCTCCGAGGGCTCCCCCTTACACTGCGGGGTCCCTCAGGGGGCCATTCTCTCCCCACTGTCATTTAACATCTACATGCGACCACTCGCCCAATTGGTACAGAGTTTTGGGCTGGAATGTCATCAGTACGCTGATGACACCCAGCTCATTCTGAGGATGGACCCCGGGGCTGTCTCTGTACCCGATAATTTCCATCTCTGCCTAGAAGCCGTAACTGGATGGCTGCGAGCCAGTAAGTTGAAGGTGAACCCGGCGAAGACGGAGATCTTGTGGCTGGGCCGCCCAGAGGGGGTAGAGATCCAGTTGCCGACATTCGACGGTGTGGTCCTTTGTCCTAGGGTCTGGCTGGGATGCCCAGCTATCCATGGAGGCGCAGATTGCCTGCGCCTGCAAGATAGCCTTCTACCACCTCGTCAGGCAAGATGTCTGGCTCCTGACCTCTCCCGCTGCGACCTGGCTACGGTGATCCAAGCCACGGTCATCTCGAGGCTCGATTACTGTAATGTGCTGTACATTGGCCTACCCTTGTCAGTGATCCGGAAACTTAAGCTGGTGCAGAACGCTGCAGCACGTCTGCTCTCAGGAGCATCAAGATCACGTGACTCCACTCCTGCGCAAACTGCACTGGCTTCCAATTGAATTCCGGGTCGCCTTCAAGGTGTTAGTTCTAACTTTCAAGGCCTTATATGGTTTGGGGCCAGTGTACCTGAGGGAGCGGCTTACCCCTTATTTACCCAGGAGATCACTGCGTTCAGAGGGGCTCAATCTTTTGGATGTGCCGGGCATTAGGGTTTGTAGATTGGCAAGCACACGGCAGAGGGCGTTTGCGGTAGCAGCTCCTACCTTGTGGAACTCTCTTCCCGAAGAGACACGAGCCATCCGGGACTTAATGCCGTTCCGCAGAGCTGTAAAGACCTGGCTCTTTAGACAGGCTTTTGCCGTCTAAATCCATGCTGCACCACCCACCATCTCGCTGCGCCGCTGTTAGTGTGCTTTCATTGCTGCTGCAGTTCTGTTTAATCTGGGGGTTTTAAATCTGTTTTATTGTATTTTATATGTTTTTATGTGTTTTAACCTGTGAACCGCTCTGGGCGTAAGAGAGAGCGGTATATCAAATTGAATGAATGAATAAATAAATAAATAAATTGCATTAATTCTACAGTGTGGATGCCCCCCCCCCCCATGATGACTATAGCTCCTCCCCATGGAGATGCTGCATTGGGATATAGTGCCTATACAGCTATGCCTCTAGTTCTGGGAGAAAGTAAGCACGTAGGTGAAAATAACAATAATAAAAGAAAGAAAAGAAGAAGTCAGAAGAGAAAGAGTACCTTGAAAGGGAATGTAGCCCTTGGCAGGGAAAAATACTACTCCTTCTTTGTTCTTAAAGAAAAGCCAACTACTCTAATCAATCCATTGATTAAATGTGGCAGTCCTACCAGAACGACATCAATAGGTTTGAAAAAGCTAGGCCAATTGCTTTGTAGAAAACATGAGGGTGACAGTTAATAGCCACTCTGGGATTATTTAATACAATGCCATCTGTTTGAGCACAGATATTGAACAAGAGACAATGTGTCAGGTTGAATGAAGTTTAGCATTTGGAAAAACTACTTTTTGCTCATGGGGACAGTCACTCCATCACGTCTACCATGGTGTGTGTATGCGGATGCTTTTGCACTGTAGAATTAATGCAGACGGTCACCACTTTTACTGCCATGGATCAATGCCATGGAAGATTTAGTTTCACAAGGTCTTTAACCTTCCCTGCCAAAGAGTACTGATGCCTCACCAAGCTACAATTCCCATGATTTTGTAGCATTGACCCACAACAGTTAAAGCGGTATCAAACTGCATTTTTTCTATAGTGTAGATTAGACATGTGCATTCAGGGTAGGGTTCCCATATGTCCCTTATTCTAAGGGACGTCCCTTATTTTGGCCCTAAAATTTGTGTTCCTTATTTTCAGGCCCTGTCCCTTATTTTTGACTAGCAGGACAGGACTGGGCAGGGTTGACCAGAGGAAGGTGCGCGCTGTGGTTTCCACGGCAATGCCTGCCCGGGGATTCCCACTCGCAGGGCAGCCTGCGTCCCCGATGGAAGGAAGAGGCGATACAGGACTTTTTCAAAGTACAGTAGACTAATTAACCGTTACCCAAGGGGAATGTTGGATCATGTTGGATGAAGATAGTTTCTGGTTGCTTGAGAGTTACTCTTAAAATAGGCCTAGCTGTGCATCCCAATACTATACAATGCTGTGTATCCCATACTATACTATACCATTAACTATTGACATAATAATCATGAAGATGTACTGTCTTATAAAATTTATTTTACTTTAATGTTTAGACAGTGCACTTTTAAAGTCAGCAAAGTCAAGTACTAAATACAGATGGAGAAAATTAGGTAGTTCTAATAATGTTTTTTCTGCATGACAAAGCATGCAGAAACATACCATGTACTGTTAAGAGGGTATAAGTCAGTTTCTTTTGTGAGTTTCAATCATTATCTTATTCTGTTAATAAAACTCTACCTAATGCTTGAGTTTCAAGTTTTTAATTAAGTGTCCCTTATTTTTTGTGAAAAATCCCGTAAATGTCCCTTATTTCTTATATCCAAAAATGGCAACCCTAATTCAGGGTGAACTTTGCCCCGTTTCATGTACCGGCCTTTGTTGGGGGCCCTGATCCTTTTTTTGTGAGCCTCCTGAAATTGGGAGGGTTGTTTTCGATTCTTTTATTTCGGGGACCAAAAATTGGACCATTATGGGAGGGGGGCCTTCCCATCCACTGGCTCCCCTTCCTGGCATGTATTCTTTTACCTGGCATCTGCTGTTTCTACTCTAGAGTAAGAGGTGTTTTGCCGTAGGCACTGGCAGGTGCACACACTTTCTGGGTCTGCCTGCACTCCCTGCCACACTCTCCGAGAGAGTGTGTGTGACCGGGTGTGCAGCAGGCCCAGGACACGCCTGCAGCCGAGCACTGGGCCTGCCTGCCAGCTTGCATGCCCCGCCACACACGAACTCTCTTTCCAAGGCAAGTTCAGATGCATATGAAAGCAGGCTTTCGTGTCGAGCAGATTTTTGTGTGGAGAGGGGGCTTCCCTTTTCATGCTTCCAAATAAACAGAAGACACGAAAGAAACGGTAGAAACGATAGGTACAAATTTTGCGTACAACTCTAGTGTACCTTGAGGAAGCCTAACAATCGTGGACCATATGTGTCTGTGGTAGTCAGTGAAGAGATGGGGATGTATATGGATTGTAGCCAAATTAAATGTTCTGCCCCCCCCCCAAAAAACCCCCACCATCAGGAGTGGGGGTAGTTATTTTTGAATATTTTTTTGAATATTTTTGAATATTTTTCAAATATTCGTTGTTAATGAATATTTGAAACCAGAATAAAGGGTGAATAAGTGCTTTGTATCACAAGCCCTGAGTACCTTTGATCACAAAATCGTATGTTTTGACAGATGAAGGGGAAACATGGGGAATATAATATTGGGTTTCCCAAGGGATTTTGGACATTTTGTAGTGATGAGTGAGCTAGAAAGTTCATTTTTTCACTGGCGCAAAGAGGAAGAATAATGTTGTCTATAATACAGGGTTGCTATGGTTTTCGCTGGCTTTTATGAGTTTGAAAGACGAATAACTTTTATCCTGGCCCTTAAAGGAGAGTTGCTATCTTTTACTCTTTTTTTTTTAACTGAAAAATCCAGTTTACAGTGCAAGCTTATACCAGACTTCTACCTCTGTAATATAAAGCTCATTCTTTGGGGATTGTCACCTTCTTATTGATTCCTGTTCAAGGTGGTTGTCATGTGATTAATTGTCCCCTAATTCAGTGTTTTTCAACCTTTTTTGAGCCGCGGCACGTTTTTTACATTTACAAAATTCTGGGGCACACCACCAACCAAAATGACACAAAATGACACTCTAACACAGTAATACATATAGTTAATATGTTTTTAAATGTATTTATACACTCAGTGTGAAACCTGGACCTGTTTTGATGAACACAACATAGATATCCTGGCAGGAATGGCAGAAAGACACAAACTTCCCACACAGAACTCCCATAACCAAGAGAAAATACTATAAGAGTTTGGTGGGCATTGACCTTGAGTTTTGGCTGTTGTAGTTCACCTATATCCAGAGAGCACTATGGACTCAAACAATGTAGGATCAGGACCAAACTTGGCATGCATACTCAATATGCCCAAATGTGAACACAGATGGAGTTTGGGGAAAATAGACCTTGACATTTGGGAGTTAGTTTCCGGGATTTATATTTAACACACAATCAAAGTGCATCCTGAACTCTTGCAACAATGGAATTGAACCAAACTTGGCATATTGAACTCTCATTACCAACAGAAAGTACTGAAAGGGTTTGCTTGGGAATTGACCTTGAGTTTGGAAGTTGTAGTTCACCTACAGCCAGAGAGCACTGTGGACTTAAAAAATGTTATGTTATGTTATGATATGTTGTTGTTTGTTTTCTATTCAGAATCACAATGTTGGAAGGAGGCTCACCACTTTAAGGTCCCTAAAACAGGCATGGGAAAACTTCGGCCCTCTGGGTGCTTTGGACTTCAACTCCCACCATTCCTAACAGCCTGCGGCCCTTTCCTGCTTAAATGGCTGAGACGGAAAAAGGAAAAGGGCCTGAGGCTGCTGGGAATGGTGGGAGATGGAGTCCAAAACACCTGGAAGGTCCCAGTTTGCCCATGCCAGCTTTCGACAGAGACCTCTTCCTCCCCCTTCCCCTTCACACCCTTTCTTCCCCCTCTTGCCGAACACTTACTTTTTCTTCTACACTGCCGCTTTTGCCACCATTTTGATCTGAGGGAGCAGCGTGAGCATGTTCAGGAGGGGAGGGAGGAAGACGTGACCCGTGCGGGCGCTACTGCACAGACTTGCCCCAGAGCAAAGTGAGGCAGAGCGAGCAGAGTGAGGCTGGGAAGAAGGGAGCCCAAGTGGAGAAGAAGAAGTGTTCGGCAGGAGGAGGAAGAAAGGGTATTGGAGGTTCCAATTTCCCATGGCACATCTGATGATAGCTCACGGCACACTAGTGTGCCACGGCACACTGGTTGGGAAACACTGCTCTAATTTGTGAGTTTCTGTTCCATCTGAAAGCCATAGCTTGGTTATCAGTTATTGTCCCCATTGTTGCATTATAATGCAACAACATTTTCCCCCTGAAGAACAAAAGCAGTCTAATAAGAAGCAATGCATCATAAATCCCCGGCTGTGCTGAACCGAAGGGTGCAAAGCCACTGGGCAAAAGCTACTCATTAACCTTGTAAGGGACCTTTGCTGAGGGAGATTTGCTTGTGAATAAATATAATTGAAGGGTCGCCACGAGGAAGGATATTGCTTTGTATACAGGGCTCTATTAAGTGCTATGTGAAACCACCGTTTTAATTCTGCTTCCAGCTGATTGTGGAAAATCAATGCCACCGCAGTGTTAAAGCACCCTGGTAATTTAATGGAAGCGACCATTAAACAAGATTAACTAGCTGACGATTTTCCAACATAGAAAAAAAGCAATGAGATTTTCTTTAAAGAAGAAAGGCAGAACATGAAGGCATACTTGGAACGACTACAGACTTGGTTTTGGATGGCTTCGTTTTAATAACTGTTTTTTAAATCGTGTTGTTTATTAGAGAATTTTAATATAAACATTATTATATTTTCAATGTTTAATTTTTTATGCTTTATGTCTAAATGTTATTTAATTTAGTTAAGTTCTTCTTCGCCTTTCTTCGCGAACGAAGATTCAGGAAGGACTCATCCCATAGATGTGTCCTTCGAGCCTGTGCAATGGACCTTTCTGGTGGAGCGTAGCGTGCACAGAACTGGCCTCACCCTTTAAACCAGAGGTTCGCCTGCCGGGGCCTAGCAAGCTTGAACGGTGGCAGCAAGGTCCTTGGGTCGTAGGTTTGGTTCGAGTTTCCTTCTCTAGATGGGTGACCTTACAGGGTTAAATGAGCACCATCTGCCCGGGTTTGAAATCAGAGTTTTCCTTCTCCCAGGATGGTTGCCAAAAGGCTAGAGCCCATCCTGCCCATTGACTCTCTTTGTCAGACCCTTCGGTTGTGACCTGTCTGGCATGGGAGACCCTACTGGTGGCTATTTTGCTACCGCCAACATAGCTCACAACTTCATTAGGGTACGCAAGTCTCTCCAGCACGACAAGAGGGCACCAATGGAGAGGCTTAGTTAAGTTAATTTATAGTAATGTGTTATCGTCTTGCTATTTTTATTTATTTATTTACCATGCCAAAAGCAAATTCATGGTACAGTTGTATGACGAAATGAAAATCCTGTGTAGTTCACATCTGATCTGCCCACACACTGTTTTGCCAGAGAAAGAAAATATGCCACGCAGATGAACAGGAAAGAACAATCTATGGTAAGGCCACATTTGGAGTACTGTGTACAATTCTGGTCCCCGCACCTTAAGAAGGATATAACGGAACTGGAAAAGGTACAGAAAAGGGCAACAAGAATGATCCAAGGGATGGAGCGGCTCCCTTATGAAACCAGGTTGCAACGCCTTGGTCTTTTCAGCCTTGAAAGACGGCGTTTAAGAGGTGACTTGATCGAAGTGTATAAAATCATGCATGGGATAGAAAAGGTGAATAAAGAAAAACTATTTTCTTTGTCACAAAACACTAGGACTAGAGGGCACTCCTGAAGCTCCAAGGTAGGAAAATTAGGACTAATAAAGGAAATATTTCTTCACCCAGAGGGTCATTGGGTTATGGAACTCACTTCCAGAAGAGGTTGTGACAGCTGTCAGCCTGGACAGCTTCAAGGCAGGATTAGACAGATTCATGGATACCAAGTGTATCGGTAGTTACTGAAAAGGACATTCAAGTGCCACCTCGGAGTTGGTTGAGGTAGGCAGGATTTCCCTGGGTACTGGTTGTGGGGGGTCGGGAGCAGGTTAGGGTTTTGCCCTCCCTTCTGCTCGAGATCCCCGTGTACAACTAGGGGCCACTGTGTGATACAGAATGCTGGACTAGATGGGCTGAGGTCCGATTCAGCATGGCTCTTCTTATGTTCTTATGTTCTTAACAAGTAGTTTACTCTTCATAATTCAGAACCACATAGTACAATCATGTGATCAGTTATAACGACTCACATAATGCCCCTTTAGAGAGATTTAAAATGGTCTTTCTTTGTCCATGTGGAGAAATTCCCTCCAGCAGCTCATGAAGCAAGAGCACACTTCAAATTGTCTCCCTCTCCTACCCTGTGCTTCTTTGCAAGCACCTGCACTGCTCAAGCTTGAAAAATGTAACAGTATCCAAAAGTCCTAGGCTCTTCCAGCTCCCTGGGCATAGCCCGACCAATCAGCTTTGTGCATCTTATTTTATAGTTGACACACACACACTAACTGATGTCTTACATGCTCCAACAAGTTGTAATGTATTTAAAAACACAAACAAAGTTTTAAAAAATGTGGCATTATACCAAATGTCTTTTGACTAGTAGTTGGCTACTTGCAGCGCCTCTGGTGGTGTTGCTATAAAAGGTCCTCCATTGTGAATGTGGCAGGGCTCAGACTGCATTATAATAGGTGGTCTGTGGTTTGCTCTTCTCCATACTTGCATGTCGTGGATTCCACTTTGTAGTCTTGCTATTATCCTTTGGTTTTCACAAGTATGTACGGCATTGAATTTTGCCTTTATAATGTTGGAAACCGCTTTGAGTTCCCATAGGGAGAGAAAAGCAGTATATGAATGTATTAAATAGCTAAACAAATACTTCTACTTGTCCTGTGTATTTTAATATAAGCATTTTATGGTAATGTGTTTAAATATATGCATTCTATGGTAATGTGTTCTAACTGTTATATTCCACCTTGAGCTGTGAGGAAAGGTGGGTAACAAATACAGTTGTTGTTTTTGTTGTTGTTGTTATGCAAAAATAACTAACTTGGGCCAAAGACTATATAAACAATATTAATAAAGCAAGGGAGAAATTCTCTGACATCAATTTTTGCCCTGAAACAACCTGTTTAGAAATATATAATGGTACTAGCTGACCTGGCCACGCTTCGCTGTGGCTGTTTGTGTTTCCGGCGCCATGGACGCCTCTTCCAATGCCTCCTCGCCCTTCTTCGCCTCCTGTTTGCTGGTCTCGGAAGGGGGCGAAGGGAATCTTCGCCACCGTGACGGCGGCGCCTCTCTCCCCAGGCATCTCCTCCGCTGCCTCGTCGGCCTCTTCCGCTGCCTCGCAGCTGTTCCCCGGACCCGGGCCGGCTCTCTCCCTCGCTCTGTATGTGTCTCTCTCTCGAGACACACAGAGCTAGAGAGAAAAGGGGAAGCGTTTGAACCCGTCGAAGAGGGGAAGGAAGGTGCCCTGGGAGGGAGTTTGCCGTGCACACTGTCTCTTCCCCTGCCCTCCTACCTTGATTGAAGGAAGAAGGGCAGGGAGAGAAAGAGAAAGAGATGGCCGTGAAAAGGGTAGCTTCCCTCACGCCTCTGCCGGGCGTGACCACGCCTCTTCCACTCCCCCACTCCCCGTCACGCGGAGAGGGCCGAGGAGGCGGTAGCACGGCCCGTGTCTGGAACCGGCTGGGAGCCGGCCGAAGAAGCCGAGGGCACTCCGCCGTCTCGCAGGCACTTCTTGACCCGTGTCGCGGGTCAGCTCCGTGTCCGCTGCCGCCTCCTCTGGCGGCTCTGCCGGTTCCGGTCCCGGGCTGTGCCGCGCCTCCTCGGCCTTCTCTGGTGACTTCTAGCCGGTGCCGGTCCCAGGCTGCACGGGAAAAGGAGGACGCAATGGTTAGCGAGGGCTGAGGGCGAGGGGATGGGGGTGGGGGCTGAGTGCGCCGCCACCATTGGTAAGCAGAGCTTTTCCCCTCCCCTCCCTCGCGCGGAAGGGAGGCCATTGCCATTAACGACGCGGCGCTAAGGCAGGTTTTAATGGGCTTTCTGGGGGCTGTTTGGGGGGTTGTGAGGTATGTAGGCCGGGTTTTTTGTGGCCTAGACATACCTCGTGGTGTGGTGGAATGTATTTGGGGGGTTTGGTGGTTGTGAGGCTTATAGTTTCGCTGTCTATTTACCGAGTTGCACGACCACGTCTCCTTTATATATATAGATAATGGTATGTAAAGAGATAATGGCCTCTTCTACACTACCATGTAAAATCCAGATTATCTGCTTTGAACTGGATTATCTGGTAGTGTAGAATCAAAGGAGAATATGTGGATTATCTGGATTATATGGCAGTGTAGAAGGGGCCAATATTATGTATCAGATACTCTCGTCTCCAAAACTCACATACTGCAACATTCAGCAACTATCATGACACTGAAGACATAGGGCAAATAAATTGAATGCAACTGAACCTGCTGTGAGCAGTCCACACAATTTACAGCTGGATTTGTAGCAGAAGTACTGTTTCCAACTATTAATCCAGCTCATGGAGAACTGTCAGTTACTCCAGAGCTTCCAATAAGCTCCAAAGAGACCCTGGTGTTATTGAAATGTAGACATGTCAAAAACCCCAGTGCTGTGTCACCAGCTAAAACCAGCTCCCTGGCAGAGCCTTGTTGGTGGTGTTGCTTTTAGTGATCACATGGCTGGGCTCCCTGTGGTGAATTAACCACAGGTGATGTTGCCAGCAAAATTCTGCTGGGCATCAAAATAGAGGTGGTAGTGGTGGCCCCATTGTGCTGTTGGCCCAGTCAGGATACCAGAGACACCTGAGCCAGAAAAGCACGAGGCATCTTTGCCTGAGACCCATGAGCCCAAGCAGGGCCGTAGCCAGGATTTTGATTGGGGGGGGGAGGGGCTGAGTTTGGTTCGAGGGGCTGAGACTGGGTGGAAGAGGGTCTACCCTAGCAAACCTTTTGTATTGTTATCCCAATAACCCCATTAATGTGGGATATAATGAGCATGGTGATCAGATCATGATATGAATAAACAGTTTAAATAATGTACCAGTAAGGCCTTTTCGCGGACCACCCTGAGAATTTCGGGGGGCTGAAGCCCCCTTAGCCCCCCCCCCTGGCTACATGCCTGAGCCCAAGACAACTCTGGTGGTCCCGGAACTCAATTCCTCACTGGGGCAGCACATCTTCCTTCAAGAACTTGACCTCTTGAGACAGTAGCATGGAATCATGGATGTTGCACTTTTACAGTCTTTAGCTTTCTCTGCCAAAGAGTGCTGGTGCTTCACCAGACTACAGCTTCCATGATTCCATTGCTGCATTAATTCTACAATGTAGATCTGTGGTTCCCAACCTGTGGTCTGCGGGCCACCACTGGTCTGCAAGAACTAAAATATGGTCTGTGAAACATTTAAAATTTTAAACCTTTATTCATTTTAATGAATCTGTTGCTATGGGGGCAGCACTGGTGAGTAGGACATCGGGCGAGCACAGAAGGCTGGAGGGAGGGCAAGGGATTTTTATTCACTTTGACAGCCATTCAAAATATCCACACCCTCCCCTGATTGGCTGAAAAGCAGACCCTGCTAAGATCCGGGCATTCGTTGGCTGGAGATTCTTCCTGACATCACCGGTGATTGAGGTTTCCATCATGGAAAAAAAAAGTGAATTAAATGTTCTGTACCCTGCTGCATGCTTTATGTTTGATCCTTTGAGAGTGCAGACTCTGTATCTGACATCCTTTCATGACTGAAAGTAATAAACCTCTGTTCCTGTTGCTTTCAAACCCGGCTCATGTATTGATTTGGCCATTGGTGTAGAGGAGCGCACTGAACACTGGACCTCAACCTCTTAGCAGATAGCTGAAATTTGACCGCAGCCTTAATGTTTAATTGATTTGTTTTAATGGATTTTTAATTGTATTTGTTGTTTGGCGTTGATTGAATGCCTGTTGTGAAGCCGCCCTGAGTCCCCCTTCAGGGGTGAGAAGGGCGGGGTACAAATACGTGAAATAAATTTTAAAAATTTATTGTTCATCGCCTCGAGTCACCTTCAGGCTGAGAGAGGTGGTATAGAAGCATGGCGAATGAATAAATAAATAAATAAATAAATAAATAAATATGCAACCTTCTGTATGTTGGAATTATGCCCCTTTCACCTACATTGACCAATGAGGCTATTTGGCAGATAGAAAGCACAAATAATACAATAATACAATCAACAAATTTAACTACTATATTAGTGAGCTCTGAAATCTGAAAAAAATAGTAATGGTATAAGTCTGAGGTCTAATCAAGACAAAGACTGTTAAGGGAAACAAGCTAGTTTGCACCAGTATTTTTTAGCTATAATTTATTTCAGTTTATACTGTGAAGAGTATTGGGATAAAATGGGAAGAAAAGTGGGATTAAAAAAAGTTAGGTAAAATTTCAGGTAATGTGTTGCCTGGGGAACTAGCTAGCTAGTTGATCAATTCGTCTCAATAGTTGGCCTTCAGAATTGTAAACAAAGATTGAATGGAGTGATGTAGTTAAGGAAGAGTTTGTGATATTTAGGGACTACCATCTCCAGAATTTCCAAATTGAATTTTAGTAGTAGTCATAGATGTACTTTAAACATGTAGTTAAACATTCTAATGATAGAAATAGGCACACCTCAATTAACTGAATTGGACACATTGTTAAAGAACTAGGTAAACCAAAAGTATAAGGTAAAGTAAAGGTGAAGATTGTCCCCTGACATTAGGTCTAGTCGTGTCTGACTCTGGGGGTTGGTGCTCTTCTCCATTTCTAAGCCAAAGAGCTGGCGTTGTCTCTAGACACCTCTGAGGTCATGTGGCCAGCATAACTGTATGGAGCGCCGTTACCTTCCTGCCGGAGCGGTACCTATTGATATACTCACATTTTCATGGTTTTGAACTGCTAGGTTGGCAGATGCTGGGGCTGTCAGAAGCTCACGCCGCTCCCTGGATTCAAACCTGCGACTTTTCAATCAACAAGCTCAGCAGAAAAAACTGTGGTTTATAGACGGGCCCAAACCCTGTCCAGATGTTATGTTTCCATTTGTATAGGACAAGGAAACCCTCACAACTGTCCTTGTTACCCACCTTCTCTGTATGCTCCAGCCCTTATCTTTATTTAACCCTGTTGCTGTCAGGACCTTTTGATATTTATTTCTGGTATTGTACTGCTATGCTTATGTAGGAAACTTCGGTGAAGACATCTCTATGGAAAACTGCATTACAATAGTACAGGAAAGCAATTATATAGTCCATGGGTATAATTATGCAGGGTAGGGAAAATGAGGCCTTTGTCTCCCTAATAAGAATTCTACTTCCCAATGAAATTTCAATTGAACTCCCTAATTTCTGGCATTCCAGACACAGAAAATGGATTACACCCCAAACTCTTATATTTTCTGTCCGCTTTAAAGGGTATTTTCTTTGTTTATAGTTTTTCTTGTGTGTCATTTTTGATTGTTCCCTCATTCATATGTTTTCAAGTAAGTGCATTGCAAGGGCTTTAGAGGAGTACAAATGCAACATAAATAGGGATCACTAGGTGGTGCTATTTGCAATGGATGAGTATGGCTTTTGTAACTACAAATTGGGTAGGAATTCAGAGATGGCAGAATTGTTAATATTTTGATGGACCACAGTTTTGCTGGGCCATAGCTGCTTTTCACCAGACAGTAAAGCTGTTTCCAGATATTATGTGGGCACAGAAAACTATGTATAACAGTAAACCTTATTGAAATGAAAGACTAACAGTGCCATACAGTTGTGCTAGCAGCTAGCCAGTCTCGAAAATGCTTGAAGGCAATACATTTTGTCTGAAATAGATAAATGTAACTGCAGATACCAGGGCAGTGGATACAGAGGTCATACAATAGTCTGCTAGGCTAATTTTCACATATTTTACTGTTTGTCCCTAAACTGTGAAAGGTTTTTCAGAAAGTTATCTTGGCAGATATGATGAGCACAATTCTGCAATCCACATTGTTAATGGACAGTATTAACAAGACCATTTTTGTTCTCCGTTTAGTCTCCTGGAGCCACTATTTTGCATCTAGTTGTGCTCGATGGATTCACTGAAAAATAAAGGAAAGTCTACAAAAGGGTCTTATGGCAGTCTAACTGAGATAAATGTGTAGCATAAACTTGTAGACTAGGTTTACTACATCAGATGCCTTTTGTCTATTCAGTCTAGGAAAACTTATGCTTCAAGCCTCTTTCTATCGTTTAACCTCAAAGACACTACAAGACCCTTATTTCTGAATGGGAAGTAACCTTCCAATCACTCTGGTTTCAGTAAAAATGGTCTAAAATGGTGGGTATGTCCCATATATACTAGGAGGAGTTTGAAAAAGGAATAGTGTGAAGGCGTGGTTGATGCCACCTGTGTATAAGACTTTAAGTTGCAAGGTTTAAACTATTGGATTATGTTTTAGCTAGTCTGTTTAGTGTTGTTAAGTATTGGTTGCATTGATTGGTTCTTTAGAGCTGTCAATCATCGTTAAGTTTGTTTTTCCTCCCCCTTGAGACTTTGGAAATCTAGCTTTCTCTTTAGATTTTGCCTGCATCTCTACAGAGGAGGATGTGTTAGAGGGTTTGCCAGCCAGGCCTCAGTCAGGCATTCTCTAGCACCAATTCTTCATATCTTGGATTCATTCTGCATATCCAGCACACCTGGATGGGACTGTGGAATCTCAAGCGCCTTCAACTAGTCATTTGGCACCAAGAGGAAGGCTCTGTGCCTTCAATATAGGCCATTTGACTGGGGCTAAGAGAGTTCTCACCTCAAAGCCATTAAGAGAGAGAATTTGGAAAGCCATCCGGCTGAAAGCTTCCTGGACCCAAACAACTAAAGAACTGTAATGTATATTTTATTTTACCCCTGTTTGGAGAACTAAGTTTAATACCTCAACAAGATAACTCCTTTTGTGAACAATAAAGCCTGTTTGAGTTATCTAAAGTGACTGGTTTGGTCCTTGAGAGTTCCAGTTCTCTATGGGAAGGCAAGAAGAAGTCCCCTGGGAAGAGATGTCACGTCCTTGTTCCTATTCTAAGTCAAAGACCCCAGGCGCGTCTTCACAAATAGTCAACTTACAACTGGCTTAAACTCTGTCCACGTTTGTGGGAAGCAATCCTATGTGTTTGTTGGATGGATATGGAACCTTTGCAAATGAGTATTGGCATGCAAACATGAATCTCAGCATCAGAAAATATAATGGAAGATATTTTTCTTTATTAAAATATGTTATCCTGTCCTGCATTAAAATAATATAAGCGATTTTAAATGATTTAGAAAACACAATAAAACATTTACAAGGGAATTGCATGATTCATCAAGTGAGGAGTTTGCATATCAGCACGTAGTGACATGGGATGCTTGAACAGGGCAGTTGTTTGGTGCCAGGAAATGGGGCCACCTCTTCAACAGTAATTGACTGGATGAGGGCAAACAAACTGAAACTTAATCAAGACAAAACAGAGGTACTCAGCTTACTTGTCCAAATGCATCCACCCCTATGTCCCACCTCGAAAGCTAAGATCATCAGGAGAGGCCCTGTTCTCGCTCCCGCCAACAGCTCAAATCCGCCTGGCAAAGATGAGGGACAGGGCCTTCTCGGCGGTGGCTCCCCGCCTATGGAACACACTCCCAATTGACAAAAGATCAATCTCCTCTCTCCTAACTTTCTGGAAGAAAGTAAAGGCATGGCTTTGGGACCAGTCGTTTGGTCAATAGAAGCAGTAGCAGGTTAAAGGGATGAACTGGATTGACGTTAAGACTGATGAGTCTGGTTTATGTTTTTAATTGATGATTGTATCTGATTTTAATTATGATGTTTTATTATGTAGTGTGTATGTCGTGATTTTATTGTAACTGTTGAAATAGCCTCTAAATGGGGCTCAATGTAAGCTGCCTTGAGTCCCCCTTCGGGGGTTGAGAAGGACGGGATAAAAATGCAAAAAATAAATTTGGACAGATTTTTTGAGAGTAAGGTGTTTAAGATCTAATCAGGAGGTCTTGTGATTTTATTTATTTATTTATTTGTCATGTTTCTATACATGACAAATGACGAATTTTGGAAATGTTTTGATGGATGTTAATTGTGATTTTTTTAGTGTTGTTTGTGTTTAATTCTGTTTTAATGTTTGTGTATTTGTATATTTTACATTATCTTCCTCTTGGCTTTTCTTCGTGAACGAAGATTCAGGAAGGACTCATCCCACGTTTTCTACAAGCGCGTTGATGACTAAAAGGCCAATCCGAGATAGGCAAGCAGGATGTGTCCTTCGAGCCTGTGCAATGGATTTTTCTGGTGGAGTGCAGTGTGCACAGAACTGGCCTCACCCTTTAAACCAAAGGTTCGTCTGCCGTGGCCTAGCAAGCTGGGGCAGTGGCAGCAAGGTCCTCAGGTCATAGGTTTGGTTTGAGTTTCCTTCTCCTAGATGGTTGACCTTACAGGGTTAGATGAGCACCATCTGCCTGGGTTTGAATTTAGAGTTTTCCTTCTCTTAGGATGGTTGCCAAAAGGCTAGAGAGCCCATCCTGCCCATTGACGCTCTTTGTCAGACCCTTTGGTTGTGACCTGTCTGGCATGGGAGGCCCTACCGATGACTATTATGCCACCGCCAGCATAGCTCACAACTTCATTAAAGTACGCAAGCCTCTCCCCCACAACAAGGGGGCGCCAATGGAGAGGTTTACATTATATACATTAATGTTTTTATATCAAGCTGCTTTGAGCCCCCTTTGGGAGTTAAAGCAGGATAATAATAATAACAACAACAATAATAATTCATGGTGGTGGTGTCTTCCTTCCAGGGGGTTTTGTGTTCTGGCATGACTGGAAGTGGGGAGGGGGGCTGACCACCAAAGCTCATGGACCTGACTAGAGTGGCCTGGATGGAGGCTTCACTCCAGTTGTGTAGGTGGATAGAGTATCTAAGCTCCAACTTTTTGGCATCAACCCAGTCATGCTTTATAATGATTGTTCCAATCTTGTTACTTGCTTTCTGCTAATGCTGCTAAAAATTAGGAGAACATCCTGATGACAAGAGTTAAGAACATAAGAACATAAGAAGAGCCATGCTGAATCGGGCCTCAGCCCATCTAGTCCAGCATTCTGTGTCACACAGTGGCCCACTAGTTGTACACAGGGATCTCTAGCAGAAAGGAGGGCAAAACCCTCACCTGCTCCCGACCCCCCACAACCAGTACCCGGGGAAATCCTGCCTGCCTCCATCAACACAGAGGTGGCACTTGGATGTCCATTTCAGTAGCTACTGATTCCCTTGGTATCCATGAATCTGTCTAATCCTGCCTTGAAGCTGTCCAGGCTGACCGCTGTCACAACCTCCTCTGGAAGTGAGTTCCATAACCCAATGACCCTCTGGGTGAAGAAATATTTCCCTTTATTAGTCCTAACTTTCCTACCTTGGAGCTTTAGGAGTGCCCCTAGTCCTAGTGTTGTGTGACAGAGAAAATATTTTTCTCTATTCACCCTTTCTATCCCATGCATGATTTTATACACTTCGATCAAGTCACCTCTTAAACGCCGTCTTTCAAGGCTGAAAAGACCAAGGCGTTGCAACCTGATTTCGTAAGGGAGCTGCTCCATCCCTTGGATCATTCTTGTTGCCCTTTTCTGTACCTTTTCCAGTTCCGTTATATCCTTCTTGAGGTGCGGTGACCAGAATTGTACACAGTACTCCAGATGTGGCCTCACCATAGATTTGTAGAGAGGTAATACAACATTTGACGACCTATTTTCGATTCCCTTCCTGATCATGCCAAGCATAGAATTTGCTTTTTTTACTGCTGCTGCGCACTGGGTTGACATCTTCATTGAGCTGTCCACCAAAACCCCAAGATCCCTTTCCTGGTTTGTCTCGGAAAGCTTTGACCCCATCAATTGGTAGGTGTAGTTGGGGTTCTTTGCCCCGATGTGCATGACTTTACACTTGTTTAGGTTAAAATGCATTTGCCACTTTGTTGCCCATTCACTCAATTTCGAGAGATCTTTCTGGAGCTCTTTACAATCAGTTTCATTTTTAACTACCCTGAACAATTTAGTGTCGTCTGCAAACTTTGCTACCTCAGAATTTACTCCTACATCCAGGTCATTAATGAATAAATTAAAAAGTAACGGACCCAAAACTGAACCTTGGGGTACGCCACTTCTCACCTCTTTCCACCCAGAGAAATGTCCGTTTATTACCACCCTTTGTTTCCTACAGTTTAGCCAGGTTCCAATCCAGGACAAGACCTGTCCTCTGATTCCATGGCTGAAGAGCTTATTTAGGAGCCTTTGGTGAGGGACTTTGTCAAAAGCCTTTTGAAAGTCAAGGTAAACAATATCGACTGGGTCCCCTTTATCTATGTGTTTATTTACACCCTCAAAGAATTCTAACAAGTTAGTAAGACATGATTTGCCTTTGCAGAAACCATGTTGATTTTCCTTATCAAGTGCCACGGTCCCGAGTGCACCTGCGGCTTTGGAGCCAGCGCGCAGGCGCGCTCGGGACCCGGTGGACATTCGCGCATGCGCAGAAATGTCCGTGCTTTGGGAGGCGCGCTGCAGCGGGCGCGTGGGGCCGGCTGTGCAGCAGCGGCAGAGGCGGAGGCGGGTGGCGGCGGAGGCAGGGTGGCACGGCAGCGCCCCTCCCAGCCAGTGACGCCCCGCCCAGCCGGTCGCACCCTACGCGGCCGCGTACTTTGCGGAATTGCAAAGGCCAGCTCTGAGCGTGAGCAAAGCGAGGCAAAGTAAGCAGAGCGAGGCTGGGAAGAAGGGAGCCTGAGTGGAGAAGAAAAAGTGTGCGGCAGGAGGGGGAAGAAAGGGTATTGGAGGTTCCAATTTCCCACGGCACACCTGATGATTGCACACGGCACACTAGTGTGCCCCAGCACACTGGTTGGGAGACACTGGTCTAGTGGAGTGGATTCTCCCATGTTCACTCAAAAACATATTAAAAAGATCTTAACAACAAAGGAGCACACGTTGGGCTATTTGTATGAGAGATAAGAGTTCTGACACCTTTACAAATCCAACCGTCTGTCTTAATATCATAGTGCAAGAATATTAAGGTCGACTAGCAGCAAATTTAGGAACGCTGAACCCTGAGCTTAGATCTCAGCTCTTTGAGAGTTCAGGTCACCATTTCCCATAACTTTTGCCATAACAGTGGCAGGAAATTGTGTCTACAAATCCCCCGTGGGACCTTGGAAATCCAGGCAGAGTTTATGTCAACACATTTTCTCCTTCTGTGCACATTGTGGAAAGGAAAATGAACATCAGGGCATTCCAGAGTTCTGGGAAACAGAAATCTTTTTAGTAGCATATTGTACATGTAAGCTGTGATAGTGGCAAAATAGATAAGGAATCAAGCCCATTAGAGGTATTTATTAATAGGAATAATAATACTACATTTCCTCCAGTGAAGTCAAGGTTGTGGATATGATGTCTCCATCCTGTGACAGCTTGCTTGGCTGAGAGAAGCAATTGCTCAAAGTTATTCTGTGATGTTTATGGCTCAAATGAATCTAGACGATGGGCCAAGTCCAATGCATTATTATAAACATTGGCCTTAGATCAAGGATGGGAACTAGGGCATGGGTGACCAAGCAACTTCAGAACGTGGTCAAGATGGCAAATTTAATTAATGGGGAGGGACACACATGCTAGAAAAGGCTGCAGTAGTAACTTTTACTTGAGCCTACTGGGAAGGGCAATATTCCAACCTTCCACACTACTTTTGCCCTTTGTTGCACTGTATTTATTTATTTATTTATTTCGGGATTTTATCCTGCTCTTCTCAACCCCCAAGGGGGGACTCAGAGCGGCTTACAGTACGGCACAATTCGATGCCCACATAATAACAATATAAACCCCAAAACACTTCAACAATTAAAATACATTAAAAATACATTAAAATACAACTACATTAGCACCATACACATTCACTCTGGATTAAAACAATGTTCAGTCCATAAAAACATTGGCCATAATCACCCACTTTCATTAAAAACCAATCTAAAATGCTGCCTTGTGCTGGTGTACGAATGCCTGGTCCCACAGCCAGGATTTTACTTTTTTCCTGAAGGCCAGGAGGGATGTGGTGGATCGTACATCAATAGGAAGCGCATTCCACAGGCAGGGAGCCACCACCGAGACGGCCCTATCCTCGTCCCCACCAGCCTCATCTGAGATGTAGGCGGGAGCGAGCAGGGCCTCCCGGATGATCTTAGATTACGAGGTGGGATGTAGCGGCCGATGCGTTCGGACAAGTAAGCTGGGCCAGAACCGTATAGAGCTTTAAAGGTCAAAACCAGCACTTTGAATTGAGCCCGGAATTGACAGGCAGCCAGTGGAGCTGACACAACAGGGGGTGGTATGCTCCCTGTATGTAGCTCCCGTTAGCAATCTGGCTGCCGCCCGCTGGACTAATTGCAATTTCCGAACTGTCTTCAAAGGCAGCCCCACGTAGAGTGCGTTGCAGTAATCTATTCGAGATGTGACCAGAGCGTGGACGACCGTAGCCAGATCAGACTTCCCAAGGTACGGGCGCAGCTGGCGCACGAGTCTTAACTGTGCAAAAGCTCCCCCGGCCACCGCTGAGACCTGGGGTTCCAGGCTCAGCGATGAATCCAGGATCACTCCCAAGCTGCGAACCTGCGTCTTCAGGGGGAGTATAACCCCATCCAACACAGGCTGTAACCCTATGCCCTGTTCGGCCTTGCGACTGACCAGGAGGACCTCTGTCTGGGCTGGATTTAGTTTCACTTGCTAGCCCTCATCCAGTCCGACACAGCGGCCAGGCATCGGTTCAAGGTCTGGACAGCCTCCTTGGTGACAGGTGGGAAGGAGTGACAGATCTGGACGTCATCTGCGTACAGGTAACACCTTACTCCGAAACTCCGAATGATCTCTCCCAGCGGTTTCATGTAGATGTTGAATAACATCGGGGACAGAACTGAACCCTGAGGGACTCCACACGACAACGGCTGTGGAGCCGAACAGGTGTCACCCAATGACACCTTCTGGGTACGACCTTCCAGGAAGGATTGGAGCCACTGCAGACCTGAAGGACCCCTCAGTAAACCACTTGAGACCGGCCACGTTTAAATGCTTTATTTAGAATAAATGAGTATAGTAAAGAAGCTAGGAATATAGCTTTCAACTTTGCAACATTTGAAATAAGCTGAAAAAAAGAGGGAGATTGGAAGAGAAAAGAAAAAGGAGGGCATTTTCAAAGCTGCTGAAAAAGTGGGATGACAAACGATTAATCAGGACTATTCCTGCCAAACTGAGAGAGTTTCAGGATATGAAATAGGAATCTGCTGAGTTGTCCTTTAAGCACACACACACACACACACACACACACACACACACACACAGAGAGAGAGAGAGAGAGAGAGAGAGAGAGGGAGGGGGAGGGAGGGAGGGAGGACTAGATAGATAGCATGAAAAAAGGCAGAAATTACAGCAGAGATTTTTTTAGATTTGTTAGAAAAGGGAATTTGTTTCCAGACCTTGGACCAGCCCCAGGTTTGAGGGAGGCCCTTTGATTGACTGGGGTGTGTCTTGGTAACCTTCCCTGGCAGAGAGAGCAGCAGCGTTGGAATGGTTTCTGGACAGCTTGGAAACTTGAGTGCCAACACTGAGTAGTATTTAGTAAAGCCTGTAACTGTAATTTTGCTACTTTTGAATTGTAATGTAAATATCTGATATGCAGGATATATTTTAATTCACTGGTCCAAATGTGACACAAATACCTGAAATGCCCAAATTTGTCATTTGGGAGTTGCAGTTGCTGGGATTTATATTTAACCTACAATCAAAGGGCATTCTGAACTCCACCAACAATGAAATTGAACTAAACTTGGCACACAGAAGTCCCATGACCAACAGAAAATACTGGAAGGGTTTGGTGGGTACTGACTTTGGTTTTTGTGTTATAGTTAACCTATATCCAGAGAGCACTGTGGACTCAAACAATTATAGATGTGGACATTTGGGCATATTACGAATACTCAATATGCTCAAATGTGAACACTGGTGGAGTTTGAGGAAAATAAACCTTGACATTTGGGAGTTGTAGTTTCTGGGATTTATAGTTCACCTACAATCAAAGTCTTGCAGGGCTTGCAAAACTTGGCTATTTCGGCAAGCATTTGGCGACTGACTAGCACCTGAACATCAAACCTCAGCACCTAACCATGCTGCCTCTGTCTGTAGATCGGTCGTATTCCGATCTATGTGATGTTTTATGACATATGTGATTGTTTTTAGGAATGTTTTTATGGTGTTTTTAGGCTGTTTGTGTAATTTTATTGTGTTGGAAACCGCCCCGAGCCTTGGGGAGGGGCGGTCTAGTAAATCCGAATAATAAATAATAAATAAAATAAATAGCATTCTAAACCTCACCAATGATAGAATTGGACCAAAGTTCCCACACAAAACCCCCATGCCTTGAAGGGTGTCACTGGGGAGAACCTTCCTCCAGCCTCGCGTGCTCTCCCTTGCCAGCACATGTGCACCACGCTGCCATGTGCTGAACACACCTGCTCTCCCCTCCTCGCTTGGAGTCTCAGAAACACTCCTCCCCTTGGCTGAAATAGTGGCCTATCACAATGGAGTTAGGCTTTTCGTTGGAGGATTTGCCGTCTGTTTCCAAAAAGGAAGAGAAGAACAGGTGGCGAGATCTTCAACCTTCTCTGTCAAAGGGGTTCCTAAGACCATGAGGGATGCCAAAATAATGCTGAATTGCATTAATTCTATAATATAGATGTACCCTAAAACGAATAAAGCTCTTTGTATTGCTTGAATTTTTTAATGTTTAATCTAGCTGAAATTATTTATGGGTTTATATATAATATATATATATATATATTTTTATATTTATTTATATAATTTTAATTAATTTTTTATTGAAAGTTTTGAATACATACAGATGAAAAAAAAAAGGGGGATGGTTTTGGGGTAGGGGCGGATTGAGGGTATAGGGAGGGATGGGGGTAGGAAGGGGAAAGGGTTAGGGGCGGTGAGGCAGGTTGTTTGGTCCGGGATCTGGGAAGGATAGTAATGGGTAAGGGTGATGAGAAAATATAGAGATAGGGGTAACTTGTTTTCTTCTAAGTTCCTTGTTCATGGGTGTTTCTTGTTTTTCTCTCTCCTTGTTAAGCTGGACATTTCTTTTTTTACAAGTCATCTTTTTAGGCTCTTTTTCCTTCTTTTTCCAGAGACGGGTCTTCATAACCCTCTTGGTATAAAAGCAATCTGTTTTTTTTAGTTTTTTTAAAAAAAAACTCTTTTCCCTTAGCCTTCAAAATCTTTCCAGTATTTGGTGTCCATTGTCCGTTCCTTATCTTTTAGTGTAGCCGAGGAAAACCTTTTCGTTTTCCTCGGCTTCCTTTCTAACCGTTCTCTTTAGGACAGTGTTTCTCAACCTGGGGGTCGGGACCCCTGGAGGGGTCGTGAGGGAGTGTCAGAGGGGTCTCCAAAGTCAATCAGAAAACACAGTATTTTCTGTTGGTCATGGAGGTTCTGTGTGGGACGTTTGGCCCAATTCTATCCTTGGTGGGGTTCAGAATTCTCTTTGATTGTAGGTGAACTATAAATCCCAGCAACTACAATTCACACGTGTCAATGTCTATTTTCCCCAAACTCCACCAATGGTCACATCTGGGCATATTGAGTATCTGTGCCAAATTTGGTCCAGATCTATCATTGTCTGAGTCCACAGTGCTCTCTGTATGTAGGTGAACTACAACTCCCAAACTCAATGTCCACCAGACCCTTCCAGTATTTCCTGTTGGTCATGGGAGTTTTGTGTGCCAAGTTTGGTGCAAGTCCATCGTTGGTGGAGTTCAGAATGCTGTTTGATGGTAGGCGAACTATAAATCCCAGCAAGTCCCAAATATCAAAATCAACCCAGCCTGCAACCCCACCAGTATTCAAATTTAGGTATTTGTGGCAAATTTGGTCCAGTGAATGAAAATACATCCTGCATATCAGATATTTACATGACGGTTCATAAAAGTAGCAAAATTACAGTTATGAAGTAGTGACGAAAATAATGTTATGGTTGGGGGTCACCAAAACATGAGGAACTGTATTAAGGGGTCGCGGCATTAAGAAGGTTGAGAACCACTGCTTTAGGAGATTCGAGGCCTTTTATATCCATCCCCAGGATGCCACATCTCGTAGGCCTAAAATACGCCTCTAGAGAGTAGGGGCAATTTTTCTTTAGGTTTTTCTTTCTTCCTTGCTGGGTTGTTCTCGTCCAGCTTCTCTTCCTATTGGGCTGCGTCCCAGTCTTTCTGTTTTCGTTCTTATCTGTATCCAGGATGGGGCTTTTAGGTGTTGCAGCGGCCTCTTGGTTTTTCCCCTCTTCTCTTATTTGGGGGGCAGAAGTTTTAGGGCCCTTCAAAGTCATTCTTGCAACTTCCAGTGAAACTTCCTCCCTATTTTTGGAGTGAGGTCCTCTTTCTTCTGATATTTCTTGCGGTTTTGTATTCTCCTTCCCTCTCTTCTCTCTACCTTCATGTATTGTTGCGTTTTCCCTCTTGACCTGGGGCGCGTCCTTTCCATCATCATAGAAGGTCAGCAGCTCTGGCATTGTGGGGAACGCCTCTTCGGTTGGTTCTGTTTTTGCACGTTGGGAGTGCTCCCGGATCGTTCCCATTTGCTTTTCTTGCCGAGACATTATGGCATCCATCTTCCGTAGGCATCCGTCTTGAGCTTCCCCTATTTTTCACAGTTCTGCAAGGATGTCCCTCAAAGTTATTCCTTCCTCCTCTGGTCCCTCTTCTTGCATTATCCTCCGCTCTTTTGCTCTTGAGGTCCGTTCATGCAGTGCCGACATAATTCTATTGTCAGTTGTGCTGTTCCCTGTTTTACTATTGGAAAAATGTCTTTTCCCTCTCCCAAGATGGCGCTCCCGCCAAAAAGCACTTCTTCCCTGCTCCTAGGACTGTGAGAGCTCATCCGCCATTTTGGCTCCCTTTAGCTCTTTTCCTCCCGTTCCCTCTGCCTTTGCCAGGGATGGTTGACTGCCCCTCTGTGTGGCCTGCTTGCTGGGCCTTTGTGTCTCTTTTGTTGGGGGCCCGATCCCCTGAGTGTGGGGGCTTCCGTGGGGCTGTTGGGGTCCCTGCTGCTCGTCCTCGCTCTACCCCTCTGTCTCTCTTATATCGGGGTTCATGTGATCATGGGAGGGACAGGCCTTCCTTTGGCGCGATCTCCACCGCCCCCTTAATATGTGTGCTGACTTCCCCAGCACTCACATTTGTTCGTGCCCGTCTCCTCCTCCTCTTTTGGCCCTGATCTTGGTGGGCTGGGCTGGGCTGGGCTGGCAGTTACTGCGGGTCGTCCCCCGCTTCCCATCCCTCGACCCGCTTGCCGCCTCGGCTGAAGGCCGGACTCACTCGATCTCCCCCTCTTGAGGAGAGGGCGATCCCTGGAGTCGGCGGCACCTTCCCTACGGCTTCGCGATCCCTTTAGACGTGGCTTCGTCTCTGGGGGGCGCAAATCGCCCTCCGGTCGAGGAGACAGTTGGCACTCTGAAGAGCCTCAGAGTGTCCGTCCTGCCGCCATCTATGCCCGCCGGGTCTCCGAATTATTTATGGGTTTTGATTTGAAATTGTTTCAATTTTTATCCATTTACCACCTGAGATTTCACAATAAAAGAAAGGTACAGAAATATTTTAATAAGCAGGTGTTCTGAACACCCCGATTTAGCAGTGCTTTCTATTATGTGGAAAGGATAAGTTACCTCTAAAGTACAGTTATTCAGTGCTGGGAAGAATGGGAAAACTGCTATATTTTGCTTTCTTGGTTTTCTTTTCCCTATTATAAATATGAACATTTCTGGTAACTGTCTACTATTTTGGTGTCTAAAATCAGGCGCCTCTGACAAGAAAAGAGGCACTGATTGCAAAGGAATTCAAAGACTTTTCAAGGATGAAGCACTCAATGAGCATTCATGGATGGAGCAATTGATCTGTTTAAAGGACCATCCAGACTGATTAAGAAGATCAGAAAGTCCCACATTTTGTTCATGCTCTTTCGAATTTTATTTTGCAGATTCATGCACATTTTGTTTTATCCCAGAATATTTTTATCTCCAGATGTGATCCTAGATTTTTTTATACCAGCTGTTTTTAGTGTCTGGTTTTTTTCATCATAAATTTGAGGACATTTGGAAATTGTTCAAAGCAAAGTAGTTACTCAAGTGGCTAGCCATTACTCCAGGATCTGTTTGTATTACTTTGACAATTCTCCATCTGCTTGTCTGTTGTACTTGGATTGAAGCTTGGAAACATTAGCTTTTCAACTACAGCACCCAGAATCCCCTAGCCAGCACATTGGCTAGAGGATTCTGGGAGCTGTAGTCCAGAAGAGTAACCCTTCCCAATAAGTTTGACAGACCAGGACTATCCCATACCCCAGTGTTTCCCAACCAGTGTGCCGTGGCACATTAGTGTGCCGTGAGCGATCCTCAGGTGTGCCGTGGGAAATTGGAACCTCCAATACCCTTTCTTCCCTTTCCTGCCGAACACTTTTTCTTCTCCCCTCGGGCTCCCTTCTTCCCAGCCTTGCTCTGCTCGCTTTGCCTCGGTTTGCTCTGCGGCAAGTCTGCGCAGTAGCGCCCACACGGGTCACGTCTTCTTCCCTTCCCCCTCCCCTCTTGAACACGCTCAGGCTGCCCCCTCGGATCAAAATTGCAGCAGTGTAGAAGAAAAAGTAAGTGTTTGGCAGGAGGGGGAAGAAAGGGCACGAAGGGGAAGGGGGAGGAAGAGGTCCCTGTCGAAAGCTGGCATGGGCAAACTTGGTCCTTCCAGGTGTTTAGGGATGGTGGGAGTTGAAGTCCAAAGCACCCAGAGGGCCGAAGTTTTCCCATGCCTGCTTTAGGGACCTTAAAGTGGTGACCCTCATTACAACATTGTGATTCTGGATAGAAAACAAACAACAACATAACATAAATTGTTTCAGTCCACAGTGCTCTCTGGGTGTAGGTGAACTACAACTTCCAAATTCAAGGTCAATTCCCAAGCAAGCCCTTTCAGTACTTTCTGTTGGTAATGAGAGTTCAATATGCCAAGTTTGGTTCAATTCCATTGTTGCAAGAGTTCGGGATGCTCTTTGATTGTGTGTTAACTATAAATCCCAGAAACTGTAACTCCCAAATGTCAAGGTCTATTTTCCCCAAACTCCATCTGTGTTCACATTTGGGCATATTGAGTATTCATGCCAAGTTTGGTCCTGATCCAACATTGTTTTCAGTCCACAGTGCTCTCTGGATATAGGTGAACTACAACTCCAAAACTCAAGGTCAATGCCCACCAAACTCGTATAGTATTGTCTCTTGGTTATAGGAGTTCTGTGTGGGAAGTTTGTGTCTTTCTGCCAATCCTGCCAGGATATCTATGTTGTGTTCATCGAAACAGGCCCAGGTTTCACACTGAGTGTATAAATACATTTAAAAACATATTAACTATATGTATTACTGTGTTAGAGTGTCATTTTGTGTCATTTTGGTTGGTGGTTTGCCCCAGGATTTTGTAAATGTAAAAAATGTGCCACAGCTAAAAAAAAGGTTGAAAAACACTGCCATACTCTGAGATTTCAATGCCCAGACCTGAGTGCTGTGGATGACCATTTGTAATCCTTACCGTAAGTGAGCTCTGGTGATGTTTTAAGGGTATTGTTGCAAAGGATAGCCCTAGTGGTGTTATTAAACACAATTAAGCACCATTTCACAGAATTATGCCATTGAAAACTTTAAAAACTACTAATACATCAAATAAATACACATACTTTGCAAGGCAGCACTCTTAGACCTAGATTCCCCTCCCTTGTTCGTAGGCCCTAAGACTCATGGCCAATTCCTGAGATCTGGGGATTTTAATGTTTGTTCAGTTCTTTTAATCTAATGGTTTATTCTGCCTGCCTTGACTGTACTGTCCCCAGCTACTGGGACTGGCTCCTCCTTTCCCTTGGGTACCAACAGCTGACACAGTTAAGTAAGCTTGTGGGAGGTGATTGATCCAGAGAGCTTTTCTTCCCTTCAAGAGAGCAGACAGGCTGACAGAGAACAGGGGTCCCTTGATTTGATACATAGTGGCTAAGGTAAACGTAGAGTCCACCCACTCTTTTACTGTAAATGGGCCATTGAATTCCTGGATTACCTGTTTCTAAAGAGCATTCAGTTCAACAGAGCTGGAACCTTCAACTAGACAGGGCTGTTGCTCAAAGTCCTCCTTGTCCTACTCACTTGAATGATGTCCCTAGTCATGAGCCAAGGTTGCCGGCTCCATTCTGGATTGCTCTTCACCAGGATGGCAAACAGACATGGATGTCTCATTCATAGCAAGCCCGCCAAAGGCAAAGTGGGTCCACTGGTGAGTTATCCATCTCTTCATCCTTATTGCCTTTGCTCATTCTTCTCCAACTGTTCACCCTCCAAATGTGTTGGACTACAAATCCCATCTAACTAGGGACAACTTATAGTGAAGGGGAATTCACGTCACAGTTACCGACCGGATAGTTTGTTCCTTTGACGCAGTAAAGCAGGAGACGGACAACGAGGCTTTTCTCCAGGAAAACAGTTTACTGAGTTTCTGCATGCAGAGGCCACACCCGGTGCAAGATACACCTTGTGGGTGGGACCCCGATCATCATCAGAAGGCTTATATTTATACATTCAAAAAGTTTGGCTTACAGCCGCCCACTAGCTTATCATTGGTTGAAAGTTGTGACACAGCACAAATAGTATCCAATCAGCGTACAGCATGAGCTGTCCACGAGGGCAGCGCGAACCTGATCAGGCACTAAGCACAGGTTAGACTTCAGACTTTAGGCATTAGACCTTCAGACCTGGTTAGGCATTAGGCACAAGTTAGACTTCAGACTTGGTTAGGCATTAGGCACAAGTTAGACTTCAGACCTGGTTAGGCATTAGGCACAAGTTAGACTTCAGACTTAAAAACACATGACTCCGGGAAATCATGTGTTATCAGTCACTGCCTCCGGGCTCAGTGTCCCACCAGACCTTATTTGGTTATATAGCTACATAGGCTTGATTATATGTGTTGCTAATGATTATACCACTCCTTCACTCCCTCCTGTTTTTCTTGTAAATATAGCGAAGCATAGTTTACAAAAGCAAATAGCATGATTAAATTCATGGATCCTTCCAACTTTGTTTTCCCCTAATTTATCCGTATTCATGTAACCTTTAACATTATCTCTGTTGAGTTGCATATAACTTCCTTTGGGCTTTGGGGTGGCTTCGGTGGCATGGCTTACAGTTTCTGTGCAGCATCTCATCATAATTGGGAAACAACAAAATATAAGTCCTACTATTAATATAATCATCAATCCAGTCACTACTAATGATTTTAACCAACCAAAATTGGGCCCTTAACTCGAGGGTTTGACTACAATTTGGATAGTATCCCAAGTTTAATCTTTGCATAGGGTAGTCATTTACTATGTCATATACTTTGCTTTGGTTAGTCCTCTGAAAGCACAAGGGGGCGCGTAAATTTTTCCAACGATGTGTTATCAAGTACTGTGCTCTATCCTTATTCCTCCCTGTATAGCTATTGGACCCCCTTGTTTTATTCAAGCCCTTTAGAGTTAGGGTTGCCGTGGGGACTATAGGCCATCCCTGCGCATGGTAAGAAGGTCCATGCGAGCAAATCCAACAATCAGTGGCCCCTGCTTCTTGAGTCATATTTGCAATTAGTTGGTGGAATAAGTTATTTTGCCATCCCGCTTCTACCCTAGTTGTAAATAATATCATCCAACATATTATTAATATAGTTTTGAACACCGGTTGCCTGCAAGGCAGGCCAGATGCATCCCTTCCCATTAGGATATTAAAGAACCATTTGAGAGATAATGGTTTTGCTGGTTTTGGTCGCGGCGGGCCATTTGGTGATTTATTTGACTCGTGGTCCGTTGCTCCCGTAGAGATCAGCTTCATGGCCTTGTTGACCCTTTTTCAGGGGTTTGCTTGGAGATTCTTACCCGTAACGGCTGGTCCGGAACCTGCTGGGCTCGCCACGCACTGGGGGATGGTGATTTCTTTAGCCTGGTGTAATGGATCCACGGTTTCACTTCTCCCACCTTTACCGCAGTTGGCGTTGAAATTAGCACGGTGAATGGACCTCTCCACTTTGGTCCCAGGGGATCCGTTTTCCACTCTTTTACAAGCACTTCGTCTCCTGGTTGGAAAGAATGGAGAGGTGTGGTAGGAAACGGTGGATTTACTTCTGAAGTGTACTGCTGCAATTTTTCTAACTGTTGGCCTAAAAGCTGAATCTGTTGCAGGGTCTGTCTGTTCCCAATTACATGTCCATAGTCTACCCCCAAGTCCATAATCCTCTTCAAATTTAGGGTTGTCTCCCATAAAGTCGCTCATATGGAGACAACCCTGTCTTCTTGTGGGGCGTGCACCTGATCTTTAACAGTGCCATTGGCAATGCTTGAGTCCATTTGAGGCCTGTTTCTTGCACCATCTTTGCTAATGTATTCTTTAACGTTCTGTTCATGCGCTCAACTTTCCCGGAGGATTGTGGCCTGTACGCACAATGGAATTTCCATCCCATATTCAAAAGTTTAGTAATTTCCCTCACAATCTGGTGTACAAACGCTGGGCCGTTATCAGAACCAATCTCCAATGGTATTCCGAATCGGGGGATAATGTCCTTTAGTAATGCTCTTACTACTTCCATAGCCTTTTCCGTTTTTGTTGGGTATGCTTCCACCCATCCCGTATGCGTGTCAACAAAAACTAACAAATATTTTATTCCTCCAAACGGAGGCATTTCAGTAAAGTCCACAACTAAAGCCTCAAATGGTGTTGACCCTATGTGTTGGATTCCTGGTGGTTGTAAAAGTCCTCCCCTAGGATTATTCTTTGCACATGTCCAGCATCTTCTGGCTGCTGCTGCTCTTGCGAGTCCATGTAGGCCATCTATATACATTTGCCTACCCAGTAGGGCTGCTAATGCGGACTTTCCCAAATGGGTATCTTCATGTGTGTTCTGTACTAAATGCCATGCTGTGTCCTTTGGGACAAACACACGGTTGTCGGGCATGACTATGGCCTGTCCCTGCCACTGTCCTCCTTCCCCCAGGGCCCATGCTTCCTCATCTGGTGTATATGTGCACTTTTCTCTGGGCCTGGGGAGACTCACCATTATCTGGGCTGGAAAGCCCTTCGCTGCTTTTCTTGCAACCAGATCAGCCTGTCTGTTTCCTTGAGTGACGGGATCCTCTCCCCTCTGGTGCCCCTTACAGTGCATTACAGCCACCCGCCTTGGTAGCCACACCGCCTCCAGGAGGTTCACTATCTCACCAGCATGCTTTATCCCTTTACCTGCCGAGGACAAAAGTCCTCTTTCCTTGTACAATGCCCCATGGGCATGCAGCGTTAAAAGGCATACTTCGAATCCGTATAGAGGTTCACCCGCTTTCCTTGGACAACTGGAGCGCTTGGGTCAGGGCCACTAGTTCTGCTTTCTGAGCCGAAGTTCCTGGGGTAGGGCCTCTGCTACCAGAACATCCCCGTCCCCAGTTACAACTGCATATCCTGCATACCGGGTCCCGTTTTCCACAAAGCTACTCCCATCAGTGAACAGGGTTAAGTCTACAGGATTCAAAGGTATGTCCCTTAAGTCGGCCCTACTGGAGTAAACTTCCTCCATAACCTGGGAGCAGTGGTGTTCTAGTTCCTCTCCTGGGGTGGTAACAGCGTGGCTGGATTTAAAGTTGCACATGTCTCTAGGAGTACTGAGGGGTTGTTACACAGGATCCCTTCATACTTGGTGAGCCTCTCATTTGTCATCCATCTATGCCCGCTTGTGTCTAACAATGCCTTGACATGGTGGGGTACCTTAATGTTCAGTGGCCGTCCTAAGGTCAATTTAAATGCTTCTTTGGCCAAATCTGCGGCCGCAGCCACTGCTCTGAGGCAGGGCGGCATTCCTTGAGCCACTGTGTCTAATTGTTTAGATAGATATGCTACCGGCCTGTGCCAGGACCCTAGTGTCTGTGTTAATACCCCTACCGCTGTTCCTTCCTGTTCAGAAACAAAAAGGAAGAACGGCTTGTCCAAGTCCGGCAGGCCCAATGCTGGGGAGCTACTTAGGGCCTGTTTCAATTCTTGGAATGCCTGGTCACACTCTTTGGTCCATTCGAATGGATCTGTACGATTTCCTCTTGTGGCCTGATAAAGGGGCTTGGCTAGGATGGCATAATTTGGAATCCACTGGCGACAATACCCAGTTGAGCCCAAGAACTCTCGCGTCTGTTTTCTAGTGGTGGGAGTGGGTATTGCCTGTATGACTTCTTTTCTTTCTACTTCCAATGTTTTCTTCCCACCCTGTAGTCCAAAACCCAAGTATTTGACCTTCGTTTTGCATAGCTGAGCCTTTTCCTTTGACACTCGGTATCCCTTTTGCTCCAATAATTTTAACAAGGTCATGGTGTGTGACCTACACTGTTGTTCTGTAACACAGGCTATTAAGAGGTCGTCTACATATTGTAGCCAGACTCCCTCACTAGGTGGTATTACAAATTCTCCTAGGTCTTTAGCCAATGCTTGTCCAAAATGGTCGGGGCATTCTGGAACCCTTGCGGCAGCCTAGTCCATGTGTACTGGGCCTTCTGCCCTGCCTGATGGGTCTCCCATTGGAAGGCAAAGATAGGTTGGGATACTGGGGCCAGTCGAATGCAAAAGAACGCATCTTTCAAATCCAAAACGGTGTACCATCGGGCTGAACTAGGAATTAGACTCAACATTATATATGGGTTTGGTACTACAGCTGCCAATTGCTCTGTGGCTTGGTTAACTGCCCGAAGGTCCTGTACTGGCCTATAACCTTTTCCTCCTGGCTTCTTTACAGGGAGTAGTGGTGTGTTCCATGGGGAACTGCAGGGTACTATAATGCCATGGTGCATTAGCCTATCCAAATGTTCCTGAATCCCTGCGGCCGCCTCCCTGCTCACTGGATACTGGGGCCTTCGGACTGGTGAGTGGCCTTTTCTTATTTGGACCACCACCGGTTGTACATCTATGGCTAGGCCTGGGGGGTTCCCTTCAGCCCATACTCCTGGCGTCTTGTCCCATGGCCAATTGGTAGGTTCTTTTACTGTATGTACATGGAATAATCTCCACTCCTCCTCCATCGGGACAGTTAATTCCATCCGGTCCTCTAGGAGGTGAATCCTTGCCCTGACTTTAGATAGCACATCTCTTCCCAGCAGGGGTACCGGACAATCTGGGACATATAGTAGCTGGTGACTCACGGTACGTCCTGCTAGGTTGCACTGTCGTTCTTGTAATATGGGGCACTTCTGGGGTTTCCTGATACTCCCACTATTTTTACAGTCTCTTTGGTTTCTGGAGCTACTTTAGTATTCACGACAGACTTTTCGGCTCCGGTGTCTACTAGAAAGTCTATCGGCTGGTCCCCTACTTGCATCGTTACCATGGGCTCCCCGGGGTCCAGCAAAAGGAAAGCCTGGCTCCATCATTCATTGTCTTCCTCCTCCTCTTCTTCCCATGTCGCTGCCACTACCGCTCTTGCTTCTCTCTCCTGGTATCCTCGATACCCTCCTCTGTTACCTCTTCCTCCTCTTCCTCTTCCCCTTGGGTTCCCTCTGACTTCTTCAGTTCCTCCCACTTGCTCTGCACATTCGCCCTTCCAGTGCCCGAACTTCTTACAGCGGGCGCACTGATTCCAGCCCAATCGTCCACCCGTTCCTCTTCCGCCCCCTCTTCCTCTCATACCTCCTCTTCCTCCTCTTCCTTTCTCCCTTTCATCCATCATGTTCAACAATGTTCTATATCCCTCCTTCTTCTTCCTTTCCTTCTTCTCTTCTTCCACCTGGTCCCTTGCCATGTAAACCTGGTCCGCCAGAGCCACTAACTCAGACAGGGTTTTTCCCCAGAATCCGGTCGTTTCTGAATCTTTCTTCGTATGTCATCGGCTGCCTGGGTGATGAATGATTGCCTAAGGGCCTGTTGTCCCTCGTTCCCTTCTAGGTTGAAGGGACTATATTTTCTATATGCCCCTTCAAGCCTCTCCAAAAAAGCAGTTGGGGATTCTGACTTTTCCTGCTTGATTCCCTGTATCTTGGTCAAATTAGAAGGTCTGGGAGGCCCCTTTTAATGGCAGTTAACAATATGTCCTGAAACAATCTTTGCCTAGTACGGTGATCTTGGTCATTTACATTCCAGCGGATCAGCTTCCTGGGGAAATCTGGCGATGCCATATGCCACAACATCGGGAGTTTGTGGTGGGGCTCCCTCTTGTGAGACTATGGTAGCTTGCAATAATATGTGTCTCCTTTCTTCTGCTGTAAATAATATCTTAAGAAGCTGTCTGCAATCATGCCAGGTAGGATTATGTGTAGCAAAAATTCCTTCTAAGAGGTCAGTCATGGCCTTAGGTTCCTCTGAATAGGGAGGAGTACTATTCTTCCAATTCAAAAGGTCACTGGATGTAAAGGGGATCACCTGATAGGTGGGCTGAAGGGCATTATTTGAATCCATAACTGCCACTTCCCTCACGGGGTATAAGTCCACCGTAGGGTGTGATGTAACCGGATTGTTGAGGTACTTTCTGCAACCTTTGCCTGGGACTTGCTTCTGGTGAGAACGGGAGAGATGTGTGGGGCCGATGGAGTGGCATGATGGGTGCCCGTGAGACTCTGAGGAAGGGTTAGGTGAGAGGTGTATCGTCTTAGTTCTTCCCGGGGTATGCTGGGGTTGCTCAAGTGGGGTTGATCAGGTGGAGGTTGAGCAGGTGGGGCTTGAGCAGGTGGGGCTTGAGCAGGTGGGGCTTGAGCAGGTGGGGCTTGAGCAGGTGGGGCTTGAGCAGGTGGGGCTTGAGCAGGTGGGGCTTGAGCAGGTGGGGCAGCAGGTGGGGCTTTAGCAGGTGGGGCTTGAGCAGGTGGGGCTTGTGGGGCTTGAGCAGGTGGGGCTTGAGCAGGTGGGGCTTGAGCTTGAATCAGGGCTGGCGGGGCCATTACTGGTGCCGCTATTTGAGGTTGTTGGGGTCTTCTATGGCGTGTCCTCCCATTCATAGGTGTACAAGAATCTTCCTCTCTGGCTTCCAAGATTATTTTACCTCTCTTTCTCTGCCTAATGTTCATACACTTGTCCTGACGGCATCTTTCTACCCACCAAACTTTCTCTTCCACTACCCTCTGCCATGTAGCTATGTACACCCATTGATCCGGGTGAACATCAGCACAAAATTCCTCCACTTGGTCTATTTTCTTTAGGTCCCATGTTCCCTCCTCTGGCCAGTTAAAATCCGGGAAGGTGGGCCATTCATTGCGGCACAAATTCCTCAATCTAAAATCCTTGAGATCACCTGGATCTCCCTGTACTGCAAACTGTTGAAACCTCGAAAAGTTGTCTAACAAACATTGTAAGGCGTCCCCTTTGAACCTCCTCCTCCCATCCCGGGATCTTAATGTATCCTCCCTCCGGTACCGGTGTGTGTTACCTATTGTCTAACTTAACCAATATACTTGCCGGATTTCTAAAGACGTTGGATCACCCGTTCGCCCCCGGTCTCCTCTGCGCGCTCCTTGCGGACTGGATTCCTGCGCCTCTGTGTTGCGGCGACTCCGTCACTCGGCGTTTCCGAAGAGGGGAAAGCCGCGGCCGGACTTTATAGATCAGGCGCCTTCTCGGTCCCCGGCTGTCGCCTCGCGTCGCCGCCGGTGAGGTGAGTCGTCGTCCCTAAAGGGATCCTGTCTCCGGCTTAGGGTCTCTTACCGAATCACGTCGGGGTCACCAGGAAATGAAGGGGAATTCACGTCACAGTTACCGACCGGATAGTTTGTTCCTTTGACGCAGTAAAGCAGGAGACGGACAACGAGGCTTTTCTCCAGGAAAACAGTTTACTGAGTTTCTGCATGCAGAGGCCACACCCGGTGCAAGATACACCTTGTGGGTGGGACCCCGATCATCATCAGAAGGCTTATATTTATACATTCAAAAAGTTTGGCTTACAGCCGCCCACTAGCATTATCATTGGTTGAAAGTTGTGACACAGCACAAATAGTATCCAATCAGCGTACAGCATGAGCTGTCCACGAGGGCAGCGCGAACCTGATCAGGCACTAAGCACAGGTTAGACTTCAGACCTGGTTAGGCATTAGGCACAAGTTAGACTTCAGACCTGGTTAGGCATTAGGCACAAGTTAGACTTCAGACCTGGTTAGGCATTAGGCACAAGTTAGACTTGGTTAGGCATTAGAGACTTCAGACTTAAAAACACATGACTCCGGGAAATCATGTGTTATCAGTCACTGCCTCCGGGCTCAGTGTCCCACCAGACCTTATTTGGTTATATAGCTACATAGGCTTGATTATATGTGTTGCTAATGATTATACCACTCCTTCAAATTCTTTTCTCTTCTAAACGAAGCAAAACGTTTAGCCCTAAACTATGTGATGGTGGGATTGTAATGGTGGATGTGGAATCACTTCAACAACATCTAGAACAGGGGTGGGCAAACTATGGCCCAGGGGCTGGATGCGACCCTTTGGCCGATTCTATCCGGCCCTCCTAAGGGCCCCAGCAGGCAGGCAGGCAGGCAGACTCGCTCGCTGCTTGCCTCGCCCCACTCGCCTTGCCCCGCCCGCTCGCCACTCGCCTTGCCCTCTCGCCCGCGCGCCCTCTCGCCCACTCCAGCTCTCCCAGCGCCAGCAACAGCAAGGCCAGGCAGGGAGCCAAGCTCCCCTGCCTGGCCTTGCTGTTGCTGGCGCTGGGAGAGCCGGAGTGGGCGAGAGGGCGCGCGGGCGAGGCGAACAGCGGGCGGGGCAAGGTGAGCAAGCGAGCGGGGTGAGAGGGCGAGGCAGGCAGGCAAGCAGAGTGACCGATGGAGAGGAAGGGAGGGGGGAGAAGAGGAGGAGGAGGAGGCCAGGGAGGGAGGGAGCAAGCGCCGCTGCCATCGCCGAGCATCCTTAATAAGTGAACTATACATCCCAACAACTCCAACTCCCAAATGTCTATTTTCCCCAAATTTCCCCATTGTTCACATTTGGGTAAATTGAGGATTCGTGCCAAGTTTGGCCCTGAGTTTCCCATCCTTTCAATGGGGGTTGATCTCTTCCTTTTCCATCATGAATCTCAAAGGCTCGCTGTCAGGAGGTTTTTAGAAAGGTGGGAACAGGAAGTCATCGAGAGGGAAGGGACCCCAGGGCTATCCGGCCCAACCCCAGGAATACACAATCAAAGCACCCCTGACTGATGGCCATCAAGCCTCTGCATAAAACTCTCCAGAGAAGGGGACTACAAGGAAGCATTATTTTATTTTAGTGGTTTTTATTATTATTGTATAATAATATTATTATAATAATATAATAAATAATATAATGTAATGTTATATTATATTATAATTTCAATATATTATAATGTCTCTATATATACTATAATATAATAATTATGATATTAATACTAATAATATATGAATATTTCTTGATATATTAATATGTTAATATTAATGATGTGTAATATATAGCAAATAAATAAATAAATAAATATTGTAGATTAGCATGTAGTTCTGCCTTTAGGTGCGGCCCTCCATAATATTTTTGGCTCTCATGTGGCCCCTTGGAAAAAATAATTGCCCACCCCTGATCTAGAATCTCCAATGCCAACAGAGATTTATACTTCAAACGGATAACATTTCCAGTTTCTGTCCCCAGAAGACTTTCTATTCTTGTTCGTTTGTTTAAGCCTCTAGACAAGTTGAGGAGGAGGCTTCTCAGGTGGCTTTTAGATGAAAGGAGAAATTTTCCCTTTGTGGATTCACTTTAACTTCAGATGCTCTTAAAAATTAAACAGAATATTTAAGAGTACGGAACCTCACTGAGAAAGTCGGCCCGCCTGAACTTCACCATCCCTGTAAGACCCACCGTGCTGAATGAGAGGATATTGTTTTCTTTCTCCTTTTCCCCTTTTGAGAATCATCCTCGTGTAAAACAGAATCCCATCAAGTCAGATTTATCTTTTTACACTCAGGTTCATAATATATTAAATGAAAGCCTTGGGCCAAACAAGGAGAACTACGGTACTTTGAGACTGTGTTTTGGTCTGGATAGCAATCTTATTTAATATCCTTATAGCCTTTAAATTCAGAACAGGCATTGCTGAGCATCCATTCAGCACTTTAGAGAACATTTTTGCACACGTTAGCATCACCTTAAAATATTCAGAGCTCTTTTTTACATGTAATATGTTAACCAAACAACTCTAATGGTCACATGTTTTGCTTTACAACCTCTTTTTGAAAGGTTGTTGGAGGACAGTAAACTATTTGAAAGTGTGCTCACCAAACTGCAAATAGCCCAGATCCTATAGGATAGGACAATGACATTTAAATTGGACTAACAGCACTATAATTGTGTCGTGTGAATGGCCCCCATGTCTCAGGTAGATCAAAACTCTATGCAATAACAGAAGGATTTGTTTATTTTGTGTTAAAAGAATTGCACAATAAGTATAAAACTGATAAAAATAGAGAGCACACAATTGGCTAAATAACTTTTGACTGCAAATGAGCCCAGCCACTGTATTGTCAGTAGCTTTAAACCATTCTTCCTCTGTGTATGAAGCAGGGCATTGTGGACAAGCATAGATATGCAGAGTTGTTTGTTCTGTTCCACATTCGCACAAGGTAGAGGATTCTTCTAGGTCAGGGGTAGGGAACCTATGGCTCGAGAGCCAGATGTGGCTCTTTTCATGATTGCATCTGGCTCTCCAGAGCAGCCCGGGCCTCGGTTTCCCTCCCTCTCTCCCTTTCCTTCATTCCTCCATTCTCCCTCCCTCTTCCTTCCTCTTCTATTCTTTTTCCCCAAGTTTTCCTTTCCTTCTCCTTCCTTTCTTCTCACCTCCCTCTCTCCCCTTCTTTTTTCTTCTTTTCCCTTCATTGTTTTACTTTTTCCTCACTCCCTTTCCTTTCTTTTCCCCACCCTTTCCTTTCCTTCCTTTCCTCCCTTCCCATTTCCTTCTTTCTTTTCCCCTCGTCTCTCTCCTGCTTTTCTTTTCTTCCTTTTCCATAGTTTGTTCTTCTTTTCTTTCTTCCTCTCCCCTTCTTCCTTTCTTTCTTCTTTCTTTCTTTCTTTCTTTCTTTCTTTCTTTCTTTCTTTCTTTCTTTCTCCTTTCCTTCCACCTTCTCTTCCTTCCCAGAGTCCTGAGCATGCCTTTTGCAGAGCCAGGTCTGAAGTGTCCTGTCATTCTGACGGGGGAATCCTTTTCTCATAGTATGTATGTATATACTCACATTTAGTCAAATTCAGTCTTAAAATATATCATATGTATTGTATGGCTCTCACTGAAATAAATTTCCAAATATTTTGCTTTCATGGCTCTCTGAGTCAAAAAGGTTCCTGACCCCTGTTCTAGGTAGTGCCAGGTTGTCTTTTGATCTACCCATTCCACTCATGAGTAGGACGAACAGTGTCATTGTGTGCTCTGTCTGTTGAATGCCCTATAATTATTTCAGTTGTAAACTATTCATTTGCTATTGCTATTGTTAAAGCTTAGCTTCAATTGCTATATGTATATGTTTCCTGTTCTGCTGATGGATAATAAACCTTGCAAGAAACCCCTAGGGTACCATACAACAGAGCTGGTTTGAAGGCACATAAAAAATAACTTAGTTACTCCACTCCATTTCAGCCATATTGCTATAGGGACAGGGTAGTGGGGGCTACACTGTACATTAGGGGAGGGCAATTTTTTTCAGGAACAGGGGGCTGCCTTTGGCCATCTTCACATCCAAGGAGTCTTTCTGCTGCCACCCCATATCACCCAAATTCACAGAGTAAACACAATGACTGTTGGAGATCAATAGAAACAGCAGTACACCAGTGTATCTTCCTGTTTTGCAGACTGCCTCTTTTTGCCCCTCATAGAAAATCTTCTCTTTTAGGTCACTCCACTGCCTTTCTCCTTCTCTTTTGGTAGGGAACGAAGTAAAACTTTTTTGGCAACACCAGGGTTTCTTTTTTGGGAGGGGGGGGGGGATGTTATTTGCAGGAATAAACAAGACAGTGAGGCTCCAGAAAAAGCCAAAGGAGACTCAGTTATGACACAGAGATGTTTGTGACTACTGTACATAAAACTTCTACCTAATGTAAGAGACAGTCTGGAGTAAAATGGAATCTGTTCATGGTTTAAATTTAACTGATTTACGAAGCCATAAAAAAATCTCCAGGAAATACACAAGAAAGAAAGAAGGAATGCAACGGCTCCTCCTGGTGGCCAGAAAGTGAAATGTTAAATTGCCTCTATGTCTGTATATATGTTGTATGTCAAATAGCATTGAATGTTTGCCTGTATATGTGCATTGTGATCCGCCCTGAGTCCCCTGCGGGGTGAGAAGGGCAAAATATAAATGATGTAGATAAAATAAATAAATAAATAAAGTACTCAGTGGTCAGAGACTTTATTTATTTATTTATTTCTTATTTCTTCAATTTTATATACCGCTCCTTCCTGCAGGCTCAGGACGGTTCACATACAACCAGATTAAAATGAATCTTGTCAGTGTTGTGGTGAATTTACTCAGGATTTAAACTTCTATCCAAAATGCTGGGCCTCTTTGGAAAGCAACTTGGATAGCTTCTGCAAAATTGGGACTAACACTTAGTATTCAAGAGTTTCACTGCATCCCAACATGGATGCCACATACTGCCTTTCCAACCCTTCTGTCTAAATGGCTTGGCCGACTCACCGGCCGAGAGGGTTGCGGTGTGGGGATGTCCTCACTGCCATATTGCTGAGGGGGCTTCTTCTTCCCACAAGCCCCTGGGGTGGCAGGATGGTTTTCCGCCACCAGTGCCAGCCGGCCAATGACTGGGCTGGTGCCGCCCTGTCCTCCGTCATCAGCCGGCCGGCCCTCACTTCCGTCCAGGCAGCCTACTTAAGATTGCCTGGGCTTCCCTGCTAGCACGTGTGGCCAGATTTCCAGGAAGCCATTATATTCCAGAGCTTAGATAGAGAACAACCTCCAGGATCTCCAGCTACTGACTATGCTAGCAAGGGGATTCTAATCCAAAAAAAGTAACTTTCCCAATGGCTGTTATACCAGAACAGCTGCAGCAGCATATCCTCAATTTCAGGGTATTTGTGAAACACAGGAAAGCTACTAAGCCCTTGTCGGGCATTGGAAGTAATTTTCCCCAACCCTGTTTTACATCCTACAGTGACCTAAAAATGACAAACCACACTTTGCTTTTTTGTTGACATGAACTGCATCAGCTAGTGACTGGAGTGAGTATAATCATCATATTTCAGTGGGACTGGCTTTTATACTTATCACATTACTGGATTACAGCTTTAATAGTTCGGTAACATTGTATATGCTTCTGCGGGCTGAAAGCTGCTGGCGGCGTTCCACTTTTGCTTTGCCTGATATGACCTCCTCTTTTCTCTTGATGTAGGAAACCATCATTGGCTTCACGGTGTTTTCACTGGCTGTTCTTGGACCAGCCGGGTGGTTCCTGTCTCATATTCCAAGCTACAGAAGGAGGTAGAAGATACTCTTCAGTTTCTGGAAGATGTGGCTCATCAGATCAGCTCTCAACAACCCCTGTCAACTAACAACAGAATGAACGCCTCCAGAGTTTATCTTTGTTGCTGTGATTTCTTTATTTATCAGCAACAAAGAGGAGTAAGCACTATTAGAAGAAAAGACCAAAATATAGATGTTAAGGAATTACATCATGAGTCTAAATATACCCCATGGTATTGTCTTGAGAATCATAATGGCTAAGAGTTATTTCAGAGCAAAAGAAAAGTGCTGGATTGATCTTGTTGTTACTACATGAAATTTCAAATTTCATAGACAAAAATACTGAGTTTATGATACTGATCATTTCTATAGCAGCTCTAGAGAGTTGCATTATATGCATTGTATGCTTTATCTTAGTCATTTTACAACAGCTTCTATAGGTTGATTTGTTTGATTGTTCCAGGGTTGGGTGGTATATTGGACCCTCCAGAACTCATCAGGAGTTGCACCCATTATATTTTTTGATATTATCAACAAGACCTGGATGGTGTAGGACAGTATTTCCCAACCAGTGTGCCATGGCACACTAGTGTGCCGTGAGCGATCATCAGGTGTGCCATGGGAAATTGGCACTCTCCCCCCTCCTAGTAGCCCCCTCACAGGTTTCCAAGAAACAAATTGAGCCTCTCCGCTTGGAAATGTTTTTTTTTTTTACTATTTTACTGGATTTTTCGAGAGTTGCCCCCCCCCGAATGGTTTATAACAGCTTCATGACATCCATAGTTAACTGGAAGCAAGTTTCACTCAGGGTGAAATTTCACAAAGGTCTGGAGAACAAGCCCTATGAGGAGCAGCTTGAAGAGCTGGGCATGTTTAGCCTGAAGAAGAGAAGGCTGAGAGAAGACATGATAGCCATGTATAAATATGTGAGAGGAAGTCATATATATGTTGTGTTCATCGAAACAGGCCCAGGTTTCACACTGAGTGTATAAATACATTTAAAAACATATTAACGATATGTATTACTGTGTTACAGTGTCATTTTGGTTGGTGGTGTGCCCCAGGATTTTGTAAATGTAAAAAAATGTGCCGCGGCTCAAAAAAGGTTGAAAAACACTGGTGTAGGAGAGTGCAAGAGATTTTTGTTGGCTGATTCAGTGACCGTATTCTTGGGACCACAGAAGAGCATGTAACAACTACACAGAGCTCACATATTGCATAGACTAGCAGAAATGGTTGGGTTCCAGCTCTTATCACCATGTGTTATACTGATTATGGGTGGACCCAGATAGGCCTTTTATCTCAGGAGAATCTGCGGATTTTCCTGGGGGCCTGTCCACACCCATCCAGAAAGCGCGTGCTTTCTGGGTGTGTGTCCAGACATTCTCTCGGGACTAGCCTGAGAGAATGCCTGGAGGCCCTATCCCCCTCCCCCAAGGGCCCAGACCCCTTAGAAAAGTAATGAAAACTTACCTGGCCTCAATGGCAGGCTTTGGCCAGCTTTCCTGGCACGTAGAAATAAAGTTAAGTCCCAGTGAAGGAGAATATACAAATTCTAATATAGAATGGTATCCAAATGAATTGTAATATAATTTTTGACCCACTATTGGGTTATAACAAGTTCTGCATTCATATCAAACATAAATTCAATTCAGAATATTTGATTCATTACAGTATAATACAATGAAAATAATAAGGCTTCAATAATAACTCACGCCTTTTGGTTCAATACAGTCCGGGGATTGCGCCCAAGTCAATTCCCTATGCTAAGTCCCAGCATAAGAGTCCCAAAGCCCATTTCAAATGCGATCATATAAATCAAAGTCCATATTAGTCCAAAAAGGTTGGTTGTAAATAATCCAGAAATCTTCAATGGGAACTCTGCGCGGCTGACGATTGCGTGAATACCTGCGCTGAATCGTTTCGCTCAAAAAAAGCTTCTTCAAAGACCGGGGACTGGTCTGTAGAGCTTTGGCGTGTAGCAAATCAATGGCATAGCAATGACGCGCTGCAGTCTAAATAGTATATAACAATATAATAATATACATGAGTACAATATCAGGTCCCCAAAGAGAAACCACATAGGAGAAAATATGTATGTACATACCGTGAAAATCACAGGCAAATCATAAAGAGGCGCAATGCCTTCTTGGGTCAAATCTCGGACCCAGAGTCGGTAACAAAGGAACCTTATAAACAGTAGCAGTGAAATTAAAGGCTTGAATGTTTACTGCTGTGTATCACACCAGGAGTTCGCTTACAGCTAGCTTGTCATTGAGGCCGAAAGGCGACTCACATCCGAGGCGGATTATCCAATCTCTTTCTAATTGCAAGAGTTTGCGTTTCACATCGATGTGGGGTTGGGGCTCAATTCTGTCAAGTACCATGACTGAGAATGCTTCGTGGTGATGTTTCTCTTTTATAAAATGTGACTATAGAATGGAGTTATCATTCATAGTTTTGAATCTCGATCTGTGCTCCTGCACTCTCTTGTGTAATTCTCTCCCAGATTCACCCACATAAAGGTGTATTATTGAAGCCTTATTATTTTCATTGTATTATACTGTAATGAATCAAATATTCTGAATTGAATTGAATTTATATTTGATATGAATACAGAACTTGTTATAACCCAATAGTGGGTCAAAAAATTATATTACAATTCATTTGGATACTAGGCATGTTTTAGAACCCAAAAATGGCGATTCGAAAATCAAATGGGGGATTTTTTGATTAGTAATAGGAAGACTTACAAAAAAATTTCCAAAAATTTCTAAAATGTAACTTAATTACTAACGAAATTTGTTAGTATTTCGTATGCCAGCGCATGCGCATTCCAGATGGTTTTGGCCTACAACTCCCAGAAATCCTAACAGCTGGTAAATTGGCTGGGATTTCTGGGAGTTGTAGGCCAAAACTTGAATAAATCACACTGAATTCTAGATGGGACTCTCCAAATAGGAAGGAGGGAGGGAAGGAGGGGTATTCTATTCTTGGAAGCAGCAAAAGAAAAGGAGGAGGAGCCCCCCCCTGCTCCTCGCTGCCTCTCTCTTACCCTGATCCCGAGGGAGCGAGGGCCCAAGTTTGCCCAGGCTGGTCATATACCTACATTCCATGCACATGCAATAATACAGCAGTAATAACAATGGGTATAAGAAGAGGTAAAATTCAAACCGAAGTATTCTGACTGTGCTCCTCCTCAACCTGCAAAAGGATCTTCTCTGAGCCCGGGAAAATGCATAACCCCGGGCACAGCGTTTTCTGCTTGGGTGCACACACATACATATTCTTTGGGGGTTATTTGCTGCAGAATCTTCTCTATGAGCCTGGGATTCTGCAGCAAATACCCCCCCAAGAATATGTATGTGTGTGCTCCCAAGCAGCAACGCTGGCTTTTCCCTCGGCTAATTTCCCGGGCTAATAAGAGAAGAGCCCGTTTGCACCGCATGAGGAGAGACCAGTCAGAATACTTCGGTTTGAATTTTACCTCTTGTTATTGTTATTACTGCTGTATTATTGCATGTGCAGTTGGATTACTTATAATATTAGGCACTTACAGTAGCATTCATTCTATTATACATTAGGTTGGTTTCTCACCCCAATACTCTTTGATGCTTTAGATCCTGGCAGGGCAGGAGAGGCAGGGAAGCCTGGAAAAAATGTAAACAGAGAGTTTTACTCAGAAGTAAATCCACAAAGGAGGGCCCTTCATCCAAAGTGCCCTCTTTTGCAGATTTACTTGAGTAATCCTCTGTTTACATTTTTCCGGCTTCCAGCCGAAAGAAGGAGCGGAGTTTAGGGCTTGCCTTGCCATAATACTTATTGGCAAGGGGGAGGCGGGAGGGTGGTGAGAGAGAAGGAGGGTGCCCCCTGACCTAATAAGGACACTTAAGAAAATCCTGGCCCCGATTCGAAAAAGGAAGTCCACTTCCTGGTTGGCGTTCCAGGTGCGGAAATACTCGAAAGTAGCATTTCTTACGAATTTCTTACGAAACGAATCATTTTCATAACTTTTTTCTCATGCCTATTGGATACCATTCTATTTTAGAATTTGTATATTCTCCTTCACTGGGACTTAGCATTTAAAGAGCCACCACTCCCACTTACTCGTAACGTAGAAATAAAGTGCCAGGAGAGCAGGGCCAAAGCCTGTAATGGAGGCCAGGTAAGTTTTCATTACTTTTCTAAGGGATCTGGGGGCTTGTGGGGAGGGGATTGGGTATTCCTACAGTTTACTAGGCTCATTTAGCCTGGTAAACTGTGGGAATACTGTCTGGACTGCAGTATTCTGCAGCCCAGAACCGGAAATAGTAGGTTTATCCTGCACCTTCCAAGAAGACACAGAATTAATCCACTATCTAATTAATTTGCTACAAATTAATTTGGGACTGTCCAGAAAGCTGTCTAGACAGCCCTTCCTTTATTGCGGTAGATACCGCAATAAAGGTACTTTTTGGACAGGCCTTTTGTCTAATGGGAGCTGACTCTAAAATCATCAGGAAGGCTACAGGCTTCCCAAAATAGTTAACTGGATATAAGAACTGCAGTTTAAAGTTCCATTGAATTGCACCATTTTCCATCAATAAAGTTCAGCCTTTCAGTCAGCCAGGGACCATATCTACTGTGGAAAGTGAAAGTGAAGATCTACTAATCCATTCCTGTACTCTGCTCCTACTTTTCATACATAGAGATTTATAGTACCTTAACTGCCATGGCTTCATCATATGGAATCATGGAATTCGTAGTTTAGATTGGTATTTGGAATTCTCCATTAGAGAGCTCAAGTGCTTTGAGCCCAGATATTCCAGATTATGGAATGGGATTTGAAGCTCATCCTTAGATCAAGAGCTTGAAAAAATGGGAAGTGCTGGCTGGGGATTCTGGTCATTGTAAGTCACGTTTTCAAACTCTCCTTAAAACTAACTCTCCTCACCGAAAAATCATGCAGGAACTCCTTGCACAATTACTTCTGAAGAACTGCTAGGCGATGATGGCAAGTCATAGAAAATCCAAATGACAAACCATTAGATTGTAATGCCTATGCTCATGGCTGCTACAGGTAGCATCCTTGTATGCTTCATACCTAAAACAGGAAATCTAGACAGAATAACCCCCAGGGTCTATGGAAGTTACCCATTTGTGTGGTCAAGAATGCTCTTCTATGGCCAACATTGCAGGAATATTAAATTTCTAGTTTGTTTGGCCTTTGTGCATGTAGAACTGTTCAGTGGAACATCCTGTCCCAGAGGGCAATGGGCTCTCCTTCTTGGGAGATCCTTTAACAGATTAGATGGTTATCTCTCATGAGTGCTTCTGTGGTGTATACTTGCATGGCAGGCAGGCATGTAGCCGGGGGGGCTAAGGGAGCTTCAGAGCCCCGAAATTCTCAGGGTGGTCTGTGAGAAGGCCTTACTGGTACATTATTTAAACTGTTATGTTTATTCATATCATGATCTGATCACCATGCTCATTATATCCCACATTAATGGGGTTATTGGGATAACAATACAAAAGGTTTGCTAGGGTAGACCCTCTTCCACCCAGTCTCAGCCCCCCCGAACCAAACTCCGCCCCCCCCCCCGAATCAAAATCCTGGCTACGGCCCTGATGGCAGGGGTTAGTGTCTAGATCAGTTGTGGGCAATGACCGGCCCTCCAGGTGTTTTGGACTTCAACTCCCAGAAATCCTAACAGCTGGTAAATTGGCTAGGATTTCTGGGAGTTGAAGTCCAAAACACCTGGAGGGCCGGTAATTGCCCACCCCTGGTCTAGATAGTTGACCTTTGGGGTCCTTTACAACTCCATGATTTTATGAATTTGGGGGGGGGGGTGGTACCATTTTGGTATTTGTCTCAGCACAAGGTCTTGGGCTGAGCCTGATATGTATAGTATGTTCCTAGAAGAGGCCTTCCTACTTATATATTAAATATGAGAAAAAATCCAAAAATTTCCTTCTTATAAGTCTTAGTCCCACTCTGTACAGACTGCAAAGCAATCTAGTATTCATCAGACAACACCAATGAGGTTTTGACAAGCTGAAAACACAAAGGCAAGTACAAACTCTATCTTGCCAGCATGATCATGCATGGATTGAAACACGTGAATCATAATTCCTTGGAGATCAAAGAGCCCATTCATGCACTTCAAGTTAATGAGCAGACCTAATTGCTTAGATTACCAATTGGGGGCTCAGTTGTATTTTTCCTCTTGTTTCTCACCCTGCATCCTTCAGGGAATAATGAAATGATGTCTCCTATTTATTTTTAAGAAAAGTGATGGTAATGAGCAGTGAGACGGACTACCAGTGACCATGTGAACAAAGGATGTGAGCTAGCATGATGGGAATGGCAAGAGGCAAACATTGGGTTTTAAGTAAAGTGTGGAAATATGTTTGATGTATCTGGGAAAGTTAGAATGCATAAATGTTTATCTTGAATAGGAGACTTCTGTTATCAGTTGGAGCAGTTGTTTGAAATATAGATCAAAATTTAAACAAAAGAGTATCATGTGTAAGTTTGTTGGTTTGTTGAAGTTATTTTACGTAGTATGAGGTGTTACAATTGTTAGAAAATTCAGAAGTCAAATGTAAATGCCTGTTTATCTTGCTCTGTATTTTTTTTTTGCTTTTTTCTGTCTTTATATATTTTCCTTTTTTTAATGTACCTGAAAGAATCTAATAAAACATATCATACTTGAACTGAAAAACAACAACACCCAACAACAGTTGCTGATCAAATCCTCTCTGTTTGCTGTGCGCCATAGGAAAGGATATGAAAGGGTTATGGGAGAGGCAGTGAGTGGTATCATGCAAATTCCACACCAATGGAGAAAGAAACACTGGGATGTCTGTGGTGGAGCAAACACACAAAATCTAGGACGAAATTGTCCCTGTATGATAGCTTCCACTTGGGTGGTAGGCACTGTGGTATTTGTGAAGGTCATTGGCAGGGGGCTTGTACATGTTCATGGCACTCACTATAACCTGCAATGTCATTGAGGGCTATTGGGGTTTCCTGAGTGGTGGGAGCTACAGATGTTTGTGGAGGTGGAAGCTTGTGTGTGCAAGTTGACACTCCAACCACATGCACACAGACATATTTTATTATGTTTGTATAGAAGATATAGATATTAAAGTAGCCAAAGTTGTTAAAAATAATATGTTGTCATTCATTCAGTTGCTTCCGACTCTTCGTGATGTCATGAAGCAGCCCATGCCAGAGTGCCCTGTCGGACGTCACCACTCCCAGCTCCTTCAAGGTCAAGCCAGTCACTTCAAGGATGCCATGCCATCCATCCATTTTGCCTTTGTTAACGCATCTTGAACAATGTCGTGGACTTCTGTCCATAGTTCTTCTGGGACTCTGTTTACCAAATCTAGTCCTTTAAATCTGTTTTTCACTTCCACTGCATATTCGCTAGGAATGTTAGTGAGATCATATCTAATTGGTCTGTGTGTTTTCCCTGATCTCTTTAGTTTTATTCTAAATTGAGCAATAAGATGTTCGTGATCTGAACTATAGTCAGCCCCAGGTCTTCTTTTCACCGACTGGATGGATATCCACCACCTTTGACTGCAAAGGATGTAGTCAATCTGATTTCGGTGTTGACCATCTGGTGAAGTCCATGTATAGAGCCATCTTTTAGGTTGTTGGAAGAGAGTGTTCGTTATACACAGTGAGTTTTCCTGGAAAAATTCTATCAGCCTGCGTCCCGCTTCATTTTCTTGTTCCAGACCATGTTTGCCTGTGATCCCAGTTGTCATTTGACTACCCACCTTGGCATTCCAGTCTCCTGAAATGAAAATAATGTCTCTTTTGGTGTATTATCCAGTAGGTGCTGCAGATCCTCATAGACCTGATCTACTTCTGCTTCTTCAGCAGCTGTGGTTGGGGCATATATTTGGATCACTGTAATGTTAAAAGGCTTGCCTTGCACTCGAATTGAGATCATTCTGTCAGTTTTTTGGATTGTTGTATCCAAGCACTGCTTTAGCGACTTTCTTATTAATTATGAAGGATACTCCATTACTTCGGTGTTCCTCTTGTCTGCAGTAGTAGATCTAGTGGTCATCTGATGTGAAGTGGCCCATTCCAGTCCATTTCAGTTCGCTGACCCCCAGAATGTCTATCTTTAGTCTTGCCATCTCACCAATAACAACATCCAGTTTGCCGTAGCTCATACATTCCAGGTTCTTATGGTGTACTGATCTTTAGAGCATCCGATTCGTCGTTCACCTCCAGCACCGTCGGCCACTAGCCTTCCTTTCGGCTTTGAGCTAGCTGCGTCATCACATCTGGGGCTAGTTGAACTTATGCTCTGCTCCTCCCCAGTAGCATTTTGACCATCTTCCGACTTGGGAGTCCCATCTTCCGATGGCATGCCGACATATCTCTGGTTGTACTGGTCCATTTAGTTAATAATAATATAGTTTATTTCAAAGAGCTGAGGACCACTATTTTTATCCATGGTTTGTGTAATTACACATTTCTATAAATGAATACCCAGTAATGATCTTATTTATCACAAGAAAACAAGAATTATTAGAAAAGACAATAATACTTTGTAAATTGGAAGACAATAGGAAAAGTGTATAGACTCAGGCCAAATCTACACCGTCAAGGATGCCACATCCCTGATTTGCAAGACCTGAGCAAGGCTGTTGATAGCAGGATGGCTTTGACATCTTTTGTTCATAGAGTTATGATAAGTCAAAGTTGAATTGACGGTCATTAACAACACCAAATTACTGTAATCTTATTAAATTCAATTACAGGAGTATAAGATGTTAAAGTGTTGTCATAGGAACAGATAGAATTACGTGATAATTATGTGATCTAATTATCACAAAATTAATTTGTTGAGACTCAGATATCTGTTTTCATGAGAGAAACATAACCCCCCCCCTAATGTAGTCAGGGCAGGGCTGGCAATCTTTACATCAAGAGCCTGATGATATAATAGCCATATTTGTATATCTGAAAGGATGCCATATTAAAGATGAAATCAAGCTGTTGTCTGCTATTCTAGAGTAAGACATGGAGCAATGGTTTAAAATTACAGAAAAAGTGATCCCATCTAAATATTAAGAAGAAGTTCCTGACGGTCAGAGCTGTTTGATAGTAGAGACAGTAGACTGTGCTGCCTCAGAATGTGATAGAGTCTCCCTCTTTAGACTTCTTCTCTCAGGAGTGCTTTGATTGTGTATTCTTCTGCGGCAGAGAGTTGGACTGTATGGGTCTTGTGGACATATTACTTCATATTTCTGACTGTATGACTGATGAAGATATGACCATAGTCAAAAGCAATGGGAGTCTAAAGTTAAAAGAGTACAAAAAAATCTGGTTATTTTTCTTGTCTCGGTCAACTAAGGGCCCTTCCAAACAGCCCCTATATCCCCGGATTTGATCCCAGATTTTCTGCTTTAAAATTTATTTATTATTTATTTACTGTATTTCTAACCCGCCCTTCTCAACCCCCCCCCCCAAATGGGGGGACGACGACGACTCAGGGCGGCTTACAAGGCACAATTAGATGCCAGCAACAATACATAAACACCAATAGAATAAGATTAAAACTTAAACATTACAACATCAGCTATCCAGTTCATCTAAAAGTTCTATCTATATAATACACATTCATTCAAACAATCAATCAATGGCAGAAGCTGTATTTCATGTTTGTCGTTAAAACAGTCTGTTCCAAATAAAGTGCTGCAATTACTGTGCGAAGGCCTGGTCCCACAACCACGATTTTACTTTCTTCCTGAAAGCTAAGAGGGATGGGGTTGATCGTATTTTGCTTGGAAGTGCATTTCACAAGTGGGGGGCCACAGCCAGGAAGGCCCTGTCTCTCGTCCCCGCCAGCTGCAGTTGAGTTGGATTATATGGATTATATAAATCCTCACTGCCAGATAATCTGGAATAAACTGAAAACCTGGGAACACATCCTAGGATATAGGGCTTGTCTAGAATGACCCCTAGGTGGGGGTAATCATGCTTTTAGCTACCGGCAAGGGTGAAAATGAGGACACTGATCCTGAACGAGAATTCTGACCCTTGTATTTTTCTCCTATTCTCACATTTCTTTTTCTTTTTAAAAAAATGCTTTATTTAGTTTCATTTTAAAAACATGAATAAAATCAAAACATACATTTAACAGTAGAATTTAACAGTCATAACAACTCTGGGGGGGGACTGAGAGGGGGGAGGGAACATTGGGACCTGACAAGAAAAAATACACCACAAAAAGAAAGGAAACAAAAATAGGTACTTCCATCCCAGTCGTTTTCCCACATATGTATCTTATATATATACTTCTATAGTTCTCTTATCATCTACAGTATATATCTCTACATATCCTATATTTCTCGTCCGTCTCACATTTCTGGCAAAGCAGTAACTTAAAACTTTGGCTGAGCTTTTAGTAACTCAGTTCAGGCATTCCAAGAGTTTGAAGACCATATTACAAAGGTCAGGCGAAGTGTCTCCCTTTGCCTGGCTTCAGAGAGAAAAGAGAGGGGCAGTGGGGCGAATCTGTCATGCCGTGTACAGCCCCCTCTCGGCAACGCTTTCCCCATCACATGGGGGAAGCGTTGCCCTTCCACAGAGGACCCGTTCTGGCTCAATTGGAGTCAGAACAACATGGGAACACATTCATCTCTGTTGGGGAAAGGGCTTCTGCCAGAAGTCACACAATGTCGTGTGATGGCTGGCATGGGGCTCCGTCCAAAAGACAGGGCAAAAGCATTCTGTGATTAGAGATTTGGAGACTGAAATAATATTTCATGAGGCAAATTATTTTTTTTGGGGGGGAGGGGTCCAAGTCTTCTTTCCACTCCATAGCTACAATATGGGGATACCTATCCTCCTTCTTTCTGAAAACCAGCTACTTTGACTATTGATTGATGGCTGGACCCAATAGGAGCTAGAATCAAACCACCTCTGGAGGTCCACAAACTCTCACCTTTAATCTATTTATTATTTATTTATTTAAATTTTTTGTACCCCGACCTTCTCACCTCCATGGAGGGACTCAGACTCATTCCACATCCATGTCTTCACCCGCCTCCTGAAGGACAACAGGGAGAGGGAAGATCTAACATCGCTTGGGAGAGAGTTCCACAGCTGAGGGGCCACCACAGAGAAGGCCTTGTCTCTCGTTCCCACCAGACGAGCTCGTGAAGATGGCGGGATCGAGAGCAGGGCCTCTCCGGAGCATCTTAATGTCCTTGATGGTTCATAGGGGAGAATTCATTCGGACAAGTAAACTGGGCCGGAACCATATAGGGTTTTGTAGGTTAAAACCAGCACTTTGAATTGTGCTCGGAAACGAATTGGCAACCAGTGGAGATGGCACAGCAAGGGGGTTGTATGCTCCCTGTACCCCGCTCCTGTTAGTAACCTGGCTGCCGAGCGTGGGACTAATTGCAGTTTCCGAGCAGTCTTTAGAGGCAACCCCACATAGAGAGCGTTGCAGTAGTCTATTCGAGATGTAACCAGAGCATGGACTACCGTGGCCAAGTCAGACTTCCCAAAGTATGGGTGCAGCTGGTGCACAAGCTTTAACTGTGCAAAAGCTCTCCTAGCCACCGCCGAGACCTGGGGCTCCAGGCTCAGCGATGAGTCCAGGATCAAGATAATCTGGAACAGGATAAGAGTCATACATCTTTTCAGTGTATGTTAGACTGTAAATTCTTCACCATTGGCTGTGCTGATTAGCATACCCATGGGTGTTGCAGTCCAACAACATCCTGAGGAACACATGAGTCCCACACCTGATCTAGAAGCAATAGATGTGCTGATACAATCTTCCGCATGTTTATCCTTGGCTCAGTGTGAAAATGCAGTCACTTAAAATATGTATAGCCTAACTTTCTAACCTGTATGGATTACACGGTGGTTAATGGAAAGCAACGAAACACAGCAGTCTGGGAAAAAAGTTGGAATTTCGTTATGCTCAAGATCTTTGCAGGATCTGTTTAGGATACTTAAATAAAGTACAACCCTGTGAAGGTCACCTGCCCCTGAAAGGACAAAACTGTAACTGAGCTTCACTTATGGACCCCTTCCATGCATTTTAAGGCCTTATTATTCTCTCAAGCATTTAAGGACTGTTTCATAGTTTGTGCGCCTTATATTCTTACCCTGCTCTTGATTTTAATTTGGTTTCAGATGCTGAAATCTTTTATTCCCAGTTGAGAGTTTTCTCTTGGTTTTATTTTTGACTTCTTCAGTCATGTATTATTGATACATTTAATATTTTTAGAAGACTGCACACTGCAAAGAGAACGCCGGTTAGTGGGTGGCTTAAAAATGCAATAAAATAAATGCATGCATAAACTCACAAGACTCCACAACTGGTGCCAGGGATTTATTTGTTTCTGGTTTTTTTTAAAACTTTGGGGAACCAGAAATCCTTGAGTGCATCGGCACTGTAGAATTAATGTAGTTTCACAACACTCCTATGATACAATGCAGTGGAATTATGGGATTTGTTGTTTGATGGCACATCAGTATTCTTGGGCAAAGAAAGCCAATGCCCTTGTAAAACTACAACTCTCATGATTCCATAGCATTGAGCCATAACAGTTAAAATGGCACAGTGTAGAGTCAACAAATAGGCCTAGGCAGTGTCTTCAGCCCTCAGGTGTTTTGGACTCCAACTCCCACAATTCCTAACAGCCGGCAGGCTGTTAGGAATTGTGGGAGTTGGAGTCCAAAACACCTGGAGGGCCCAAGTTTGCCCAGGCCTGGTGTAGAGGCATCCCTTGCTAATCTACTGCAAAAGACCAAGAAGTCTCCTAATAGATTTTGATTTACCTTTCAACATTTCTAGAATAAGCTCACTATGTATTGTATTGTATTAAGAAGAGAAGAGAAGATCCAAATAATGTTCTGTTTTCTAATCAAAACATAATTGGAAGAAATAGGAAAGCCATCCAGATATTATATAAAGTACAAATGTTTTCACACTCTAGGTTGCAATAACTAGGGCAAATGCTCTAAAAATAAATGTTTATTTTTCCAGGGAAACGTCAGTTGGTTTAAAGGTGTGGCATTTTTCTTTTATGGAGACAGCCCTTGGTACTCATTTTTAACACTGGTGGAATTGCATGGTCCTATGCATGAAGAGGCCATATTGACAGCATCTTCACTACTGGTATGCATGCAATATGTGCCTTCCAGTCACTTGTTGATTTATGGAAACCCCATAAGTATCATAGAGTTTCCTAGGCAAGGAATACTCAGAACTTGTTTTCCAAGTTCCTTCCTCTGAACTATAATCTATAGCAGTGATTTTCACATTTTTTACATTTACAAAATCCTGGGGCACACCACCAACCAAAATGACACAAAATGACACTCTAACACAGTAATACATATAGTTAATATGTTTTTAAATGTATTTATACACTCACTTAGGGTGAAACGTAGGCCTGTTTCGATGAACACAAAATACATATCCTGGCAGGAATGGCAGAAAGACACCCTTCTCAAAAACCTCTCCATCACTGTCACTCGCTTGTCTTGCTGTCATCCCAAATTGCCACTGTCACTTGACGTGCAGCTGCAGCACTAACTCTACCTTTGTTTACTTAGCCGCGTCTGAGCGAATCCAAGATGGTGCGACCATAGCACTCTTGCGTCACTTCTTAGGTGACGCGAGAGTGCCATGGTTCCATTTCTTAAAGGGACAGATGCGCCTTATAGTTTATATATGAATGAAGTTCGAAAATAATTTTCCACAGCACACCTGATGATCTCTCACGGCACACTAGTGTTTCATGGCACACTGGTTGAAAATCACTGATCTATAGCACCTGAAATCTGTTAGCCTAACCCTACTTAACTTCCAATATCATATAGGATCTTCTGTGTCTTGGTTACTTAGATTATAGGTTTCCTATTGGTAGGGCATCACAAATTTGAAGGGTACCTCTATTCTGGTTCCTCCTGAATGCTTCCCATGCAGTCTTTGTCTCCTACCCCTTAAAAAAAGCATTGATTAAAACAGACCATTTAATGGTGCTCACATTTTATACAGCTTTTAAAATCTCTATTTTATAGCATTTATTAAGATCAATTATTTAGTGGCACTCTTTCTCAGACAAAACTCTAAACTGGAATCCTGGCCTCGTTCTCCCATCTTTATTTGCGGGATTTGCAAGCCTGCTGCAAGTCTGTTGATTTCAACACCTGTATCTGTTAGGTGTTCCCTAGGTTCTACGAGGTAACTCAAGCATCCAAATGTATGGAAAGAGAACAGGGAAAGAGTCAATCTAGCCTCTGTAGGAAGGGAGTTCCAGTGTCCAAAGGGGACCACTTAGGAAGCTCTCCCCCGTGTTCCCTTCCCCAGATTTCTGAGGATTGTGGGACAGAGAGAAGGACCTCTCCAGAAGATCTCAAAACACATACAGATTCCTTCAAATAACCAGGATCTGGGCTATATAGGGCTTTATTGGCATCTCTAGAATTTGGAATTGTGCTTGAAAATGGATTGACAGCCAGTGGAGCTGATGCAACAAGAGACTTGTGTGCTGCTTTTAGACAGCCCCAGATATTTGCATCTGGACACCCACCATCCCTAAAGAAAGTTCCCTCCATTGGATTTTCCTCAGTAGGGTGAAGAAGACAATGTAAATAACCCGAAGCAGGTTATTTACATTGGTGAGGAGACATTGCCAAGAAGGATGATGGGTCATGGTGTCTGAGGAGATTCTCAAAATCTAGACTGAGTTCCACAGGCAGCCATGGGCTGGAAGTTTCCTACCACTTGTACAATGGGTCATCATATTTGGAAATGTTACTGTAGCTTGCCATACCTATCACACCCACTGGCCATACTGACTGTGAGGTTTTAGTAACTGTAGTCCAAAAAAATAACTCATCTAGGGGTTTTTTTTACATTACACAGTACAGTACTACAATTCCACCTTTACTGTCATGATGCTGTCCTATGGAATTCTGGGATTTTCAGTTTAGGAGGGGATATTTATAATTCTCTGCTAGAGCGCTCTAGGACCTTTCCAAACTACAAACCCCAGGGCTCCATGGACTGCTGCCACTAGAGTTAAAGTGGAATTATAGCATTATAACTGTGTTATGGCCCCATAATTCAGTGGCAGGCGAGACACCTCTACAGTAAGTCATACATAAGATTAGAAAAATTCAAATTTCCCTTACCAAATCTCAAGCAAAAATTCATGTAAGGTCTTTGCAATGCTGACCTAGCCTCTGAGGCTTGACAACATTTCTTCTTTAAAATCTGAAAGCTAAACTAGTTATAATGAGGTTAAATCTTTTCAACTCCTTCAAAATCTAGCTGAAGAATTGGAAAAAAATTAGTACTCCCATTTCCAAACTCTTGAAAAATCCAGCTTTCCCATCTTTGTCCTCTTGGGGGGAAAGGAGTAGAGAATTAAGCCAGGAGCAAAGTTTCTTCTAAGAGACAAAGTGTTTCTATAGATCTCTTAGATGCCCTTCCCTCTGTTAACATCCAGAAAGTTTCTCATATCATCTTAAGGCAAGGATGAATCATAACCGATTCTTTTTCCATTTCTAATCAGCTGCCTCGCAAGCTGTTCTGAAAAGATCGTATCAGGTCATAGTTACGGCAACCAAATAGTTCAAAGCACACTTTTCATTACTTTTTCAGCATAAAGACTTTAATGTTTGCTGCAGGTAAAGCCAACAAATGCCAGTGACTTGTGGTTCCTGTTGCTGCAAATATTGCTTTCTAATTATGCAATGGTTTTGTATTGTTCACTGGATCAAGATATTTTCTTAAACAATGATTTTTAACAGTTTGTAGGTTCAAGCTACTTTATGTATTCCTCCTGTATACCAGGAAAAACAGTGAAGGACATAATGACTGGCAAAATTATCTCAGGATAAGGGTGCATTTACACTGTAGAATTAATGATGTTTAAAGCCACTTTAACTGCCATGGCTTGTAGTATTGCAAGGTCTTTAGCACTCTTTGCCAATGAGTAGTGATGCCTCAACAAACTACAACTCTCAGGGTTCCAGAACATTAAGCCATGGCAGTTAAAGTACTATCAAGATTCATTAATTTTACAGTGTAGGTGCACCCACGTCCTAATGAATGTGTAAGGTGTAGGTCCACCGGGAATGTGGCGCAGCTGGCTGGGAGTCAGCTGCATAAGATCTCTACTGATCAGAAGGTCATGAGTTTGAGGCCTGCCCGGGTCAGGGTGAGCTCTCAACCAATTGGGTAGCTCGTTGTCTGTCTATATATGTTGCATGTCTATGGCATTGAATGTTTGCCTGTATATGTGCATTGTGATCCGCCCTGAGTCCCCTGCGAGGTGAGAAGGGCGGAATATAAATGATGTAAATAAATAAATAAATTATGGAGACGCTTCATATAGATACAGATGCATAGATGTGCAATGAAAATATGGGCCATAGAATTGTGAAAGCCCTTGAACATAGGAAAGTGTGACGAGATTTAGCTGGGACCCATCATTTTACCTTGTCGTCTTACTTCCCTCTCTGCCACATTCTTGTTCAAGATTCCTTAAGCTCAGCCAATCAAGAGTCTGGCTGAGGACAGGGGGAGGATGAACTTCGACCAAGAGGGAAATTGTCAGCAAACACCTCTGTTCTGCTTGTGATACAGTATATACTACATTCTATTTCCATAAGTCTTCTCCAGCATTTGGGTTCTTGCTGCCTTCACATTTGCCCTTCCTTAAGAATGTACCCAGTTTTCAGGGAAGGTTCATTACCAGTAGAGACCCCTTAAGGCAGTGGTTCTCAACCTGGGGGTCCCCAGGTGTTTTGGCCTACAACTCCCATAAACCCCAGCCAGTTTACCAGCTGTTAAGAATTCTGGGAGTTGAAGGCCAAAACATCTGGGGACCCACAGGTTGAGAACCACTGCCTTAAGGGATTTCAGGGAGTCTACCGCCTTCTATTCCAGTCCAGCATCTCTTAGAGTCAAGAGGTTCTTCTAAAGCAGTAGTTCCCAACCTTTTTTTTGGATGAGGGACCACTTTGTCCAGGGACCACTCTCCAACATTATTACCAAAAGGGTTACAAATCAGGTTTTGGTCAACTTTAGATTCGGTTTGGTTATTTGGGATGCTGATTCAGAAAATTGCATTGGATAGACCACATCAGCTCTAGTTTCTGATACAGAACATATACATTTCAGTAGTCACCATCTGCTCGCCTACAGAACATCATATTTAATAAGCCTCGGCATTATAAGAGGGTTTTGTGAGACCAGTCACTCTTGATGCAATGGTGTGGTAATGGTGATGCCACAGACCATATTTTAGTTCTTGTGGACCATTGGTGGTCTACAGACTACAGTTTGGGAACCACTGTTTTAAAGTTTAGACCGAACTTCTTGTCATTTGAATACACCAATTTTGTGTATTCAGCAGGAAACAAGCTTATTTATTTATTTATTTACGATATTTCTATCCTGCCACGTGAGCATCAGTCCTCCTTTAATTCACCTAATGACAGCTGCAGAATCTACTTGGCTTTAAGTTGCTAGATGTTTCCCTGCCATCCATTTTCTATTATCTTCCATCTCCTCAGATATTTAAAGATGACTGCCAGGTTGCCTTCAAGTCTTCTTTTGTGCAAGCTAAACAAACATAGTATCCTAGATCATTCCTCAAAAGGATTTGGTTTCTGGATCTTTAACCAACTTGGTCATCTTCCCCTGGATATGTTTCAGTTTTCCAGTTGGAAGTCCAACATCACCATTAGATGGCAGGAAAATGTCTAGCAACTTAAAGTCAAGTAGATTCTGCAGCTGTCATTAGGTGGGTCAAAGGGGACTGATGCTCATGTTAGCCTGTGGCTATCAGGCTAACACTGTTCATCTGCTTCCAATCATACTTTACATGGTTATAGTATTTTGCCTTTCTCTGCCAAATGACAGCACTTTGCCACTGGACTAAATAGAGCTAGAAGAGAAAGAGAGAGAGAGAGAGAGAGAGATCTAGGCTCTGTTTCCAATTGGGAAAATGCAGAGCAAGGAAAACAATGTCGGGTATCTTGTAGCCATTGGTTAGAATGTAGCACCTAATTGGGGTTTTCATGTTTTGTTGGCTTTCACTCATACACAAAAAAGACAGTTCTGCAAGAGTTCTGGAGTTTTAACTAAACAGAGTGACTGGGGAATTGACTGGAAAACAATGACCTCTCTTAGCACCAAGGAGACGTGCAAAAGTTAATTCCCAGGACTTTGTGGCCTTGCATCTGCCACATGTTGATATTAGAACGCCCTAGCATGTCACTGTAACCTGTTTTCTGTCACTGACATTTCCAGGGTTTTCCAGATGTGATCGGTCTCAGATACCCTGCTTGGATTGTGCCTGTCTGTTTGTTCAGAGTGTCCTCAAGGAACCTCCATACTCTCATCCTATGTCCTTTTGTGAAGCTCATGTGAAAAATACTTTGATCTGCTTTTCTTCTTTGGTTGCAGTTGATTTGAAGGACTGTGTTATTCCATACAAGCCTTCCAAGAACTATGAGAACTTTGGAGAAGGTATTTGTTGTATCCACTACACCAGTGTTACTCAAAGCAGTGGGCTGTAGATTGGTGCTGATCTGTGTGTGATTGCTTCCTATTTATAACATTTCCAGAGAAGAAAGAAACAAGTGTAGTCAATAGGTGCAAATACAGTGCCAATCCTTGGCACATTGAGAAAAAAAAACTGCCAGTCTACCACATCAGCACTAAAGAAAGCACTACATCAGGGGTCCCCAAATTTACTCATGGGAGTATAAACTATGTCCCGATGAGGAGATAATGCCTACAGTCTCTATGTGTACCACATCTTGTAAACATGAAGGTTAACTTCAAATGATACTGTGGCCTTGAAAAAGACACTTCAGGGTTCGAAACAGGAGGGAATTCCATTGTAATTACTTCCCCGTCGGCCAGGAGTGGAAATACAGCCCCACAAAGGCGTTTGTCAAGAGGTGGATATTTACCCCTTGGAAAAAAAAACCTTCTACAAAGTTCATATTTTATGTGGAGATTATAGAGACTTGCATTGTGTTTGTCATACTACGTACAACTGGAATTACCATGGATGATCTGTTTGACCTCACACTTCTTTATCCCACTGAGTTGATCACCAGTGGAAATTTAACCCAGATTTCTCCCACCCACCACACGTCACGGAGAACACAGGTCAAACCCGATCTCTGCTGAGGTGATTCTGAGACTCACCCGGAGTGGACTAGCCGAGTGGATCTTCTATTTTACAGCCTTGGATCTATTTACTTTAGTCCTTTAGTCCTGCATGGAGAAGCCCAGTGGATGCGACCAAGTCTACATATTACATGGGGGCGGAAGGAATTCCACCCGGATTGTTCCTAGTCATTGAGGGATACATGTTGCAAAGGCGAGACCAGTAATCTTTCCACCACACGAAGGGTCTTCTTTATCTCTGATGTTCTGTGAGAATTTACAGTGCTTCCACACCATGGCAACTATTGGGAATATAATCCAGATTTATCCCATCCATTGAACAAACTTGATATTAAATAAGCTTGGACTCGACGTTCCTTTGCCAGTATTGCCATTTCTGATCGGCACGGAGAATTTACAGTCTAGTTTGTTGAGGACATAATATTCTAACTATTAGGAACCTTGGGGCTACTTATATGTTTACAAAGAGTTTTTGACCATGTCGCAACTTTGAGTGATCTGGGAAACACATACGTGTGTACATGATACTTATCGAAGGGTAGGAAAATGATGTGATTACTGTGAGATATATATATATATATATATATATATATATATAACACACACACACACACAACATATAGTGAGATATTTATATTGCGTGTATATACTCATACTGAGTTTTGGTGTATGACAACACTTGCTTGAGATAATACAAGATTGATTACATTTACACTTAGAAATCTTAGAGCAGGGGTGCTCACACTTTTTCAGCTTGTGAGCTACTTATAAAACAACTAAGTCAAAATGATCTACCTACCCACTACAAAAATGTGAAACATATAACACAATATCTGCTTTGAACTGGGTTTTCTGAGTCCACACTGCCATATAATCTGATTCAAAGCAGATAACATGGAGTTTTATTCAACTTTGTGGAAAGGACCTCAGATAACCCAGGGCCGGCAGCACTTGGGTGGTATCGGGAGCCTGCGGGGCGGGACTGAGCCTTCCTCCTGCCCTGCCTGTGATCTACCAGGACTTTCTACGCGATCTACCAGTAGATCACGATCTACCAGCAGATCGCAATCTATCTAATGAGCACCCCAGTCTTAGAGTATATTTTGTCTACATTCCTGTTACTTTGTAGTTTGCTCTTAGCAACCTTCCCCTACTGTTTTTGTAGTTATGAAGTAGCAACATTAGGAAGAACTTCCTATGAGAGCTGTTCAGCAGTGGAACTCTCTGCCCTGGAGTGTGCTGGAGGCTCCTTCTTTTGAGGCTTTTAAACAGAGGCTGGATGGACATTTGTCGGGTGTGTGTGTGTGTGTGTGTGTGTTTGAATGCAATTTTCCTGCTTCTTGGCAGGGGGCTGGACTGGATGGCTCATGAGGTCTCTCCCAACTCTATGATTCTATGAAAATAATGTTATGGTTGGGGGGGGGGTCACCCCAACATGAGGAACTGTATTAAGGGGGAAGGTTGAGAAGCACTGTTCTAGGGAGCCAAGATGCGACCCCCTTCCCCTTTAAAAGGCTGGCCAAAGGCGGGCGCCCCTCTTCATGAATGGAATCTTCCCCTCCCAATTCCCCCTCTCCAAACGTTCCCTCTGTGGTCGAGTTCATTCTGCCTCAAGAAGGGGGGGGGGATTGAGGGAAGAACGCATTTCCCCATCGTTCCAAGCCTTTTCCTATTTCCCAAGCCTTTCTAGCCATGTGAATGGTCTCTTCCTGGCTCCTCTCTCCCCTTGGAGCCACAGAGGCCTTTTGGGGAGGAGGGCACCCGCGTTGCAGTTTGGACTTTGCAGCAATGGGAGCGGCGGCGAAGGAAGAGGCGGGGGGATGCAGCTGGGGCAAGGAGGAGGAGGAGGAGACTTCCCTGCTGTGGCGGCCAGCATCCTCGCCCACATCCCCATCCCCACCCGGGGAGAAGATCCCCGTTTGCTAAGGAGACCCACACGCTGGCCAAGATTGAGGCCAACTCTTTGCACCCCAGCGCCCTCGCCATGTCCACCAAAGCGGAGCAGTGTAAGTCGGGGCCCTCCTTGGAGAGGGAGGGGTCTATGGAATTGCACTGGGTGTCAGCTTTGGCCTTGGCTCCCATCTCCAAGAGCAGACCTCAGCATTAGGCCCAGGAGGCAAGGAGGGCTGGGGGGAGGCGCTGGCTGCTCTCCATGGTGCTGAAGGCGCACCCGGGGCCCAGAAGCCAAGGCGCCCAGAAGCCTCGCATTCAAGGGAACTTCTCCCTCTCTTCTGCTCTCATGGCATTAAGATGCACATGCATATTGACATCCTTGTAGCTGCTCATATATAATATACAATCCATACTATCCAAGAGCCTCACAGTTTCCCTCCCTTTGGTCTCTTCCGCTCCCATAGCATTTAGATACATATGTTTATTTACATTCCAGTAGCTTCTCATGTATAATATAGCCATACAATCCAGGAGCCTCACAGCCTCTACAGTATTTCTCCCTCTCTTTGGCCTCTTCTGTTCCCATAGCATTAAGATGCATATGTATATTTACATCCTCATAGCTTCTCATATAGAATATATAATCCATACTATCCAAGAGCCTCACAGTTTCCCTTTCTTTGGTCTCTTCTGCTCCCATAGCATTTTGATGCACAGTATATGTTTATTTACGTGCCTGTAGCTGCCCATGTATAACATATCTATACAATCCAGGAGCCTCACAGTCTCTACAGTGTTTCTCCCTCTCTTTGGCCTCTTCAACTCCCATAGCAATAGGATCCACATGTATATTTACATCCTTGTAACTGATCATATATAATATACAATCCATACTATCCAAGAGCCTCACAGTTTCCCTCTCTTTTGCCTCTTTGACTCCCATAGCATTAAGAGGCATATGCATATTTACATGCCTGTAGCTGCCCATGTATAATATATCCATACAATCCAGGAGCCTTACAGTCTCTATAGTGTTTCTCCCTCTCTTTGGCCTCTTCTGCTCCCATAGCATCAAGATGAATATGTTTATTTATGTCCTTCTAACTGCCCATGTATAATTTCCATACGATTCGGGAGGCTCACAGTCTCTACAGTGTTTCTCCCTCTCTTTGGCCTCTTCTACTCCCATAGCATTAATATGTACTGTACTGTATATTTATGTGCCTGTAGCTGCCCATGTATAACATATACATACAATCCAGGAGCCTCACAGTGTTTCTCCCTCTCTTCGTCCTCTTCTGCTCCCATAGCATTAAGATGTATTGTATATGTATATTTATATCCTCACAGTTGTTCATATATATAATATACAATCCATACTATCCAAGAGCCTCACAGTTTCCCTCTCTTTGGCCTCTTATGCTCCCATAGACTTAAGATGCATATGTTTCTTTACATGCCTGTAGCTCCCCATGTATAATATAGCCAAACAATCCAGGAACCTCACAGTCTCTACAATGTTTCTCCCTCTCTTTGGCCTCTTCTACTCCCATAGCATTAAGATGCACATGTATATTTACATCCTTGTAGCTGTTCATATATAATATACAATCCATACTGTCCAAGAGCTTCACCATTTCCCTCTCTTTGGTCTGTTTTGCTCCCATAGCATTTCAATACATATGTTTATTTACATGTCTATAGCTGCCCATGTATAATATATCCATACAATCCAGGATCCTCACAGTCTCTGCAGTGTTTCTTCCTCTCTTTGGTCTCTTCCGCTCCCATAGCATTAGGATGCATATGTATATTTACATGCCTGTAGCTGCCCATGTATAATATATCCATGCAATCCAGGAGTCTCACAGTCTCTACAGTGTTTCTTCCTCTCTTTGGCCTCTTCTGCCCTCATAGCATTAAGATGCATATGTATATTTATATGCCCGTATCTGCCAATGTAATATATCCATTCAATCCAGAGCCTCACAGTCTCTACAGTGTTTCTCCCTCTCTTTGGCCTTTTCTGCTGCCATGGCATTAAGAGGCGTCTGTATCGACATCCCTGTAGCTGCCCATGTATAGTATCCAATGAACACGATCCTTGAATCTCATAGTTTCCATCTTTCACCTCTTCTCCTACCACTGCCTTAAGATGCATGTCTATATTTACATCCGCATACATACCCAAATATTATATACAATCCATACAACCCAAGAGCCTCACAGTTTCTCTCTCTCTGGCTTCTTCTGCTGTCATGGCCTTAAAAGCCATATGTATTGACGTATATTTACAGCCCTCTACCTGCCCATGTATAGTATACAATCCAAGAGTCTCATAGTTTCCCTCTTTAGCCTCTTCTGCTACCACCGCATTAAGATGCATCTGTATATTTACATCCCTGTACCTTTCCATATATAATATATTACCCATACAATCCAAGACCTTCACAATCGTTCACAATTCTTCTCCCCTGCCTTTAGCATCTTCTGCTGCCTTGGCATTAAAGATGCATCTGTATCGAGATATACATTTACATCTCTGTAGCTACCCATCCATTTGAGGATTGATCTGTGTTTGAATTTTTCATCTTCCACGCATGTACTTCTGAGTCTAACCAAGGACATGCAGGCCTTAGATCACATTTCTCACTTTTTTCTCCTGCTGTACTTGATCTGATTCTGTTTCCAGATTGTGAAAACCTTTCTGCTCTTCTGGAAAAAAGATATTATTTAAAATTGTACTAATGTTTGGGATATTTCTGCCCATACTTGTCATTATGGATTTTTTTAAGGTTAGGTTTTCTTTTGAAGTCTTTCTCTGTGCCTCTGCAAGCTACCGGTGAGGTAATACAGTATTTACATGCTCAGATAAGTAGAGATGTGACTGGAGGAAAGGAGGGATTGGTCGGAGCCATCAGTGCAAACCGGTTGTTTCTAAGACACCCTATCAAGTCACTGCAATGGAGAGTCAGCTGACTGTTTCGGGAGCTTGATTGAATGAAATGGTAGAGCAGAACCATGGAAACACTGGATTGCAGGGAACCTATAGAGACACAGTATAGACCAATACCTGTCTCAATGTCTGGTGTCTTATAGCTAAAGTATCCATGACTCTTTCTTACTGTTACAGTGATTCCCAACCTTTGGTCCTCCTGTTATTTTGGACTTCAACTCCCAGAAATCCCACCCATCCTACCAGCTGTTAGGAATTGTGGGAACTGAAGTCCAAAACACTTGGATGAGAAAAGGCTGGGAACCACTGATATAAAGAAATTTCTAGAATCTCCCTTATAAGCTTCACCTATGTTATCTGATGTTCCTAATGTTCAGCTGTTCAACCTTTCTGAAGTTTAAAACAATGTCCTTGAGGGATAGAGACCCCCCCCCACCAGTTTATTTAAGAAAGGAAGGTAGCTGTTGACTTTTCAGAGAAATTATGTCACTGATGATTGCTGTTTTTTTTATTTTGGCTTAAGCCAACCAGGGCCATAGCCAGGATTTTGATTCGGGAGGGGCTGAGTCTGAGTGAGGGATGGTCTACCCTAGCAAACCTTTTGTATCGTTATCCCAATACCCCCGTGCATATGGAATATACTGAGCATGGTGATCAGATCATGATATGAATGCACATAACAGTTTAAATAATGTACCAGTAAGGCCTTCTCGCGGACCACCCTGAGAATTTCGGGAGGGCCTGAAGCCCCTCAAGCCCCCCCCCTGGCTACATGCCCGAAGCCAACCCTATCTTAGGGGCTGGGGAGATTTGTCACTGCTTTCCTTTTAGAATAAGAGTGTGATTTGCTCAAGGTCACCCATTGGATTTTCATGGCTGAGCAGGGATTCCAATTCTGCTTTCACAGAATCTGAGTCCGGCACTCAAAGCACTACACCATGCTGACTCACATTTATGATAAGAATTCAGAATCAGAAGATATTCTAGTTCATAACTAAAAAATGGAGTGGTACATAGATAATAGCAGTGAATAGCAGCAAGGGAAAGAAGACTTAAGACAATGAATTGACTCGGACTGGATTTTGGATTCTGGATTCTGATTTTAACAGGCGTGTTTAAATCAATTATTTAATTACTCTTTTAATATTTTTAATGTATTGTTGATTGTTTTTATGACGATGACATCGTATGGTGCTTCTGTGAGGCCGCCCTGAGTCCCCCCTTGGGGGTGAGAAGGCGGGGTATAAATTTAGGAAATAAATAAATAAATAGATGAGTTTTCTGAACAAATACTGTTGGGATTCAGCCCCCACACTGCCCAAGTCTCAAGTCCTCAATGAGGAGCAGTTAGGTAGTTTAATGTAGACTAAGGGTTTCCCTTAGTTGGGAATGTACTGTATCTATTTCTTCTCTCCTCTCAGTTTCTGCTCTCATTCTGATTTGTTGTGTAGAATGGATACTTTTATACTGCAAGCTTTTTAAAATTTGACTTCTGTTTCTTACATCAGAGTATGTGCTGTGTACTTTGAGATCTCTCTCTGAGTATGTGTCATAGAAAAGTAGTGATTGATGTTTTCCCCTCCCTTTGAAACCTTAGAAGAGATGGGCGTTAGAGTAATTCGGACCTAGTTCTTTACTATTAAGAAATGCAGTTATTTCTTATTATTGTAAATAGACCTTTTGTGAATTTTTAAGATTGGACTCTGCATCTCTGCCTGCCTAAGCTCTAAATTTTTTATAGCCACAACCAACGGTACTTCATGCTTTGCTCACATGAATGTTCAACTTTAAGTATCCTGTTTGATTTTTGGATACTCTGCTATATTTTAGGGTATTTTTTCAAACAAGTACTTAGCCTTTTCCTAGAAACCCTCAATGAAGAGGACATACAACCTTCTGAAGAAGATATAATATAACTTTGGATGGTATAAAGGGGTTTCCTCCTTGCCTAACTTACTAGTGTTTTCTGGAAACTTTCGCCATCAATGTTGTTAATTAATTAATTCGAATATTGATTATTGAAATATGCCTTGTAACATTTTTCAGCTTATTGTGATTCTAAGCTGAGCCTAACAGGACACGGTCTGTTCAGAGGGGGTTACTATAACCTTCTTCTGAGGCTGAGAAAGTGTGGCTTGCCCAAGGTCATACAATGGGTTTATGTGGCTGAGTGAGGATTTGAACCATGGTCTTCCAAGAGGCTTAGTTCATCTGGCAAACCACTACACCATGCTGAATCTTAAAATATTGATATCTTGCCATATATCATGAACTCTCCTAGTGACACGTAAGATTATATTATAATTTAATGAAATTGCTACTATGGACTTGTGGCTCATTGATATTAAATGATCAAGTTGTTTTTATGGAAATTTTTTGTCAATTCTCAGTTTCTTCTATCTTCAACAGTGGACAAGATCCTTGGGGAAGCGAGGCCTAGCACATGCATCCCAGACCCCTGCCCATCCTGGCTGATCAAAGAAGCCAGAGGGGGTTTGGCAGAGTGGGTGAAGGTGGTGGTTAATGCCTCCTTACAGGAGGGCAAGATTCCAGCCAGCCTAAAACAGGCTGTTATAAAACCGCTGTTGAAAAATTATCACTGGACCCTACTCAATTAGTCGACTATCAGCCGGTTTCCAATCTCCCCTATTTGGGCAAAGTCATGGAACGTGTGATGGCCTCGCAACTCCAGGGGTTCTTGGTAGACACTGATTATCTAGATCCGGCACAGTCTGGTTTTAGGCCGGGACATGGAACTGAGACAGACTTGGTCGCCTTAGGTGATGATCTACGCCGGGAGCTAGACAGGGGGAGTGTGTCCCAGTTGGTTCTGCTGGCCCTCTTAGCGGCTTTTGATACTGTTGACAATGGTATCCTTCTGGGACGCCTCGCAGAAATGGGATTTTGGGGTACTGCCCTGCAGGGGCTCCAGTCCTTCCTGGAGGGTTGGTCCCAGAGGGTGTTATTGGGTGACACCTGTTCGACCCCACAACCGTTGTCTTGTGGAGTCCCTCTGGGTTCAGTACTGTCCCTGATGTTATTTAACATCTATGAAACCGCTGGGGGAGATCATCTAGAGTTTCGGAGTAAGGTGTTATCTGTACGCAGATGACATCCAGATCTGTCACTCCTTCCCACCTGTCACCAAGAGGCTGTCCAGACTTTGAACCGGTGCTTGGCCACTGTGTCGGACTGGATGAGGGCTAGCAAATTGAAACTAAATCCTGACTAGACAGAGGTCCTCCTGGTCAGTCGAAAGGCCAAACAGGGCATAGGGTTACAGCTGGTGTTGGATGGGGTTACACTCCCCCTGAAGACGCAGGTTCGCAGCTTGGGAGTGATTCTGGATCCATTGCTGAGCCTGGAATCCCAGGTCTCAGCGGTGGCCGGGAGAGCTTTTGCACAATTAAAACTTGTGTGCCAGCTGCGCTCGTACCTTGGGAAGTCTGATCTGGCTACGGTCGTCCATGCTCTAGTCACATCCCAAATAGATTACTGCAACGTGCTCTATGTGGGGCTACCTTTGAAGACAGTTCGGTAACTGCAATTAGTCCAACGGGCAGCAGCCAGATTACTAACAGGAGCTACATACAGGGAGCATACCAGTCCCTTGTGTCAACTCCACTGGTTGCCTGTCAACTTCCGAGCTCAATTCAAAGTGCTGGTGTTAACCTATAAAGCTCTATATGGTTCTGGCCCAGCTTACTTGTCCAAACGCATCTGCCTCTACATTCCACCTCGCACCTTAAGATCTAAGTATTGTTGGACTGCTACATTCCATATTCACAACATTGACTATGGCATTTAGGTCTGACGGACATTACCGTACAGCATTTGGAGAGCTGTGCATTTTCCACCAATGAATGGCACTGAGAACCCTTTCAGTGACTCCACTTCCCTTTTGGCCATCTGTTGGACTTCTAAGACTACTGGACCTTTCCAATGTTCTGCTTTCTCTCAAACAGATCCTTTACAAAGCCACGCGGCTTCTAGAATTGGAGTTCTCCACAGGCTCTGAACATTTCCTCAGACCTGCTACACTGCCTCAGCTCAGGGTTGGGTGGGGAGAGGTAACATCTTGATGGGGCTCAATTGTAAGCCGCCCTGAGTCCCCCTTCTTGGGTTGAGAAGGACGGGATAAAATGCAGTAAATAAATAAATAAAATAATAAATAACATCTGGGACTGAAACTGTTGTGAGTGTATCTCAGGTGGGGCAGGAGACTTGTGAGGAATGCTAGCTGGTTTACTCATTGTTATCATTTATATACCAATTGATTCCACAAGGACATGGCATCTGATAACTCCCACGGAGAAGGCTTCCGTACTTCTAAAAAACAGGCTATGACTCATTATGGGGTAATATGCAGAGTTGTAGTCTCAATGGCATTGGCTTGCTTTATTCTGGTTGAATAACATCTCCCCCTCCATACCATTATTTCTAACCTATCTCTCTGGATCAAGGCAAGCAACAAGAGATTAAAATACAGAACACATAACCATATAATAATGCAGTTAAAACATGAACAGTTAAAATGCACATTCATTTAAAAGAACGTAACAGTTTAAACAACATAGTAAGCCTTAAGCCTAGTAAGCCAAGAGCATCCAGATATTGATCAGGAGAATAGATACTTCCACCCTTAAAGTTTTAAAGAATTTGCTTTCCAGGTGTTTATATTTTAAACCTGATTTTGTTCTGTTTAAATTCTTTCTCTGTTTCTTCCCAATGTAAGTTGTGAAAATGTATATTTGTTATGTTATTGTTAAATTTTTGATAATGTGTTGTTACTTTTGATGTAGATGGGGTTATGTTTTGGGTCTGAGTGGGTTGGGTTATTTTGTCCTGGTCTTGTTTTTATGGTATTGACTGTTTGCTGATATTTCTTGTTAACCGCCCCGAGTCCCCTCGGGGAGATAAGGCTGGATATAAATAAAGTATTATTATTATTATTATGACATATGCAATTGGTTTCTTATGAGAGTGCTTTGCAAGTGTCAGTGTATGATAGTTACTAAAGTGCTGGGAATTGGAAGATCCAGATTTAATGAATTATACTGCTCATGTAGGACCCCCAAGTGGCGCAACGGGTTAAACCGCTGAGCTGCTGAACTTGCTGACTGAGAGGTTCGAGGTTCAAATCCGCTGTTAGCACCAGTTTCTGCCAACCTAGCAGTTAGAAAATATGCAATGTGAGTAGATCAATAAGTACCGCTTCTGTGGGAAGGTAATGGCGCTCCATGCAATCATGCTGGCCACATGACCTTGGAGGTGTCTACGAACAACGCTGGCTCTTCTGCTTAGAAATGGAGATGAGCACCAGTAGTGCTAACTCTTCCCTATACTATCCAAAGATATTGTATGTGTGTGTGTGTGTGTGTGTGTATATATATATATATATATATATATAGAGAGAGAGAGAGAGAGAGAGAGAGAGAGCGTACTAGACTGCTTTAGAATATTACCCAGATCTCTGAGGATTTTCACTTGACTACCATAGCTATAAGGCTGCAACCCTATATTTCAGGCATGGGCAAACTTGGGCCCTCCAGGTGTTTTGGACTTCAACTCTCACAATTCTTAAGAGCTGGTAGGAATTGTGGGAGTTGAAGTCCAAAACACCTGGAGGGCTCAAGTTTGCCCATGCTTGATCTATATCTGTTTGCTTGGGGATAAACTTCTTTGAACTCAGGGGGACTTACCATATATATTCATATATGAATTGGCCTCATGTTTTGAGGACAGGTTTTGAGGCCAAAATTATGGATTTTGTAATAACCCATGGATAAGTTGAGGATCATTCTCTGTAGAGTGGAAAATACCATTGGCTGCCCAGGGAATAGCTAGCCATGACCATCATCACTATTTCCCCTCACAGACATCCAAAAAAGCCAGAAGTAGAGCCACAACTGAGAGTGTAGATTATGTTGTTGCTTCCTTTAGGTTCCCCTGAAGCTTTTGCCTTTTGCCACTTTGCTCAGAGAAGGGGATGGTTCCTTTTTTGATAAGAGTTTAGGTACAATACTCACATTGACCTGTGGATAAGACAATGTAGTTTTTTATTTGGTTGATATTTTGGCGAACATTTCCAGACTGATACTGGGGTATATAGGGTATTTACCAGTGTTGGTAAATATATACAGTAAATGAAGGAGGAGAAAGGAAGAAAATGAGAAATAGAAAGGAATAGAAACATGATTGTGATTTTTTGACCACAGAATAATGTATAGTGTATATTTGTCTGTCCACACTTACGTGTCTGTCTTCTGAATAGATGTATATAAGGTTTCACTGTAAATGACCTACATGCATTTTTGTTTATCACCACAAAACAATATAATAATAATAAATCCCACTGTTAAAAACTTCTTACAGCTAATAATTTCTTCCTAAAATCGAAATGGCATTTGAATCCACGGGCTCAGTTGGTAGTCTCTGGAACAACAGAAAACGGTGACTACATCTTGTATTTATTTAGAGATATTTAATGATGGCCATCATGCAATTTTTCAGTCTTCGTTTCCTGAAGCTGAACATACCCAACATCTAGTATATTCCCTAAACATTTCAATATTGTAGCTGTTTTAGATATTTTGGCATGTTGAATCGATAAAACATAATAAAAAAGTCATACCACACAGAGTCCCTTTACAAATTGATAATTCTATCAATTTAGTTGTTACTCATTCTGATAAAGTGTGGATGCTAATATCCCGGTGCAATTTCATTTAGTGTCTTTGAACAGATTGTTGTGTTTCATATCAGTGAATTAGATGGTTCTAAAAGCCTATTAGAAATTTTGATCCCTTTCTTACTGTTTGCTCTTTGCTTCCTAAAGGACTATTGTGTTGTATGCCTGCAAGTCATTTCCAAATTATGGCAATCCCAAGGCAAGCCTATCATGGGGTTTTGTTGGTGAGATTTCCACTGGGGCTGAGAAAGTAGGCCTTGCTCCAGTGGCTTCCCAAGGTTGAGCGGGAACACAAAGCCTGAACTCCAAAGTTGTAGGTCAATTCTCAAACCTTTAAACCATGCTGCCTCTCAAAGAAATTTTACTCAGCCATATTTTGCAAAGTAAATCATCAAAGCACAGTGCGAAAAAAAGTATACATGATGAAGGAAATTTGAATTCATTTTTGATCCCTGGCATTACTTTGTGAATGAAGATACTTAGGAAGGACTCATCCTACACTTTCTACAAGCGCCTTGATGCTTTTTCGCAGGTTGGATGTGTCCGAGCCTGTGCAATGGACCTTTCTGGTAGGGCACAGCATGCACAGAACTGGCCTCACCCTTAAACCAAAGGTTCGTCTGCCAGGGCCTAACAAGTTTGGACAGTGGCAGTGAGTTCCTCAGGTTGTGGGTTTGAGTTTCCTTCTCTAGATGGCTGACTTTACAGGGTTAGACGAGCACCATCTGCCCGGGTTTGAAATTAGAGTTTTCCTTCTCCTAGGAGGGTTGCCAAAAGGCTAGAGAGCCCATCCTGCCCATTGACGCTCTTTGTCAAACCCTTCGGTTGTGGCCTGTCTGGCATGGGAGGCCCTACTGGTGGCTATTATGCCACCACCAGCATACCACACAACTTCATTAGGGTACGCAAGCCTCTCCCCCATGACAAGGGGGTGGCAATGGAGAGGTCTCTATTATTGATAGAGAATATAAAAATCCTATAACATCAGCATACATTTCTAAAAGTTTTGATCACCTTCAGTTTTTTTCAGAAAAATAGCCTGTGTTATGTTCCTCTGCCTGAAATCAGCTCTGCTATTTTCTTGTACATTTTTTTTCATTTTCCTCTTTTTGATTATTCATCCAATAGGTAGCTCTTCCATGTTTATTTTTAATCTATTCATTGTTGACACAATCTGCTGTATCAATATGCTTCTGCAGCGAGGTGCAATATGTTTGCACAGTTAGAAAGACACACAGAGCAGTCCCATGACCTACTTGGGCGGGGCATTGATTTCTATGTTCACCTGAAACATTTCTCTGTGTTCTGTGAGATGTAATTCTCTATATTCAGAGGTGCAACTACACTGTGGAAGTAATGCAGTTTGAGACCACTTTAACTGCCATGGCTCAATGTGATGGAATCTTGGGATCTGTTGTTGGTAAGGCACAATCATCATCATCATCGTCATATTTAATTGTACCCCACCACCATCTCCCCAAAGGGGACTCAGAGCAGCTAACAAGAGGCCAAGCCCAAAATTACAGTACATCAAAATAAAATACAAAAAAAGCAGAAAATACCATCAAAATAAATATATGAAATAACAAAATAAAATGAATAATTACATAATAACATGATAGAGAAATATAACACAGTGGGCGGCCCAAATGCACTAGGATAAAATTAATAAAACCCTGGATGAGATCAGTAGTGGGAGAATGTGTTTCTGAGGGAGGAGCTCAAAAGGAACGAACAATGAGGTTAGACCTTCGTTAAGGGCAGGGGAAAAGTGCATCATGAGGACGGAACTGTAGTTGGAACAGACAAAATATAGAATATACGAGGGCGGGTCAATAAGTCAGTGACTTTTTGAATGAAACACGGGGTTTTGGATAAAAAATCATTTTATTTTTCAACGTAGTCTCCTTTAAGCTCTATACACTTTGCCCAACATTTCTCCATTTTTTTATCCCTTCCAAAATATAAGATTTGTCGAGGTCATCAAAATAGGTATTTGTTTGTGAGATGATTTCATTGTTGGAGTCAAATCTCTTTCCGCCGAGCCATTTCTTCAGGTTTGGAAACAAGAAATAGTCACTTGGGGCTAAATCCGGAGAATAGCTTGGATGAGGGAGCAATTCGTATCCCAATTCATGGATTGTTGCCATGGAAACTGCACATGTGGGCACCCTTGAATTTGTGGTCGATTGTGAGCAAACACGACACCCATCTTGCAGAAAGCTTTCTCATACCCAAGTGATCATTTAAAATTGAAACCACTGAGCCATGTGAGATGCCTATGGCTTCCACAATCTCTCGCACTTTCAATCTCTGATCAGCCAACACCATATCGTGAATTTTTTCAATTGTTTCGGGTGTAGAGGCCTCAACTGGGCATCCAGAACGTTCGGCATCTTCCATGCTTGTACGGCTACAACAAAATTCAGTAAACTACTTTTTTACCATTGAAATTGATGGTGCAGAGTCTCCATAGTATTTATCAAGGCTAGCCTTGGTTTGAGGGATGTTTTATCTCCACAAAAACTAAAGCTTAATGAGCACATGAAATTCACTTTTTTCCATTTTCTCCTCAAATCACGTGGTAGTCTGCTATCAATGGCTGTCAAACACAAACTAAATGACGCAGCTTGTTTAAATTTTGACAGGAGTCAACTGACAGATGCCTGTTGACAGGAGCAGTGTTGCCCTTTCAGTTAAGAGGCGGGAAATTCAAAAAGTCACAGACTTATTGATCTGCCCTCGTATGTTCACTCGCCAAAGGCACATCGGCGAGCCAAATTTTTAGGTCTTTCTTAAAATCTGCCAGGGTAGGGGTTTGCCTAATCCAGTGGTTCTCAACCTGGGGTCCCCAGATGTTTTTGGCCTACAACTCCCAGAAATCCCAGCCAGTTTACCAGCGGTTAGGATTTCTGGGAGTTGAAGGCCAAAAACATCTGGGGGCCCCAGGTTGAGAACCACTGGCCTAATCTCACTGGGTAGCAAGTACCAAAGCCGAGGGGCCACAGCGGAGAAGGCTCTCTCCCTTGGCGGAGAAGACTTAAAACCCTGTTAAACAACAACTCCATAGCATTAATTCATTACAGCTAAAGTACTATTAAATTGTATTAATTATATAGTATACAGATTGAATGACAGATTGATTAGAAACAGAGATACAGAGAAATATTCTATTGAGACAGGAGGTTGGACCATCTAGCCTTCTATTGTCAACTCCGATTCTAACAGTTTTCCAGAATTTTAGGCAGGATTTTTTCTTAGCCCGGTGGAGAGAGTCCAGTCATCATCATCATCATCACCATCACCGTCATAATTATCTCTCACTTTCATCCCCAGGTGTTTTGGCCTACAACTCCCAGAAATCCCAGCCAGTTTACCAGCTGTTTGGATTTCTGGGAGTTGAAAGCCAAAACATCTGGGGATCCACAGGTTGAGAACCACTGCTCTAAGGCATGAGTATTTTCTGGGCGGAGAGAGTGTAACATATCCAGGGTGATCCATGGTTTCTATGATCAAGCAGGGATAGAACTTTGGTCTCCAAGTTGCAGTACAGTGCGCAAACCACTACGCCACTCTGGTTTCTGGACAAATCCTTGAAAGTTAACCAAAGCCTGGAATGGATTTGCTTAAGGGGGGCAAAGTCACTTTAATGCCAATAAACCTGTGGGCCATGAAGATTGTCAGCAGTCCAGTTGTGGTGAGTATTTTTTTTTGCACATGTAGATAAGCATGCACTCATGCCCTTTTCCTGCCCCCTCCTTTGTAAACATCTTGTCATGTTTACAATCCAACAACTTTATCCATTGCTGTGTATCACTTCTTTGAGCGCCAATCGATCCTCATGCCATCATTTTCCTTAGAATCCATTATCAGCACTTAACGGCTTATTGAATCTCATTGAAGAAAACAGAGGAAGATGAAATACACGAATCACCATTTTCCTTGTCAGAGTATCACAAAACTACCCTGACTCTGGGGAAGGAGTTGGGATTTGAAGAAAAACTGGTTTGTAAAATGCACTTAACAAAGAAAAGTCGTGTCTCCCTGAAGTTTCTTGTTTATACTTGATGTGTATTCTATATTGTTATTTATTCATTGGAGAATTTCTAGTTTAATTGCTCTGCACCAAGAAAGGGAGGTAAAACATGAAGTCTTGTCTGAACTCTGTGTTTTCTGGGTATCATGTTTGTTTTAAAGTTTTACATAATAGCCACTCTGAGGCTCCTTCTGAGGACTGAAAGATGGAGTAGAAGTAATTGCACAAACAAACAAATCAATATTAAATTTTGTTATGCAAGGCTGCAATCATCGCATTGGTTTCCTGACACTTTACTTGCCTTTGTACAAATGTAGGTTGGGAAATGCCACTGTTTGAGTCTGGCAAATCATTACAAAGAAATCTCATTAGCAATGGCCTTCAGTCTGAATGGATGCTCTCAGTAAAAAATAGGCTGCAACATTAGTGAATCTGGGAATGTGGCGCAGCTGGCTAAGTGTCAGCTGCATAAGATCTCTCTGACCAGTAGGTCATGAGTTTGAGGTCTGCCCAGGTCGAGGTGGGTGCTCGACCTTAAGTGTAGCCTGCTGTTGACCTTTGCAGCCCAAAAGACAGTTGCATCTGTCAAGAAGGTGATAAAGGTACCACATTAAGTGGGGAGGCAAATTTTGACTGAATTATGAGGCCATAAAGAACTCCAGGAAACGCTGAAGGAATGCGGAAGAACAACAAGGGACGCTGGGAATGCTGAGAGATGAGTGCGTCAGCTCCCCCTGGTGGCCAGAGTTTGCCTCTGTTCGTTTATATGTTTGTTTGTGAAACAGCAGGAATTGTCTGCTAAGTATGTGTACTGTAATCCGCTCTGAATCCCCTTCGGGGTGAGAAAAGCGGAATATAAATAAAGTAAATAAATAAATAAATAAATAAATATTCCATTGACGTCAATAGAGTTAGGCATGTTTAAGGATGCAACTATGGTTCCGATGCAGTTGACCTCCCTATCAATTTGCAACTGCTATTAAAAACAAAGAAAGCTGTAAGAGATCTCTAATTCTGGATCATATCTAGTTTTATTGTAAGCCTATTCAGGATTGTGATAAAAATGTAGAGACATTGTAGACATTGCCAACAAGAACAGAACTAAGACGATCTTTTCCAATTTTCTTTTCCTCAACATGACAAACTCCAGTCGCTTCCAAGATCCGATACTTGCAAGAATACCATAACCGCGTCCTTCACAACATTTATCCTGTCCCTTCTGGAACTGACATTGCAAACACTCTGAAATACTTTTCTCAAACCTTGCTAAGGTAAGCTTTAAATTATGCTCTAAAAGAAAACAAAAATATATAAATAATAGATTGATAAAGAAATGTTATGAATGTCTTATAATAAAGGGAATGGTGCTCTGCAGAAAGGTCAGAATGCAATCCATTCCCAGGAATGACCAGAGCTTGGGAAGACTACTTTATAAGATTATGACTCCCAGGATCCACCAGTCAGTATAGCTAGTGGCCATGGTGGCTGGGGGATTTTGGAACCTGTAGTCCAAAAAGTAAGCTTTCCAAGCTCTGATAATTAATCAGTAACTTCAACAGTGGTTGTCCAAACTGGGTCTACATGTTGAGCAGAACATGGTAGGAATGAGATGGTGGACTGTATCATTTCAGGCTATATTAGGGGATAACTGTTTTGTGTGTTCCCTTCCCCAATGGTTCTCTGCTAATGGAAAACTAGCTAATGGGAAAAATGTGTTAGCTCACCTTTTCTATAGCTCACTTTTTCCAGTATGTTGGTTTTCTGATTGCAGGAAGTGATTGGAACATTCAGAACAGATTATTATATACTTTCATTTTGGAATGGTTTGGTCCATCCTTAATTTTCTATCACCTCTTTCTGCTCTGGGATATATAATAGACTGGTGAATGCCTTGTTGATCAGCAGCAAATGTGAAACTAAACTTCTCGGCACTGGGAAATACTCAAGGTTTCTCTGAAGTAACTTGAATGCCCAAACTCAAGGCTAGAGGATCTATAAGGCAGAGACAATGCATTCGTGTTAGTATAAGGGATGTCCCAAAGGTTTGGTTGGTCTGAAGTTTCCATGTAGTCCCATATACAGCATGGAAGATTTGCATTGCTGTGCTACAACTACCAGAACCCCACTGTTAATAGCCATGTTGGCAGTGGGATTATGAGGTAGTACAAAAAAAAGGTAACTTCACCAATATGCAACTAATCTGCAAAAGGCAACAATAGCAATACTATTAATTTTTGACTAGTATTTTTGAGTCTATAGGTTTTTAAAATGTTCTGAAATCTGTTCTGAATTCAGAATTTGGTTAATCCCATTTGCAGTCTAATATACAAGATGTTTTTTTTTAAAAGAGCTTGAATGCTACTTAGGTATAAGCGTGCCAGGTGTCTTCATTCATATGTAGATTCTTGACCCAAAACTTGGAAGAGTTACTTCTGGGGACTACAAGTTTCAGAAATCCCCAGTTAGAGGTGTGAATGGTTCCCAGTCTTGGGTCCAGGGATGTGAAGGGATCCTAGACTATTGGACTACAGATCCCAGATGCCCTAGAATGGCCAATGGTCAACAATTATGGGAGTTGTAGTCCAATCAGATTTGACAGTGAAGATCTAAAAACTGATTCCAGGGATTTTTCTGCTATTCTATATGGTAAGAATATTGAGCAGAGTTTTGACATGTAAAACCTCCACAAAATGTCATGCAATATTTTAGTGGTTTGCCAATAATATTGATTATTTTCACATGCAGTTTACACCACTTTTGGGCATGGCATTTTGTGACTGATTTTTTACATAAGTGTGTTCTTGGGAAACAGAATAACAGAAATACAAGATTGGTTGGTTTGAACATTGTTAAACCTTCTGCCCTAGGGAAAAAGGTCTCCAGTAGATCCTTCTCCAATATATTTGTAAGGCCTCTGACAAAAATAACCCACTGGATAAATCAACCAAGAAGTTTTTGCCTTACCTTTGCTGGCTTATGTTGTGATAGCTCCATTGCCTCTGAATATTTGATCAAGTGCTTTCCTGTCCCCACATGCTAGACATGGGCTAAGCCCAAAACATAGAGGCTGGTTTGGGTTTTTTTTAGCAGACACTCAAAAAATAAAGCTGGCCTTCCACATTTAGTTGCTAGTGCATATATAACACTAGTGTAGTGTCACAGGAAGTGCCCATCACAGTACTATTTGATGTAAGTCCGGCAAAGTTCAATGGGACTTACTTTTAAACAGGCATGCTTGGAACTGCAGGCCATCTTAGAATTGTGTTGTCGAAGGCTTTCATGGCCGGAATCACTGGGTTACTGTGAGTTTTCCGGGCTGTATGGCCATGTTCCAGAAGCATTCTCTCCTGATGTTTCATCCACATGTATCAAACTGAACAGTAATACTATGCAGAGTAGCAACTATACATACACATACGGCCAAGAACACATAAAAGTGATTCAAAATGATATAATGTATCAACAGGTATTCAATAATTCATCAGTTGAAATAATGACATGAAAACCGCATGCAATACATTGGTGAAACCCCCTAGTACCTCACGATACAATCAAAAGCAAAATGCTGAGGCGAGCCCGAGAGCAACTGGGAAAATAATACAAGGCGGAGCATGGGTGGGAAGCCAAATGCGCAATAATCCCATCCAGGAAGTCAGCTCAAAATTCCAAATTAAATGTACAGTTCACCAAAGTCTCGAGTAGCACCTGAACCCGAGCAGTGTCAGGGTGTGGAAGGTGGGGGTGTCAAAATGTCCAATACGGAGCCAAAGTGGACGCTTGGAGGATGCTTGCCATAAATGTGGGTAAAACGTCAGAAGAGAATGCTTCTGGAACATGGTCATACACCCCTGGAAAACTCATAGCAACCCATTACAGAATTATTTCAATTACTTTATAAACCTAAGCCAGTGAGGAGGAATTATGGGTTTACCAGAAGCAATCACATTCTAATTACCATCATCCTTGATGGTTGGCTATGCCGACTTTAGCTGAAGAGAATGGGAGGGTTCCAAATCACCAACTTCTTTGTAGATTAAATATTCACCAGACTGTTATTGCTAACGTTAAGTAGCACATTGAAAGGTGTGATTGATCTGATGCTGCCAGTTAAGGTAGTCCATAAACTAAGGTGAAATGGACTTTAGTGAAGTATTAACTCCTTTGAGGATCAGTATAATTTGGGGGACCAGGTTGGTACAAGGCTCATTTGGTTTGCATTGAGATTCACACTCCAACTGGTTTGTTTTTAGCTATACTAGAGACCAAACATGACCCTTTGCTTTGCAGATGTCTTGAGGGTGCAGGACTTTTGGGGAGTGGAACTGAATTTTGCTTGGTTTTTAATTGGGAAGATGGGGAAACATTAAGAAATTGAATTGTTTTTTTTCCTCTCACAAACCAAACATCACATTAAAAAAATCTCCATACATACAAAGCACATAAAACATTAATTCATTGAATTCCATCTTAAGTTTATATATCTTTGAGTCAAAACATTTCTCTTCATTAAGCATGAATTAAATTTTCATGCATTCTTCATTTCAAGCTTATTTTCCCCTTAAGTTGAAGATTTACTGCTAATAGAAGAAATGCCTCACAGGGACAAAAACATCCATAACTTTTTTTATTTATAGATTACCCGCTGTTCATAATTAGGCCAGGAACAAAAGTGCACTTTCAAAACTTCTCCTCGTGAAACTGGGCTGCTCAAAGTTTCCTTTTTGAACTGCATCTTGGTGCATTGTGAAACATCACTGCTGAATGCTATTTGCATTTCAGATTTAGAACTGAAACTTGGATGAAAAATTCTGGACGATGCAGTCCAAAAAAGTAACTTTTCCAGACTCTTGATAGAGCCCCCAAACCCATATGCTCACACAGAAGTCGTCACATTAATTAGGCTTCAAAGTACTCAAATCATGAGGGAGAAACAGACCAGAATGCATTTTGGAAAATAGCAATTGTCGTGCAAGGATGACCGAAGCTGCCTCTACTGAAAATCATAACTGGCTTTCTGTTAGTAAATTATGCAGATTTAAGACCAACCTATATCCAATCTTGAGGGGGTTATAATCCTCTATTGCAGGGGTGCTCATTAGGTAGATCGCGATCTACTGGTAGATCGCATAGGGCGTCCTGGTAGATCGCAGGCAGGGCGGGAGGAAGGCTCAGTCCCGCCCCGCAGGCTCCTGCTGCCGCCCAGGTGCAGAATGAGGTTGGACTGGATGGGCCTTGGAGGTCTCCTCCTATTCTAGGAACCCATTGTTATTATTATTATTATTATTATCATCATCAGAGGCTGAATGGCCATCTGTGAGGAATGCTTTGATTGTGTTTTTCCCTTATGGCAGAAGGAGGTTGGACTGGAAGGCCCTTGGAGGTCTCCTTCTACTCTCGGAACCTATTGTTGTTGTTGTTACTATTATTATTATTAGTAGCAGAGGCTGAATGAATATTTTAATAAATATTATTATGAATAAATTCAGGGGCTTATTATACTCACATTTAGTTGAATTCAGGCTCTCACTGAAATAAATTCCCAAATATTTTTCTTTTATGGCTCTCTGAGTAGTGGGTAGGTAGATCATTTTGACTTGGTTGTTTTATAAGTAGCTCGCATGCTGAAAAAGTGTGAGCACCCCTGGCTCATCCTAAAGCTCACGTCTTAGCTGCTGCAACTCTCCAATGGCACAATGGAGAGTGAGTGATGGAGCAAAGAAGCATTGGATACTCATTAATGACATCAGCATTCAAAAACTTCTGGAAGACCCCTGGGTTGTCCCGTAGGGTGCCTTTCATTGTGCATTCAGCTATAGCCTTGGTTCCCAACCTTTGGTTCAACTCCCAGAAATCCTAGACAGCTGCTAGAAACTTTGAGAGCTGAAGTCCAAAACATCTGGAGGGCAAAGGTTGGGAACCTCTGAGCTATAGGAACATTGCTGAACCCATCACCCCATTTCCAGTGGTCTGTAAATGAGCATATTGGGGGCTAGACTGCCAAATATGCTCATGAGAGATGAGGAGATGTGTTATACTCTACAGTTTGGGTTGCCAGATTGAAAAGTGCTGAGTACTCCAGTTCTTTTAATGATTGTGTATAATTATAATTATTAATTCTTATTAAACTTTATTTATACCCCGCCCCATCTCCCAGAAGGGACTCGGGGCGGTTTACACGAGGCCAAGCCCAACAGTACATAATAAAACAACACAACAGCAAATAAAACAATACAATCACTATAACTTACAATAAGCAATAACAACACCAGTTTATGGCTGGGCCAGATGTAAAATATTTAAATTTTAAAATAAATAACACTGGGTGCAAATAGAGGTAGAGTGTGCATCACAGGAGGGTTTTTCGAAAATAATGTGGAGCAGACAACCCCACAGGTGATTAAAGTGCTTTTGAGGACATTTTGCAAAGGTTGATCAGAGCAGGGCGTTATTTACTTTATTCCAGGAAGGCACATTTGGAACAGCAACGTTTTCAAGCTCCTCCTAAAAACTGCCAATGTGGGGGGCCTGTCTGATATCCTTAGGGAGCGAGTTCCAGAGTTGGGGGGGCACCACAGAGTAGCCCCTCTCCCTCGTCTCCACCAATCTTGCCTGCAAAGGGGGTGGGAGCGAGAGCAGGGCCTCTCCAGATGATCGAAGAGATTGCCTGGGTTCGTAGATGGAAATGCGGTCACGAATAATAGCAAATTTCAGCCAATGTGGCTTGTCAAGCAACCAAGTAAGAAGCAACACCGGCTGAAATTTCCTGGAAGCCTCCCTCAGATGTGCCTGATGAGCCCAACAGCCCTAAACACCTGAAGGGCCACAGTCATCACTCCCTGCTACCTATCAGTAATAATAGCTGGCTTCCATGTCAGTAACATGGGGCGTCTTCACACCAGCATTATAGAATGGAGGCTATCATCTTCCCATGATCCGATCCGCTTCCAATCATTCAGGATTCTGTTCCTGCAGAATTCTGGGAAACGTAGTTTAGGGAAGCCAAGGAACTCTCTAGCTGACAATACCAGAAGCTTCTCCCTGAACCACATTTCCCAAAATTTTGCAGGAGTGGCTCAAATGATTGGCATACGATAGCCTCCTTTTTATAATGCTGATGGGAAAACATTGTTAGTGAACAACCTTTGTGTTTTGTTCCCCTGGTGGTACAACCTTTGTGTTTTGTTCCCACAATTCCTAATAGCCGGTAGGCTGTTAGGAATTGTGGCAATTGAAGTCCAAAACACCTGGAGGGCCGAAGTTTGCCCAGGCCTGGGTTAAACCCTTGTGCCAGCAATACTGAAGACCAACGGGTCGCAGGTTCGAATCCGGGGAGAGCACGATGAGCTCCCTCAGTCAGCACCATCTCCCCATAAGGGGACATGAGAGAAGCCTTCCCCAAGGATGGTAAAACATCAAAACATCATGGCGTCCCCTGGGCAACATCCTTGCAGACAGCCAATTCTCACACCAGAAGTGACTTGCAGTTTCTCAAGTCACTCCTGACACAAAAAAGTCCAGACTTTAAAGGAGCTCTCCAGAGTCCTGAACCCTATCTCCCAAGTAGATTTAGCACTTTGAATATCACCTTACAAGTGGAGTTAGACCCAGTGTGGATTTATCTCCACCCTAGTAACATGGAAGCAGTCAGCTGTGACTATTATACATGTTTTTCTGGAAATAAGCTCTTTTAAATAGAATGGTACTTACTACTGAATAGACATGTATAGGACTGTATGGTAGGATGCACTACAAGCTAGGACTCTTGATAGTTAGAGTCTGGCATCTTCTGGAAGGCCATAAGCTGCCTGGTGTTGTTCCACTAGACTTACTTTCATAAAATCAATGTTTGGTACAATGGGGCTGGGGAATCTTAGCCCCGTGGGTACTTTTGTTGATAGGTTGGACGTTCCCATGGTTCAAGTCATGATGACTGCCAGCTGGAATCCCAAATGCCCCTTGTGTGAAGTCTGAAATCTGTTTTCCACATGAAAACTGTATATACTCATGTATATGTCTAGAAATTGTAATAAAATCCCCCAAACTGAGTCAACTTAACTTGTATCAATCATGGAAAAATCACCTTCTCTGAGTAGAGTGGTGAAAGGCAAGAGCTTAGTCTGTCCAGGGAGAACCTAAGACAAGTGCTGACCAATCTATTCCCTCTAGTGCGTTGCTGCGGTGCACACCCAAGGTGCCCATTTGGATAGTCCAAAAACTGTAATCTGGCCCTATGACAAAAATTGAGGGGGCAAGGAAATTAGAGTGGCCTGGGATTTTGAAGTTGGACATTAATAATGCTGGGAACAAATGTCACCCTCTCCAAGTTCATGGCCAAGTCAAGACCAAGTTCATGATCAGGAAGGTTATGCTCAATTATGGCAGTGTTAGGTAGATGTATTAGTTTCTAATTAGGTAACCATAATAAAAGTTGCCATTAGTTAACCCTCTTCATTTGTGGCAAAATATTCGTGGTAGTGCTAGTCAGTGCAGGCGGCCTCCAGAGGTGACTCTGACACTTTCTCCTCTCCATGGAATGACCCTTAACTTATCAAGGAGTCATATCATAAGCTATAATTTTGGCTCCCAAACCTACCCTTGATTTATACATGTGTATATGTGGCTATTTGTATAGTTACTGCAGTTAGAAAACCCCCAGTGCCTTAGTTCAGAGTTGTGCACTTGAAACCTTTGTCAGGGAACTCAAATGCTTCATGAAAATACAAATCCCAGGATTCTGTAGGATGAAACCATTACAGTTAGAGAAGTATAATTATATAACGTTATAATTGTTTAATGGAAAAATCTTCCAAATTAAGAGGTGGGCTATGCAGTCTAGAGCATGCAGCAGGTTACACTGCTGAGCTACTGAATGTCCTGACCGAAAGGTCAGTGGTTTGAATCCAGGGAGTGGGGTGAGCTTCCGCTGTTAAACCCAGCTTCTGCCAACCCAGCAGTTTGATAGCATGCACATCAATAGGTACTGCTTTGGCAGGAAGGTAATGGTGCTTCATGCAGTCACATGATGGCCACATGACCTTGGAGGCATCCTATGGACAATGCCTGCTCTTTGGCTTAGAAATGGAGATAAGCTCCATCCCGCAGAGACGAACACGACTAGACTTAATGGCAGGGGGAAACCTTTACCTTTGCCTTACTATGCACTTTAACCTCCAGACATTAGATTGCAATCCCATCATTCATAAAGTCATAGAGTTGGAAGAGACCTCATGGGCCATCCAGTCCAACTCCCTGCCAAGAAGCAGGAGAATTGCATTCAAAGCACCCCCGACAGATGACCATCCAGCCTCTGTTTAAATGCCTCCAAAGAAGGAGCCTCCACCACACTCCCTCCAGGGCAGAGAGTTCCACTGCTGAATGGAACTATGGTTATGTTAGATAGGACTGGTGGGAAATTGCAGTCAAAAAGAGGAGACCATGTTCTCTATTTCTATTCAAAATGTCCTTTTTAGTACACCCCTAAAGGGGAGAGACCAGCATTGCCAGGGTCTTATTACTTTGCACAGTGGAGACTGGCCTAAAGTATAAGATTTCCCAGCATGAAGATCCAAGAGAGGGCAAGAGATCCTTGGCCTCTTATATACTGTATCCTCCCAGCCCACCCACTCTCTTCAAGGGATCTTCAATCAGGGAATGCTCCTGTCAATTGGAATAGGAATCAGAATCCAACCCATTCTTTCTTTTCCTCCTTTGCTGACTTGATCCTCATCTTTGAGGTGCAGACATTCATTGCAAAAGTTCTGCCCGCCTCCCAGCTACATTAATCCACAGAAGCACACCAGATTGCATATTTTAAAACAAAGCCACCACAAGGTTTGCACCCTAAGCCACAACAGCAAGAGTAGCACACAATCATGTTTTGTTGTTGGGACACACCTATATCACTATAGCAACTATCCTTACAGTAGATGTGATATAGGTGTGTCCCAGCAACAATAGGAAATTTGAGTGTGAGGAGAGTGAATTGGAAAATTGAGTGTGAGGAGAGGATGACGTTACGGAAAGGACGGTATACAAATAGAAATAATAAATAAATACAGAAAGGACGGTATACAAATTGAAATAATAAATAAATAAATTATGGTCTCTGTTAACTTATTACTTATTACTACTTAGGTAATCCCTCGTAGCCCGAGGATGATGGTCCTCCAAGTGGTGGGTCCATAGGTGGCTGTAGAGCCCTATTTTTGATCCGCATATTCCCCTGCAGTGGGATTTCCAGGTGGAAGGCGGTTCCAGTCAGGGTTGGCTTGACGCACCTTCCTCTTGGCACGTTTCTCCCTTTCGCCCTCCATTCGTACATCTTCAAATTCTGCAATACTACTGGTCTCAGCTGACCTCAGGTCTCTCGTAATCAGTAGTTCTGGTATATTGTCCCTCTGAGCTCTGGCTACACAACAGTGCTTTTCAAAGCAGGGAAGTAAATCTTAGTCATTTCCTTATGAGCAAAATGAACAATTGAAGGATTTTTCTCCTTGCTGTAAAGACACAATGAAAGGGGATGGGGCTTGCACCGAATACATTTTCTGTGAAGAAAATGAGTTTTCTTTGCGGAATACTATGTTTTAATAGAAAAATTGTTTTCTGCACAGAAAATAACATTCATGTGCAGAATATTGTTTTCATGCACAAAGTGCTCATGTGTGATTTTTTTTACACAGAATACATTCCCAACTACATCCTGCATTCTGCTTGGTGGAGGATTGTGACATTTGGACACCTCCCCCCCTTTTTATCAAGGGCTTGAATATTTATTCCTAGTTTGCCGATTATAGCAGTTGCCATCTTAGAAAAGTTCTCCTTTCTTCTTCCAAGATGGCCCCTGCTACCTATAGTTCGTTAAAACTCTAGTCAGTTGCCTGATTAACCAAAATACCCTTTGAACTGATAAAAAAAGATTTCAGTTGACTAATTGCACTAATTGGCTCAGCCTGGCAGTCATCCATTTAAATGTTAACCGGATGCCTCTAGTGAGTGGGAAGAAGCACAGAATGCCCGTGGGTGATGCCTGGTAATCAACTGCCAAAAATCTAGCATATTGTTACATCATTTTGACACCATGGCTCCATCTTATGAAATTGTAAAAATTCTAGTTTCATAATGTATTTGGAATTTCCCGGTAGGGAACTCTAGTTCTTTGCCAAGGAATTAATACCAGGTTTCCATAGGAAATACCAAGTTTCCCCAGGGTGTAGTAGTCATGGCAAGTTTCTTCGTGTTGCTTGCCCACAGTATCAAAGTGGCGTAAGAAACCACTTACAATGGCTTAAACCCTTGTGCCGTCTGAACTGCTGACCTGAAGGCTGGTAGTTCGGATTTGTGAGATGGGTTGAGCTCCCATTTGTCAGCTCCAGCTTCCCATGCGGGGACATGAGAGAAGCCTCCCAGAGTATGGTAACACATCCGGGTGTCCCGTGGGCAGCGTCTCTGCAGACGGCCAATTCTCTCACTTGCAGTTTCTCAAATCGCTTCTGACACATTTGAAAACACAATACTGAATGCTGTTAAATATAAAGACACACATAACACAGCCCAATGAAAAACAATAGTCAGTGTCATGGTTTTTAGGCTTGTTTTTGAGGTTATTTAGGGCACTGATTCAGAATATTGCATTGCACAGATCACACCAGCTCTAGTTTCTTAGACATGGTTATCATGATTTTTTATGGCATGTGAAAGCTGGTATATGCCTATGCTCTGTATCTCAAAAACTAGAGCTTATGGGAGAAAACAGATAACATTTTTGGAATCAGCAGGTTAAATATACTCAGAAATAGGTCTAACATTTTGGGCACCAAAATGTGTATTGGAAAGTGTCCTCAAAGATCTCCTATGATAACATAATTTGATGAGTTACCCAGGTTATCTATGTTGAGAATCTCACTTCCTCAAAGTCACCTGACTTTAATTCTATTTGCTAAAGGAGGAAGATGAATAAAATAAAATACATGAATACATTGTGATCCATGCATTTATGGATATATGTTGCTGAACTTACTGTGGAAATAGGAAACTGGATCCTACAGAAATGAACAATTCACACTGGACGACCGAGAAATTGCTAGAGACATATCATTTCTAGAAATGTGCTAAGTCTTCCAGAGCAACTGTATGGTACCTCCGAGCAGAAGCATCCCATTATCTGAGTGTGGACTCAGACAACCCAGTTCAAAGAAATAACCCAGTTCTGGGAAGCTGTGTGGAAATATTGCTGATGGGGATTTTCTGCCTTGATATTCTGGGATATAGAGCGGTGTTGAAGGGCCCACAGAATCATCAAGTAAAGGTGAAATGGTGGGAGATTCAGGACATATCTGGGTGGCTGGCAGTTCTGCTGTTGTGCGGCAGGGAATCCTCTCTTGAGTTTGCCACCATTCCTCTTGCATCTGCTTTGAATTGAACAGGAACTCCGCTGGTGCTAGACCTCTTGTCTTAGACAAAGGGCCCTTCCACACAACCCTATATCCCAGAATATCAAGGCAGAAAATCCCACATTATCTGAGTGTGGACTCAGATAACCCAGTTCAAAACAGATGTTGTGGGATTTTCTGCCTTGATATTCTGGGATATAGGGCTGTGTGGAAGGGCCCTGGGAATGCTCCTGTTCAACTCTGAGAAGCTAAGGGTGATGTCTTTACCAGCTTGTATATATAGGGATCTATATACATAAGATTATCCTTATTCAGGCAGCATTTGGTTAAACAGTGGGATTTCCTATAGCAGGGCTGCCCAGGAAGTCGATTGCGATCGACTGGTCGATCCCAGGACCGAAAGAGGTTGATCCCAGCCTGATGGGGCACTTCTAGAGGGGGCGGAGCCATGCCGCGCCAAGCCTTGCCCCCTCTCCCGGCTTCAGCGCTGCCACAGCTTCTTCAGCCTTAAGGAGGGTAGTGCCAAGCCAGTAGTGGCTAGCTATGCCACCACTGGCTTGGCATTACCCTCCTCTAGCCTGGAGAAGCTGTGGTAGTGCTAAAGCCAGAGGGGGAGGGGGCGGAGCCAGGCCACGCAAAGCCCCGCCCCATCCCCAGGCTTCAGCACTACCACAGCTTCTTCAGCCTTGAAGAGAGTAGTGCCAAGCCAGTAGTACTAGCTAGCTATGCCACCACTGGCTTGGCACTACCCTCCTAAAGCCTGGAGAAGCTGTGGTAGTGCTAAAGCCAGAGGGGGCAGAGCCAGGCTGCGCCAATCCCCACCCCCTCCCCCTGCTCCGCCCTGCTTCTCTCTTGGTAGATCTTTCTGACTTGGTTTTATTATAAGTAGCTCGCATGCTGAAAAAGTGTGGGCACCCCTGCCCTATAGTTATAGTATTCAACTTTCATGTCTCAGAAAGATCAGCTCATTGACTCACAATTATGATGGACATTAATGTCTTTGAAAATTTGGAGCAAATATTTATTAGCATAATCTGGAACAATGCTTTTGATTACTACTCTTTAGGTGGTTTAGTAATTTGATTTTTATAAATATCATTATGGAAACTGGCACTAGGTAACTGAAAAAACAAGTATCAACTAAACTGTATTATAGTAAACAAGGCATTCAAAAGGTTGGGTTAATGGGTCTACTTTGGTATGTGGTGTTGCTAATTGGCAACCTTTTTCTGGCAGGATGGGAGAGGTATAACCCATGGTCTATACTAGGGATTGAAAGTTTTCTTATGCCCAGATTTTATGGGATAACAACCACAATCTTTCACAGTGGGCTATGCTAGTTAAGGGAGATGGGAGCTCCAGTCTAGCCACACTTGGAAGGTTACAATCCCATCACTCTTGAACTATTTTGGGCTTGGGAGTAGGAGGACTATCTGCATCCTGAAGCAATGAAGAATACTTGTAATAACCCCTAATAGAGTCCAAATAGCACCAAATGAATTTGGGCCTACTTAAATTGCAATTTAAGTTGGTCTATGGCTTTCTCAATGCTGCTAATCCCCCCAAGGTCTCTGAACATTACGTATGTGAAAAATGCATTACCAGATCCTTGGAATGAAAAGAGCACAATAGGGCATATTAACCATATTAGTGGAATATTAACCTCTGCCTTTTGTAGAAGATTAGAAACATGTATGTTGGAGCATTCAGATTTATGATGTCAACAAGTGTCATACAACCTGGAGCTTTCTAGGTGTGTTGGACAACAATTCTTTCCATTGTCCATGCCATCGTACAGGCATTATGGGAGTTATGGTCCCACATAGCTAGAGAGCACTAGATCAGGCACAGGCAAACTTGGGCCGTCTGGGTGTTTTGGACTTCAACTCCCACCATTCCTCACAGCTTACCGGCTGTTAGGAATTGTGGGAATTGAAGTCCGGAACACTTGGACGACCTGAGTTTGCCCATTCTTGCACTAGATACTAGACCTTTCAAATATTGCTGCTTCCTGGCCAAATACAAAAATGGGTATATGGTTAGATGCTTTGTGAACATATTACCCTTTTATTACTTTATTTGTGGTCATTATGTGAAAAAGGGATCTGGTGGGAAACCCAACTATGACCATGACGAAAACAAAGTTGAGTGCTTATCAAGCTGCTATACACTAAATTCAGTGTTTGTCCTAAGTAGAATAGGACCTCTATATCAATGAGAACTTGATAAATCAACATTTAAGTAGATTCAGCTACTTCAGTGAACCTATTCTAACAAGGACTAACAAGTGAATCCATCCTTCAGATTTCCATGGGAATGAAGCATGTCTGCGGACCCTTCCACACAGCCATATAACCCAGAATATAAATGCAGAATATCCCACAATATCTTTTTAAAACTGGGTTATCTGAGTCCACACTGCCACATATCCCAGTTCAAAGCAGAAAATATGGGATTTTATTCAGCTGTGTGGAAGGGGCCCGAAAAGTACACTTCTCTGTGACCTTACTTGGAAGTAAGCAGTGCTTTATTTATGGGGACTTACTTCGGAGTAAATTCCCAAAGGCCCTTCCACACAGTCCTACATCCCAGAATATCAAGGCAGAAAATCCCACAATATCTTCTTTGAACTGGGTTATCTGAGTCCACACTGCCACACTGCCAGTTCAAAGCAGATAATATGGGATTTTCTGCTTTAATATTATGGGATATAGGGCTGTGTGGAAAGGCCCTAAGACTGCGCTGGGCACCCCCCACTGAAATCAGTGGCTCACATTGAATGGTTCCCTTTAATTTTGTTTGTTTATCAGAAATTTTAAAAAAAACACATTTCTTCCAGAAAATAACATAGTTTACTTGTAATGCTATTGAGAAGGCATACCTATCTGACACAATGTATTTTTGCCTTCCCTTTGATGCGCCCTGAGCCTTATGACTATTCTAAATGATTTCTCCTTTAGTCTATAGTAAGTTTGTTCAGTAAATAACGTAAGTAGCCTTAGCAATGTTATGATAAGACCCTGTCTGATGTGCAGTTCTAGAATGCTTGCGTAGCCCTTAGATCTTCAGTAACCACTTAACAAGAGAGCATTTTGTATGCATACAATAAGATGTTTCTTCCCCTCACAATTAAAAGCACACACAAACTACCATTCTCATGAGCTCACAAACATACGCTGCAGCCCATCGACTATATATTATTTCAAAGCTTTTCCAAACGTAGTTTAGCTAACACTTTTAGAAATATTATATTATTTCTAAATCCATGTGCCTGTTGAAACCTCATTATCTCAGATGATACTGATGGAATGTCATAAAGCAGTATCATGTAAAACATACAGACATTCTTTTGATGCAATAAACATGTGATTTTTAAGGCTCTCTTAACAAACGCACATGTTTATTCTTTGCTAAAACATGTTTCTGCAAGTGCCACACCTATTTTTTGCAAGTATGTCCTCCTTGGTTGTCAAGAGACAACGCTCAAAAGCGTTACCCAATATTGTTTGTTTTAAAGCAACAACGACAAAATTCAACATTTCAGACCTTCTGATGCTGTGGCTCTATGGCTGTTTTCTTTTCCTTCCATAGCAAAATTGCGCCTGATTCTGAAGAACTGTAAAACATAGGTGTGTCACTGAAACATGCATTTTTATATTTTTGCTCCTTATGAACCAGATAACACATGAGATGCAATGGAAATTTCCCCCCACCAAGTTTAGCAATTTTGTATTGTTCTTTCCCCCCACAAGCATGGAAGTGAATGGTTTTGCAAGATGCACTAGTATTGGTAGAGATTGCATCTCATGTGGGATGTATCTGGAGTTTTATTCTTTGTTTTATAGTGTCATTTCAATGTAATGTGCTGTTCTTTGTGTCTTTGTTGTCTCTTTTTTTTCTTTGTCCCCCCAACAGCATTTTGTCCCGCACAGGGAAGAAGGAGAATCAAGATGCCTCCAATTTGACAGTGCCCATGACCATGTGTCTTTTTCCTGTGCCATTCCCACTCACCCCATCTCTAAGACCACAGGTCAGTTCCATCAACCCTACTGTTACTCGCTCCCTCCTTTACAGCGTCCTGCGAGATGCTCCCACTGAACGCGGCCAGCAAAGTCGTGATGCTCAGTTATCAGACTACCCATCATTGGACTATCAAGGACTCTACGTGACATTGGTGACTCTACTGGATCTAGTTCCTTTGCTACAACATGGTCAACATGGTAAGTGAGCTTTTGGAATTCTTGACATCTGGGATTTCTCTCCGGACTTGGGAAAAATGTGAAAAACAATTGAAGTAAATTGGCACAGATTTAAATTTGGTGCTTTGCACATGTTCTCTGGGTGTACAGTTATATATACTACACATGCATTCATACTGAATTTAAAAACATGGGATTGATCTTGTGAGAATTTAAAAGATCCAGAGAAAATGTAATTCTGGATGCTGTTTTGAGAATGTGTCTCTCCTTCTTTATTTATTTACTTTATTTATATTCCGCTCTTCTCACCCCGAAGGGGACTCGGAGCGGATTACAGATACACCTACTTAGCAGACAATCCCTGCCGTTTCCACATACACACACATAGACAAACAGAGGCAAACTCTGGCCACTAGGAGGAGCTGGCGCACTCCTCATCACTCAGCGTTTCCAGCGTCCCTTGTTGTTCCTTCCACATTCCTCAGCATTCCTGGAGTTCTTTAATGGCCTCATAATTCAGTCAAAATTTTCCTCCCCACTTAATATGGTACATTTATCTCCTACTTGACAGATGCAACTGTATTTTGGGCTGCAAAGGTCGACAGCAGGCTAAACTGAAAGGTTGAGCACCCACCTTGACCAGGGCAGGCCTCAAACTCATGACCTACTGGTCAGAGAGATCTTATGCAGCTGATACTTAGCCAGCTGTGCCACATTCCCGAGGGATTTAGGAGTGGGTCCCTTTTGTCTATCTGATATACCTCATAAGTACCGTACAACCTTTATTTTGTCTTTAATTCAACACATTCCATTCCTTCTCTTTCCTTCTCCCTGTTGATTTAATCAAGGGCAAACTGTTGTCGAAAGTTTCATGGCCAGAATCACTGGGTTGCTGTGAGTTTTCCGGCTATATGGACATGTTCCAGAAGCATTTTCTCCTGATGTCTGGCCCACACCTGTGGCAGGCATCCTCAGAGGTTGGAAGCCTTCTATAGATGTGGGCAATGCATCAGGAGAGAATGCTTCTGGAACATGGCCGTACATCCTGGAAAAGTCACAGCAACCAAGTGCAAATTATTTTCACAACCCATGTTTCCAGCAATTGAAGTAGAAGAAGAAAAGAGAATTTGACATAGTTTAAAAGCAGCTCAAAAGGTGGTACTTCGCGGTTTGCTTATTGCGGACTCACTGTTTAGCAGATTTTAAAAAAATAATAATTTAAAATATATATCATGGTATTTTCGCTGTTTTGTGGGGTTTTGCCGCCGCCGCTCTCCAAGGCGCTTTCCCTCCTCAGTCCCCCCTCCCTCCCTCCAGCTTTGAAGGGCCTTTCCTTCCTTTCCATCACTTTATTTTAAGTTTATAAAGACTTGCAATACTAAAATAATGTATAAATATTAAAATAAATAGAGCATCCCTACATTGCGGTTTTTCACTTATTGGCGGAGGTCCTGGAAACTAACCCCAGCAATAAGTGAGGGAACTCTGTATCTCAGAGAATTAATTGGGACTGTCTTTGCCCAAACAGAGAAGGTTTGAATGTGTGAGCAACTGAACATCATTATATCATTTCTGTTCCCTATCCTGCTTTTAGCTTTCAGTTACACTTGGGTCTTACTTACCAGTTTATTTCCAGTCTGTCTGTACCAGAGTGAAGACTTTGGTCTTCCAGATTATTTGAACTATATCTCCTAGAATTCCTAAACATCGGCCATTCTGGTAGAGATCAGATGGGAATTGTAGACCAAACACCCGGAAGGGTAAAAGTTCTCTACTCTGGTCCATTTTTATCAAGGTGGCTTTCAGATAAGGGCCTTAGTGGAACACCACAGGACATCTAAACGTGGGATATAAATAAAATGCTTTTTGAAGTAATTGATTGAATTGATCTTCCAGCATTTTAAGACTTTGGGCAAACAATCTGAGGAATAAAATTTTAACATGGCTGTCCAAAACAAGTATGCATTATTGTAAAGCAGTGGTTCCCAACCTTTTTGTGACTAGGGACCCCTCTCCAACATTAATACCAAAAGGGTTATGAATCAGTTTTTGGTCAACTTTAGATTTGGTTTGGTTATTTGGGTGCTGATTCAGAAAATTGCATTGGATAGACCACATCAGCTCTAGTTTCTGATACAGAACATATGTCATTCAGTAGTCTCCCTCTGCTTGCCCACAGAAAACTATAATTAATAAACCTCGGCACTATAAGAAGCTTTCGCAAGACCGGTCTCTTGTTGCAACGGTTTAGTAATGGCGAGGCCATGGACCATATTTTAGTTCTTGCGGACTACTTGTGGTCCACAGACCACAGGTTGGGAACCACTGCTGTAAAATATGTAAAAATGACATTATTTTAAACAATTAAAAATACATTGAATATTGGTGTTATTGTTTCTGCAACAAGTAACTATGCAGGTAAACCAACATGTTCAAGAGTTGGTGCTTCCACTATAAATACTGTGACCAGGCATGTAGCCGGGGGCTAAGGGGGCTTCAGCCCCCCGAAATTCTCAGGGGTGGTCCGCGAAAAGGCCTTACTGGTACATTATTTAAACGATTATGTGCATTAAAATCATGATCTGATCACCATGCTCATTATATCCCACAATAATGGGGTTATTGGGATAACAATACAAAGGTTTGCTAGGGTAGACCTTCTTCCACCCAGTCTCAGCCCCCCGACCAAACTCAGCCCCCCGAACCAAAAATCCTGGCTACGGCCCTGACTGTGACCAGTTATACATATGGAAGTTATAGTTCCATTGATATTTAGGGTATCAGTAATATCAAAGTCTCTGTAGTAGCTGCCTAAACCGTTGTATTCTGTACTACATTTAGAATCCTTTGGGAACTACGAGGATTACATTCTCATTTCAATGTACAGAGGTCAGGAAGATGGAAGCATAAATGAATGTTGCCTGCTAATTTAATTGAGGATAAACTGAACAAGATGCTGGTTGTTTTATTTCTGTTTATATAGGCAATCTTAAATGTTATTTTATTCCTTTCTAGTGAACTTCCTCAGCTAATGCGGTATTTTCAATACCATTTGCCTTAAAATGTTCCCAAGCAGCAGAGCTAGCAAGCGGCGGCAGACACCTGCCCATCATCTCTTAGTCCTTCTTATCCCAGCTAGATCCCATCCATGGTAGCTGCAAGAGAAAGCCCATGGGCAATGACACTCTTCCGTGAACTGGCCACCTGAAGCAGATGATTTTGCATGTCATGAAAAGGCAACAAAATATTAATACCTCTGTTCTCGTTTGTATTGTTTGTGGGATTTTCAAGCTTCATGCACTAAAATGGCTTTTGATGATGTGCTCTGCTTCAGGTAGTAAAAATTTCTTAGGTCAGCTCTAAAGGAGCCCAAAGATTTTCTGCAAGTTTGCCATAGTTTGGCCCTTGATGAACAATTGTTCATTTTGGCATTATAACTTAAGGCAGTTTCTGTAATTCACTTGGATATCTGTTTTATTTTTCCCTTCTTATTTTTCCCTTTTAAATATATTTTTGAATTCCTTTGACCTAGACCAGGGGTGCTCACACTTTTTCAGCATGCAAGCTACTTATAAAACAACCAAGTCAAAATGATCTACTTACCCACTACAAAAATGTGAAACATATAACACAATATCTGCTTTGAACTGGGTTTTCTGAGTCCACATTGCCATATAATCTGATTCAAAGCAGATAACATGGGATTCTATTCAACTGTGTGGAAAGGACCTCAGATAACCCAGGGCCGGCAGCACTTGGGCGACGGCGGGAGCCTGCGGGGTGGGACTGAGCCTTCCTCCCACCCTGCCTGCGATCTACCAGGATGCCCTACGTGATCTACCAGTAGATCGCGATCTACCTAATGAGCACCCCTGACCTAGACTAACTCTATCTGACAAAGATAAGAAAGTAGAGGATGTCTTCTCTCAAACATTGATAGTAGCCAATATTGTTTGCTTTTGTGCCTTTAACAGATCTTGGACAGTCAATTTTTTACACAACGACTTGTTTGCTCCCTTTTCTCAATGATGACATCTTGAGTACTTTACCATATACAATGATCTCTACATTAGCCACGTTTCCACCATTTCTGCACAAAGATATCATTGAGTACCTCAGCACATCTTTCTTGCCCATGGCGATATGTAAGTAATTTATGGTTACTTCTGAAATAGAATTACACATTATTTTGCTTTGGCGAAAGTTCCTCCGGAAATAAGAATGCTTATAATCAACCAACTTACAGAAGCAATGCATGATGGTATTTTGTATTATTTTTAAATTTTAGAATCAAATATTCCTCCACAAATGAAATTTAATTTAATGATCTATATTTGTTTTTTGTTAATGAATAGTATTGCTCACGATAAAACACATTATTTAGAAACAGACTATAACAGAATTAAAAAAAAACACTTTCCCAAAAAGCTGATAGTTAAATCAATGAAAAGAGGAAACCTTCTTTTTGGGATAGTGTTGGTTCCCTACCAGAAACTCCGTAAGAATAGAGTTCAGACTTCCCTTGGAGTTTCACAGCCAATGCTCTTCTATCCTGTGTACTCACTAACCTGTAATGGTGAAATGATCAGGCGTATAGGTTTGCATGAATAGTGGAGTGCTGGTTTTCTGAGATCTGGGAATGAGTAGCTTATGAAAAGTAAACTACCAGGCATGTAGCCAGGGGGGCTATGGGGGCTTCAGCCCCCCCCCCCCCCGAAATTCTCAAGGTGGTCCGCGAAAGGCCTTACTGGTACATTATTTAAACTGTTATGTTTATTTATATCATGATCTGATCACCATGCTCATTATATCCCACATTAATGGGGTTATTGGGATAACAATACAAAAGGTTTGCTAGGGTAGACCCTCTTCCACCCAGTCTCAGCCCCGAACCAAACTCAGCCCCCCTGAATCAAAATCCTGGCTACGGCCCTGTAAACTACCATGACTACCACTAACATTAAAAGTACACACAAATTACAAAGAGGAAAAGTAAGAAAAAGGAAAAAGGAAATGATAAATAGACTTTCCTGTCAGTAGTATAAACAATGATACATCTTACTTCCCCTGTATTCACAATGTATCTGTCTTACTAAGCAAACCCCAAGATAGGGTTGTCCTAGAGTCACCGTAAGTCAGAAATGACAACAACAACAAACTGCTAATTTGAATTACTGATTATCGGTTGGTTTGTAAGATGGAGTAGTAGCTGTAGAGGCGTATTTTAATATGCATTATATTGATTTTTGAATTATTTGGTATAGATTTTAGATAATTGACTAAAGTAAATAATATTGACTTAATTAAAGGCCAAGATCTAATATGGCCAGAAGCTGCTTTGGTTGTAGGAACTTAGTGAGATATGTTTCTTTCTTCCTACCCACCTCCCAAACCCTCAAAACCGCCATGGGATGGCTGGGATAATCTCAGGAGCAGGCTTTAGACCAGGGATCCTCAAACTTTTTTAACAGAGGGCCAAGTCAGAGTCCCTCAAACTGATGGAGGGCCGGATTATAATTTGAAAAAAGCCTGTATGAATTCCTATGCACACTGCACAAAACACTTAAAAACAATACAGTAGTTAAAATGAAGAGCACTTTTTACAAATATAAACTCATTAGTAGTATGGGAAGTGTGGGCCTGCTTTTGGCAGATGAGATAGGATTGTTGTTGATGTTGTATGCTTTCAAGTCATTTCAGACTTAGGTTGACCCTGAGCGAGGGCCGGGCAAATGACCTTGGAGGGCCGTATCCAACCGCCGGGCCTTAGGTTGGCCCCCTGCTTTAGATTGATGCAGAGGACTACATGAAGGAAAGGAAGAAGCCCTGCTACAGTAGTAGCTAATTTCTAGGTGCCAAAGGTTCTCCATTGATATGGGTGTTTGGTGCAGATCTGCTTCATCCTATTCATTTAGAGCAGTGGTTCTCAACCTGTGGATCCCCAGGTGTTTTGGCCTACAACTCCCAGAAATCCCAGCCAGTTTACCAGCTGTTAGGATTTCTGGGAGTTGAAGGCCAAAACCCACAGGTTGAGAACTACTGATTTAGAGGCTCTGGAAATACAGAAAGGTTGCACACAAAGTTTCCACGTTCTTTTTGGATTGGGCTGATCTGACATTAAGATGTGCTTTGTCCTCTAATAGAACTCTGAAGAGTCCAGAGGCCCTTTCATGTTTAATACTTCAATGTGACAACAGAAATGGAACATCGGATTTTCCTGAAGTCACTTGGTTGTGTCCTTATGTTTCTTCCTATATTCAAGCCTTTGGTGGTTACACCAGTTGCCTGTTAGTTTCCTATTTCAGTTCAATGTGCTAGTGAGGTTCAGACCTAAATATTACGGAAAACTTTCACCTTGCTTGCACACCTTCAGAAGAGGCATATTTCTGACAGGAGGAAGATGGAAGAACATAGTGCTCGGTACCTTTTATGTGGTAATAGGCTCTGATCTCTATGGAAATTTGCAATGAATAGGTTTTCTGGTGATGTTTTTTCTGGAATGCCCTGGCCATTGAAGCTTGTCTGACACTACTAGGTTTTTCTGAGGACATTTCAAAGCAATATTCATTGGAGCTCAGTCTGTTTTGTGTTTTCCCACAGAGGATGTGTTTTGATGGTAGTAATATCTATGTTTTTATTTTATTTGTGATATAGCAAAAATACTCATGATGGCACTATCTTGGTGGCTCTTATATCAATTGATAGGGGAATCCAGGTTTTAGTCTGGACTGAAAGGAGCTGTCCAAGGTGATGAACCTTTTTGGAGCATAAAGTCCAGCTTGTTGGACAGTTCTTTTAAACTTCACATTAAAATCCAGAGTGAATTCATTATCCCAAATCCACTATATATGTTCTTATGTAGAGTCAGATTTGTTCCTATTTCAGTGGTTCCCAACCTTTGATCCTCCAGGTGTTTTGGACTTCAGCTACCACAATTCCTTGCAGCTGTTAAACTGGCTGGGATTTCTGGGAGTTGAAGTCCAAAACACATGGTTTTTGTTTTGAAGCATTGGAAATGGAAAACATGGATATTGAATCCATGCATTAAGAGGGTTGTGCTGTATTATAATACTTATATGTAATAACTCTACCAAGATTTTCAAGAAATGACCGTTCAAGAGATGTATGTTAGTATTTTTATTTCATTAGTTATTTTTCACTGCCACAGCATGGATCTCTTATCAGTTTAACAAAAACTTGAAACCAAAATTAAGGATACTTACACATATTAGCTAAGAGAAAACCCAGATTTCTAGATATCTAGAAGAGTTGATGTTAAATGGCAATGAAGTGAGGGTTAGGTTAAGTAGAAGAGTTGATGTTACATGTCTTCTACTTCGTGCTGAGACCACTGATAATTCCAGTCTCCACTCACCCTTGAATAGGGTCAACATACAGCCAGATTATGTCAAACCTAGGGGTTTTTGTCCCAATTTATCACATCGATTGAAGCTAAAAAGTACCCAGTTGACAAAAAGTTATGGATTTACTGAGACAACCACTTCTCCCCCTTTAAAAAAATATACCCTGCACATGAATGACATCTTGGAAAGTTATTTTCAACTAAAATACCTATCTTGTAGTTCAAGTTCTGTGTGAATTGTTCAACAAAATGTGATTCTAAAGCCTCTTTTGAGTGGATGGCAATTTAATGCATTTTGAACCTCTCTTTAAGACAGTGTTTCTCAAACTGTGCTCCTCCAGGTGTTATTGGACTTCAGCTCCCAGAAATCCAAGCCAGTTACCAGCAGTTATGAATTGTGGGAGCTGAAATCCAAAACATCTGGAGAAACACAGTTTGAGAAACTCTGCTTTAAGATATTTGTAAATGTGTGAAGAATAAGAAGCAAGTATCAGGCCATCTAGTGGCCTTGGATGTGGTTTAATGCTGTGGGCATGGCTTGCAGTGATCCATAGGTTCTCATTCTTTGTCCCACTGTTCATCTTCTGATGTGACTTCAGAATCTCCAGGTCGTCCAGTGCACCTCTATGGTCAATTTCTGCTGGAGAGGCTTGGAGAGAATAGTTATCTAAGCATGTGAAGATCTTCCTGTGTGATTCTGTGGTGAACTTTTACATGGAGGATCTAGTGATCCCTAGAGAGGTGCTGTATTTTATTCATAGTTTTTCCACTGCTATGGATCCAGTGTTCTTAACCTCAGTAAATGTGAAGGACTGACTAAAAAGTCATTAAAATTCCTGACACCTCTCCTGCCAGCTTGTCAGCAGAGGGAGGAGTCAGCTTGGTTTGAGAAGAAGCCAATGAGCAATGAGTATTTATTTATTTATTTATTATTCATCCAGAATGCCGCCACTCCCTGAGGGGAGGGCTGCAACATCCAGTAAAACACATCATAATACAAGAATTTAGCAATTTGTTAAAAACAAAGTTAAGATTCAAAGGCCAGCCGAACAGATGGGTCTTAAGGCCCTGAGAATGTGCTGTCTTTTATTCCCGAGTTTTTCCACTGTCAAAGTGTCCCAGAGTTCGACGGCTCACTGAAAGAGAAGGCTCTGACTAAAGATGTTATGGACAATGGCCTTGAAGCTGGGTACTTCCAATAGATTTAGGTCTTCAGAGCGAAGTGATCTCTGGGGTTGGTATGCAACTGAGAGGACTATCGGTTGATTGTACTATGATAAAATAAATAAGAAATGCAGAATACAGAGATTTCTTGAGTACACAGAATCAGTGTGGTTTAGTGGTTGGAGTGCTGGGTTGGGTCTTCAGAGAACTGAGATCTAGTTTTCATTGAGTTATGTTATTAGTTGACCCAGTTGTTCAGTCATTTTCTCCCAAATTAATGTATATCACAAGATTATAATGAGGATACTATGGAGACGGGAACAACATTGCCTTAAGAACATAAGAACATAAGAAGAGCCATGCTGAATCGGGCCTCAGCCCATCTAGTCCAGCATTCTGTGTCACACAGTGGCCCACCAGTTGTACACGGGAATCTCGAGCAGAATGGAGGGCAAAACCCTCACCTGCTCCCGACGCCCCACAACCAGTACCCGGGGAAATCCTGCCTGCCTCCATCAACACAGAGGTGGCACTTGGATGTCCATTTCAGTAACTACCGATACACTTGGTATCCATGAATCTGTCTAATCCTGCCTTGAAGCTGTCCAGGCTGACCGCTGTCACAACCTCCTCTGGAAGTGAGTTCCATAACCCAATGACCCTCTGGGTGAAGAAATATTTCCCTTTTATTAATCCTAACTTTCCTACCTTGGAGCTTTAGGAGTGCCCCTAGTCCTAGTGTTGGGTGACAGAGAAAATATTTTTTCATTCACCTTTTCTATCCCATGCATGATTTTATACACTTCGATCAAGTCACCTCTTAAACGCCGTCTTTCAAGGCTGAAAAGACCAAGGCGTTGCAACCTGATTTCGTAAGGGAGCTGCTCCATCCCTTGGATCATTTGAGTTCATTGAAGATCAAGGTAGTTAATAAAGTGAATGAATAAATGAATGAATGACAGTGGAGGAAGACACCCTAGGAGGCATCTATGGAGATGACGCACTGCATTTCTAATTTGACTGAATCATTTGACACCTACATTTTTATAAAATGTCTGTGCTGACAGTGAATGATGTTGAGTTGCTAACTGTTGATTATTTTGTTGTTGTTTCCTTTGAAGTGGGCTCCTCAAGAAGAGAAGGGGTCCCTGCTCATGTTAATCTCTCTGCATCTTCAATGCTAATGATTGCAATGCAGTATACAACCAATCCTGGTACGTCCCAGCTTTTAAGGCTGTTCACTTGTCACACTTCTGGTAGAGAAATCACTTAAAAGCTTGTTCAAAAGATGCGGTGTGCTTTTTTCCTGCCCTGATGCTTCACTAGAGCTACTTGAAATCTAAGGCTACGTGAATTGCTCCTTGATGAAGTTTTAATGCTCACTATGCCCTTGTTTTGGAAAGGAATTGAAAATTGCTCTTTTAAAATGTCTGAGCCTGGCTTCCTGAAGCAGCTCGTTGGATGATAATTAAATTCAGTGTTGGAAAAGCATCTTTGGATACTAGCTTTGTAGGCTTTGAACCAATTCTATAAATTCCTTTTTAGCAGTAGAAAATGAGAAAGTGTAATTTTTGCAAAAATCGCACTTGCTTTAGTGATAATTAAGGAACACTGAAGTACGTCTTATGGAGAAATGTGTTGATTGCCTTATTTCCTGTCCTTTTGGTCAGGTTTTTCATTGTTACAAAAGGACCAATTCCGCCTTCTACAGTCTGATACATTGATTGAAATTAAAAAGAAAGGAATTGCCATGTTGGATCTGACAATTGCGGGAGAGAAGCACTTATCAGTTATTGTGTGAGAGATACAGCTAGCTACTAGACTTGCACATTTGACATGCCTGCTTGCTGCCCCCGGTCAATATTAAGAAGTTGAATAAAAAGGATGTGTCCGGATGTATCTATGATGGAGCTAAAATTCACAGGGCAGCCAAGCCCTGCTGAGAGGCAAAGCCAAACTTGTTGGCATGCCTCTCAAGCCAATCAGGGCTGACAGAGAAGGAAGGGGGAGGCAGAGGCGGAAATTGCTTAAAAATGTTGTTTTTAAAAGCTTTGAAAATTCACCATAAATCTGTGGATAAGTCAAACATTCTGAAATTTGGTGAGCTAACAGTGGTAAATGTGTTTTGCCACTGTACCAAGTTTCATCAGGATAGTTCAAAATTGAGGGAGAGAGAGAAGCCCCTCAAGTTTCCCCACTGACAGTAATGTTTTCCAGTGCGCATGCGTGACCACCTTTAATGAGGTACTTACAATGATTTGGAAGTTTCATAAAGTTTCAACATTTTTACTCCCAAAATTCAAAGAGGGCTTTAGAACTGAAGCACTAGCGCCCTTTACTTTTGAACAAAGTTTAGAACCAATTTTTTTAAAAAATCATACATTCTTACTAGTAGCTACTACCACTGTCTTTAATAATGGAAAATGTCTACATATCCCGTTGGTCCTCTTTAACCACAGATACAACCATCAATGTGTCGCACTCCAGGAAAAGCGGGGACCCTCTAGATATAATCACACAACACCAGTACTTGAAATATAGTCATTTATTAAAAGCAGGTAATATCAGCAATGTAATAAAGAATAAAAAAGGTCAAAAGGAAATCACAACTCTAATACAAACAGAAAGGTTTCGGGAGCAAATAGAGACCAAGAGAATCCAAGGTAGTCCAAAATAATCAAGGTCCTAGAAAGCACAGGCTAGAAATTCCAAGGCATAGCAGATTTCTTAAGTCCATGAGCATGAATGCAATCCCAATTGCAGATAACCTTCCATAAATCGAAGTTGCCAAGAACTGAAGCATCTCAAAGCAAACTGTACTAAAATAGTCAGAACCAAATCACTTTCGATTCTCTTAATTGGCTTTCCAAAGCCCAGAAGCAACGGCCTTGGAGTTGCTCATTAAAATTCCTTTGCTGCGGCTTCTCTGCTGGCTGAATTATCAACACAGGTGCTAACTTTATCTCACTCAGTTCTAACAGACTGATTCCCATAGGAACAGAGATCATGAAAATTCCCATCCTTTTGCAAAGAAGCCCTCTGCACAGAGGCCCTTGCAGCCAAAGAAGCTACAAACCCAACACAATGACTTGAAAATCTTACTGCAAACCTTGATTTTAGACCATACGTTCCATTATAATGGGGCTTGAGCATCCCCAGATTTTGTGCAGGCACATCCTTAGATATACGTCACTATCATCCATTTGCCAAATAGACTTAGAATTGCTAGACATCAGCTGTTTAATTAGGCACTAACAAAGTCAAATATAAAGTCAAAAATAAGCTTATACATTTCATTTCTTGATTTTTGCTATTCAAGTGATTTATTTCCAGTTTTTTTTCTTTTCCAGTATACCATTGTCAGTTACTGGAATGCCTTATGAAGTATAAACAAGAAGTTTGGAAAGTAAGTTTGTGATTAAACATGCTAATGAGTCATTGTTTATTTTAAAATTAATGTGAGTTTGGGTCGTCAAATGTTTAATTCAATTCTTTTCATGAGGTTTGGGTACAATATTTAGTATTATATTACAATATGAATTTCTGTATGTATTTTTCCATGGTATATTTAATCTTTTTGTTAGATTCAGGCATTGAGTAGTGCTACTGAACATGATGGTCTGTGGATTCATGCCAACTTATGTTGAATTTCCAGGAAAGAAAGAAACATTTATACTCAATTGACATAAATCTGGTGCCGATCCTTGGCACACTGGGACTAAAACCCTGCTGCTCCCTCATGTTGGAAAGCTTAAGAAACAGTAGCCTAGAGGAAATCTGAGAAGCAATGACATCCATCCAGTCTTTTCAAACATCCAGATGTTGCCATGTTGGCATCAATGTTGACCGAATTGTGGTGGCAAGTCAAACTTGGCCACACACCCAAATGTTAGAGGCTTAATTATTATGGTTTGGTTTTTGGTTTCGTGGATGCCAAATTCTATTTTGTTTTTGGTAACTGTTTTATAACCCTTTAGGAGTAGACTACTTAAAAAGTAATGTTCTCTTAACAGTGTTTATTTTATCAACCATAGGCTATGACATCAAATAATACACAACCTTTTAAAGCACAACATACACTTTCAAATATAAACAAATAGGGTGTTGCACTGTTTTTATTGTTTTAATTGTACTATTTTTGTCTGGCTTCTTAATCATTTTACTGTATTTTTTTACATTGCCTTTAAGTGTTGATGTCATTTTAATACTATTTTAATTTAGATATTTTATATACCATATATTAAGTGTATTGTATTTTAATTTGCAACCTGCCTTGATTCCTAATTTGGGCAGAAAAAGCCAGATATGATGGTGATGATGATAATGATAATGATGATGATTTAAATTCTATCAAATGTTTGTAAATGTTGTTTTGTTGGTATACATGCATATTTAAGGACTATTCATCCATCAAATGATATACAAATCTGGGGACAAAAATATTTTCTATGTTAGTGCTTTGAGGGAGTGGGCTACAGGACAGAATTTGGCTTCCTGATTTCTGCAGCAACCCAGGTTAGTGGCTTGTAAATTCAGTCCAGTCCAGAGCGGAAATCCCCTGGACCAGCTCCAGAAGTGGCCACTTGCATTCTCTCAAACATTGCAGCAGGGCTAGAAATGGTATTTTCTTAAGGCTCCTGGGTTTTTATATTGCTACAAGAAAATGTTTCTGCCTTTCTGAGTTAAGAAGGGGGTCCTCTCCCTGTATATACCTTCCTGAGAACAGGGGCCTGTTGGAGAGCAATACCTTATCAGAAGGCACAGAATACCTATTGAATAGTCAGCCCTCAAAGGTCCACCAGAAAAGCTCTTCTTCCAACAAAACTCTTTTTAGTTACCTGGTCTCAGAGACCTGCTGATATTGGAGATCTGACCTGGAAGTTAAAAAATTGTTAGCAAAAAGTTGAAATTATGAAAATGGAGTAAGGTTGAAAGAGAGGAGTCAAATTATGTAGTCTGAAATCACTTCTAGCTGGCACAAATTTAGGCCAGGGTGAGGGTAAATAATTCTCATAGGCTGGAATGGAGTTGGATTCTCATAGGCTGGGATGAGTTTGGATTTAGCACATCTTCATTTGTGAGTCCAGCTAGACCTTACCGATCTTCTCTAGTTAGGATTTCACTCTAGGGCAGAGATCCTTTGTGAAGTGAATGGAGCTTTGCTAATGTATTTTATGCTGAAGGTCCAGGAGGGAAATGTGCAGGCCCCGATCAATACCTTTTGGCGCCCTAGGCCACAGTTTGAAAGTATGCCCCCCCCCATTGGCTGTCGCTGCCGCGCCAGTCCTCCTGCTTCTGGGCTAAGGCATAGCAGAAGCAGGAAAAGCTATCGCGGCAGCGGCAGCCAATGGGGGGATGCCCGAGGCAGTGCTTAGCTGTTAAGCGCCACCCCGGGCAACCCCCATTGGCTGCCGCCTCCGCGCCAGTCCTCCTGCTCTTAGCAGAAGCAGGAAAAGCTAGCGCCGCGGCAGCGGCAGCCAATCGGGGCTCTTGACGACATATGCTGCCGCTGCGCAATGGCGCGGAGGTGGGCGGGTCGCTTCTGGGTTCTTCTTTTCCATGGGCTGGAATCACTGGGAGGCGGAACTTCTGCAGCCGCGAGACTACATTACCCAGAAGTCTCGTGGTACTGCGGCACAGGCAATAAAATAATATTAAAATAAAATAAAATATTTATTTTTCGCTCATGGTTTCTGTGCCCCCTCGAGTTACGCCCCTAGGCCGTGGCCTAGTGTGTCCTTATGGATAATCCGACCATGGAAATGTGTAGTGGAATGAGAACATTCCCTTGGCAGACCTCTCAGACAATCTATGGCCTTTGTGGTTGGGAAAGTAGAACTGAACTATCCGGATACTGTTGCAAAACTCGGGAAAAATTGTGTTAAATGAGGAATAGGATTCCTCCTTTTGTAGCATCAAGAGCTATACCGCTGCCAAAATAAGCCAAGGGGATTCTGACCAAAGTCTATTCAGACCCTCTAACTAACTAGCACTGGAACATTCACCATTTTCTTGATTCTGTTGATAATGTATTTTGACATCTTCTAAAATTAAACTTGTGATGGCCCTGTCTTTCTCTTAGGACTTGCTATACGTGATAGCATATGGCCCATCTCAAGTAAAACCACCTGCTGTACAAATGCTTTTCCACTACTGGCCCAACTTAAAACCTCCCGGGGCAATAAGTGAATATCGAGGATTGCAATACACTGGTGAGTTGAGCTGTATCTCCATCAGTTCTAGATGGTGATGCCTGGCAGAAGATGCTTGGAAATATGTTAGAGATGGTTGTTCTTCTGTGTGTTCAGAATCCTGTCTGTAATATGTTCATAGTTTGTAAAAGTCTTTATATGTGGCTGTGTATTCCTGGATTAATATGTCCCCCAAATTGCAAAGCAGTAAAGCTGCACAGAGGAGATGACAAGAGTGTCACACTACCCAACTAGTATACTACATTCAAAGAGGCTTACCAAGAGATGGTATGGAATGTCTGCCACTGGTGGTTTTCAAGTATTTCTCAAATGGAGTTTTAGGAATACAGAAGATAGGGCAAGGGTTGGCCTAGGTGATCTGTTGGGTGCCTTCTAATTCTATGATTCTATAATGACATTGTGAAGTTGTGGAATAAGTCCGTTTTGCAACAAGTCATCTGTGGACAAGCGTGCCAATTCCCTTCTGATACCACGGTGGCTGGGTAAATGAATTCTTGTTTGGATTCAATAAGGGTAAGAAATATATATTGATATATTTGGATGTATGCACCAGTCCCATATTCCCTTTTTATTCTTGTGTCAGGCTGTTTCACAGATGCTTGTGCAATCAGCCCTCCACATTGGTGGATCGGCTTTTTCAGATTTGATTGCGTGGGCAAGGGTGATACACCTCGCGCCATGAACCAATAATACAAACACAAGTGGTTGGATGAAAATGGCCACAATTCATTTATTGAAAACAGGAACAAGGATTGGCGGCCACGCATGGGTCCTGGATCAGGGGTCGGACAGCCCACACTTGCCCGAAGACGCTTGCAAGCCTGGGTGCCACCAGCCAATACCTGTCCATGGAAACTCGGCACCCCACAAGGCCAGAGCTTTATCCCCCCTTACAACCAAGGGGCAATAAGCCAGCCCGATCCAGGGCCCATGCCACACGCCAAACACGGAGTTGCGACAAGGAACAATGAAAACCACATAACTGTAACAAGTGCAATGATGAATATGAATATAAAACAACATGTAACAACAAACAAGTAATGAAAGAAGTAGGGAGGGTGGGAGGAAAAAAACTGATCAGGCCCCAAGTGATGTGAGGAAGTCCTGGGCAGCCTTAAATGAGCTGCCTGGGCGGAAGTGAGGGCCGGCCGGCTGACGACATAGGGCGGGGCAGGGCCAGCCCTGTCATTGGCCGACTGACGTTGGTGGCGGGAAACCTTGCCGCCACCTGGGGCTTCTGGGAGGAAGAAGCCTCTTCCTTCTCCGCAAGATGGTGGCGAGGACAACCGCTGCCCCGCAACCTGCTCGGCCAGTAAGTTGGCCAAGCCCATTATTTGCAGATCTGATTAAATTATTCTCTCTAAGAATATCTAGAATCACTTTCAATGAATGTTGATCATAAAGTTGCCCTGGAGGACCTAGAGATTCATAGAGAGGCGTCCTCTTAGGGAAAATATATGTGTTTTTATTAGCATTTTAATTACTTTCACAGGGATACTGCAAATGTGGAAAGCTGATAGTAATTAATTTGCTTTCACTTGATGATTCAGAAGATGAGTCATGGCTGTTTAGATAAATTGACATCACTGGCAAATATTATTCTAGGAATAATACTAGGAAGCTTTTGTCTGTGTTCACTTTATGCGTGGCCAATCAGCAGCTCTGTTTTCATGATATTAGAAGAGAGATCTGCAATAGGGATAGTGGAAACATTACTTTGATTGACACTTTAATGTGAATTTATCATATTCACATTTCCTAAGCTTGTAACCAAACTAGAATACAGTTATCTGCCAGTACTCACACTTTCATGAACTTTGAGATGCATTTCTCATAAAAAAGTGTACATAAAATCTTTAATTCAGTGTAAATCTGGGAAAGGAGTACAAAACAAATAGATTTCCAAAGAACACACAGGCTTGAGTTACAACTCTAAAATAAAACAAAAACAAATTTAGAAATGGGGTGGAATAAACTAAAGGCTTGCAATGAGCGGAATTGATAGATTTGTTTATCTTTGCTCTGCTGTGTGTTAAGTTATATTGGGAATATGGGAACTTTGCTTTTCAGATCTGGATCATGCGTAGCCCCATCTATGCATAGGCCCTGGTGCACATGACTGCACAATGTGTTTGGTGTGTGCAAATCTCTGTGTGTAAATGTTGCTTCTGTGTTTTTGGAGCTTGCTCCCACTCGGTGTCTGCATGTTTATTGTGGAAGAAAGTCCTAAAATGTGACCTGTGACTAAAGCCAAACCACATGTTTATAAAGCAATGGGAACAGACTACAATTGTCCTTGGTGTCTTCACTGTCAACACCTCTTTCTTTTGCAGGGCGGAGGTCTGGTAGGGAGGATAGTTTAGCAATGATCACAATTGTCCAGCTGCACATAGTACTAAAGCTCACACAACTATGGCATAATCGAAAAAGTTCCTACTTTACACAGGAACTAGGGATACTGTAGGGACAAAATATACTCCTGGATACTCAAACAGTGTTCAAGGACTTCTGATCCCTAATACATTAGCAGAAGTTGGTGAGCATTCCTGAGTTTTCTCAAAATGCCAGAGCAGCAGTGTACTTCAGGGATGGTGTGGACAGCGCACCACATGGGCCAGTGTTTCCAGCAGAATTATGTATTTCCTACATTTATTTATCTGTTATTTAATTAACTTCCTCGGTGTAAGACCCAGTGTGGGCTCACATATGCAGTTACAATGGAGAATGCAATTAAAAAAACTATTAGATAAACAATCCTATTGTAAACATTAATGTAAAAAATTAGACATTTAGTTAAACATTCTAATGATAGAAATAGGCACACCTGAATTAACTGAAATGAACACTTAATTGTTAAAGAACTGGGCAAACCAAAAGTATAAGGTAAAGTAAAGGTAGTCTAGTTGTGTCCAACTGACATTAAGTCTAGTTGTGTCCAACTCGGGGGGAGGTCACCTCCATTTCTAAGCCAAAGAGCTGGCGTTGTACGTAGACACCTCCAAGGTCATGTGGATACTCCAAATCTTCTCTGAAGTCCCTGGGTTTGGCTACACTTAGAAGTGCCACAGCTTCAATGCTAGGCAATTTGTTGATGTTGTTTAGACCAGTGTTTCCCAACCTTTTTTGAGCCGCGGCACACTTTTAACATTAAAAAAATCCAGGGGCACACCACCAACCAAAATGACACTCTAACACAGTAAAGAACGGCTGGGGGATGGTGACCTGCTGGGAGCAGCTGCTGGGAGTGCCGAAGCCGGGGGAGGGGGAGGAGCCAGGCTGCGCCATGCCCCGCCCCCTCCACGCGGCTTCAGTTCTCCCACAGCTTTGCCAGCCTTGAGGGGGCAGTGCCAAGCCAGCGGTGGCAGAGCCAGCACAATGCTGGCTTGGCACTGCCCCCTCAAGGCTGGCAAAGCTGTGGGAGTGCTGAAGCCAGGGGGAGTGGGCGGAGCCAGGCCATGCCATGCCCCACCCCCTCCCCCCAGCTTCAGTTCTCCCACAGAGAAGAAGCATGAGTGGTGGACAGGCTTCAGTAGGTGGGGCTCCTCCTCCGCATGGCTTCAGCGAGCGAGGGGTGAGAGTCGTGGCGAGAGTCATGGCGGATTGGAGGCTGGCTGGGGAAACGGCTGAAGGAGGCTGCGCCCCGGCTCCTTCTTCTTTTTCTTCGTCGCCGCTCGGCCCTTCCTCCTCCTCTCCCAAGCAGCAGGAGTTCGGCAGGAGGAGGGGGGAAGGAAGGGGGGCAGAGAGCTTTTCTCGCGGCACACCTGATGATAGCTCACGGCACACTAGTGTGCCACGGCACACTGGTTGAGAAACACTGGTTTAGACAATATGACTTTCCTTTCAGTTTTAATGTTCAGTGTGGGAACAATTAAACTGTTCCCACACTATTCCAGGATTAGAAACTCAAAGAAATACCATGACTGCATGGTGTGCCGTTACATTCCCGCAGAAGCGGTAGATATTGATTTACTCACATTTGCCTGCTTTCAAACTACTGGGTTGGCAGAAACTGGGCCTAAGTGTGGGAGCTCACTCCGCTCCCTGGATTTGAACCACCAACTTTTCGGTCAGCAAGTTCAGCAGCTCAGCAGTTTAACCCGCTGTGCCACCAGGGGTGTATCTTTCCATTATCCAAAAGTGTACCTTTCCAGTATTCCAGTTTGGCAAGGACAGTCACCCTACTTTATGATCTGCTTTTAATATGTCCCACTTTCTTTCTTCTTATCCCACATTTCCTTTCACTCACTCCCATTGAACTCAATGTACAAAAGTAATTTGCACTCAGTTAACTCAGTGGAGGAGGGAAGGGATATAGAAGAGGATGGGTTGAAATCTTGCCTTTCCCAGTAGACCCAGGTCAAAGCTACAGGCTCGCCTAGCTTTTGTGTTCTTCCTCATTAATATGTATTTTCCCATCTTGACTGCATTCTGATGTTGCTTGGCCACACGTGTCCTGGTTTTTATCTGTGAAATGTTGGAGGGCGTGAAAAGGTCTTTGTCTGCCAGTGAAAAGATCACTGCTTCCCATGGGAATAATCTTACATTTCGAATGTAAAGAGATGATTTATTTTGCTGTTTTACCTATTTCACCATAGTTACCGGCTCTGCATTTTGAAGCAGGATTCTTTTCTGCGGACTGTTTGAAATCCTGTAAAAAGACTTATTGTTGGATACTGATCCCATTGCAAGCATGTGTTCTCACTATAGTACAGCAGCTCCATATCTGTCAAGTTACACTCTCTGTAGAATGGAAGATGACATTCTGAAACTGGCAAAATGTTCAAGATCTGAACTAAAAATCAAATGGAGTCATCTGAAATTCTTACAACTGATATCATTTATTTCACTCAGTTCAGTACCGAATCATTACTTAGCTGTTGGTTAACTTCGATGTGTTTGTCCATGGTGGTTTTGTTTTTCAGCATGGAATCCCATACACTGTCAACACATTGAATGCCATAATGCCATTAACAAGCCAGCTGTGAAGGTAATGGACACTTTTGCACCCTCTTAGATTACATCCAATGAGGAGATACTCCAAATCTTACCTGACGTCCCTGGATTTGGTTAGCTTCAATGCTAGGCAATTTGTTGATGTTGTTTAGACAACATGACTTTCTTTTGAGTTTTAATGTTCAGTGTGGGAACAATTTAACTGTTCCCACATTATTCCAGAATTAGAAACTAAAAGAAATGCCATGTTGCTTCATAATACCACTTCTCAAACTGTGACACCACCACATGAAATGAAATCTTTATAATAGTCTGATAGTTTATGGCTACTTGCCATTAAGTTAACCTCAATTTGTGGCAAAGCGTTGAATCTGCGATCTCTAAGAGCCCTTCCAGATGGACCCTATATCCCAGGATCTGATCTCGGATTTTCTGTTTTAAACTGGATTATATGAGTCCACACTGCCAGATAATCTGTGATAAACAGAAAACCTGGGATTATATCTTGGGATCTAAGGCCTGTCTGGAAGGGCCCTAAGAGTCAATATCTTGTGGGTTCAGATCCATGGTTTCCTTGACTGAATCAATTCACCTGTAGAATGATTTTTCTCTTTACTTACCAAGGAACACATTATTTTTGACGAATCATTTCATTGTATATTCCATGTAAAACAGTCTTTATTTGGTCATCTTGACTTTCAGTGAGAGATCAGGCATGGTTTCCTCTAGGGCCTATTCTTTTCTCTATAGTACTGTAACACTTCCCTGTAGTATTCCTGTTTGAGGGCTTTCTCAATCATTGCCCCGGTCCTTTGGAATATTCTACCACCAGAAACGTGGGCTCTACGAAATTTGGCCACCTTCAGTAGAGCCTGCAAGATGCACTTGTTTTGACAAGCATTCGAAAGCCTGTGATTTAAATATGTGTTTATCTGCTATTTTATGTATAATCTATTTTATGCTTTTACCTACTGTCTGTTATTGAGTTGTGTTGTAAACCGCCCTGAGCCTTTTGGGAGTGGCGGTCTACAAATCCAAATAAATAAATACATAAATAAACCTTTCCATTTTAAAATGGATTGTCTATAGAACAGGAATTTTCTGTTCAAGTTCATCTCCTGATACTTAAAGCCAGGTGTGTCCTGGAAAAAGAGAGCACTAAATTGGTCTTCCTCTATATGATGAAAATGACTCCCAGCATGTCATTAGACGGCCCTTCACTGTTGACATCCTAGTCATGATGCATGGGAGTTGGAGCACAACACATCCTCTGTCCCAATTTAAGATGTTCCTGCCTTTTTGTTTTCATGTGTTTCCAACTATATTTCACAAATATTTTCAAATTAATCCTTTCTGTCATTTAGCTGCAAAACTATACAGTTGGACAACTATAATCTAAGCAATAGATTGTGCTTCTTTGGATATAATTAAAGCAAGGGTGTTCATGAAGAAAACTAGTTTCCCCAAAACAGGGTGAAATTGCCTTCCATACTTTCTAAGCCATGTGGGGCATTTTCCCATTTCCTCCCCAAATTTTGTTGAGTGTTCAGACCTCCAGGAGTCACAAGCATAGCCCATAATGTTTATAAAGAGGGCTGAAAACTTTGGGCTATCCTGATGCTTTGGGATTCCAAAACATTTGGAGGGATACATGCTTCTCAGTCCTGTCTCACAAGATCCTTATGTTAGAGCCCTTCCACACATCCCTATAGCCCAGAATAACAAGGCAGAAAATCCCACCATTATCTAAGTGTAGACTCAGATAATTCAGTTCAAAGCCAATATTTTGGGATTTTCTGCCTTGATATTCTGGGATATAGGGCTGTGTGGAAAGGCCCTCAGCGTATTTTGTGGATATTTCTGTGAATAGCACTTTCTGATCTCTCCTACTCCGTTGTTGATGATAGGTTAGTTCTGTTCATTTCACATCCACCCATTTTACTATGGGGAATACAGCAAGCCTCGATACATTCTTACCAACTAAATCTATTTCATTAGGAAATATGTTTCTGTCCTTTAAACAATCTTTTTCATTGACATCAGAGCTGCAACAGCAACTATTATCTCTTGGACTTTTTGCTATCATGGAGAATGAATCCATTTTAGGTTTTTGTCATGAACGAAAATGAGCTTTCCAAGGTGCTGAATCCTGTGCCTCAAATACATTCAGTACATTGCATAATATACTTAAAGTTCAGACATGAAGACAATTCATGGTCTCACTGAAACCGGAGCCCTACAGTGGCTTACCTTTTTTCATTTCCAAGCACTGTGATAGGAAATAGGAATACCCACGGTCCAGAAATATAGATTATTTTCAGCCATTGGACATCAATGTTGTGAGCCGCCCCGAGCCTCCCGGGAGTGGCGGCCTAGAAATTCGACAAATAAATAAATAAATAATCAGCTGCCATGGCTGTCTCAAAAGCTTTTGTTGCCTGAAGCAGAGCAGCAAATGGCACCTTCCCTCACTTAAGTCAAGACCAGTCAATTCACTTTGGCACACAAAAAAGATAAATGACTTAGGCCTAAATCCATTTGTAGAACTCAATCAACATATACCTATTAGATGAATTGCCAAATGGCAACCCAGTGCTTCCATAAATCCTATTGATCAAATGGATCCGCTTTTGTTGAGACTAGGTATTATATGTAGGCCCAACAATTTTCTGTTCTTTCTTGTATCTATTGACTTTTGTTGGTTGCTCCATTTTCCTAGCCCCTGTAACTGCCAATGAGGGCTTGATTTTTCATATCCTGGGGATTGTGTACATGTATGCTGGATCACTTTTTGGAAAGAGAAACTGATTGTGTCCTTCCTATGTGTTTCAGATGTGCATAGACCCTTCCTTATCTGTGGCATTGGGGGATAAACCACCCCCACTCTACCTTTGTGAAGAATGCAGCCAGAGGATTGCAGGGTGGGTAGACAAAGAGTGGTGAAAACAATGACCTGAAGAATCAAAAGCACAATTAATCCACGAATCTTTTGCCCTTAAACCTCAGGACCTGGTGAAAAACAAAAGAAGCATTCCTTATGCTGGGCAGCAAACTGCTGAAACCGATAGAAACTAATTCCCAAGTCAATGATATTTCAATGGAGAAATCAATTATCTTTCGTTTATTAAATATCCTATCCATTAGCATTACCTAGTCTACTGTACATCATAGGATTTATTTATGTATTGAGATAAGGCCACTTTGACCTGGAACAACAACTACATCCAAAGGGTATACTCTAGGAAAAGGGAATTGATGCAAGTTTGAGGATGAATGGATGAAAAAATGGACTTTGGTTCAAAGTGCAAGACATCAAAAAACAAAATCTTATATTGAGTGACAGATGATTTTCCAACCCAATGCCCAATAGATGGACAAAGGACCTCTTCACATGTATGCTTTTTCAGCAGTGACAGCTGGGTTTTTAGGGTTCAGCCACATCCTGGATAATTACTTCTGGGGTGGCTCCATGGCTGAAGTGCTGCTGCCTCTGTCGCAAAAATTGCAACAATGGCAGGCTCCCTGTGTTTTCACAAGGAAAGATGGGTTGAGCTGCCAAAAAAGGGCTTCCTCCCATGTGATGAGGAAGCGGGGAAGCCATGACAAAACAGGGTGTAGGGGGACAGGTCCCCACGCCCACCCCCCCCATGGGGTAATCCATAATATCTTCAGCAGCTCGCATGACAAGGTCGTACAATGCTAATCATCCCCAACCAGCACAGCCGTTGGCAAGAAGTCACACATCTGATCAGGAAGGACTGCAATTGAATTTGCGTAGTTCTTCTCATAACACACAACTACAGAGAAATTCTCTCTGTGCCTTTCAAAATATATTTCTACCATCCTAAGGTCTAGAAACCAGATTTCTTTTAAAAGGTCATATCTGCAGATTGTATTGTATTTTTAAAATTCCTTTGCAATTTGCATACAAATGAAGGCTAGGTTAATCACAGGTATTTTAAAGGTTTTGCAAATCATAATGCAAATGGCATAATTGCCTGTGTTATGCATATGTTGTGTTGAAAAGCAGAGTATTTCTTTCCTTCTGAGAGAAAGTGTGGGGTTGTCAGATCCTAGGGGTGGTTCCACACAGCACTTTAATGGGAATGTGGCACAGCTGGCTGGGTGTCAGCTGCATAAGATCTCTACTGATCAGAAGGTCATGAGTTCGAGGCCTGCTTGGGTTGAGGTGGGCTCTCGACCTATTGTGTAGCCTGTTGTCGACCTTTGCAACCCGAAAGACAGTTGCATCTGTCAAGTAGGAAAATAAGGTACCACTTAGTGGGGAGGCTAAATTTAACTGATTTACAAGGCCATAAATATCTCCAGGAAATACACTGAGGAATGAGTGTGACAGCTCCCCCTGGTGGCCAGATGATAAATTGCCTCTGTCTGTCTTGTGTTTGTGTGTCTAAATGCTTGCCTGTGTATCTTCATTGTGATCCACCCTGAGTCCCCTGCAGGGTGAGAAGGGCAGAATATAAATGAAGTAAATAAATAAATAAATTTAACCAAGGAGCAATTGCGTTTTAAAAATGCGATTGTGCCCGGGTTTTCATCCATCCCCCCTCCCAGAAAGCATGTGTGTCCAGATGCCCTCCTGGAACCTTCTGGGAGGACAGGGAGACAGCCTCCCCCCCCCCCAACCCCTTAAAAAAAGCATTTAAAAATAAAATAGCTTACCTGGTTGCCATTAAAGTGCTGCTGGAGCTTTCCTGGTGGAGAGGAATGATGCATCAGGAGAAGGGAGAGGTAGGAACAATTTTCCTCCTCCTCCCTTTTTCTGGTGCATCATTCCTACGCGCCAGGAGAGCTCCAATAGCACTCTAATGGTGTCTGGGTAAGTTATTTTCTTTTAAAATGTTTTTAAAGGGGGTTGGGGAGGGAGTTAGAGCCCTCTCGGATATTCTGTTCTCATGGAGCCCAGAAAACGTGAGAGGGTTGCGCTGACGGCCCCCTCAGATGTCCCAGGACTTCTAAGGGGGCAGTCCGGATTCCACCCGCAGCTGGAAGGACCAGCATTTTCCAAGAGGACCTGGGTCTTTTCCACTAACAAATTACTTCGTCATAAAGCAGGGTTTTCCTGCTTTTTGTGTAATGCAGTCGCGTTTATGTGTGGCATCATTTGGACGCCCCACGTCAAGATGTGGGAGCTCGCACTTCTAAGGGGTTGTCTGGATGGGCCCTCTTTCTGAGTTAAAAGGATGGTGCCAGAGAAAGAGAAAATGGAAAAAAGAGAAAGGAAGAGATAGTGAAAAATGGATAAAGAGAAAGAGAGAAGAAGAGAATGTGAAAAGCAACGACAATGAAAGAGAAATAGGAGTATCACAGAAAAAGAAACATGCAAAAAAGGAGTGCAGGAGAAGAGAAGAAGGAATAGCAGAAAATGTAGAGAAGAAGTATGACTATAATTTTATTTCTATCAATTCTTACCATTGGCTTTAGCCTCAGCCCGCAGGCTAACTCCAGGAAAGCCTGGCCTTCAGTTACAAAGGACTCCCAACTGCTGCTGCTCTGTAGGAATAGAGTGCAGCATTTGGTACAAAACTATGTGTTTCTTTTTTTACTCAGCATTTATTAAATCTAGCACATTATATGACTTTTTCTCCCACCGAGACAACATTGAGTTTCCTTTTATGAGTCATATACGCAGTAGCATTTTAAATGTGTAATAAAAAGCAATGTAACTGAATTGTAACTTCTAGCCTAGGGGTGCTGCTCAGTAAAGGACAAACAACAACTTTAAAAAAATACACTGCGGCTTTAGTTTTTGATATCATTTCTAAAATGCAGTCAATGTCACATTTCCGGGCAAATGCAAGCAAATTCTGTGAAATGTGCTACTTATTTTTTGTTGTGGTTCTGTAACTGCCTTGGCATCACAGCAACATCAATTAGAGGACTGGGAACAACAACTACAAAGAAATTTAATTTTACAGAAGTCAGTTTGGTGTCAAAATCTTCTTTGACGTAAACCTCAAGTCAAAATAATTGGATTTGCCAGGAGGCCTGGCTTTTTGAAAAAGGCACAGCTTGTTCCCTAAAGTTTGGCTCACACCTTTTGCCGTTTGAGGAGACTCACGGCGCTCTGGATTTTTTCATCTAAATTAGTCTTGAGTGCCATCTGCAAAGAGGGAGAACGTGGCAGACTTGACGTCACTGCAGTGGTAATTTGGATCACAGAAAAGGGTTGCAGAGAGAAAGCATTTTGCCAGTTTCCTCTCCTTCATGTTTGCAAGCATTGAATTACAAATAATGAGTTATTCCTCCTTGAAATAAGGAGGCATGACTAAAATACCCTTAAGTTATTATTATAGTTACAGTATGAGTTTTTATGTGTTTTGCATTCTATGTATTTTTTTAAGTGATATCAATTATATACTTGAATGGTGAGAAATGTATTTGTTTCTTTATTTGAAAATGGCATGTTTCAGAATAACATGCTACTTTATGGGATATTAGAACTGAAACGGAAACTAATTACTTGTTAAAAGTTACTTTCCAAATTCTGGGACTCACACAGTTACTGAGGGTCCTCCTGCCCCTCAGAAACTCAGGAAGGCAGAGAAGTAAGCAAGGAAGGGGAAGTTTGATAATTTCCCCTCTTTCCTTTCCACTGACTGTAAAACAGCTATGAATATTTATTTATTTATTTTATTTACATCATTTATATTCCGCCCTTCTCACCCCGCAGGGGACTCAGGGCGGATCACAATGCACATATACAGGAAAACATTCAATGCCATTGACATACAACATATATAGACAGACATATACAGGAAAACATTCAATGCTGACATACAACATATTGGACAACGAGCTACACAATTGGTCGAGAGCTTACCCCGACCCGGGCAGGCCTCAAACTCATGACCTTCTGGTCAGTAGAGATCTTATGAAGCTGACTCCCAGCCAGCTGCACACATTCCCGGTGCAATAATGAATAATGGCCATTTCAAAGTACACTGTCAAGGCAGCATCCTGAAGGTTGGCAGTTCAAATCCGTGAGGCTGAGTGAGCTCCCGTCTGTCAGCCCTAGCTTCCATTCAGGGACATGAGGGAAGCCTCCTACAGGATGGTAACACATCCAGGCGTCCCCTGGGCAACGTCTCTGTAGACAGTCTATTCTCTCACAACAGAAGTGACTTGCAGTATGTTCTCAATTTGCTTTTGACACGATAAAAAAAAGGAATCCTAGGGAATCCTGGGATGTGAAGGTTAAGGAGGGATACTTAGAATTCTCTGCCATAGAAACTCTTGTACTTAGGAAACTACCAGTCCCAGGATTTGATAAGATGTAACCATAGTAGTTAAAATGGAACCATGGTGCTGCAACTGTAATGTGAAGGGTCCTTAAGACTGTTCAGAGATAAATGCAGGATCCTGACCTATATTTTTTCACCATTTTTTATAATCATGACTAAGGGAGCACTTTGTAAGTTTAGAACATATTTTGTTGTGAGAAAACCATTATAAACGGCTCTGATTCTTCTTTTTCCTTTTAAGGGATCACAGTGAATGGTTGATTGATGTTCTTTTGCCACAAGGTAAGACTGAATTTCAAGTTGGATAGTGCTGTGGGTGTTTATAGAATCATAGAATTGTGGGAAAATAAGGGTGCTCAAAGGTCATTCAACCCAACACCCTGTACTCTCAGAGCTCAGTGGCAAGGTTCACTCTTTGTACGTAGAAGAATAATTGACCCTAGGTTCAATGCATAGCATTGCCAGTTGAAAGGCTCTGGGAGGAGCCGAAAGCAAAGACTGAGACCTGGGACCCTGGCAGTGGCAGCAAACCATACCAGAACTGCAAATTGTGGCATTTGCAGTTTAGGGAGGGGTATATAAAATTATTAGTCAGAGAGCTCTAGTGCCTCACCAAACTACAGACTATTCTATAGACTGCTGTCATGGCAGTTAATGTGGAGTCATAGTGTTATAATTGTGTAGTGTGAAAGAGTCCTAAGATATCTAAGGGCCCTTACATACAGTCCTATATCCCAGAATATCAGGGCAGAAAATCCCACATTATCTGAGTGTGGATTCAGATAACCCAGTTCAAAGCAGATATTGTGGGATTTTCTGCCGCGATATTTGGGAATATAGGGCTTTGTGGAAGGGCCCTTAGCAGGCTGGAAGAAGATAAGTAGATGATGAAGGTATACACCATCTCATGGCTTGTCTGTTGGCTAATACAAATAGTTGCTGACAGGTTATGATCATTACAAGTTATTAAAGGGCCTCTGGTATGCCATAAGAAATAATAAACATTAACACCACTAAGGCCCCTTCCACACTGTTGTTTAAAACCCCACATATTCCAGTTCAAAGCAGATAATGGCAGTGTGGACTCAGATAAGCCTCAGATAAGCCAGTTCAAAGCAAATATTGTGGGATTTTCTTCTTTGATACTCGTATTCTGGGTTATATGGCTGTGTGGAAGGGACTTAGTGGGCCAGGAGCAGAGCTTGGATAAGTTGTTTTGTTTGGACCCCAAAATTCAGAATCCCCAGACTGGTATGGCCGGCTGGGATTTTGGAAGTCATGATCTACAAAAGTATTTTTTCCACTCTCTGATCAGCACTATTTATCCGTGGAACTTCTGCATGAAATGGTCTCCCTACACTTCTTGCCATATTGATGTAGCTGGTTGTACCTACTGCACTACAACTTGCTGCTATGATTTAACCCAGGAGTGATAGTTATGCATAATATGTGTGTGGGGGTGGGTGGGGGTGGGTTACAATCCTCCAAGGCCTTTTCTGTGAGCTACTGCCAGAGGTTAGGGGCCAGGCGTTTGGTCAATAAATGCAATCAGCACCTTAAGGGACGAACTGGATTGGCGTTAAGACTGATGAGGCCGGTTTAATGTTTTAATGATGATTTTGTATGCTTTTATCATGTTATGTTGATGCTGTGATTTTATTGTATTGCTGAAATAGCCTCTTAATGAAGTGAATGTAAGCCGCCCCGAGTCCCCCTTCCGGGGTTGAGAAGGGCAGGTTAAAAATGTGATAAATAAATAAATAAATAAATAAATAAATAATACCTCAGCTAGTCATGCGACTTTAGGAGACTGCACTCTAGCTGTACATTTTGCCTTGGCTGAAAATGTTTGGGGAGACACTTTTAAAAATAGGGACATTTTAAAAAATCATCATAATTGTGTTGCTAGATGGTCCACAAAACAGTCTCAGAAGATAATATGTGTGGTCCATGGTATACATACATGATTTCTTGGAGCTGTTTCGAGTCCTTTTCCTCCCTGTTGAGGGCAATTGAAAAAACAGGACTGGACTTCTGTTATTAGGACGCATATAATGAAGATATTGAATGAAGACTATGTACAATGAGATACTGTCCATTCCTACAAACTATGTTTTTGTCAAAAAAGAAAAGTTAAGTCCTCTCCAACTTCGAGCTCACAGCAGGGGAGTGATCATAACTGTTTTGCTCTTCCATTTAACTTCCCCTTACAGCTGAAATTTCTGCTATATGTCAAAAAAAGGTAAGACATCTCTGTATTTGTGACAGGGGAATCATCCAGCTTTTGTTTTGTGTTTGTTTGTGATTTCACATCCATGTCATATACTATGCGACCCTCTTCCCCTTTCCTCCTTGTCATTACCTTTGCTACGGAAAATCAGGTACAGTATGACCCTTGTATCCATAGGGGATACTGTATGTTCCAAGACCTCCATGGAAACCTGAAACCATGAATAATAGTGAACTCTGTATTTTGATTGTACTTGGGCTGGAATCATACCATAGAATAGCACTGAAGGACCTAGAAATTCCCACAAACACTTTTGGCTGGAGGAATATTTTTTGGAATGTAAGTAAGTAAGCAACACTGTGGATAATGAAGCCATAGATAAGGGGGTCATACTCTACTGGAAGTCATGAAATCTTGCTGAACTGTGTGGACTTGACCTTTCTGATTTGTAAGTGTTGTGATTGGATATCACCTTGCCCAGTTCAGCAGGACTGCCATCAGCGAAGGCTTCCTGCTACTCAAAGGTCATTGAAAGGAATGGAGATTATTTAAAGATCCATAAAAATAATTCATGTGCATAAACATGCTTCTGAAGCCATTTTCTTCTCTCATGCTTCCCCTTAGTTATTTCCTTCTAAAAATTAAAAAGTTTCTTCAGATCTTTTTGGTCTAGAATTACTTGCCATTCTTTGTACCATAGAGTGATCATCATTATTCTGTGGAGCCACGGTGGTGCAATAGGTTAAACCCTTGTGCCAGCTAAACTGCTGACCTGAAGACCTGAAGGTTGGCGATTCAACGGGGTGGGCTTCTGTCTGTCAGTCCCAGCTTCCCATGCAGGGACATGAGAGAAGCCTCCCACAGGGTGGTAACACATCTGGGCATCCCCTGGGCAACATCTTTGTAGACGGCCAATGCTCTCACGCCAGAAGTGACTTTGCAGCATATTCTCAATTTGCTTCTGACATGATAAAAATTATCATTCTGCATAGTTGTAGCTTTTCATTTATTTCATATGTGAATAATTTCAATTGTTTTGTTTTTGCTGGACTAAAACCACTAGAAATGTTGAACCCTTTCCAATTATATTTCTCATTTTGATTTTTTTTTTTTTGCAGGAAAAGTGAAAAAAGGTTTTTTTTTCTCTGCAAAATGTTTTGTGGAGAAAAACATTTTATTTGCACAAACAATGTTTTTGTGTTTTTTTCGTAAATGTTCCAATTACATTTTTCGATGTGGTTTTTGAATATTTTGTTAAGGACCAGAAAATTTGTGAGCATCGTTAAAGCCTCTATTTTGTCATGTTGTTTCACTCTTCTTTTTTGAAAAAAGAAGACCACAGTTGGGCTATTCCATTATTATGAATACATAAAAGGCAACAAAATGATGCGAGCTTTTTAATTGTTCAACACTCTCAGCAACACAAACAGGGGAATCCAAAAAATGTGGTCAGTTGTTGGGGTCATCTTGAAGGGGCACAGGCTCACCAGAACTACACATGCACAAGCTTAGTAGTCCCCACAAAGGCCCAGGCAGCAGTGCAAGGAGGAGGCCACAAGGTGGAGGCTTACAGCATAGACTTTTATTGTGGGCCTAGCAATAACGACAAAATGCATACAGAAGTGCATGAAAAGGCTGTGTCACAACTTCAAATGAGGTTGCAAAGCCTTTTTTTTTATCACTTTCACAGAAAATTGAAAACACATTTTCATTGGTCTACAACAATTAATTCTCTCATTGGTCTAAGCTGGCTATACAGATGTTCATTGGTCTTTATGACTTTGACAGGCACGAAGGCACATGTGGAATCTTAACAATGGCACAACTATAGTCTATTGTTCTCCAACCAACTATCTATAGGTTGGTACTTCTGATGTCTGGAAAATTAAAGGAGTATTAGGGAGTCCTTTCTGTCCAACTCTGGTCCTTGGCAGCTCTTTCTCTACACATTTGTTTTTGCAAATAAAGGCGCTCTGCAAAAGCAGGCACATAGGATTTTCATCATAGGAAGCATCCATGTAGATCCCTTTAAAAACTATGTCTCCCTCAATCTACTTTCCCCTGCGGTCCCAGTGTTTCTATTTATGTCATTTATTCTTAGACAAATCAGCCAGAAATCTACCAATAGACTTTGATATTTTTTCTCACTGGATTTTGTTCACCTGATGAATAAGAAAATAACAAGGCAAACTTGACTTCAATAACTTGTCACCCCAAAGGCCACGGATAGGGAATGTGGTGCTATCCAGGTCTATTGGACTCCACCTCCCATCAGCCTAACCAATATAGCCACAGGCTGTGGACAATGTAAGTTGCAATCCAACAGCATTTAGAGGTGACATTTTTCCTTTTCCTGCTATAACAGGCATGGGAAAACTTTGGCCCTCCAGATGTTTTGGACTTCAACTTCTGCAATTCATGACAACCTCAGGCCTCTTCCTTTTCCCCTTTAAGCAGTTGAAGGGAGAAAGGAAAGGGTCTGAGGTTGTTAGGAATTGTGGGAGTCCAAACACCTGGAGGGCCAAAGTTTGTTCATACCTGTGCTAAAGGCTGTAATGTGAAGTCTGAAGACAGATCCTTTGGCTTTGCAACCCTTGTCTTCCAACTCATTCCAAGTGAATGGCTTAGTAGTTAATTCTTGGAATGGTAGTTCCTTGAGCCTTGCTTTCAGACCCTGCTAGTGGTTAAATGGCATTTATTTGTGTTTCTTTACAGAACTGTAGCTCACATGTTCGGAGAGCTGTTGTCACCTGTTTTTCTGCTGGCTGCTGTGGTCGCCATGGGAACAGGCCGGTGCGCTATTGCAAACGATGCCATTCAAATCATCACAGCAGTGAAGTTGGCGCAACGGCTGAGACTCATCTCTACCAGACATCGCCACCTCCAATCAATACGCGTGAATGTGGGGCAGAGGAGCTAGTTTGTACTGTGGAAGCTGTCATCAGGTAACCCACCCCAGGAATCCTACCCACCTGCATACATGTGCATCACCCTTTGTCCCATTAATGCAGAGTGGTGACTATGTGGACCTCGATTAGTTCTCAGACTGCAGTTTCCATCAACCAAAGCCAAAGTTGCACTCCAGGAAGGTGTAGAATCTCTCCACCTGAGAAATTTTTTACATGACTCCAAGTATATCTATTAAATAAAGGAAGAGTCGTCATGTGAAGACTACCTCAAACAGAGAAACATTACAACGCAGAAACACAAAACTTGCCAACAGAAATAGGCCTCAAGCAAGGTACGTTTGTAGCAAAGAAACTTCCCCCCAAAAAACCTAAAAGGCCCTCAAAACCACAAGTAAAAATAAAACTACATTTCCCAGCATCCTCTGCGGCAGCCAGCGAAACCCATTGGTCAACATCAGTTACCATAGTAATGGTGGGCAAAGCCACTTAGAATGCTGAGAGATTTCAGTTGAGGGTTAAACTGCCACGGTCAAGATCTAGGAGGGAGACAAATAGGGCACCAGGGACACAGGCACCACTGACAAACACATACCCCCAGAATAACACAAAAGTAATACCTACACACAACACAATACGCACATAACACAACCTTGCGTCTACTGCTCAACCCATTTGTATGCCATTCCTTCCTTCCACACAGGCATAAGCTGACCCAAAAGACAAGCCATGCCTCCTAAAAAGAACAGCATCGGACGACACACTCGCAACGCTACATACATCACACAAAAAAGGGCAGAACAAACGCCAGAACAGAAAGACACTGCACTACACTAGCTTTTGCCATCACCATAAACAAGGCTCAAGAACAAACACTACAAATCTGTGGCACAGACCTTGACACAGAATGCTTTTCCCACGGACAACTCTACGTAGCGTGCTCCAGAGTTGGGAAACCACAGAACCTCTACATCAACACAGCAGACGGAAAGACAAAAAACACTGTATATCCACAAGCTCTGCAAAACGCCAGGAACACCACACACCGACAACTCCATAGGACTTCAACATCCCACCCACCAGAACAACCCACAACGACACAGCCATGACCCCACAAAGAACATAAGTAACATCAATTCCAACCCTTACATACTCAGACTTTCTTGCATCTCCTAAATAGGGCACAGCAACGCGTGCCGGGTACAGCTAGTAGGTAAATAAAACAGGTATAAAAATACTTATTGAGTCCCTCTATGGAGGTAGAGAAGATTGGGATATAAAAGTTTTAAATAAATAATAAATAAAATAAAATAAATCAGCATTTGAAAGGCTTGCTAAACAGGTTGATTTTTCTTATTGTGGAGGCCAGCTGAAGCATTTTATGTGGAGTCCACTGTAAACACTGAAGTTATTGCTAACAGATTTGTTTGAAGGGGTGGCATTCGAAATCTTTTGCGGGTGCCATTTTTTTTCGTGATCCCAACATTCAGTTAAGGGGACTCCATTTGGGGTTGGGATGACCCAATTTGACCACAATTTGGACTGATTTGGATGACGTTTTTAACTTGGCGAACTGTTTTAATGTGTATTTATATGTATTTTTAGGTATTTGATTGTATTTTATTATGTGCTTATATTGTGTCGGCATTGAATTGTTGCCTGTTGGTAGCCGTCCTGAGTCCCTCCTCGGAGGTCGAGAATGGCCGGGGTATAAATGTTCTAAATAAATAATAAATAAAATAAATATTCTTAATCTTTGAATTCCTGAATGAGAGATATAACAGATGGGATAAAATAATAATAATAATAATAATAATCATCATCATCATATTTATTTGTACCCCGCCCCCATCTCCCCAATGGGGACTCAGGGCAGCTCACATGAGGCCAAGCCCAAACAACAGATAATAAATAAAATAAATATTCTTAATCTTTGAATTACTGAATGAGAGATATGTTAAGAACACATGTATTTTTATGTCTTCAAAAATTTATATCCTGCCCTATGTGCAAGGACCCCAGGCTACCATTCAATGAAATCAATGGACAGAAACAGTCTAATGAATGAAAACAAAGTTAGCACATGTACAGATGGGATAAAATAATAATAATAATAATAATCACCATCATCATCATATTTATTTGTACCCCGCCCCCATCTCCCCAATGGGGACTCAGGGCAGCTCACATGAGGCCAAGCCCAAACAACAGATTACGGGGCTAAACTTTTCACAAAATATTTAATGGTCAATAAAACTCTGCAGAAGTGAGCATGAGAACTAGAGGAAGAAACATTATCAATTTAAGATATGTAGATGACATTACTTCACATTTAGAAAATAGCAAAGACTTGGAACGACTATTGATGAAAGGGGTGAAAGAATGTGCACAACCAGGGCTGCCATTGAATTTTAAGAATACAAAAATAATCACTGCAATGATGTACATTACTTTAAGGTGGATAGGAAAGTCATAGAAATCTAAAGACTTCATATACCTTGGGCCTCATCATACTCACACATCAATCCACTTTAAACACTGTGATAGTCTCATGCAGAATTCTGGAGTGTGTAGTTAGGGGGGGGGGCATTTAAACTACTCATCCAAAGAAGCCCTGGGCCTCCCTAAACTACAAATCCCAGAATTCTGTAGGAGGCAGTCACAGCATTTAAAGTGGATTAAAGTGAATAGATGTTCTGATTAGGCCCAAGACACAATCAATTGGGGCCATGGTTAACACAGGAGGTTAAACCGCTAGCTACAGAAAATCTTGCTGACTGGAAGGTTGACTGTTCAAGCCATGGGCAGGGCAAGCTCCCACCGTCAGACCTAGCTTCTGCTTACATAGGTGTTCTAAAACAGCCATGTGAGTAGATAAATAGGTACCGCTATGGTGGGGAGGTAAAAGGTGCCCATAAAGATATGCCAGCCATTCAATCAGGAAGGCAACCATGATCAACAGGCTCCTTGGCATAGAAAAATAGAACAAAAGCACCTCCACATGGTCAAGTTGAGCACAGATGCCGGAAATGAAAAGGGTGAAGCCTTGCCTCTGTCTGTGTATTGTTTGTCTTTGTTAATTGTATAACAGCATTGAATCCTTGCCATATATGTACTCTCTAATCTGCTCTGAGTCCCCTCGGGGAGATAAAGAGGAATATAAATACAGTACATTATTATAAAGTATGTTATTCATCTGTGGCAAATCCAGGAACGACTAAGATGTCCTCCCAAATTCCTCAAAATGATGATCCTGCTACATGAGAGCCAGCATGGTCGGCAATGCTCTCTCAGAGCCCTTTCTAAAATCTAATGGAGTGAAACAAGGTTGTGTTCTTGCACTTACCCTATTTACAATCTTTTTCAGCATGATGCCCCAAAGGGCTACAGCCGATCTCAAAGAAGTAGACGGCATATATGTACGCTATCATACTGATGGCAGCTTGTTCAACTTAAGCCGTCTGAAGGCTTGCACTAAGACTCTAAACTGTCTTGTCCATGAGCTGCTTTTTGCCGATGCTGCTGCCCTTGTTGCCCATTCAGAAGCAGCTCTGCAGTGCCTAACATCCTGCTTTGCAACAGCTACAGAGCTGTTTGGGCTGGAAGTCAACCTGAAGAAAATGGAAGTTCTCTACCAGCCCGCACCACAGGAAGAACACCATCATCCCCACGTCAGCATAGGCAAATCTGTGCTTAAGTCCATTCAGCAATTCACCTACCTGGGAAGCATCATCTCTCCAGATGCCAAGATTGATAAAGAGATAGATCACAGATTAGAAAAGGCATAGAGTGCATTTGGAAGGCTTCACAAAAGAGTCTGGAGCAACAAGCACCTGAGGCAAAGCACCAAAATCAGTGTGTACAGAGCTATCATACTATCTATTCTCCTATATGGGTCTGAAACATGGGTCACCTATCGCCAACACCTATGACTCCTCGAACGCTTTCATCAGTGCTGTCTTCACACAATCCTAAATATACACTGGACTGACTACGTGACAAATGTTGCTGTCCTTGAGCAAGCAGGGATCACCAGCATTGAGGCCATGCTATTGAGAACACAGCTGCGCTGGACAGGGCATGTCTCTAGGATGGAGGACCACCGCCTCCCTAAGATACTACTCTATGGTGAACTCACCACGGGTCAGCGCAAGAGAGGCGCCCCCAAAAAGAGATATAAGGACTCCCTGAAACAACATTTCAGGCTCGGCCAGATTGATCACCAACAATGGTCCACCCTGGCCTCACATCGGGAGGCATGGAGACGCACTATCCACAATGCTGCGGCCTCTTTTGAGAAGTCACACCAAACAGGTCTCGAAGAGAAATGGCAACGCAGAAAAAACCGCAACTTGAAAACAACATCACCCAAGGAGACTTTCTGCTATGCTTTCTGCAACCGGACTTGCTTATCTCGGATTGGCCTTCTTAGTCTTCAATGCACTTATAGAAAGTGTGGGATGAGTCCTTCCTGAATCTTTGTTCGTGAAGAAAAGCTAAGAGAGAGATTAATAAAAATGAAGACTGCAATAAAAAAATGTAAAAGAACAAAACTTGGATGGGCTAGATAAGATCCTCAAGTGCAAAGATATATAATTAAATACCAATGTCAGAACCATCCATACTATTATACCTCTGATTTCTATCTATGGGTTTGAGAGCTGAACAGTGAAGGAAACTGAAAGGAAGATAATAATCTCGTTTGAAATGTGCCGGAGAAGAGTTCTCTAGACACCATGAACTACTAAAAAGATAAACGAGTGCGTAAACCAAGCCTCTCCCTAGAAAGCAAAATGATTGAGTTGAGGTTGTTGTCGTTTGGACTTATCATGAGATGGACAAAATGATAACGGCTGGTAAAATGGAAGGGAGTAGGAAAAGAAGAAGGCCACATGACAGGTGAATTCTTTTGATCAAAGAAATCACAACCCTGAATTTGCAAGACTTGAAAGGAATGACCAGGGCTCTTGGAGATCTCATTCATAGTAGCACCATAATTTGTGGTTTACTTGATAGCAGATACTGATAACAAATAATTAAAGTGATGACTTTCTACAGCTTACACTTAAATACGAATAGCAGAGGCAGGGAATATAAATGACACTATACTGGCCATTTCTTCCCAGACATGTTTTGTTTTGTTTTTTAGCTTACTCAAAGAAGCTGAATTCCATGCTGAACAAAGAGAGTATGAGCTCAACCGCCGGCGGCAGCTGGGCCTGTCCTCTTCACACCACTCTTTGGACAACACAGACTTTGACAACAAAGATGATGACAAACATGACCAACGCCTTCTGAGCCAATTTGGAATTTGGTTCTTGGTAGGTGTGTTTAGCTTTATCAGTTTCATTTTTATTTTACTGGTATTAGACTTTGGAATATGGACTATATATTGTGTCCTATAATATTTAATGCCAAGTTACAGGTATTTGGATTGTGTATTGTCAAAGACCTTCATGGCCAAAATCACTGGATTGCTGTAAGTTTTTTGGGCCACTTTCCAGAAGCATTCTCTCCTGACATTTCTCCTGCCATGCAGGAAAAGCACAATCAAAATGGGTTGCTTTAAGTTTTTGGACTGTATGGCCACGTTCCAGAAGCATTCTCTCCTGACATTTTGCCTGCATCTATGGCAGGTATCCTCAGAGATTGTGAGATCACAACTTATGAGGATACCTGCCATAGATGCAGGAGAAATGTCAAAAGGGAATGCTTCTGGAACGTGGCCATACAGCCTGAAAAACTTACAGCAACCCATTTTGATTGTGCTTTTCCTGCATGGCAGGGTGTTGGACTAGAATAGACGGTCTATGTGGTCTCTTCCAACTCAATTATTCTATTATTTAACAATGTACTGTAACAGTTATGTGTACATATGTCTCAGTTTTAAAAACCAAATAATACGTTTATACCAAAGCAACAACAGCATTAACTTAAAATGCAACTTTAAAACCACCTGACATGTTAGTTGTCCATGGTTTAATTGTAGACTGGGAGAATATCCATCTACTTTAAAATCTGTTTTCACATATCCCCTAACTTTCCATTTGGCTGTGGAACTGTTGTGATAAAAACACTGGAAAAATAACTGGGGAAATTGAACAGTATAATGCCCTTCTTCCTCCATCTCAAACAAACAATGTTTGCAAAAAAGCTTTGAAAACATTTTAGATTTCCTGCAGGTAGTTTTATTTGTGTGTGTACACACACACACACACACACACACACACACATCCCTATTTGTAATTTTTCATCATTATCATCGTCATCAGTTTTTGTTTATACCCATCTTTTTTCTCAGGATGGAGTGGCACATACTTAAAAAGCAATAAAATTAAATATTAAAAATTTAAATCTTTTATCAGCCCCAGAAGAAGGTCATTAAATATTTCAAGCTAAAGCATGTTAACAGAAAAATAAAATTATCTTTTTCTACACCCTGAGAATTCAACTGTGCAAAGATTTTAGTCTGTGATTTAGTGGTATTTGAACTTTGGACAAAGTCTTTGAATACGAGACTGAAACAGAATCTTACTATTTATTTATTTACTTAATTAAAGTTGCTAGTCATCATGTCATATATAAAACAGAAGCAAGGCAAAATATCCCACTCTTCCAGTCTTTTTGCCCATGAGTGACATTGGAGCTCACAGTCTTCTCCTGCTGTCTTTTCCAAATAAGTTCTGGTTCACACGCTCTCTGTTTCCTCTTGTTATAATATGTCAGCTTCCAAATCAAACAAATCAATTTGTCTGACCCTAACATTTTTTGCAGGTCAGCCTTTGCACTCCTAGTGAGAACACGCCTACGGAGAGCTTAGCGCGACTTGTCAGCATGGTTTTCCAGTGGTTCCATTCCACAGCATATATGATGGATGATGAAGTGGGGAGCCTAGTGGAGAAACTCAAACCTCAATTTGTCACCAAGTGGCTGAAGACGGTGTGCGATGTTCGGTTTGATGTCATGGTGATGTGCCTGCTACCTAAGCCAATGGAGTTTGCAAGGGTAAGAAACACGTTTCCTTGAGAAGCATGAGTTGAGTGTGTATATCTATTGGGTGACCTGTGGGCTCCAGACAATCCTTGGATCCTTTTAGAAACTTTGCTAAAAGTCTTTAAAATGATTTTGGGTCGATTTCATGCCTACTAAATCTTCCAAAACCATCTAAACACTCAGTGGTTTGCTTTCCCTAAGCAAAAAGTGATGTTTCATTACCTTGGGTGTATTGATATATATCACGGTGGCCCTGCTCTCTGTGTAGGGAAGAAAAATGGTTCTTCTCTCTGAGCAGTTGGTGCATCACTGGCATGTATATGTATATACCATAATATATATGGATATAAAGGTACGTATGTGTATGCATATTTACACATAGTGGTACATAAACGGATACCATTCTGTATCACCACACCTTCAAAAGGATATTGTAGACTTGAACAAGGTATAGAGGAAAGGTTCCAGCATGCGCAGATGTTTAGTTTATTAAACTTGTGAGTTAGGAGAGACATGCCAGAAGTGTGTAAAATTATGCATGGTATGGAGGATATTAGGAATTGAATCCCTGGTTGAAGCTGAATGGTGAAAGTTTTGGAATGGATCAAAGGAGGTATTTAATCCATATGGGATCTGCAGACTTAAGATGGAGTTGATATTTCACAAGTTGGAAGGTTTTAAAATGGGACTGGATAATTTCACAGAGGATGGATTACAAGCCAATGTATCTATATTTCTTTCAGTGTCCAAGGGTACCCCCTTGGATAGGTATCTTGTATCTATCTACGTTAATTACTAAAGAATATAAGGTGGTAATTGAATCCATGTCCAGCTTGTTGTTGTGGGAACAAAATACTAGACTAGATAATAGGCCTGGCTGATCAAGAAAAAAATGCGCAATGCGGAAAACCTGCCAAAACTGGATTTGACAGCCCAGGTCTTTCCTCAGCTTCCGCTTCATGGCCCTCATGGCTGGTTGGTTCCCAGGTGGCGAGGAGGAGTGGGGGCATCCACTCCACTCCACTCCACTCCTCCTCACCACCTCCTCACCACCTGGGAACTAACATGCGTTACCTGGTTCCCAGGTGGTGAGGAGGAGTGGGGGGCATCCGAGATTTACAGGGTTTCTGGCTCAGGTCGTTCTTGCGGGAGATAGGGACCTTGGCCAGAAGCCCTGTCAAACCCACCTTGAAAGCATTTTTCTTCCCTCCCGTGTTGTGGAGAAGGGCAAAACTAATTACGACACCTTTACGACAATGGCGCCCGAGGCGTCAAAACTGTGAGGTCACTTCCAGGTTGCTTGCCACACGTCGAAAACGCTTCTGAAGTAATTTTATAACGAAATACAAACGAAATTCGTTGAGATAATACGAACCTAACCAGGCCTACTAGATAAGCCTTTAGTCTATTCTGAAATTACTGCTTTTTGACTGTTTTCTATTGTTTTGAACTGATCTAAGAAAAGAAAATGTGCTTATATAACGCCATAGAGCTGTGTTTAGATAGATGTGTGTAGAAAAAGTGTGTCATTCATGAAGGTTTTCTTGGAACTGTCCCAGGTGGGTGGATATTGGGACAAGTCCTGTAGCACCGTGATGCAATTAAAAGAAGGTCTAAATCGGATCCTCTGCTTGATTCCATACAACATAATAAGCCAACCTGTGTGGGATTGCATTATGCCCGAGTGGCTGGAAGCCATCAGGACGGAGGTTCCAGACAACCAACTGAAAGAATTCAGGGAAGTATTAAGGTAGGTTGCTTAGGACATTTTGGGGGGAGGGGGCTATCTCCTTCTAGAGCAGTGGTTCAACCTGTGGGTCCCCAAGTGTTTTGGCCTACAACTTCCAGAAATCCCAACCAGTTTATCAGCTGTTAGGATTTCTGGGAGTTGAAGGCCAAAACATCTGGGAACCCACAGGTTGAGAACCACTGTTCTACACACCAGACCTTGTGAATACTCCTAGAACAGTGTTTCTCAACCTTCCTAATGCTGCGACCCCTTAATACAGTTCCTCATGCTGTGGTGACCCCATACCATTATTTTCATTGCTACTTCATAACTATTTTTTTTGGCCGGGGGGGGGGGGGTGATTTTGTCATTTGGAAGTTGCTGGGATTTATAGTTCACTCACAATGAAAGAGCATTCTGAACTCGCCAACAATGGAATTGAACCAAACTTGGCACAAAAAACTCCCATGACCAACAGCAAATACTGGAAGTGTTTGGTGGGAATTGACCTTGAGTTTGGGAGTTGTAGTTCACCTACATCGAGAGCACTATAGACTCAACAATGATGGATCTGGGCCACACTTGACACTGATCCTCAATATACCCAAACGTGAACACTGGTGGAGTTTGGGGAAAATAGATCTTGACATTTGGGAGTTGTAGTTGCTGGGATTTATAGTTCACCTACAATCAAACAGCCCCTTACACCCCACCAATGATAGAATTGGGTCAAACTTCCTACACAGAACCCTCATGCCTTGAAGGGACTAGCTGGTGTGAGCCTCCATCCCACCTCACACACTCTCCCTCACCCACACATGCGCATCATGTTGCCATGTGCCAAGCACGCCTACTCTCCCCTCCCCACTTGGAGTCTCAGAAACAACCCTCCCCTTTGTTTCCAAAAAGAAAGAGGACAAGCAGAGAGATCTTCAATTTTCTCTGCCAAAGGGCTTCCTAAGACCATCATAAATATGTTTTCTGATGGTCTTTGGCGACCCCTCTGAAATCCTCTCACGACCCCCCTGGGGGTCCCGACCCCCAGGTTGAGAAACACTGTCCTAGAATGTCACTGAAAATGATGCAAATTTCTCTCAAAAAAGATAGGGTTCAGCTTCTCACAGACGATTGGATGTACAGTATCTATTATTTTGTAATATTTTTGGACATGTCCATGTAAAAGTAAGAAAGCCAACATGGATAATCTTGAAGTCATCTTTTCTGGCACCCCTATTTAAATGACCTCGAATCACATTTTATTAAAATAAAAACGACAGAATTTTGCCAGTAACTTCAGAAGTTGAAACTGTGTAGCAAAAATTGTCTTTTGAATTCCAATTTGGCCCATACACACTTGCCAGATGAATTTCATGAGGCAATACCATTGAAAATTGGTAAGGAACCATTTTTAAGGGAGTATGGGACAACAATGGGATTATTATCTTTAAATCAGATGTTTGGTGTTGATGATGTATTTCTGCCCTTTTCAGTTTCACAAGAAGAGTTTAAATTACCTCTTTCAGGTAACTGGCAATATCCTCAACAAATGCACTTAAAGCTACAGGGTCAAAATCTCAATTGTTATAATTCACATTTGGCCCTGTAGCTTTAAGTGCATTTGTGATGAACTTAATTTTAGAAACATGAATGGGAGCTAACCAAGTCGTCAAACAAAAAAGCTTCTATTATTAATTGGCTGTCTTTAGGGGCTATGGAGCCCCCCGTGATGCAGTGGGTTAAACCCTTGTGCAGGCAGGACTGCAAACCAAAAGGTTGGTAGTTCGAATCCAGGGAGTGGGGTGAGCTCCTGTCTGTCAGCTCCAGCTTCTCATGTAGGAACATGAGAGAAGCCTCCCATAGGATGGTAAAACATCTGGGTGTCCCCTGGGCAACGTCCTTGCAGACGGCCAATTCTCTCACACCAGAAGGGACTTGCAGTTTCTCAAGTTGCTCCTAACACGAAAAAGGGGCTATACATTCAATTAACAGCAGCAGAATGTTCTAGAGTTGCAGAAAATATCGCTCTATAACTGTGAATGTATAGTCCCTGAAGAAGAAGCTCAATGAGCAAAATAAGAGCTCAAATTCATTGGGCTTTTACCAGGAGAACAAAAATATCTGTTTGAAGAATAAAACACAACCATCAGTAAGAACACAAAGATTGGTTTCTTCTTTTTCCTATGAATCTTATACATATGTGCTATTGAGTACCAGTCTGTGATTTGGTTTATTCAATGCTTCCGAGTTCATTTAACCATCTGAAGATGTTCTGATTTAGAAAAAAAAAGATTGTGTCATAAAACATGGATAGGCAGCCTAGTTGGTCAGGGAGCTATACACCTGCCATGTTTTCAGATCCTTTGAACCAGTGTTTCTCAAACTGTGCTCTTTCAGGTCAGGCATGTAGCTGGGGTTGGGTGGGTGGGTGGTTTTTGAGGGGCTTCAGCTCCCCCCCCCCCCAAATTTTCAGGATGGTCTGTGAGAAGGCCTTAGTGGTACGTGGCACGGTGGCATCCTTGTCGCTCCTGGGCCCTCGGTGCACTCTCTTTCCTTTTCGGTGTCCCTGGTTTTAGCCTTCGGTGCCAGGAGAGGAAGGGGAGTGCGCCGACAGTCCTTTTGGGACTCTCTGTATCCAGGTAAACAACAATTCTCATTTGAAAAAGGACATTCAATCTCCAATCCCTGCCTCTATGCACAGTTGGGAACATTGGCTCTATGCGCCAAGTTTAATCCAGATCCAGCGTTGGCTTGGTTCAATGCCCTCTGGATAAGGGCACATTGCAACTCCCAGATCGAAGGTCAATCACCCCCAATCCCCAATTGTCCTGTATTCACAGTTGGCCATGTTTGGTCTAGATATGATGTTGGCTGCCTTCAGTGCTTTCTGGTTCCAGGTAAACAACAACTACCATTTGAAAAGGGAAATCATTCCCTGTATGCACTGTTGGGCACATTGGCAGTCACACAGTGGCACATTGGCTCTATGTGCCAAGTTGGGCGCACTGGCTCTAAGTATCGGTCACGACATGCAGTGTGGAAAGATCGTTTTCAACCATGAAGAGAGTGAAAAGTGTATCTAGAAGTTTAATGACAGACCAGAGACTTAGTAGACTAGCAATGATTTACATCCATCGGGACATCACTATCAAAACAGAAAAAGTAATTGACAAAATGGCTGGGGAGAAGAAAAGAAGACTGTTGCTGTAAAGTAAAAAAAAAGTTAAACAAGTATTCTAAACATTTTGTTAATGAAAGTAAATAAATAACATTTATTATTTAAACTGTTATGTTTAGTCATATCATGATCTGACCACCACGCTCAATATATCCCATATTCATGGGGGTATTGGGATAACAATACAAAAGGTTTGCTAGGGTAGATCCTCTCTCACTCAGACTCAGCCCCCCCTCCCCAAAATCAAAATCCTGGCTATGGGCCTGCTTCAGGTGCTTGGGATTTCAGCTCCCAGAAATCCTAGTCAGTTTACTAGCTGTTAGGAATTGTAGGAGAACACGTCCAAAACATCTGGAAGAGCAGTTTGAGAAACACTGCTCTGGACTATGGGTCACGTGATGCATATTTACTACTGATTCAGGCTGAGGAGCCACCGAAACAGTCATAGCACTCATGGGGTGCATGCTATCTGAGAAGTCTTTCATTCATTCTCATGATCTATTCTAGAGAGAATGTCAGAGAGATTTGAACACTTTTGTCCATCTTTGTACTCAGTTCATTTGGACTCAGAATGTGGCCTCCCACCACAGAATTTGAGCTTTTCCTTGCGCAGATTTGTCTTCTAGACCAGTATCTGTTTTCAATGGATACGATAGTTATTCATGCAAAATGATTCAGTGTGATATTTTTGCTGGGAACGCTTATTCACTGCAACGTTTAATCTGATGCACAATGATCTGTCGTTTGTACTGTTCAAGAGCCCTTTGATTCACATTTTTGTCTTTGAACTTTGCAGCAAAATGTTTGATATTGAGCTGTGCCCACTCCCTTTTTCCATGGAGGAGATGTTTAGTTTCATCAGCTGTCGGTTTACAGGGTATCCCTCTTCTGTACAAGAGCAAGCTTTGCTTTGGCTCCATGTGAGTAGACACATATACCTCTCACCAGGCAGGAATGCAGATCTTGATTTACTTCATTCTTACAAAATGTTTCCTCCATACCAGTGAGATTATGAGAGTTTTTTGCACATCTCTCTACATTTCCCATCTTTTTGCACTTAGAAACTGTTTTGGCAAAAAATTGTAACTTTTTGTATGTACAGAAAAGGATTTTTGTGTGTGTAAAATGCAACATTTTGCGCAAACCCATTGAGGAATTTTGGCACAAAATATGTATTTCCACTTCTCTCACGCCCCTCCCCAATTTCTTCTTCTTTTTGTATTCTGCTCTTCTTACTGATGATAAAAACAAGCATACATCTTGTCATTGTCATATGGGGGCAGCTGACAATTTATTTTAACATCTTTTCTTTCTGATTATGAGAATATTTGTGAATATTCTTACAACTCTTCCTTTGAGCCGTGATAAGGCTAGGATGGGCATTGATATCCAAGAGCCACTCAAACCTATCCTGCTGAATCAGTAGGAGAACTTCTGCCACTCTCCCTCCCATTACTGCATGTTGTCTCACTCCCCATAATAGTAGGGCTGGTCTCGAGTTTAGATCTCTGTCTTATGGGGATAATGTAACTCTCCGGTCATTGCTTGGTGTCACTGATCATTTTGGCCTGTTTTCTGAAATATTTGCTGTCTTTGTATTTTTGATGTGATTTATTTCCCTCCCTGCCTTTCTCTTTCAGGTATTATCTGAATTAGACATTGTGGTTCCTCTTCAGTTGCTAATCAGTATGTTTTCTGATGGGGTTAATTCTGTGAAAGAGCTGGCAAATCAGAGAAAATCAAGAGTCACAGAGTTGACTGGGAATCTTGCAGCTCGAAGGGTAATTCATGATCAGTTACTTTTTAATAATCAGAGACATGCTCTTGGAACTATTTGTCTTTTTGGTAGTCCATGGTATCCCTATCAATATGCGGAGTGACCACATTTTAGATTGAATTGAATTGTTTTAAATGGCAATGTATTTGTATGTATGTAATTTGGTGTTTAAGTTTTTAATAATGTTGTTGTAACAGGTTTTAATTTTTAACAGGCGAAGACGGAGATCTTGTGGCTGGGCCGCCCCGGGGGAGATTCAGCTGCCTACAATTGACGGCGTGGCACTATGCCCGCAGTTGTTAGTTAAGAGCCTTGGGGTCCGGCTGGACCCCCAGCTGTCTATGGAGGCACAAATTGCTTGTGCCTGCAAGACAGCCTTCTACCATCTGTGGCAAGTGAAACGCCTGGCTCCCTACCTCTCCCGCTGCGACCTGGCCACAGTGATCCAAGCCACGGTCATCTCGAGGCTCGATTACTGTAACACGCTGTACATTGGCCTACCTTTGTCGGCGATCCGGAAACTTAAACTGGTGCAGAACGCGGCAGCCCGCCTGCTACTGGGAGCCACCAGAACATCCCATAGAACACCTCTCCTGCGCGAACTGCACTGGTTACCAATTGAATTCCGGGTCTCCTTCAAAGTGTTAGTTTTGACTTTCAAGGCCTTACATGGTTTGGGGCCAGTGTACTTGAAGGAGCAGCTTACCCCATACGTGCCCAGAAGATCACTGCGTTCAGAGGGTCTTAACATGCTTGAGGTCCCAGGCCTGAAATTTTATAGACTGTCCAGCAAATGGCAGAGAGCGTTCTCGGTGGCTGCCCCAGTCCTGTGGAACTCGCTTCCGGCCGAGACGCGGGCCCTGCGGGACCTGATGGCCTTCCGCAGGTCTTGCAAGACCTGGCTGTTCAGGCAAGCACTTGGTGACTGACCGATGCCTGAACTCCCTTGCCCAGCCATGCTGCCACTGTTTTTAACACATATTAGCCTTGTCCTGATTCATGTGATTTTATGTGATTTTATGTGATTTTATGTGAATGTAATTGGTTGGGATTGTTTTATCGTATTTTATGTTGTTTTTACATCTTGATGTGTTTTTATATGTTTTTATATGTTGAAAACCGCCCTGAGCCTCGGGAAGGGCGGGTTAGTAAATCGAAATAATAAATAAATGAATAAATTTGTATAGCATTGAGTTATTGCTGTAAGCTGGTCTGAGTCCCTCTATAGAGGTGAGAAGGTCGGGGTACACAAATTTTAAATAAATAATAAATAATAATAATTTGTTTTTTTTGTAGGTGAGCATTGCTTCTGATCCAGGACGTCGAGTGCAGCATAATACACTGAGCCCGTTCCCAAGTCCATTTCAGAGCCCTTTTCGCAGCCCCATGCGCAGTCCCTTCCGTAGCCCTTTCAAAAACTTCGGAAACCTTGGAGGAGGAGGCGGCGGCGGTGGTGGTGGAGGAGGCAGGACCATTGACTTTGATTGTGATGATGATGAAATGAACTTGAACTGCTTCATCCTGATGTTTGACCTCATCTTGAAACAGGTGACAATACAATAAAGAATTCTGGCATTTTAAACTGGGGCAGAAAGAGTACGCATATTGACCACGAAGTATATGCTTCACATATCACTTTACTTTCTTAGTGAAACACGTGAAGTTGCCAGCTTGCAAATAGGAGAACTTAAGAGAAGTATGAGGAAAGGTATCACAGGAATATAAAAAATACAGGTTGAGTATCCTTTACCTGGAATTTCGAAAACCAAAGTACTCCAAAATTGCAGATAGTCCGAAAAGGAGGCTGAGCTAGTTATACCATTGTTTTCTCATGGTTCCTTGTACATTTTGGAAAATGTGACTCTCCAAAACCACTTGGAAAATGGGACTCATAACCTTTTTGGAAAACTACTGGTCAAAGGAAAGGCATGACCTTGTTAGAAGTCACAACCTTTCTGAAACATGGCATTTACCAGCATTCATTCAAGGCAATTAGGCCTCTCAGTTGTATTTGAATTGCTAGGGACAAAGACATACCAATGCAGAAAAACATATATATTCAGCAGAGTCTCAGAATTGTTCTTTGAAGTTGCCCAAAAAATCTACTCTCCCTTAAAATATATTTGCCTTTAAATCATTATCTCAAGAGACAAAATAAACAGTCTTTAAAAGTAACATAGTTGGTTTACTCACAAAACTTCATGTATACAGCATACAGGCACATTTCTTATTGATCCAGTTACAAAAGGATTTTGTAGTAGTTTCTCTGTGTGGGTAACACAGCGCATCTTCCATAGAAACAATACTCCATAGTCCAAAGCATCTCTTTGTTCTGAGAGTCTAATAAGTCTCTAAACATACATCTTGCTGAAGTCTAACCTGAACTGGTCCTGCATTGAAATCTAAAGTGTATTGTTCCTGTGTGTTTTCTGGGGTGAGTGTCCAGGCGTTCTCTAGGGAATAGCCCCCAGACCCCTTAGAAAAGTAATAAAAACTTACCCATCCTCCATTACAAGCATCAGCTGGCTCTCCCGATGTGTAAAAATGATGCACCAGGAGAGCAGGGGGAAGGGGGGAAGCGATTTTCCTCCCTCCTCCCCTGCTCTCCTGGCATTTCTACATGCCGGGAAAGCTGGCCGACGCTTGTAATGGAGGACGGGTAAGTTTTTATTACTTTTCTAAAGGGCTTGGGGGAGGGGGGGTATTCCCATAGTTTACCGACCTTATTTAGCCTGGTAAACTGTGGGAATGGTATCTGGACTGTACTCCAGACACCGGAAATAGTGTATTTATCCCATGTATTCCAACAAGGCGCGGAATAAATGCACTAACAAATTAATTTTTCCTGGTTTGCAGCGAATTAATGCGGAACTGCCCAGAAAATTGTCTGGACAGCCAGCTTTTTATTGTGGAAGTTTCCTCAATAAAGAGGCTGTCTGGATGGGCCCATGGTCTGCACCCCCTCCCACAACAAAGAGGTTAAGTAAAATTGCAAACCAATATACACATACAATACAGTAAGCAATTATATACATAACAAATAACTACTGGAGGCTTGAGAAGGTTGCTATTTCCAACAGTACACAACCTTTGTTTCATGTACGAAATCATTAAAATGAATTGTCTAAAATGAGGATCAGAAAAAGGCAGTGAAATTCGAAGGCATCAGTGTACTGGGCATATTTGCTACTGCCTTTCCCATATTGCAGCTGAGCTTGGAGACCGAGCAGAGAAGGCTGGATACCGAATAATGGCAGCCTTACATTCACTAATGAAACCGTCTAAGGTGATTTCTTCTAAAAGAAATTTGGAAGGAAATCTGCATGCTCTTAAACAGCTAAACAAACTCTATGGCTTAAATTAATTCTCAACTGCTTATAGTGAAGGAACATAGTCTCCATCAGAGCAATAAAGATTATGACTCTATAAAGTGATAATTACGATTTGAAGACATAGAAGATTACAAGAATAGTGGCAATGAACAAATTATGTTGCACTGTATTACGTGATTACAATGTTTATAATGTACGGCACCAAAAATTCAAGTTATTCCTGGATCTGAAATATAATCTTATGATACCTGGTTCTGAAGACTAACTAACATGAACATCAAACATTCAGCAAGGAGAGAGCCATTGGCATTTTGGTATTTAAGAGCATGTTGTTTCTGTCCACAATTCTCTTAAAAGAACCGTTGCGTGTGCAAGGGTGACACACCTCGCGCCATGGACAATAACACAGACACAAGTGGTTGGATGAAAATGGCCACAACTCATTTATTGAAAACAGGAACAAAGGGTTGGCGGCCACGTATGGGTCCTGGATCAGGGTTGTACAGCCCCCACGAATGTCCAAAGGCATATGCAAGCCTGGGGTGCGAGCGGCCCAGTGCCTGTCCACGGAAACTCAGCACCCCAGGGTGTCTGAGCGTTATCCCCCTTACAACCAAGAAGCGATAAGTCAGCCTGATCCAGGGTCCATGCCACACGCCTGACCTCCACGTGCAGCCTGGGCAGCCCCGGGCGGCCTTAAATAGGCTGCCCAGGTGGAAGTGCAGGCCAGCCGGCGCAAAGGGGGCGGAGCGGGGCCAGCCCCATCATTGGCCGGCTGGCATTTGGTGGCGGGAAACCTTCCCGCCACCTCAGGGGCTTCTGGGAAGGAGAAGCTCCTGCATCTCTCTGCAAGATGGCGGCGAGGGCAATCCTGCCCTGCAACCCGCTCGGGCGGTGAGTTGGCCAAGCACATTAATCTTAGAAGACTGTACCCTATCAATATTATTATGTGCTAGACATTTTTGTTCAACTCTGTCTTCATTGTTTTTCAGATGGAACTGCAAGACGATGGCATTACTTTAGGCTTGGAGAACAGCATCTCCAAGGACATCATTTCTATCATCAGCAATGTGTTCCAGGCCCCCTGGGGGGGCTCTCACACCTGCCAAAAAGATGAGAAAGCAACCGAATGTAGCCTCTGCCAGTCTAGTATTTTGTGCTATCAGTTGGCTTGTGAGTTATTGGAAAGGCTAGCCCCCAAAGAAGAAATCAGACTAGTGGTAAGCAAGGGTGAAGTTTGGGGATACGGTACAACAATATCACACTCAATAGAGGAGGCATGACAGAGGTGGAAAAAATTGTGCATGATGTACAGAAAATGTATAGGGAACATTTTTTTTAAAGAAATCATTTTTTCATAATACCAAAACTTGGGATGATCTCATAAAGCTGAGTAGGGTATGTTAGACCCAAGAAGATGTGAATGTGGGCACCAGGGGATCATCTTTGCTCTTTGTTGTATCCTAAAGGAACCTACAGACAACCTGGAGGACAGCCTTCTGTATTCCAGACCTGAGTTTATTATAGGAACTGAAGGTGAAGGAGAGAACAAACCAGACACCAATCATGGAGAAAACCCAGGAAATCATACAGAGACCACAGAAAATACAGGTGAGGACAAATCTACTCTTTCCCATTGTTACTCCCCTGCCTTGTGCTAATGGAGTTTGTGGGGTAGAAAGGACTATTTGAACTGTAGAAATAATTAATGGAGGCACTACAGTAGAGTCTCACTTATCCAACCTTCACTCATTCAACGTTCTGTATTATCCAACGCAGTCTGCCTCCTGCCTGGATACACAGCTGTTTCAATACATTGCTATGTTTTGGTGCTACATTAGCTAATACAGTAATTAATTCATAACGTTACCATGTATTTGTGCCTAATTTGTAAAATCATAATGTGATTGGACATTTAATAGGTTTTTCCTTAATCCTTCCTTATTATCCAACATTTTCGCTTATCCAATATTCTGCCGGCCCGTTTATGTTGGATAAGCGAGACTCATTTATTTATTTATTTATTTATTTATGACATTTATATGCCACCCTTCTCACCCCAAAGGGGACTGAGCAGTTTACAAGTCACATGTACATACAGCATACTACATTATTAGCATAGTACTAATACACAAGTCATAATATATTGTTGCTGGGGGAGGGGCTCTGATGTCAGAGGAGATAAGATGGAACTGTCTTCCTGGCTCTACTGTATTTTGTTTGATATGCTAGTTGATAGAAATATCTCATTTCTTCACATAATACCCTTTTAGTGTTAGCAAATTCCTAGTGATAGGTTAACATAGAAACCGACACTGCTGTCAGTGTGGTAGCACTTGAACGATTACAGAATTCCAGTGTGTTATATAGTCAGTCCCCCATATCCACAGATTCTGCATCTGTATTTGCTCTCTGCGAGCGATGTTGTAAACCGCTCCGAGCCATTGGGAGTGGCGGTCTACAAATCCAAATAATAAATAAATAAATAAATAAATCAACAGATTCCACTATCAATGGCTTCAAAATATTTTTTAAAAAATATAAAAAAAGCAAACCTTGAATTTTCCATTTTATATAAGGGACATTATTTTACTATGCTATTGTATATGATAGGACTTGAGCATCCACAGATTTTTGGTATCCGTGTGTGTATCTAGGAACCAAATCCCAGTACCCCTTCATATGTGGATGGTTGATGCAAGCAAGCAATTGGCAATCCATTAAAGTAGTATAAAATTTCATGAAGTGTGAAGTCATGTCCCCTTGACATGTAACAAAATGCCATTGCAAGGAAGAGTGTGGTGGAAGCACCTTCTTTGGAAACTTTTAAACAGAGGCTGGATGGCCGTCTGCCAGGGATACTTTGTGCTTTTCCTACAAAGCAGGGGGTTGGACTAGATGGCCCATGTGGTCTCTTCAAACTCTATTATTCTATGATTCTATGATAACAAAACATCATGTAACTATATTTTTTACATTCTTAAGATATTTTAGCAATCATGGGAATGGCATAAATGTTTCAATACACCCAGAATTTAAAAACATAGGAACCATGAATGTCTTCTTTCCATTTATCTTACAAAAAGTTTGTGATCCTTTCATTTTTTGCTTTTTTAGCTGTCATCAAAAATGACACAGAGAGGAAATTCTGTTACCAGCAGCTTCCGGTGACACTGAAGCTCATCTATACAATTTTGCAGGTGACTTTTACATTAAAATATGTTTATGGATTTTATTCTGCAATAGATGATACTCTTGATGAAGCACTAGCTTTTAATTGTAATTTCAGGGACTGTTAATGTGTGGAACTCATTTTGTTTGATCATCTTGGCAACTGTGGGGGAAAAACATATAATTCAGAAAGAGGTGACTTACCATATACAGAGCTTAAACCACCTCAGTCTCACTTGTTTTTTTTGGTTTTTTTGTTAAAGCTGGTACATGTTTTGCTGTATGTCTGCTCTTACACAGAATTTATAGTACTACCTGTGGTGGGCTAAATGGTTTATCTTGGAATATACGTAAGACTAACAGCATGGGGTCCGATTTGTTTCTCTATTTGACCCAGGAAATGGCACGATTTGAAGAGCCAGATATTTTGTTTAACATGCTTAACTGCTTGAAGATACTCTGTCTCCATGGGGAGTGCTTATACATTGCCAAGAAGGACAATCTACAGTTCTTAGCCCATATTCAGGACCATATGCTGATTGCCAGGTAAGCTCTCACTTATTCAAAATAACATTTCAAATAATATAAAGCCAGTGCAGCCTTGCAGGCCAGGAGCTTCCTCTCTCCTACAGCTTTCTCAAGTTGCCTGTTGACTTATGGCGACCCCATGAATTTTATAGGGTTTCCTTAGCCAGGAATATTCAGGGGCATTTATGCTAGTTCCTTCCTTTAAAGTAGCTTACAGCAACTGGTATCTATTGGTAGTCTCCCATCTAAGTACTATCTGGGAATGAGACTGGGTAACATGTTGGTGTAATGTAAATCATGCGTAGTTCATGTTTTGTCAGTTCACACACTGTCTTGCCAGAGAAAGAAAATATGCCATGCAGATGATCAGTAAAGAACAAGTAGTTTACTCTTCGTAAAGCAAAACAACATATTTACAACCATGAGACCAGTTGCATTGCCTCATACAATGTCCTTTTAGATAGATATAAATGCCAATGGTATTTTGGTATCCATGTGGAAAATCTCCTTCTAGCAGCCCATGAAGCAAGAACTGTCTCTCTGCAAGCACTTGCATAGCTTGAGCCTGAATATGAAACTGTTGCCATATTCAGTAAGGCGATGGAACTGTAAGAACCCAGCTCCATTGCCTAGCCTGAAACTCGACCAGTTCAAGGCCCTGAATTCAGAGGAGATTAATCAAATCCTGGCGCGGCAAGGGCAACCACCTGCTCTACAGACCCGTGCCCGTCCCATCTGATTAAGTCCTGTGCGGGGAGATTCTCGGCCACTCTGACAGGGTTGATAAATCACTCATTGGAGCTGGGAGTTTTTCCCGATGCGCTGAAGGAGGCTAGAGTCCGCCCGCTGCTGAAGAAGGCGAATCTGGATCCAGCGGCGCCGGCGAACTACCGTCCGGTCTCAAATCTACCCTTCCTCGGGAAACTGATTGAACGGGCAGCAGCGATCCAATAACAGGAATTCCTGGAAACCTCAGGAAGCCTGGACCCCTGCCAATTGGGTTTCCGCGCCGGACATGGGACCGAGACCGTTCTGGTGGCCATTACGGACGACATCCGCCGCCAATTGGAGAAGGGAGGTTCAGCTATCCTGGTGCTGCTTGACCTCACCGCGGCGTTCGACACGGTGGACCATGACTTGCTGTTGCGGCGACTATCAGCCATTGGGATTCAAGGCACAGCTTTGGCCTGGTTCGATTCCTTCCTGCGGGGCCGCTCGCAGCGTGTTGAGTGGCGAGGCCAAGCGTCCAAGAAATCCACCATGGACTGTGGAGTCCCCCAAGGTGCCATTTTGTCACCAACGCTTTTTAACATCTACGTCCAACCCTTGGCAAGCATAGCCAGAAGTTTTGGATTTGGGTGCTACCAATATGCAGATGACACCCAGCTTCTGCTGAAGCTTGAGCCAGGCGTAACATCGGTGCCTGAGAATTTCAGACAAGGACTAGAGGCAGTGACCAGATGGCTCCGCTCATACAAACTCAAGATCAATCCATCAAAGACTGAGATTCTATGGCCGGGACGCCCAGAGCCACCCATTCCGCTGCCTCTCTTTGAGGGAGAGCCGCTGATCCCGGCCCGTCGGTGAAGAGTCTCGGTGTGATACTAGACTCGAGACTCTCACTGGAGGCCCAGGTTGCTGCGACAAGTAAGGGAGCTTTCTTCCACCTACGCCAGGCACGTCAACTGGCACCTTACCTTCCATCAGATGCGCTGGCTACGGTGGTCCATGCCACAGTGACATCACGGCTGGACTACTGTAATGCCTTGTACGTGGGGTTGCCGCAGTCAACCACTCGCAAAATCCAGCTAGTGCAGAATGCAGCCGTCAGACTCCTCACCGGGACACCACTGAGATGCCATATCGCGCCATCTCTACAGCGCCTGCACTGGCTGCCAGTCAAGCTCAGAGCCATCCACAAGATCTTGTCGCTTACCTTTAAGGCCCTCCATGGTGCCGGCCCAGCTTATTTAAAAGACCGCTTGTCCGAACCAGCTCATTTAAGGTCGCCGCGTTCAGGAAACAGGGACCTTCTCCGCATCCCAGGTGTGAGTGAGGCCCGCCTCGACACCACGAGACGGAGAGCCTTTTCCATTGCGGCCCCTGTTCTTTGGAACTTGATGCCGGCGGATCAGAGAGCTATCCGGGACATGCCCCAGTTCCTGACCGCATTGAAGACCTGGCTCTTCCGAAAGGCTTACGGCTAAGGACACCCTCCAGACTTAGCCTGAGTTACTGGAACTATTTTAATTAATTTTCCTATTCTTTTAGCTTTTAACTATTGAACTTTTTTTATGTGTTTTATGTGTAAGTCGCCCGGAGCACTGACGTGGAGGGCGACTCATAAATAATAAAATCAATCAATCAATCAATCAATCAAAAATTCCCAGGCTCAGCTAGCTCCCTGGGCATTGTTCTGAATCAGCCTGTGATTGTGTTTCAGGATCATGATGCTTTGGATGTGGGAAATGAGGGTTGGTCAATGATTTCATGATGCTTCTGATGTGGGAAATGATGGTTTGGTCAATGATTTTCAACAGGCAGACAATGACAGAGAGGCTTCAGTGCAAAGAGCATTTTCTCATGAGAATATTCCTGTTGAGCAGAGAGATGATGGGTTACTCCCTATCTCTGTGAGTCCTCAAGATTTGGGTTTGGAAAACAATCTGACACCTGGGAAAGTTCATGAGCAGACAGATAACAAGTGGCAAAACAGGAGGTTGGAAGTTTGCCAGGACAGACAGCAAGCCCAAAGTTTAAGGTGCTCCGAAAGAATTGGTCAGATTAGGGCCAAGAGTGGGCGAAAACAAAACCAATTTTTGAGTTTTGGAGTGTAAGGTGCCTCAAAGGAAAAACCTTTCAGATCAGGCATTGTTCGGAATCAAGCTTCATGTGCCTTGGTATTCTTGTTCAAGGGGTCTTGTTTTTGTAGATTTCTAGCCTTTGTGGATATTGACTAACATTGCTGGTTTGTCTTTGCAAGTTTTTAAAAAATACCTTTTATGGACATTTTTTCTGTTATTGCAATTTTACTAAATTTTCACTTTTTACAAGCATTTATTTCTACTGACTGTTTTATTTAGCTTTGATAAAAGGATTGGATTTTTCACTCATTGTGAGGTGTGTTTTTAATCAGCGGGCTTTTTCCTGTCTGAGGTGCAACAGGTGTGGCCCAACCAATCAGCTTTGTGCCTTGCATTTTAAAGTTAACAATACACATTAATTGATTTCTTACATGTCCTAACATAACTTTCAAGATAAAATGAGGTTTGGTGCTTTTAGAGCAGGCTGTTAGGAATTGTGGGAGTTGAAGTCCAATACACCTGAAGGGCCAAAGTTTGCCCATGCCTGTTTTAGAATACTTAGCCCCTTTGCAAACTAAAGTCAGCATTAAAGTTTATTGTGATAGAATATAATCTGCACTGAAAGTTGATTGTGATGTTCAATCTCTCGGCATTACTTCGCGAACGAAGATTCTTAGGAAGGACTCATCTCACGCTTTTTACAAGCGCATTGATGACTAAAAAGGCCAATCTGAGATAGGCAAGTTTGGTTGCAGAAAGCACAGCAGAAAGTCTCCTTGGGTGATGTTGTTTCCAAGTTGCGGTTCTTTCTGCGTTGTCGTTTCTCTTCGAGACCCATTCAGCGTGTCTTCTTGAAAGAGGCATTGTGGATAGTGCATCTCCATGCCTCCCGATGTGAGGCCAGGGTGGACCATTTTTGGTGATCAATCTGGCTGAGCCTGAGATGCTGTTTCAGGGAGTCCTTATATCTCTTTTTGGGGTGCCTCTCTTGCGCTGACCCGTGGTGAGTTCACCATAGAGTAGTATCTTTGGGAGTTGGCGGTCCTCCATCCTAGAGGCATCCCCTGCCCAGCGCAGCTGTGTTCTCAATAGCATGGCCTCAATGCTGGTGATCCCTGCTTGCTCAAGGACAGCAACATTCGTCACATAGTCAGTCCAATGTATATTTAGGATTGTGCGAAGACAGCGCTGATGAAAGCGTTCGAGGAGTCGTAGGTGTTGGCGATAGGTGACCCATGTTTCAGACCCATATAGGAGAATAGACAGTATGATAGCTCTGTACACACTGATTTTGATGCTTTGCCTCAGGTGCTTGTTGCTCCAGACTCTTTTGTGAAGCCTTCCAAATGCATTATATGCCTTTGCTAATCTTTGCTAATGTTCAATACACATGGTGTAAATAGGCTTTCCTTTATCTTCCCTCCCTCTTCGCTGGTTCCAGCTTATGGCGAGTTGTCAAATCAGAGTTTTCCCAGCTCTCTTCTCTAGCAGTGCCCCTTCTTCTCCACGCTCTATCACTTCCACATGGAGCTGATATCTTCTGGACAATCATCAATAGCAATTTCAATAGTAAAGACTGGAAGATTAGGTTTGAAGCAGGTATGTCTTATTTTTTTAACATGTCATTCATTTGTTTTAAAACAGGGGCCCTCAAACGTTTTAAACAGAGGGCCAGTTCCTGGTCCTACAAACCATTGGAGGACCACACTACAGTTTGAAGAAAACATGAACAAATTCCTATGCATACTGCACATATCTTATTTGTAGTGCAAAGAAACATGAAAGAACAATACAATATTTAAAATGAAGGCTAATTTTAACTAACATAAACTTACCAGTATTTCAATGGAAAGTGTAGAACAGCTTTTGGTTGATGAGATAGTAAATTTATTTACTACATTTATACCCCGCCCTCTCTCCCGGAAGGGGACTCAGAGCGGCTTACAAGTTATATGTACATACAATGTATTATATTATGAGCATAGCACAATGTTAGCATTATATATTACTATATTGTACTATGTTACTATACTGTAATGTATAATAAATATTATATTGTATTATTAGTGTTATATTGTATTACATTACAATATTATTATCAATATTATATGTATATACAATATATTATAATCATAGCACAATAATTAGGATTGTTGTTGTGTGCCTTCAAGTCATTTGAGACTTAGGCTGACCCTAAGACTAAGGTTTAAGGTGAGGGCCAGGTAAATAACATTGGAGGGCCGCATCCGGCCTGCAGGCCTTTGTCTGGGGACCCCTGCTTTAAAAGGTACACACATATCTTCATGGCTTTTTTAAAAGGGAAAGCAACTCATATCTAACTTCCATAGCTTGTAATTGCTCCATAATTTATGAACAGGCCCAGCCCTCCCATTATTCAGAGTGTGGCAGATTCTGGGAGAAAACAATACATGCAATGCCTGTGTGCTGTGTGGTATAGCTTTCATCCACTGAGCTAACATACCCCTTTAGTTTTGTGTGTGTATGTGTGTGTGTGTATTGAGATGTTGTCTCACCCATCATTATTTCCAGTGACCATCTGTTGGGTTTTTTTGTTCATTTTACAACCACTATTAAAATTTCTGTGTGGTCAAAATAAAATATTTAGCGCAATAGGAAGTGGTGCTAAACTCAAGTCCCTCAAATGTGTTGTTTCACTATGGTTTCCATGACCATTCATCATTGACTATATTGGCTGAGGATGCTGAATGTTACCATCCAGCAACATGTAGAGGGCATGTTTTCCAACCATACAATAAAGATAGCATAAAACCAAACGATTTGAGTCTTCCCTACTATATTAGTCTCACAGAAAGCTTTACAGGGCAACGATATCTGAATTATTATGTTTTCCTTTTTCCTTTTTTCCTTTTGGGAAATGTCTGCATACCACAGTGGAGAAAGTAGCAGTGCTTTGCAGGTTCTTGGATATTCACTCAGTGACCAAAAACCACTTACTGAAGTATTCCTTGGCACACGCCTTCTGCTGTTTTCTGACTGCTGTGGAAGATGTTAATCCTGCGGTGGCCACCAGAGCCGGGCTCTTGCTAGATACCATCAAGAGGCCAGCTTTGCAGGTATGTCAGTGCTGAATAATAAAGTGTGGAGCAAACTTCCTTTTAATTTATCATTATTTTTCTTTGCTGACTTTGTCTTCCAACCCCCCGAAATAACAAGACAGATACAAAATATATGGATTTAAAATTTGGGCAACTTTTATTGATAGTTAACTATTTAACTTGTAACTTAATTAACTTTAGGTGTCAGTTCAACTTGGTGTGTCTTAAGCTGAGGTAGCATCTTCTAAAGCCAACCCCTCCGCTATTCAGGCATAATACCTGGGTCCCCTGGAGATTTAAACCCGGGCAACCCATAAGGGAAACTTCAGGAGAAGTCTCTCTCAACTTTTGAGACCAGACTCTCCCCGCTCCTGGGACATTCTAATTCACCTCACCCCTAACATTAAGCTCTAGGTGAGTGTTTGCATAATGTCCCACACCCTTAAGGGGTGCTTTAAGTCTATACCAACCTTTGAATAATCTATTTATGCTAGGCTAGTTAAAAACCGACCATTCCATCTAGCCCCTAAGTAACAGTATAGGGTAGGCGAAAAAACCCTCCTAGAACATAAGAGGGAAAAATTCCTATCCGGTCCCAAATGGCAACCATTACTATACTGTCCATGGGCGGGAGTGGTGGGCGATGGCTCTTCGCAGAATGAGGGAGAAGGGGCTGGCATCCAATCATGCCTGCCCCACCTCCTCTACCAGAAAGTTCTGCGAAGTCAGCCTATCTCTGATTCGAGGGGAGGAGACAAAATTGCTCCACCCCCCAACTTGTTGGAGGGTGAAATGTATTCTCTGTGGATTTGCAGGTGTCAAAGATGTGGTTCAACTCATTAGCATAAGTCTCCAGAATTTTTTGGGAAAACGGGCAAGATGTAGTTGGGAATAAAATGAGATTAATGACTTGATCACACTAGAGAATAAATCCACTTAAAATCTGGTTACTACTTCCTGCAGAATTCTGGGGTTTGTTGTTTAGGGAGGACCCTTTAATAGCCTCACTAAACTACAAACCCCAGAATTCTGCAGGAGGCAGCAACCAAATTTCAAGTGGATTTATTCTCTAGTGTGATAATCAAACTTACCAGAGGACAGGAGCAAATGCCCTATGAGGAACAGTTGAAATATTTAGCGCCTTTTAACTTGGAAAAAAAGCAAAAGGGAACATGATAGAAGGGCAAAAAGGTATGCATCATGTGGAGAGGGGGCAAGTTTTTACCTTCCTCTCATAATGTTAGAACTTGGTGCCATCCACTGGAATCTAATCCACAGAAGCATTTTGTCAACTCTAACTGAGGCCAGCTCTCAGGGACTCAGGCAGGATTTCTTCCAAGCCTTACTTCAAGATCCCCTTTTCCTAAGTGATCTCTCTAACTAACCTGGCCATTCCGCTTAGCTTCCTAAAGCAAATGAAATTGGGTGTGTTTTGGGATTAGACGCTGATGGAACATAAAGCTACAATTGGATACCCATCCTGGCTATGTATTTCTTCAGTCATTTTGATTTTAGACACAATTGCAGAGGACAGGGTGCAGAGGCATTCCATTGTGTTCATCTCATACATGGGGACTTTCCAGAGGCTCAAAACACAATGGGGATGCCTTATCAAAGAACTACACACAAACACTGAAGGCTGCAACCTTAAACAGTAAAAGGTAACAGCAATAATCAGATAATGTTCCACAGTACAAATTGCAAATTGCTGGATGCAAATAACATGAATCGTATAGACTGTCAGTACCTCCTTAATCATTCATCATGCATTGAACCTAGTCTGTGGATGGGCAATATCCCTGCTAATGCAAAGGTATATGCTAGACAGGAGCAGGCCCCTATGTATGCAATTGTTAAAGTACCACTCAAATGAAAGCAACAGAACATGTAAGCATAGAAATATCGCACACAAGATATTAAGGTACCATTCAAGTGCACACAACAGATAATGCAAATATTATAAATGTTGGCAGGTAATGAAATATGCTCCAGATAGAGAACCGGTCTCTATCTGATCCGTCCCCTGATGTGAATGTAAATAAGTGTATGACTCACATGGAGTACATAATACACAGTTTATAGAGAGGTGCCAGAAGGAGCCGTAAAATCCAAATGGTAAAGAGTCTGAATGAGTTTATGTAGAAATGTTCAAAGTTGCCAAGGCATCATTTGGCCATTGTGAGAACAGAATAGAGGTCTAGATTGGTTTTAGATCTGATGCACCATGGCCCTCTTTATGTTCTGTTGTTGTTGTTGTTGTTGTTGTTGTTGTTGTTAGATATCATCAAGTTGGCTTTGACTGTGGTAGTCTTGTGAATGAGAGACTTCCCTGAGCGCTGGTCCTCAAAAGTCTTGTCAGCTAAGGGCTATGGCTTTCTTGGTCGAATGGTAAACAATCAAGGAACTGTAACTTCTTGAATCATAGTGGTTTCTATTTTCCTACTGCCACTTTTCCCAGTGGATCATGTTGTCTCATATGTCCAACATGGAATAACCTCAGTTTATTTACTGAGAGTTCAGGCTTGCTTTTGAACTTGGACTCATTTATTTGGTTTTTTTTGGGCAGACCATAGTACTGTATTTATAAAATTCTCCTCCAGTGCCATATTTTTGATGAGTTAATTATGTTATTGTCAACTCTCCCCACTGTTTAGTATTGACATCCATATGTAGAAATCATTAATCATATAACTAAAGGTTTCTGACTTTGTTATCTAATTTATTTACAGTATTTCTACTCCATCCTTCTAAAAAACCCCCCCCCCCCCCCCGGGGGGCGGCGGGACGGGACTCAGAGCGGCTTCCAAGGCAGCAGTTAGATGCTGGCAACAATACACAATGTAAAATCGCAAATACAAGCAAAGCTAAAAACATCAACAGTTAAACAATTATCAACAATCAAATTAAATTAAAATTCCGTCTATATCAAGTCCACATCCAATCAATATCTAAGGCTATTTCTTTGTAATAGAGGCTCTTACCCATTTCCTTCACAGTTGCCTTTCCAAGACTTAGCACTATTCTACAGTCACCATTTTGATTATATTACCATCTCTGCATCTATTTTTTGTTCTTTTCCTTTAGGGTCTGTGCCTTTGCCTTGATTTCCAGTTTGACACAGTCGTCAAAGACAGGCCCACAATTCTTAGCAAACTTTTGCTACTTCATTTTCTCAAGCAAGACATTCCTGCATTGAGCTGGGAATTCTTTGTGAATCGGTTTGAGACCCTCTCTCTTGAGGCTCAACTTCACCTGGACTGCAATAAGGAGTTCCCCTTCCCAACAAGTAAGCATTTTTGTAATGTGTTTTATGTCTGAATCCTTCTACTTATGTGTTATAGAAGACATTTTTGCCAATGCGAAAGGGAAAAATATGTTCGTGTTTAGCATCAGAATGCCTACTACATTCTACAGTTCACTAATGGGAAATAGTTCTACTCCAGATATAAAAATAGCAGAGTATTGTTGTGTGTGTATGACTGGGTTTGAAATATCCCACCGAATAATACTTTGTTTGTTTAATCCTGTTTGAAAAGCAATCACAGCAGTTCGGACAAACGTTGCCAACCTAAGCGACACAGCAATGTGGAAGATCAAGCGAGCGCGGTTTGCCCGGAATCGCCAGAAAAGTGTGCGCTCACTGAGGGACAGCGTGAAGGGTCCAGTGGAGTCCAAGAGGGCACAGTCTCTCCCAGAAACTTTAACAACCAAAATTCGTTGAGTATTTGACTATTTTTCTTCATTTTCATTTACAAAATGATTCAATGCGGAGATTGTATATAGCACAGTGATTCTGACCAGTAAATAAAATAGTAATTCTGTTACTTGCTTTACTTACAAATTTACATGCTCTGCTGAGTTTTCCCAAAAGATTTGTAACAACTTTTGAGACAGTGGACAAGCTAAATATAAGATACCATATGTCTCTAGTTACTGTTGCTATTTTAGAAATAGGACTTATAACAAAATACACTGTGGAATGCTCTTATTTTATGGCTGGCTGGCTAGCTGGAAACTTGCCCCTTTTCAGGACACTTCATTTCATTCCCCATTGTCTCCTCTATAGCCACTGTACATTTCCAGTCATTATTGGGCCGTTTTAGAGATAATCCTTGTTATTATTTTCTAAATATTTCTTTACAATACTGTTTTGGATGTATGATAAATTGAAAAAGAGAGATTTATGACCTTGTCACACAGCTGCCAAAAGTGTCCCTCATCATTCCACTTCATTGTGGGGCATGGGGGAGCTTCCGTTCCATGCCCTGCATCACTGTGCTCCTCCAGCAGCTGATCCCATGGGGGAAGCGTGGTGCACGCAGCTTCCCCTCATGAAAGTCAATGGCAACATGGGAAGCCTCCCATGTTGCTGTGGCGGCATGACGGTTCTGCCTTCCTTCACCCATTGAGCTGACACAACAGTCTGATGGAATCTAGCCAGCTCCATTGGTGTCCAGGGCTAGATTGGTGTTTGCCACCAATATTGGCCCCTTATGATGAGGTTGTAAGAAAGAGTTGTTGTTGTTGTTGTTGCTGCTGCTGTTGTTTGCCTTCTATGTTTTTCCTGACTTACAATGATTTTAAGATGATTCTATCATGGGTTCATCTTGACAAGATTTGTTCAGGGGAAATTTTGCCTTTTCTTTCTTCTGAGGTTGAGTGAGGGTGACTTGAGCAAGGTCACCCAGTGGGTTTCTATGGCCAAGCAAATCTTGAACTTTGATTTCCCAAAGTCCTAGTCAAAACCCTCAAACCACTGCATTATGTTAGCTCTGTGTTTTAATATATAATATATTGTGGGGATTTTCTCCATGTTGTTTGTCCTTGCAGTCCCTTGTGAATGCACACCAGGTGCTGTGTACAAACTGCAGGAAACTTCCATCTCCTGTTCAAAAAATTTTTGTGGAAGATTTCGCTGGCTATTGATAGAAAAATAATCCAGGACAGTTGTGTGACTTGTAAGACCCACAAATAGCAAAGCAGGGATGGAATTTGAGCCCCAAAGACAAACACAATAACAGAATCATAGCGTTAGAAGGGGCTTCGTGGGTCATTGAGTTCAACCCTCTGCTCAAGAATGGAGCTTAGTAGATCCTTTGGCCAAAGCATTTCACTTGGGAAATATAGTAGAATATAGTAGACCTTCTCCCACCTACATTATATTTCTGTGAGAATTTCCTGGAACTTTGATTTATTTTGAAGATTTGGCTGTGTTTGGGAGAGGCGTCCGGGACTGTGCCTTGATTATCTATCATTGACTCTCCTCGTTTGAGCCCGGGCGTCTTGGCTCGCCGCTTGTGTGAGCTTATTCACCGCCATTATTTCCTAACCTATGATGTTGGTACTTACCTTGTGATATGATATGTATGTTTTGATGCTCTTGTACTCCTGCTATCTTTTCCATTGTATAGTCTTTTGCATGTGGAATAGCGCTCCTTTCTTTCAGGCCGTATGGCCATGTTCCATAAGCATTCTCTCCGGATGTTTTGCCTGCATCTATGGCAGGCATCTTTAGAGGTCGTGAGGTCTGTTGGAAACTAGGAAAATTGGGTTTATATATCTGTGGAATAATGTCCAGAGTGGGAGAAAGAACTCTTGTCTGTTGGAACTAGGTGTGAATGTTTCAATTGACCACTTGGATTAGCATTTAATGACCTAGCAGTTTTCAAGGTGTGGCTTCTTACTGCCTGGGGGCATCCTTTGTTGAGAGGTGATTAGCTGTCCCTGATTGTTTCTTGTCTGGAGTTCCCCTGTCTTTATTTACTGTTATGATTTTATAGCTTTTCTTAACACTGGTAGCCCGATTCCGTTCATTTTCATGGTTTCTTCCTTTCTGTTGAAATTGTCCATATGCTTGTGGATTTCAATGCCTTCTCTGTGTAGTCTGACATGGTAGCTGTTACAGCCATACAACCCGAAAAACTTACAGCAAACCAGTGATTTCAGCCATGAAAGCCTGCAACAACACATTATCCCCAGCAGGTCGTTGTCTAAGCTCTTCTAAAAGATGTCCAGAGAAAGAGACCTCTCCATTTCTCTAGGAAATTGGTTCCATCATCAAATTACATCCACTGTCCAGAAGTCCCTTCCAATGCTCAGTTGAAATCCACTTTCTTGTGACTTCTAAGCATTAGACCTGGCCCTGCACACTGGGGCATCAGAAGATAGGCCTCTCTCCACTCTGCAACAGTCTTTAAGATATTTAAAGAGAGTCACCACACCACCCTCCAGTACTCTCTTCACTAAGCTGAACATGAATCCTCCTCTCAGAGGTTGGATGTGGCAGTTTCTTGCATGCAAAGTATAGAAAGAGGATGCTGCTTTATGCCGAATCAGATTCTAGACCCGTTGAGGCCAGCGTAATCAACTCAGACTTCTATAGCTTTCCCTAAAACTCCTTTATGCTCTTCTATTCCAGTACCCTGCTTGTCTTCCAATGTCAGCTAAGATTAGATATGTTTCAGACAGGATGAATAACATACACCGAAAGTACAATATCAGTCTTTGGTGTAATATTAATGTTTCTCTCCCCCCCCCCCTTCCCATTTTCCTTTTATTTTAGCAGCAAGGCTAACTAGACATGAGCAGTCTGCTCCGGCACTTGGTGGGACACCAGAGCAAACACAAGGTAAATTCTATATTTGCACACTGGTTGCAAAACTGGTTATACAGCAGGAAGAAGTTGATTTTGCAGATGTTTGAGGAATAAATATTTGGATTGGTACACAGCACTGGCTGTGGCACAGCTAGCTGTGAGTCAGCTGTGTTAAGATCACTATTGACCGAAAGGTCATGAGTTTGAAGCCAACCCAGGTCAGAGTGAGCTTCCGAGCCTTGTGTAGCTTGCTGTCGACCTTTCCAGCACGAAAGACAGTTGCATTTGTCAAGTAGGAAATTTAGGTACTCTTATGCGGGCAGGCTAATTTACCTAATTTACAACGCCATAAAAATCTCCAGCAAGCATTCAAAGAATGAGGAAGTACTTCCTCAGTTTCCCAAATGGACAATGAAGTGACAGCTCCTCTGGTGGGCAGAATACCCTCATGAAAGCTGGAAAGCTAAATAGCCTCTGTGTGCCTGTCTGTATATATGTTGCGTGTCTATGGCATTGAATGTTTGCCATGTACAGTATATGTACATTGTAATGCATCCGGAGTCCCTTGTGGGGTGAGAAGGGCAGAATATAAATACTGTAAACAAACAAACTTAGGCCCCCCTCCATACAGCCATATATCAAGGCAGAAAATCAAGGCAGAAAATCCCACAATATCTGCTTTGTACTGGGTTATCCGAGTCCACACTGCTGTATATTCCAGTTCAAAGCAGAAAATGTGGGATTTTATTCAGCTGTGTGTATGTAAGGGACCCCTAAAACATGAAGGTGGGGACTGCTGCTCCCAGAATCCCCCCTAGGAAGCATGTATTGTACTTCTACTAATGAGTCCCATAATATTTTGCCTATCCAAATTACATTTTGGGCTACCGTTCCCAGAATCGCCTCCAGAAGGTGTGGCACTGGGCATGTAGTAATATTTTGCTTAGCCAAACTGGAGTGGCAGCCAGCATTATCTAAATGAGTGTTGCCAATAATGCAAGCTTGGAGAGGAAAGTAGTGTAGAGTAGTAGTGAGTGAAAGATTCAGTGCATACCAGCTTTTTAATGAAAACATTGGTAGAATATAGAGGTAAATGAATTTAACAGATATTAGGATTTTAAAGCATTTTCTCTATGCTGTTACATTTAGTGTAATGCTATGTTTTGGGATCAAAGGCTTGTCAGAATAATCAATGTGTGTGTCAGATCAGCTTTAGCAGAAACTATAATTTATTATCCTGCTGCTGTTTGAGATAGCACGATGAACAGGCATCCCCGAAGGCTGCATTTTAATTATGAAGCAAATAGTTCAATTAATGTCTGCACTGAATGTAATGCCATGACAATCTTTGCCGACACTTAAGCTTTCATCTTCCCCTTGTTGGCCTCTGATCTTTTGTTTTGAAAGCAAGAGTCTGATTTTGTTTAAGTGAAATTTATTTTATTTATTTACATCATTTATATTCCGCAGCGGACTCAGGGCGGATCATAATGCACATATACAGGCAACATTCAATGCCATAGAAATACAACATATATAGACAGGCACTCAGAGGCAATTTAACATTCCAGCTTCTGGCCACCAGGGGGAGCTGTCACATTCCTTCATTCTTTTTCATACTTCCTGGAGATTTTATGGCCTCATAAATCAGTTAAATTAGCCTCCCCACAAGGTGGTACCTAAATTTCCTACTTGACAGATGCAACTGTCTTTCGGGTTGCAAAGGTTGACAACGAGCTACACAATTTGGTCAAGAGCTCACCCTGACCCAGGCAGGCCTCGAACTCATGACCTTCTGGTCAGTAGAGATCTTATGCAGCTGACTCCCAGCCAGCTGCGCCACAGTCCTGGTGAAATGAGTATACATCTTAATTAAAGAGAGGTTCTGAAAAATAGTTGTAGTTAAAGATATGTCATCTTAAGAAAGTTTACCAGAAGAAAGTTTCCCTAAAGCAAATCCATGCCTGTCTGCTGTGAGCCCTGCTGATGCCTGCTTTCTCTACTCAAACTGATCAAAGTGGGATTTGGGGTCAGTTAGGGTTCGATTTCAGTCTCTCTAAGGGAATTTCTATTCAAAATTCTTGGGAATCCTACATTTCCTTAAGTATGCAGGAGCAGGCAGTGAATTTGGAGATGCTGGCCATTACCAGTTAGTTGGAGAAATATACCTGGGCCCATCACAACAACATATCTTATAGAACTTCAATATGCTGATGATAATGTAATCTGTGCTCATCCAGAATCTGTGCTCATCCAGCCACTCTAAATGCCTTTGCAGAAGCATACGGAAACCTTGGCCTCTCACTGTACGTTGAGAAAACCAAAGTGCTCTTTCAGCAGGCACCAATCCCTTCACAATGCCAGAAATACAGTGTAATGGTGTCATGTTAGAAAATGTTGGACATTTCCGCTACCTTGGTTGCCACCTCTCCACAAAAGTCAACATTGACCCTGAAATACAACACCGTTTGAGCTCTGCGAGTGCAGCATTTTTCTGAAAGAAGGTGAGAGTGTTCAAGGTGCTTGTTTGTAAAGCTGTTGTCCTCCCAACTCTGTTATGTGCCTGCAAAAAGAGGACTGTCTACAGACGTCACATTCAACTTCTGGGACAATTCCATCAGCACTGCCTCCGAAATATCCTGCAAATCTCTTGAGAAGACAGGTGGATAAATGTCAGCATGCTGGAAGAAGCCAAGACCACCAGCATTGAAGCGGTGATCCTCCGCCACCAACTTTCCTGGACGTTGTTGGAATGCCTGATCACCACCTTCCAAAGCAGTTACTATACTCCCAACTCAATAGTGGAAAATGAAATGTTGGTGGGCAGGAAAAGAGATTTAAAAATAGGCTTAAAGCTAATCTTAAAAACTGTAGCATAGACATTGAAAACTGGGGAGTTCTGGCCCTTGAGCGTGTTAACTGGAGGTCAGCTGTGACCAACAGTGCTGTGGAATTTGAAGAGGCACAGATGGAGGGAGAAATATGTCAAGAGGAAGGCGTGTCAAGCTAACCCTGACCGGGACTGCCTTCCACCTGGAAATCGATGTCCTCACTGTGGAGGAACATGCAGATCAAGAATAGTGATCAAGAATAGTCACCTACGGACCCACCACCAAGACACAACACTTGGAAGACAATCATACTCGGACACAAATGATAGCTGATGATGATGATATCCAGTAAAGAAGGAGCCACTTTTTTCGCTGAGTTACTTGGGTACACAAGGCAAGCTAGAATCTAATTGTTCATCTATGGCAGTGGTCCCCAAACTTTTTCTGCCTATTGCCCCTTTTCCAGAAAAAAATTACTCGCCGCCCCCCTAGAAAATATTTTTTTAAAATTTTAATCGCAATTGAACAGAAAGATATATGTCTTAATATTTCTACCTATTTTTGTAAAATATAATAAAGTTGTAAATTAGAAACATTGAAGTTTGAAATTATGAAACTATTTATTGAACTTAGAATAGAAAGGTAATACAAAAAAAGTTAAACCATTCGAAAGCATCTTAATGAGAAGGATGGACCTGGTATGCTGCTACCAATCTAGTCATCCTCGGCTCTATTTTCATCAGCAGTAATCTCAAATCATCGCGATTGACTATTTGCAATCCAATCGGTTTCTTTTTTTGTTAATAAATTGGTTACCGCACTGAGCCCATGTTCCACTAAATATGTTGAAGGACATTATTATTATTGTTATAAGACTCAACCAGTTGGAAGGGAACCCCAAAGGTATTATTATTATCCCTTGCTTGGCGAGAGGAGGAGGAGGGAGCAGGAGGAGGGAAGAAGAGAGAGAGACAGACACAGAGATGGATGGTAGCCTGTCGCCTGGGTCACCCCACTGCCCCCTTACAGGGGTTCAGCACCCCCCAAATTCTCCTGAGCCTTCCAACGCCCCCCTAGATTGCCCTACCGCCCACCAGGGGGTGGTACCGCCCACTTTGGGAACCACTGATCTATGGCTATAAGGACAAAGCTGTGATTGTTTTTGCGTATCTGTGATTCATGGTATACAAGGAGGTACAAATCCCTTCTTTCACAACTGTCCCCAAAATACACATAAAAGCGTAATCATGCCTAGGTGTGTCACCAGAACCCTCCATCTTGTACCATAAGAACATAAGAAGGGGAATCGGACCTCAGCCCATCTAGTCCAGCATTCTCCTCCCATCTTGCACTGGGAGGAAAGGGTGTTACAAGCTGTTAGATGAAGTCAAGAGCATGGCGGAAAAGAAAGGGGCATAAGAGTTCTGGCCAACGAGTGACCATCTGTGTATAAGTTGTATATGAACCATAAATGAATTTTGCACTTAGTCTTGAGTTACATATACAAGATCTCCCATTATGTACATGCAAGTATTCCAAAATCTGAAAAAATCAGCAACACGAAACACTTCTGGTCCCAAATATTTCAGATCATGGATACTCAACCTATAGCGGATTTCTTGCACCAGCAGGGATCTGAATTAGATGTTCTTTGATGTTCTTTCTGATGCTATGACTTTATAAGCCTCTTTTAAAAAAGATATGTCAAGTCTCTTTTTAAAGGCCTGTTTTACCTGGTTTTTAACTGTCCATTTATAATGACTTCCTTTTTCATGGTAATAGGACAACCTTCTCCAGAGAATGATAACACCATTAAGGACCTTCTTCCAGAGGATGCTGGCATTGACCATCAGACTGTTCACCAACTGATTACTGTGCTAATGAAGTTCATGGCAAAGGATGAGAGTAGTGCAGAGTCAGATATCAGCAGTGCTAAAGCCTTCAACACAGTCAAGCGCCATTTATACGTCTTGCTGGGCTATGACCAACAGGAAGGATGTTTCATGATTGCACCTCAAAAAATGCGCATTTCGACATGCTTCAATGCTTTTATTGCAGGGATTGCTCAAGTAAGTCCATTTTATGGTCTCGTTTGTGATGCAAGCTATCAAATTATGCATTCACATCTTTGCTGTTTAGATTGCAGCCTCAGAAAAATATTATACCTACCTACAGCTGAGAAGGTTTAATGGTATATGGAATTTGTCTATGGAAAAGAAATTGATAGGTGCTTGGTTTTTTAAACCTTGTGATCTCTCCTTTGGGGATTTCCAGGCAGCAGGTTTAAGTCTGTTGCATTATCTTAAAACTAACACATTTTATATGGAAATAGCCGTCCCCTGCCACACGTTGCTGTGACCCAGTCTGTGTAGATGTGTTTGTGTATATGTGTGTATATATATTTGTGTATATGTGTGTTTGCATTTATATATGTGGTTTTACACATGCGTTGTAATGTATTTTTTCCTAATTTTTGGCTTTTAAAGTTTCTGCTGTGTTTTTCAGTGTTTTTATGAGTGATGGTCACTCGATGGCCTGATACGTGTATTGTGTCCAAATTTGGTGTCGGTTCGTCCAGTGGTTTTTGAGTTATGTTAATCCCACAATCGGACATTACATTTTCATTTATATAGATGCTTTTGTGGGCTGCAGCTTCATCTAAAGGCATATATGAAACAATTTTAACCTCTCCAGATCATTTGGGCCTCAATTCCAACATGACCAATGGCGCAAGATTATGGGGAACTACAGTTCAAAATATCTGGAGGACCAAAAAACTGCCTGCTCTTGAGTAACAAAAGGCAACCTGCAGGTCTTCACTCATTTTCAGCAGAGACCTTTTGAAGCAAACAGAGGTTTCAGGAGAGCCCAATCTGTGTAAACCAAAAACAAGAGGTCTGCAGGAGCAGTAAAGCCCAACTTTTGGTGTATTCTTCCCACAACACACTGAGGATTGGGGGCTTTGGCGACACATGGGCAGAGTGATCCATGGGTGGATGATCCTTGAATGTTGTTTGGAGAAGCGCTCGCCTGAGTGTTCCTTTTATATCTTATTTTTCTTCCTTGGAGTCTGCGCTTGGGAGCAATCTTGATGACCACTGTGGATCAAATTAACCTGTGATCTGCCCAACAGTCATCAGCACTTGTCATGGCACTTGTGAGGAGCATCTCGTGGTGGTCTCTGCCACGTATAATTACATAATCTAAGTGGTGCTTTGAACAGGGGTGCTTCCATTATGTCTTAAACTTCCTGATTGAAGAGTGTGTTGGTGATGACAAGGTTGTGTTTCACACATTTGGTGAGAAGTAGTATGTCATTTGAGTTTCTGTTTCCAACTCCACCTTTCCTTATAGCCCCTGGTCACAGGTCAAAATCTCATCCAATTCCTGCATTAAAATCACCCAGAAGGATGATTTTGTCCCCTTTAGTTATCTGATAGGGTGCTGTCCATCTGGCAGTAAACATTTTCGCCAACATCTAGTGTTGGTGTGTAGACACTTATAATAGTTGCCTGCTGGGTTTTGGCAAAATTAATTCAGAGGGTTGAGAGTCATTTGTTGACGCTAATGGGTGCTTCAGAGAGATGCTTCACCAGGATTGTTTCTGATAGCAAAGCCAACTCTATGTATTCTTCTTCAGGCAGTCCCATCCAGAAGAAGGTGTAGCCTCCTTTTTCTTCCTTCAGATGTCCCTCTCCTGCTCTCCGGGTCTCTTGGGTCCCTTCTATACTGCCATATAAAATCCAGATTATTTTATTTGAACTGGATTCTATGTCAGTGTAGACTCATATAATCCAGGTCAAAGCAGATAATATAGATTATCTGCTTTGATAATCTGGATTATATGGCAGTGTAGAAGGGACTTGAAAGTTCTGCTATATTGATGTTAAAGCACCTCATGAAGCACCTTCACACATGTAAAGTTTATACACCAACTGCACCTGTTCCTTGACATGCCAAATCATAAGAACATAAGAACATAAGAAGAGCCATGCTGAATCGGACCTCAGCCCATCTAGTCCAGCATTCTGTATCACACAGTGGCCCCCAGTTGTACATGGGGATCTCGAGCAGAAGTGAGGGCAAAACCCTAACCTGCTCCCGACCCCCCACAGCCAGTACCCAGGGAAATCCTGCCTACCTCAACCAACTCCGAGGTGGCACTTGAATGTCCTTTTCAGTAACTACCGATACACTTGGTATCCATGAATCTGTCTAATCCTGCCTTGAAGTTGTTCAGGCTGACAGCTGTCACAACCTCTTCTGGAAGTGAGTTCCATAACCCAATGACCCTCTGGGTGAAGAAATGTTTCCTTTATTAGTCCTAATTTTCCTACCTTGGAGCTTTAGGGAGTGCCCTCTAGTCCTAGTGTTTTGTGACAAAGAAAATAATTTTTCTTTATTCACCTTTTCTATCCCATGCATGATTTTATACACTTCGATCAAGTCACCTCTTAGACGCCGTCTTTCAAGGCTGAAAAGACCAAGGCGTTGCAACCTGATTTCATAAGGGAGCCGCTCCATCCCTTGGATCATTCTTGTTGCCCTTTTCTGTACCTTTTCCAGTTCCATTGTATCCTTCTTAAGGTGCGGAGACCAAAATTGTACACAGTACTCCAAATGTGGCCTTACCATAGATTTGTAGAGAGGTAATACAACATTTGCTGACCTATTTTCGATTCCCTTTCTGATCATGCCTAGCATAGAATTTGCTTTTTTTCACTGCTGCTGCGCACTGGGTTGACATCTTCATTGAGCTGTCCACCAAAACCCCAAGATCCCTTTCCTGGTTTGTCTCAGAAAGCTTTGACCCCATCAATTTGTAGGTGTAGTTGGGGTTCTTTGCCCCGATGTGCATGACTTTACACTTGTTTAGGTTAAAATGCATTTGCCACTTTGTTGCCCATTCACTCAATTTCGAGAGATCTTTCTGGAGCTCTTTACAATCAGTTTCATTTTTAACTACCCTGAACAATTTAGTGTCATCTGCAAACTTTGCTACCTCAGAATTCACTCCTACATCCAGATCATTAATGAATAGATTAAAAAGTAACGGACCCAAAACTGAACCTTGGGGTACGCCACTTCTCACCTCTTTCCACCCAGAGAAATGTCCGTTTATTACCACCCTTTGTTTCCTACAGTTTAGCCAGGTTCCAATCCAGGACAAGACCTGTCCTCTGATTCCATGGCTGAAGAGCTTATTTAGGAGCCTTTGGTGAGGGACTTTGTCAAAAGCCTTTTGAAAGTCAAGGTAAACAATATCAATTGGGTCTGGCCATGGCAGTCCATAATCAGTTGCATCCCATTTAGAATTACTCTAGCACCCTTTACATTGGGAGCCTTTGAAGAGTATTCGGAAACTTCAAGTGGTGTGAAGATCTGCAACCAGATTGTGAACTGGGGCTGGCTATAGGGACCACACAAGTCTGTTGTTGCAACATCTCCATTGGCTGCTAATTTGTTTCCAGTGCTGGTTATGACCTATAAAGCCCAGATATATTTGGCAGTCTGTATCTCCCTGTATGAGCTGTCCTGGATTCTGAGATGATCAGAAGAGACCATCCTTCATTCCCACCAACATCACAGGCACTTCCTCCATTTCCAGGAAGGCCAGAATGGATTGCTGTGAGTTGACTGGCAACTTGAAGTCACACACACACACAGAGACATTCCTTAAATAAACTCGATATTCCTAGTGCTTATAAACATTAATTTTAGGACTATAACTCCTCTGAAATAGTGTAGTCATGCTGAGGGGTGATTCTGGGAGCTGTAGCCCATTGTGAAGTTTCGGATATTGTTGCTTTTGTAAAACTACATAAACCTAATATTATTTGAATGCTAGTCCACCAGAGGGAGATGTTGAACAAGTTTGTCTGGAAAAGACTGTGACTATATTTCAGAAGAAGGAACTGGAAAAACCACCTCTAAATATCTCTTTCCTAAGGAAACCCTAAGAAATGTATGGGATCATCATGCCGACAGGTGACAGGGGCACATCTATGCAAACATGGTTATAAACTGCTTGGACTGCATTTGGCAAAATCATGGGGTAGAGAAGAACGGGATATAAAAGGTCTAAATAAATAAACAAACAAACGCAAATCGTCTCTCTGTGCAAGCTCTTGCACAGCTAAGGGCTAAAAATGTCAAAACTCCCAGTCTCAGCTAGTCTCTTGGTTTGTGCTTTGCATTTTCAACTAACACTCACCAACTGATTTTTTTTACATGTTCCTACATACTTTAGAATGATGCAAAGCGACAGTAAGATATGGGTGGCATGCACATTGCCAATGCTTAATTGGGGGCCATCTTTCAGTCCTCTGGAATGCATTGCCTCCGGAGATTAGGGCCTTGCGCAATCTGTTGGCTTTTCGGAAAGCCTGCAAGGTGGTCCTATTCCGGCAGGTCTTTGAGCTGTGATATACTATCTTTTAAGACTATGTTTTCTTTCAGGAATTGTTTTTATTTTGTGGTTTTAATGCTATTGTAGATTGCTATTTTATTGTGGTGTGTGATGTAAGCCGCCCCGAGCCACTGGGAATGGCGGCCAATAAATCTAATAAAATAAATAAATAAATAAATAAATTTCCATTGCTCCCTTCATGCATTTGGTAAACAGGGTTCCAATCCCCTGAATAGAATTAGAGCAAATCTCACATTTGGAAGGTTCACATTTCACATTTGGGATTTTCAGAAGAGAAAACATACAGTTGTCCCTTTTGTATGTTATCCCAAAACTGTGAGCAGTTTTAAGAACAGGAATAATTGAAGCATCTCAACTACTGCTTGGTTCTCGGAAGGTGCAAAGCTACTTTCAGTTGTGATCAGGCTCCCTCCTTTCATGTTTGAAAAGTAAGGGTTTGAGCGGCAAATTCTCATGAGATGTTGTTCATATTGAGGGCTCATGTTCGGTTGTTTCAGCCCCCCCTTGCTTCTTGAACCCCTATACAGCTTTGGATGGAACTCTCTTAAAACTTTAATCCTGTAAAGTGGCACACACATGGATGGTCTTTTATAATCTCAAAAGCCATTTAAGGATAGCAAACTCTGTGGTATGCATGAACAAGGTTTTTGTGGAGATGCTGGGCACTTGCAGGCACACAGTTTAGGTCCAAGAAAAGATATTGCTGATAATGGTGAATACTGATTCATTTCCTTAGAAGCTGAGAAAAAGCTTTGAAATTTTTTTTGCCTAGGGGAAACTTTGAAGTGACAAGTATTAAAGTGACAATGTCACAGAAAATGACTTCTTGATCTGACACCATGCAAATGGTTATGAAATATGGCAAACTCTCTGAATATTTTTCAGAGGATTGTGGCAATCCAATCCTCATATTAACACTCTGCCAGTCAGGTTACAGTTGGATCCTACTGGTTAATAAATATGTGTTCTCAGAAATACATTTGACGGTGTTCATAAAATTGCCTGAAAGTTGGTTAGCATATTAATTTAACTTGGTTGATTTTACAGATTAGTTGTCCTAATGTGTATATTGTTCTAAACAATTCAATTTTTTAAATTTTAGGTGATGGACTACAATATTAACCTGGGGAAACACCTCCTTCCTTTAGTGGTTCAGGTGCTGAAATACTGCACGTGCCCGCAGCTCAGGCATTACTTCCAGCAGCCTCCACGCTGTTCTCTCTGGCCCCTTAAGCCTCATATTCGGCAGATGTGGCTGAAGGCATTACTTGTCATCTTGTATAAGGTAATTTCTGCTTCATAGCTGTACAGATCCACCCCAAAGCATCTGGCATTCGTGTTGGACAGCATGGTGACTTCAAAAAGGAGCAGTCAACAGCAGGGGGTAATGCCTGGGGTTCTGTTTCACGAATCTTTGGCTCAGAAATAGGGCCCTTTCAGGCTGTACAAGTACTCTGGTTCCAATTTAATTCTATGGCTGCATCCTCTGGGATCCTGGGCTTTGTACTTTAGAGAGACACATTTAGAATTCTCTGCCAGGGAGCCCAAGTTCAAATCTCAGGATTCCAAAAGGAGGAGTTAAATTGGAATCACAGCGTTATAATTAGGGTTGCCACTTTTTGATGTAAGAAATAAGGGACATTTACGGGATTTTCCACAAAAATAAGGAACACTTCATTAAAAACTTGAAACTCAAACGTTAGCTATGAATAGTTTTATTAACAGAATAAGATAATGATTGAAACTCACAAAAGAAACTGACTTAAACCGTCTTAACAGTACATGGTATGTTTCTGCATGTTTTGTTATGCAGAAAAAAACATCATTAGAACTGTAGCGGGAATCTGGAGTCCCAAAACTCCTCAGGCAAATACCTCTGACTCTCAGGCGGTGACTTTTTGATACTGGTCCAAATGAAGCCAACTTTATTTGCAACACATCACATCAGCTGACGGAGTACTCTCTCCTAGCATTATTTCTGCTAAAAGCATCAATTCCGCTTTAGAACTACCTTATTTTTTACATCTGTATTTAGTACTTGATTTTGCTGACTTTAAAAGTACGCTGTCTAAACATTAAAATAAAATAAATTTTATAAGGCAATACATCATTATGTCAACAGTTAATGGTATAGTGTGGGATACACAGCATTGTATAGCATTGGGATACACAGCTAGACCTATTTTAAGAGTAACTCTCAAGCAACCAGAAACTATCTTTATCCAACATGATCTAACATTCCCCTTGGGTAACGGTTGAGACTACTGTACTTTGAAAAAGTCCTGTATCGCCTCTTCCTTCCAACGGGGATGCAGGCAGGCACACGCTCGCAAGGGCGTGACTGTCAGCCTGCCCTGCGAGTTGGAATCCCCGGGCAGGCGTTGCCGTGGAAACTGCAGCACCCCTTACTCTGGTCAACCCCACCCAGTCCTGTCCTTTTAGTCCAGTGGTTCTCAACCTGCGGGTCCCCAGGTGTTTTGGCCTACAACTCCCAGAGATCCCATCCAGTTTACCAGCTGTTAGGATTTCTGGGAGTTGAAGGCCAAAACATCTGGGGACCCACAGGTTGAGAACCACTGTGTTAGTCAATAATTTATTTATTTATTTATTTTATTTATTATTTCGACTTCTAACCCGCCACTCCCCGGAGGCTTGGGGCGGTTCACAAGAAGCATAAAAGCGAAAAGTACAATACACAAAGGGACACACAATACACTAAACAATAACCCAAGGAGGGGGGGGGGGGGAGAAAGGGATACAGGGCCGATCAACCACTCGCTAAGTCAGACCGAGGGGAATCAGTATGTGGTCACAAGGAGGCAGTCTGGGGGTTCCCAGGTGAACACCTCGGTGCTGCTTGTCCAGAGGAACATCATGCAGCAGCCCGCAGTAGCTGCCCCTGTTGGTGGGAGCCGCTACCTTCTCGGGCCTAGGGCGAGCCCGGGGGAGCTCAAGCCGGAAACTGGAAGTCCAGAGGGTCCTGGGCTGGGGGGGTCTCCAGGCCCTAGACCTACGGGTTCAGGGTCTTTTCCCTTCCTGGGGGGCGACCACTGGTCCACCGGCGCTCCAGTCCTCCAGGGGCGGGCTCCTTCTGGCGCTCCAGTCCTCCAGAGGTGGGCTCCTTCCGGCGCTCCAGTCCTCCAGAGGCAGGCTCCTTCTGGCGCTCCGGTCCTCCAGGGGCGGGCTCCTTCCGGCGCTCCATTCCTCCGGGGGCGGGCTCCTTCCGGCGCTCCATTCCTCCGGGGGCGGAATAATAAGGGACAGGGCCTGAAAAAACGGGACACAAATTTTAGAGCCAAAATAAGGGACATCCCTTAGAATAAGGGACATATGGCAACCCTAGTTATAATTGTCCTGCAGGAAATGTGCATAATGTAAAATAAAGCACACGCAGTTCACATTTGATCAGCTCACGCACTGCCTTGCCAGAGAAAGAAATTATACCACGCAGATGAACAATAAAGAACATGCAGTTTACTCTTCGTAGTTCAGAACAACATATGTACAATGTGATCAGTTGCATCAACTCACATAATGTGCTTTTATGAGAGATTTAAAATGGTCTTTCTTTGTCCATGAGGAAAAACTCCTTCAGCAGTCCATGAAGCGAGAGCACACTTCAAACTCTCTCTGCTTCTCTTTTCTTCTATGCAGCTGCATAGCTCAAGCCTGAACAAAAATGTAACGGTATCTGAAAGTCCCGGGCTCAGTCTGCGCCATGGACATTGCCTGACCAATCAGCTTCAAGCATCTTATTTTACAGTTGACACATGCACACACACATACATACACACACATTAAATGATTCCTTGCATGCTCCACAGGAAAGGTCCTCTAGTATCCATCAGACACATAAATAATCAATGATTAATGGCTTATGTATAGGTCGGAGGACATTATTCTTTGTCCACAGAACTTTTCTGTTCCAGAGTCAGAAAGGGAATTTAATGAAACCCTAAGGTCACTGAATCACACTCCTATGAACTGTAGGCTTCTGCCCATGTTTGTCTAAATTTGAATAAGTTAACATTATCGACAGAACTTCAATATAGAGCAGGGGTGGGCAATTACCGGCCCTCCGGGTGTTTTGGACTTCAACTCCCAGAAATCCTAACAGCTGGTAAACTGGCTAGGATTTCTGGGAGTTGAAGTCCAAAACACCCGGAGGGCCAGTAATTGCCCACCCCTGATATAGAGACTTGCTTTTTTGATGGTAATAATAGCATAATACTGATTGGAAAAGGAAAGTCTTGCCTCAACATTTGAGTTTTTATTCACATAACTCTTCAAAACACAAAAATATGGTCCCCAAATATTAGGACTCACTGATTAAAATTTTCCCTTCCTGAGGGCATGTCCAGTGGCGTAAGGGGCTCGCATGAAGTTGCTATTTTGTAGAACTCACTTTGAAAATCAATTAGAGTCGAATGGATCAGGTGTCTCAAGTTGTGGACTGCTGGCCATTGATGGTCCATGTAAGTGCTGCAGGTGGTTTGTGGGTGACCTGTCTTCTCTTTTGGATTGTGTTTTGTGCCTCCCCCCCCTTTTGCTGGTAATCTTAAAATATTTAAGACTCCTTTTAAAAATGTGGTAATCTTCAAAAGTTTGTGATGACACTGTTGTTGTTTCCCTGTTATCAACAGCCCTTCTCAGGATTTGTAAATTCAAGGTGTCCTTGATTGAGTCTATCTTTCTGTAATGTGGTCTTTCCCCTTTTCTTATTATTTTATACCTTTAAAACATTCTCATTATATGTCCAAAGGTGACAATATAGACTCCTGTGTAAAGCAAGAGTTTGAATATTGGTGCTATGGATGAGATGCTATTAAAAAGACAATCAAACTGTGGTCAAATATGGTAATGTTGTCTTAAATTGAACTTCTTTTTCTGTGGACCAAGTATCCTTACAGAGATTGTGAAATCAGCAAAATCATGTTGCACCTCATCCATATAACAGTCAACACCCTAAATGCGCAGTATCACAGCTGCAAGCCGCATGCCACAGCAGGCCCTTTGTACAGCGACAACAGCAATGTAAGCAGATACAGCGAGAAGGAGAAAGGTATTACATAACATTGGATATGGATATGAACTTGCTTAGTTTCTGGATGTCATTATGGAGGAGTGAATGTTTTTTAGATTGTTTAGTTTAGAAAAGGGAGGTCAGCTGGCTGATCTGGACAGTGCATTCCTGACCAATACCCTTATTGAATTTTGTTTGCACATGGTTTCATTGCCAAGGAAAATGGTGGTGACCTGAATGTCCTGTTCTGTTTCATATAAATAGTCCAAGGACATCTCCTGTATTGAAAACAACACATATCCCATTTCAGAGTTTCTTTAATTTACACTCAGTTTTTCTTAAAAAACAAAACTCAAGACAGCACAAAAGCAAACATTATGATCTTAACATACAATTGTCTTTAAAATATCATCTTTAAGCACAAATGAACATATTAGACAAGTGTTCCCAAACTTTGGTCTTCCAGGTGTTTTGGACTTTAAGTCTCAGAAGCCCTATCGGGCTTGGCCAAGAGTCAGGAATTCTGGGAACTGCTCATTCTGTTCATCTTATCATTAAAGTTTGGAAGACAATGACATTAACATCAGTTTGAAAGAACATCTGTTTGCTAGAACTGAAATGTCAGCCTTACTATATCTCCCAAGTGAGACAGAGTTGGAAAGGGCCCTGAAACTGAGGAGGAAGGCAAACAACAACTTTGGCCACCACATCTATCAGCACTGTTTTCAGTCCGACTCACAGCACTGGTTGAGATAGATAAAGATTATCCCAATAATCAGTATTTTATACAACTTCAGAGTTATGCAGAAAGTGAGAAAGCATGTGGCGTAATGTAAAATAAACCACGTGTAGTTCACGTTTGATCAGCCTACACACTGCCTTGCCAGAGAAAGACAGTATGCCAATCAGGTGAACAGTAAAGAACAAGTAGTTTACTCTTCTTAGTTCAGAACAACATATGTACAATGTGGTCAGTTGCACCAACTCAAATAAGATCCTTTTATGAGTGATTTAAAAATGACCTTTCTTTGTCCATGTGGATAAACTCTTTCAGCCGCCCATGAAGCAAGAGTACACTCCAAACTCTGCCTCTCTCTGCTTCTCTCTGCACTTGCATAGCTCAAACCTGAACAAAAATGTACAGTATCCAAAATTCCCATGCTCAGCCTGCACCTTGGGCATTGCCCAACCAATAAGCTTCATGCATCTTACTTTACACACACACATTAACTGATGCCTTGAATGCTCTAACAAAGTATACATGAGCAATATCAAATGAATATGTGGTATTTCTTATGTCTTCTCCATTGGCGCCCCCTTGTCATGGGGGAGAGTCTTACGTACCCTAATGAAGTTGTGAGCTATGCTGGCGGTGGCATAATAGCCACCGGTAGGGCCTCCCATGTCAGACAGGTCACAACCGAAGGATCTGACAAAGAGTGTCAATGGGCAGGATGGGCGCTCTAGCCTTTTGGCAACCATCCTAGGAGAAGGAAAACTCTGATTTCAAACCCGGGCAGATGGTGCTCGTTTAACCCTGTAAGGTCAACCATCTAAGAGAAGGAAACTTGAACCAAACCTATGACCCGAGGACCTCGCTGCCACCGTCCAAGCTTTATAGGCCCCGGCAGACGAACCTTTAGTTTAAAGGGTGAGACCTGCTCTCCACCAGAAAAATCCCTTTGCACAGGCTCGAAGGACACATCCAACCTCTGAAATAAAAAGCGTGGGATGAGTCCTTCCTAACAATCTTCGTTCATGAAGTAATGCCAGGTATTTCTTATGTGAGGACCATGTGACTAGTACAGAATGTATCGGGAGCTTGTTTGTAGTTAAAGAGGATGTACTTGGGGTCTGGCATTGTATGTAACCACAACGGCTCTCTTTTAAGAGAAAGCAAGTGGAATAAAAATAAAAGTAATAGTTGTTGATCCTGATCAATAATATTGCAGTTACGGCATTTCTAGCACAGTACACAACTACAAGCTATGGGGAAATGTCAGCTATTGTCAAAATTGAGGGTTTTAAAAGAAAAGAAACATACTTTGGGGGCTACTTTGTTGTATATAAAAATCCAACAGAATAATCTCACCACTTCTTCCCAATCTTCCCAACGCATTAATGATAATGTCATTAATGGGAGCCCCCACTTATCTGATGAGCTAAGGCCTGAGATGCTGTCAGAAAGTGAAATCAATTGAAAAGTGAGATCTAGGTTATTTTAGCTTGCCAATACATTTTGGCTGCTGTAAAAAAAACCACACTATATATCACCTTTGAATGCATAATAAAAATAGAAGAACTTTTGCACACATTGTAAAGTGATTCAAGGAGGGATCCACTCTTCCAGTAGAAAGTGCACGCAAGCAGTCTCAAGTGAGCCCCCTAGACAAGAAAAACTGAAAAAAGACCAGGTCACTCATTAAATTAATGTAACTTTTCTGTAATTTGCATTAAAAACTCCATCAGAGCCTTTACTTATAATGTGTAAATTCCAGCATTTCTAAGTTCACTATGGCTGTCACATGAAGATAATCTCTCATCTCGGCATTACTTCGTGAACGAAGATTTAAGGACTCATCCCACGCTTTTTACAAATGCGTTGATGACTAAAAAGGCCAATCCGAGATAGGCAAGTTCGGTTGCAGAAAGCACAGCAGAAAGTCTCCTTGGGTGATGTTATTTTCAAGTTGCAGTTCTTTCTGTGTTGTCGTTTTTCTTCGAGACCCATTCGGCGTGTCTTCTCGAAAGAGGCCGCAGCATTGTGGATAGTGTGTCTCCATGCCTCCTGATGTGAGGCCAGGGTGGACCATTGTTGGTGATCATTCTGGCCAAGCCTGAGATGTTGTTTCAGGGAGTCCTTATATCTCTTTTTGGGGGCGCCTCTCTTGCGCTGACCCGCGGCGAGTTCACCATAGAGTAGTATCTTTGGGATACTACTTTGGGATATAGTCTGACATGGAAGGCCCTACTGGTGGCTATTATGCCACCACCAGCATAGCTCACAACTTCATTAGGGTACGCAATCCTCTCCCCCACTGCAAGGGGGCGCCAATGAAGAGGCACATGAAGATATATTAAAATTTTTGCATTTCAGAATATCAAGGTAGAATGGATCGTTGGTTCACAATTTATTTCACAAACTGAGAGATGCTGAATGTTACTGAGCAATCAAAGAAGTATAAGAAATAAGTATAGTATTAATTTATTCTTTGAGTGTGTATAAGCCTTCATGTCGCCTGTTAACTCATGACATACGGGTTTCTTAAGCAAGGAATACTTAGAGGTAGTTTTGCACGTTCTTTAGTATTAGAGGTTTTTTTCTTGAAAAGTTTTAGAGAGTAGAGAATTCATTTTAACCTAATTTTAGACTTGATACCATCAGCTGTTCTAGTGTCGCTTTTAATAAAATCTAAAGAAGACTTGCCTGAAAGGCTATCCTGGGAGTAAAACAGGGGAAATAATAAAAATAGATAGATGTACTTCATTTTATGGGCTACAGATGTCATTTCCCCACATCGGGACCTTTTCTGCTTTGCTGCACACTTGCCTTGGAATTGCAGCCTTGAAGTATTGAAGAAGAAATGTATTTATATTACCAGCTGAATATAAATATAGCAGACTGTTTTCGAGTTAGGTTTTAGATAATGTCTGAATTTAGTTGGTCAGTGGTACCACTGTATCATTTGCTGTAGGTTTCCAAGCAGAGCTGAGAAAAGTTACTTTGACTATAACTAACTTGGCTCATGGAAATTGCAGTCAAAACAACAGATCCTTCCAGCTCAACTTTATCAGTAGTCAAAAGGGATTTCAACTTTCTATACTTTAAAAGCTTTCAACTTTAAAAGCTAAACGGCCATTCCTCCAAATATTCTTACCAAATGTACTGTGCATTTTCTTTACCACTTAGGAGATATGCGATGTGTTTTGTAATTCCTGTGGGATACAGCTCTCTTTGAAAATATTCCACCTTTTCAAATTCTGAGCATACGTATCTAGTGAGAATATTTGATCAACAAACTGCTTCTTGTGCTATGTCTTCCATTTTGCCTCAGAATATTACTGTTTTTTACTCCCTTCAAGCTGAGGAAGACAGTGTCTTTGATGAATCCGATATTCACGAAACGCCCACTGGAACAGGCAATAAAGAATCCCAGACTTTCTTCGCAAGACTGAAAAGAATTGGAGGCAGCAAAGTGGTGAAATACCAGCCAGTTGAAATGAATGCTCAGAGAAGTATGACATCTTTTAAAATTGAGATATGTTTTAAGTGGAACTGAATGTCTTTAAGGCTGGAGTCTTTCCTTTGCCTCCTATCTATCCATTTTGAAACACTTAACTCTGGAGATATTTATTTATTTATTTATTACTTCAAACTTGTATACCGCCACTCCCCGAAGGCTCGGAGCGGTTTACAGAAGTTTGAGTGCCCAGAGGCAACATCAAGACAACATGTACAAAATAGACAGGGGAAGAACAGAAGGGTAGGGAAAAAGGAGGGGGGAGGGGGAAGTGTCAGCAGCGATATCCCTAGGGTCTCGCCTTGCCATCAAACGGAGGCAGGCGGGGGTGACCCAGGAGGATCGCTGGTGCCGAGGGGCGCAGATTCCCACATGGGGGCCTGAGATGGGGGTCCCGGCCCAACTGCGCATTGTCCCTTGTGTCTGAGTTGGAAGTCCGGCGTGACTCTCGGGCTTCAACTGCTTGTAGCAGGAGCTCCAGAATGTCCTAGTGGGAATGTCCTCAGGGCCAGCACCGACCTCAACGCAGGACGCCTCCATTAGTCGGGGCGGTAGGGAGGCTGGTTCTGGGAAGACTTCGAACCTTGGGGCCGGGGGCTGCTCTCGGCCTCCGGTCCAGAACCTGAAGGGGAGCTTGTGCGCCGGTCTTCCGCTTCTGGGGGCGCCTCCTCCTCTTCCGGGAGCCTCGCTGAGTCATGGTCGGGTCAACGCCGAGGGTTGGGTCCTCCAAAGGCGGGACTTCCGGCTGAAGATTGTTTCCGGGTGGTAGTTCTTCTTGGAGCCTCGGCACATGGGCTGGCTGAGCGTCTCCAAGGACGCCCGCCATGTTGGGCCTCGCTTCCTCCAGGAGGCTCCCCCAACTCATCCCAGGGCGGCGGCGGCGGCAGGCCTCCGGCGGAGGGGCCAGGACGGCCGAAATGTCCAGTTCGACGAGCTCCGGGCCTACCTGCAACGGGGGGTCCTCGGGCCTCGGCAGTCGGTGCTCGGGGTCCTCGGGCGGTTCCTGCGCAGAAGACGGTGGGCCAACATCGGTCTGGGCCGCGGGGCGTGTTGTCCTCTCAGGGGCATCAGCCTCCACAGCGGCCGGTCCAGCTTCAACGTCGGAGGTAGTCTTTGACTGATATGCAATTGATCACTACATTGTATATAGAGTGCGTGAACACACACACACAGAGTGTGATCAGGGTATATCAGTTGAATCAATCAAAGAGTTTCCACCTTTTACATAAGAATTCCACCATTTTATCTCCCTCATATTTTTCCCCAAACCCCATCCAAGAAATTACGAAGTTTACACAAAGGCCACCATGAAGGTTCCTCTTAGTTAGGTCCACTAGTGTTGCCTAATGCAGTGTTTCCCAATCACTGTGCCGTGGCACACTAGTGTGCCGTGAGCGATCACCTGGTGTGCTGTGGGAAAACCTCTCTTCCCCCCTTTCTTCCCCCTCCTGCCAAATTCCTGCTGCTGCTGCTTGCGGAGGGAGGAGGAGGAGGAGGAAGAAGGGCCAGGCGGCGGCGAAGAAGAAGCGGCTGGGGCGCCGCCTCCTTCGGCCGTTTTCGTGTTTATGTGTACCAACTATTACTACATTTGGCATTGGCTGAACGTGATAGCCTTTCTAGTGACTGTGTAACAACTCTCCTGTTCACCAGTTATACATGAGGGACTCATCTAATGCTCACCTGGAATGATACAGGAGCATATATATTGAAGGTGGAAGCCTCATTATTGTTCCATGCTTTGAAGCTATATGGACACATTTTTTCTAAACACAGAGAGAGAGACTGACAGCTGTTGAGCAAGACCTTTGTGTGTGTCTTTCTGCCATTCCTGCCAGGATATCTATGTTGTGTTCATCGAAACAGGCCCATGTTTCAAACTGAGTGTATAAATACATTTAAAAACATATTAGCTATATGTATTACTTTGTTAGAGTGTCATTTTGTGTCATTTTGGTTGGTGGTGTGCCCCAGGATTTTGTAAATGTAAAAAGTGTGCCGCGGCTCAAAAAAGGTTGGGAAACACTGGCCTAATTCTACTATTTTACTGACCAACTGTGAAGACCTCCTTAGTGCTCAATGCAATTGCCAGAAGTGAGGCCTCCCTTCAATCCTCTGCCCTCTGTGACATCAACTTTGAGGACTGTCAGCATTTACTCTAACTTTCCGTTTTTATTATCTTCTCCTAATAGCTACTTACTTCATACTTTAATATCACTGGACCTCTTCACACTGCCCTTTTGGCCTGTGCCATTGCACCACCAATCTCCAGCCAAAGAAAGGGAAGGCATGCAGGGCGGATTATGGCGCCCACTCACCCTCCCTCCTTCCCCCATCACATGGCACCCTGTCCCCATCAGATGGGAGAAAATGTAGCAATGTGCAGCAATGAACGTTGCCTCACCATCCTTTTCCCCATCATACAGGAAAAAGGGGAGGAAAGTGCAAGTAGCTCCACTGGAACTACCCAAAATACACTTTCCTCCCTGTAGTGGTGGAGGAAGCCCCTTTTAGCATTTCCACCCCACTTTAGGAGGAATGTGGAATGGACCTGCCATGCATCATGTGATGGTACATGGAAGGCCCAGTCCTTGCCGTGCAACAAAGTGGCAAAATAGGGGGGAAAACACCCTGCGTGAAGAGGTGGATTGCTTACTGTTGTATGCCTTTAAGTCACTTCTGACTTATGGCGACCTTAAGGTGAACCTGTCATGGAATTTTATGGACAAGATTGTTTAGAGGCAGCATTGCTTTGGGGCTGAGAGAATGTGACTTACCCAATGTCACTGGATGCTTTTCCATGGTCGAGTAAAGATTTCAGCCCTGTTTTCCAGAATCCTTGTCCAACACTCAAACCACTACACCAAAAATGTCAACATTCCTCAAAAAATGACCTGCCAAAGCCTGTACTAATGTTTATCATGGGTGGATGGGCCAAGAAATATTACAAGACACTAGAAATGGGATGGGCCAGTGATTTATAATGTTTCTTGCTATCCCCTTCCATTTTGTGCCTCAATGTGAGGTTGTTACAAGCTCTTTCTGCATATGTAGTTAGTTTCCAAAGACTTTCCAAAGGGGAAAAAAACATGTTGAGACAATCTTAACTTAGTACTGTGCTATGTAGAGCTACTCCTGTTCTTTCAGTGTAATTATGAAAAAGCCGTTCTCTATTATTTATTTATTTATTTACTTTATTTACTTTATTTATATTCCGCTCTTCTCACCCCAAAGGGGACTCAGAGCGGATTACATTACACATACTTGCAGACAATCCCTGCAGTTCAACATATGACATATAGACATATGACGTTTATCACAGTACAGTACATACATTTTTGACATATTACACACATATAGACAAACAGAGGGAAACTTTCTGGCCACCAGGGGGAGCTGATGCATTCCTCATCTCTCAGCATTTTCCAGCGTCCCTTTGTTCTCTAGGTTTGGTCTAAAATTTAAGGACTTAAGAGTGAAAATGAAAGCAAGGGGTAGAAATGATTAGTGAATAAAAATTAATGCTAGTTATTTAGCCTTTTTTCTGCTTTAACCAGGTGAAATAGAGCTGGCTGAATACAGGGAAACAGGTCCAATGCAAGACAACATTTTGCGCTGCGTGAGAGAAGAAAGCTTTAAGAAGAAGAAATTGCGCTCCCTCAAACAAAAGTCTCTTGACATTGGAAATGCAGATTCCTTGTTGTTTTCATTAGATGAACACCGCCGAAAGTCATGCATAGACCACTGTGACTTAGAGAAGCCAACTCATGCACTAAGGCAGAATGATTATGGACGACCTCGACAGAATTCCTCCACCAAGACAGATGATGAAGGGGAGAAGGAGAATCCCCGAACTGCCCCAGAAAAGACCCTAATGAGGCGGAGACCTATCATACCTGAAGTCAGGTTAAACTGCATGGAGCCATATGAACTGACAGTAGATTCCCCCGTTAAATCGTCTCTTCCAAAAGAGGACTTAGATCTTATAGACCTGTCCTCTGATTCAACATCAGGGCCTGAAAAGCAATCAGTTGTTTCCAATTCGGACAGTGACTCCTTGGTCTTTGAACCCCTTCCACCTCTCCGAATAGTGGAAAGCGATGAGGAAGAAACTGATATTACAAGTCATCTGAATGATGGTGTCTCAGTGAAGACTGCTGCCTCATCTCCATCAAGTCCCATCAGTATCTCTTTCCTCAGCCTCAGCATAACTCCCCTCGTACAGTTCAGCACTGGAGATTGTTCCAAAGATGTCACCACTTCTGAAGCAAGCGATATTGTCTCGCTTACCCAAGATGAGACTCCCTCTGCGACTCCCAAAAGCCAGAAAAATGTTGATGAACTTCCTAAACCACGAGACATTAAGGAGACATCTTCCGGTAGTCCCTTGACACTAAAACAGAAGCGAGATCTGTTGCAGAAGTCATTTGCTCTTCCAGAAATGTCCATTGATGATACTTCAGAGTTATGCATAGAAGAAATTATGCCTCTCGGACCTTATGCTAGTTCAAGTGGAAAAACAGTCTCCATTAAAGTCCCCGAGGAATGTGAAAGCCAAGCTGAAACCGATAAGCCTGATGCCAGTGCAGAATCTGACACAGAGCAAAGTGCAGAACAAAAGCAGGAGGAAGAAGTGGAAGCAGGAGTGGAAGCGGAAGCGGAAGCAGAAGTGGAAGAATCAGAATTTAAGATCCAAATTGTTCCCCGGCAGAGGAAGCAGAGAAAGATTGCAGTGAGTGCCATCCAGAGAGAATACCTAGATATTTCCAACAACATTTTAGACGAGCTGGGTGAGGAAAAAAGGGACAGGTGAGTGGAACCTCAGAGATGTGAGGTTACCCCTTTATATGCTTTTTATATTGCATGTATATATAGGCTCATCAAATTGCTGGTTTTGGAACAAGAGTGGAAATTCTACATTTCTCCAGACATTGTTTCACTGTAACTCCCAACATTCCTCACTATGCTGTCTAGGGCTTCTGGGACTTGCAGTCCAACAACATATGAAGAATTGAGTAGTTCCTTCCCCGTGTTAAAGGAAAATACATTGATTACATTGATTCCCCCCAGGCAGTAATGTATATTAATTTACAATTTGTTGTTTGGAATAAGAGCTACTCCTCATGCAAAACGGCCGGCCCATAATGAGGCACATTTTGGTGCTTGTTAGCTCCTTTTGGCGAGGAGGCTGCAACTGCCTACATTCCTTCCATTGGCTACACCAGCTAGGACTATGCTACTAGTCTGGGGATTTGTCCTAACTATATATTGAGGGGCACATTCTCTTCACTTATAGCTTAAATCTAGTTGTTAGTTCTAACTAATAGATTAGGTGAATGAAAACTTGACAAGTGAACACACACATCCATATTCCCTTGAGCTCATATGTATTGGATCCAGATTTTTGTCTACAGGAGAACATTGGGAACTTCTGTATGTCTGTTGTTGCTGTTGCTGCTGTTGTTTTGTTGCTGATGCTGTTGTGTGACTTCCAAGTTGTTTCTGAGCTACAGCAACTCATGGGTTTTTCTTGGCAAAATTGGTCTGGAGGGGGTTTGAATCCCCACTGTCCTTCATCTCAGGATGAGAAAACGTCATTCGCTTCAGGTTATCCAGAGGCTTTCCATGATTCGAACCCTCCAGAGGTGTAGTCCAGTTCTGAAACCACTAACCCATGCCTTAAACATGAGGCTGCATGAGATATTTGTTTGTCAATTTCTACAAAAGTGTAGAAGAAATCAAGCACATTTCAGTAACATTTCTGAAACAAGAACAAACATAAGACTGAAAATGAAGAAGCCAGGGTGGACAACACATCCTATCAGCTGGTGAAGCACTAGCAGTGACACAAGTCCAGTACTTAACTGAACCTGTCAGGTTCTTCATATATGATATGGAAATATCCATTATTATGCTAGGTAGTGTTTACTGTGCATATGTGAAACTGGAGGAAATCCTTGTATGTTTCAAGGAATTTAAAAGGAAATCCTTGTATATTTCAAAGGAAATGCAGTTTGCATATCTTTTTTGAATCCCTTTTGAGATATCTATGAAAGGTCGGGATTTTCACATTTTATTACCTTCATAGGAATTGCTAATTTATGAGGGAGAAAATGAAGAATTACAATTCAAAAAATTCTTGTGCCCATATCTAATTTCAAAATAATTCAGGAGGTGAAAATGTTTCCCATGTCCCAATATGACACAAAACTACCGCTTGTGGTGCCAGATGGCGAAAAGGAGAAAATGGGAAACTATGATGAGAAAAGGGAAGTTGATGAACAATTGGTCTGATTTTCAAAAGCAAAATAACAGAGAGCGCCCACACAAGAGAGAACGAGTGCTCGTGTTCAAGTACCATTTTTCTTTACAGATGCTTCAGCGAAAGCACTTTCAACATTGGAAATGCCAAGGGAATCGTCATCTGCTCCAACACTTGAGGCAGGTGTACCAGAGACGAGTAGCCATTCTTCCATGTCAAGTAAGGTTTTTCTTCACTTCGAGGAGAGAAAAAATCCTCCTGCTACAGAATGTGTATTTCTTACGACCTCATCAGATGGAGTTTTTCCATTGTACTAGTGCGCTGTCTGCATGCTGCCAGGACAGAGTCTGCTGGAGCCCATCAGGTCTACTTTCCCACCCCCAAATGGGTTGAGGTCTATAATAATCTCGACTTTCAGATATTGAAGTAATATGAAGAGGGCGGAGAAAAGGATTCCCCGTGTAATGGTTCCGAACATAGGCAACAACAGTCAAAAACCTGAAAAGAGAAACATGTGTGATGGGAAGACAGAACTTGAAACAGGATGATTGGGGATCTAACAAAATATTCCCATTTGCAGGGCTACTTCCAGCAGAGCTTTGTTGGGCTCAGTTCTGTCAGCATGCTAAGAGGGAGCCCTGAGGATACGGGTGAGTACCCCCGTATCCTCATTGAAGAAGCTGGGGACAACCAGGGAACATGGGATGGCAGTCCATGACCAACCACAGTAAGGGGACGAAGCTGGGTGTTGTCCCATGGTTTCCCACATAGTCCCCTAGCTTCTGGACCTCCATGTGATTATAGCATGTTTTCCAATCTGGTGCATCACTTTCCTTCCTCTATTAATTGAGTTTTTGCATTTATTTTTGTATATTTATACAGTTGTGTGTTTATGCACATATTATATTCCTCTATGTTTGCTGGAGCTAGTGGCAGAGGATCCCGTGGAGGTAAAGAAAAATATGAATAAAAATGCAATATGTTTTACCTGGGAGAACATCTGTTGACCATAGAACCACACTGGAGGTTCTACAAAGGCATAGAAAAATGTTCTCTCTCTGAATATCAACATCCTCCAAAGCAGGGTTGACCATAGTGTTTTGCTGGAGGTGCTGCAGATTCCTAGAAAGAACATATTAATCAAATCCACAAAAGTCAAACCTTCAAATGTGGAGAGCCAACTCTACTTAAGTTTATTTATTTATATAATATTTAGCTATTTAAGTTGCTTTGAGCCTCTCTTTTACCTTATGCTTACTTTTTGTCACTTGCTATAGAAAAAGGTGATAAATAATAATCAACACTAAAATCGATGGCATGTACCCATATATATATATATATATGTGAATATACAGATCAAGCTCATATATTAGTCAAGGGTAGTCAAGGGTATGCATTACCTAGCTTTGGTCAGCTGTGATCCCTTCTGGTACAGATAGGCTGATGGCACAAGTACAGCCAAAGATAACCCTTCCTGGATCTTTCCATTATTCACAAAAGCCACAAGACCCAATTGCAGGATGAGGATGGTTCTGCAAAGAGGAAACTATTCTTTCTTATGATTTCAAAACATTTACACAGAGTGGAATGAGAAGCATTCCCAGGAAACTCACAATTTCATAGATTCATGGAAATATTTTGTTAGATCCCCAATCATCCTGTTTCAAGTGCTGTCTTCCCATCACACATGTTTCTCTTTTCGGGTTTTTGGCTGTTGTCACCCGTGTTTGGAACCATTACATGGGGAATCCTTTTCTCCGCCCTCTTCATATTACTTCAATATCCAAAAGTCAAGATTACTATAGACCTCAACCCATTTGGGGGTAGGAAAGCAGGGGAATTTTAAATCCCTTTACCATGCCTTCCTTCCCAACATTATACCAGTGTAATTATAAATCGTTTTGCCATGATCCCCTCTTACAAAACATTGCTTCCCTTCATTATACCAGTGTAATTTTAAACTGCTTTGCCATAAGTCTTTCCCATTCCTTTTTCACTCCATTATACCAGTGTAATTATAAAACACTTTGCCGTTATCCCCTTATGCTAGGCTTTCCTTTCCATTAACATACAGTGTTGTGCTAAAAAGCTAGTAAGAGCACAATTTTAAGCCTAGATTACTATTAAGGAGAAAATGCAGTGAAAGCAAAGTGGTGAAGAATGCCCATTCCTTCATGTCACTGAAATGATTCAACATGGGCAAATCTGTCAGATCTCATCACATGCGTGTTTTGCTGTTAGTGACGATTCTAGCATGTGCCAAGGGCTCAGAATACAATTTCTCACCTGTGTTTTGAACCCCCTCCTTTCAGCATGCTTCAGCTCCATTTCAAGGATGAAAGGCCATGGATCTGGGGTGCTCATTAGGTAGATCGCAATCTACTGGTAGATCACGTAGGGCGTCCCGGTAGATCACAGGCAGGGCGGGAGGAAGGCTCAGTCCTGCCCCACAGGCTCCCGCCGCCGCCCAGGTGCAGAAGGAGGTTGGACTGGATGGCCCTTGGAGGTCTCCTCTTATTCTAGAAACCCATTGTTTTATTATGATGATTATTATTATTATCAGAGGCTGAATGGCCATCTGTGAGGAATGCTTTGATTGTGTTTTTCCCTTATGGCAGAAGGAGGTTGGACTGGATGGCCCTTGGAGGTCTCCTTGTACTCTAGGAACCTATTGTTGTTGTTGTTACTATTATTATTATTAGTAGTAGTAGCAGAGGCTAAATGAATATTATCATCATTATTATTATGAATAAATTCAGGAGCTTATTATACTCACATTTAGTTGAATTCAGTCTTAAAATATATTATATGGCTCTCACTGAAATAAATTTCCAAATATTTTGCTTTTATGGCTCTCTGAGTAGTGGGTAGGTAGATCATTTTGACTTGGTTGTTTTATAAGTAGCTCACATGCTGAAAAGTGTGAGCACCCCTGCCATATATGATGGCCAAAAGTAGGCAAACATCATCTGACGTGGTGGGCTCCATGCCATTTCGTCTTTGAAATGGACCAAAAGTGTCCTATAACAGGGAAAACGCTCCATGTGATGAGGGCCTTAGTCTATTCTATTCTCTTTGCAATGTGACCAACTAGATGGCTGCGGAAGTGAGACAATATCATCCTGTTTGTGTTGCAATAGCAACTGATATTCCAAAACATGATGATGGATGTCACATATAGCTGTTTGACTAAATACCTAAATAGCCTTATCTTCCATTGCTAGACCTGACTGTGGATCCTATCCAAAGCTTAGAAAAGTTACTTTCTTGCACTACAGAATATCCCCAAATTCTCTATGCAGCATGAGCACTGGACTGTGATGTTAAGTGAATTGTGGGAGTTGGGGGATTCTGGGAGGTGTGAGCTATAGCTATATTTTGATAGCTCTGTTCTTATCAGATAGAACTAGCTGTACAGAGTAGAAAAGCTAAAACTGTTCAAACTGCCAACACTATTAGCGTGTAGCCATGAAAAATAGATTCTCAGTGGAAAGTAGACTACAGATTATTCTGAAAAGACATTGATGAGGGAAAATAATATGTTCATAAAATATTCTGGAGGAATAATGGTTTAATCAGAATCCTGAATGTTGTTTTTTTTACTGCCCCACCTGGGCTTCAAATATTTGAGACTTGTTTCAATAACCTTTTACCACTTCAACTTCAATATTTAAAATCAAAATTGTCCTTGAGAAATCAGATAAATGACACTCAAAAAATCCCAAACCAATGCTCTGATAAGGAGGAATATGCCTGAGAGCGTCTTTAATTTCCATTATAAAAGCCAAGAAGGAAGTTCAAAACAACCAATTTCCTATGTTTTTGACAGTCATCTACACTTGGAACAGTATTGTCTGTTCTGAAATTTTAATTGCTGCTCTTTCATTGGGAAATTCTCTGTCTGATAAACTGATAGAGCCTTTATTTTAAAGCAGTGCACCAAGGGAAATGGAAAATACGTTTTCCTTCAATTTGATGTGAAAGGCACAGTACATTTTCTTTATATATCTAAAGAAAAATAGTTCTATATCAAATATAAATGGAATTTGCATCTATTCCAGCAGCCCATTCAGACTGAATAATTGTGTTGTCACTGGATGAAACTAGCATTTTAAAAGTGCTCTGGAGTACAAAAGCAGAGCTCCATAAGTGCACTGGAGGGCAACACTTCACATGGAAAGGCACTTGAAATGATTTCAATGTGACATTCACCAGCAGATGTCACTGAAGATATGAAACTGGAACATGTCTTTCTCTGATATGCATGCTCTTTCTCTCTCTTCTACACCTTTCCAAACAGAGAGTACTGTGGATCTACCTACAATTTGAATCACAATCTTCCTGAAGAATATTTGCATTCAGACTAGTGATGTAGGGGCCTCAATTTTGATTTTGTAGTTGGAAATTATATTGGAAACATAATTTCCAATATTTTCAAAAGATAATTATTACAATGTTATTTTAGCATACTACAAATTTAGATTGGTAAAATTGCTGTGTTGCGTGGTGAAAACAGTGTAGTGTCGGATCTTTGAAAACCTAGATTCTAGTCATATTCTTCTAGCCTGACCTTCTTCACAGGATTGTTCTGAAGCTGAAGTGGGAGGGTGGAGACTCAGATACCTCACTTTCCATTGTAGGAGAAGCCGTGCATAAATATACTGTATATACTCTAGGGTTGCTACTTTTTGATATAAGAAATAAGAGACTTTTTCCTAAAAATACACAAAAATAAGGGACACCCTTCGGCACTGCCCTATAGCCTCAATTATCAGCGCAGGGCACCAACTGCTGCTCTTTAGGCCAGCTGGCCAGAGTGAAGATGGGGGGGGGGGGACAGTTCCACCTTGTCTCCTGTGTTATGTGAATAATATAATATATTGTAATGTAACGTAATATAGTGTGTATACGAGCAGAGGCCAAGAAGGGCCACGCAAGCTGAGGTCAACACCACACACACTCACACACTCGGGTCTCACTCTCTCTCCAGTAGGCCTCCTCTTTCCCTCGTCAACAGGCCCGAGTCGCTCGACACTCTACTTAGCTCCTCTTCTTCTTCCTCCTTCTGCCACTTCCTCCCGCACTCTCTCTCTCTCTCTCTCTCTCGAAGCCGGGGCCCTTTCCCTCCTCTGGAAGTGAGCCGAGATCACAGGGAAAGGCGTCGCCTGAGCCCTCCTGCTCCAAGCCGGCCCCTCTCGCTGGACTTCCACCAAGAGCAAACATGGCGGCCATGGTCAAAAAACCCATAGAGAGGCGTGGCTTCTTCACGGCGGTTGAGCGGTGGCACTGGGAACCAGGAGCAAGGGAAGCGAGTCACCTTCCTTCTCTTCCCAGCACCCGCTAATAGGAATTATTTGTCTTCCCCTCCGGAGGAGCTGAAAATACGAGACAGGAGCTTAAAATACGGGACATAAAATTTAGAACCAAAATACGGGGCTTCCCTTATAATACGGCACATGTGACAACCCTAATATATTCACATATATAAATTGCCTCAAAAAACCTGGGTTGACTTATTAATGAGTCAACTAGCTCAACTCTTCTAAAAAATTGAATGAATTCTGAGTAGAGTGGAGGTCAATTTGTGCACAAATATATATATATATATATATATATATATAGATAGAGAGAGAGAGAGAGAGAGAGAGAGAGAGACGGGGGGGGGAGTCATTGGCAAATAAATAAATAAATCTAGATTTCAGATTCCAGTAGTGACCAGCTTAGTTTCTAGTAGTAGGCAATTAAAATAACACTTGACCCTTTGGTGTTCTTAAGTTTTTGAAGTAGTTGGGATTATTATCATCTTATTTCCTATAGATTTTGAAACAAAGAGCTATAATGCTGTTTTACAGTTTGATTCTATAATTAAAGAGTAGAACACATTCGTGTTGACGAAGTACAGATCTCTACATATTGTTAGAGTAGAACTTCCAGAAGCTGTCCCAGTAAACTGCTGGGACTTGCAGTCAAACAAGATTAGAAAAACCTATCTTCTTCATTTATTTATTTATTTATTTATTTATTGTTCGTTCTTATATTCCGCTCCTCCCAGCAGGCTCGGGGCGGATCACAGTAAAAATACATGGGCAGCATGCCGTTACGACGGCATACGGCCCTACAGTTTGAAATACAATAACATAAAACCACATTAAAACCAGAGTTACATCGACCGATACAGATGCGAGGACATGACGTAGTTCTTAAACATCTCTGATGTTAACCAATACTGTCAAATTTTATTGCGAGAACCGCTTCCCACTGAGTTTTCTTCACTAGTACAAATATAATAGGCTTTATATAACTTCACACAAGCATTCATCTACTGTGAAACTTTACCATTCTCCTTTCCTTCCTCCACTTTTGCTCTCTAGAGCAGATTTGAGGAGCAAGGAAGCATGTGGTAGATCCCCAAGGGGCACGTGGTAGATCCCCAAATCCTCAAAGGGAGATGGGATGGGATATACCTTAAGTTTAATGATGATAGATCAATTCCTTCTATCAGTTATTTTCATTCTGCAGGGAAATATAATTGCTTCCTACTGGGCACTTGAACATACAGAGTATTGAGCTACAACTCATTATTATAATGTGAAGAAGTGATCTTGGCAGGGCAATAGCTATTGCTTAATATGAGAAACTGATGACGCCTGGGCAGTATTGGCCATCACGTGACTATCTGAAGTGTACTTCTTTCTGACTTGCAGATCAGTTTCGACAAATGAAAAGGGGTTCCCTAGGAGCACTCACCATGAACCAGATAATGAAAAGGCAGCTAGAACACCAGTGTAGTGCTCCCCATAATATTAGCAATTGGGACACTGGTAAGTGTATAAATATGTATTTCTTATGTAGTTTTGCATCCTTGACTAATTAATGGCTGGCTGCTTGTTGTGTTGACCTTGTATTGTGAAATTGCCCAATGCAAAAAGAAAAAGGGGAAAAAAAGAAAGAAGGGTGTCTGGCTTTAATAGTAAGATAGTGGCAAAACTGTAATGGCTTTGTTATGTTAACCATTATGCTTGTGTTATTTGTTGCTTTATCTGTATAATTTGCCTAATGTTGGAATAATGGGCTTGGCTGACTCACCGGCTGAGCTGGTTGCGGGGCGGGGTTGCCCTCGCCGCCATCTTGCAGAGAGATGAAGGGGCTTCTCCTTCCCATCAGCTGGAGCTGATAGAGGGAGCTCATCTACACTGTCACCGGATTCAAATCTGCAACCTGTTGGTCTCCAGTGCTGCCGGCAAAGAGGTTTAACCCACTGCGCCACCAGGGGCTCAATTTCCCTGCTGAGGTGGTTAGAAATCTGCTAAGACACAGATATCTAATTCCCCTGCTGAGGTGTTTAGATATCTGTTTCTTAGCAGATATAACCACCTCAGCAAGGGAATCTATTTAAAAATAAAATAGATCTAATCAACCTGCAGTATGTCTACACAACGTTAGTTCATACAGGTTGGCAGTTCATATTAGGAAGTTTACTTCTCCTCTTAGGTTTTCTTGTTCTATGAAGTCCTGTTTTTTTAATAAAAAAATTAAAAAATTTCAGCCCACTGGATGCTAACCATTTATTAAATATTCGGCTTCCGCTGCCATTCCTTCCCCCTCCCAACTTGTGTAAAAAAAAACACAACAGCAACTGTGTATGTGTCCCACTCCAGTGATCATTCCACAGAATGATAGATTCTGGCACATTACAGACACCAGATGTTTTGCTGCACTTATCTGCCAAAATTATGCATTCTGGGACTTCAGCAACGGAGCAGCAAGTGCCAGGAGAATGTGCGAGCTGAGAAATGTTCCATCATTAGATTACTTGATACCTAAAGATTAGCATCAGTTTCAATCTCTGTTTCCTTTTTGTCATCAATGATTTTAGCTTACTTTATATAATGCAGTTGCGAGGATAGGCAAACCTGGCTACTTTTAGGCTAAGTACAGTCAGTCCACATTCAGTTAGACCCCTGCCAAAACACAATTAAAATGATTTTTTTTAACCTTAGAGCAGTGTTTCCCAACCTTTTTTGAGCCGCGGCACACTTTTTACATTTGCAAAATCCTGGGGCACACCACCAACCAAAATGTCACAAAATGACACTCTAACACACTAATGCATATAGTTAATATGTTTTTAAATGTATTTATACGCTCGGTGTGAAACCTGGGCTTGTTTCGATGAACACAACATAGATATCCTGGCAGGAATGGCAGAAAGACACAAACTTCCCACACAGAACTATGGTAAGGCCACATTTGGAGTACTGTGTACAATTCTGGTCTCCGCACCTTAAGAAGGATATAACGGAACTGGAAAAGGTACAGAAAAAGGGCAACAAGAATGATCCAAGGGATGGAGCGGCTCCTTATGAAATCAGGTTGCAACGCCTTGGTCTTTTCAGCCTTGAAAGACGGCGTTTAAGAGGTGACTTGATCGAAGTGTATAAAATCATGCATGGGATAGAAAAGGTGAATAAAGAAAAACTATTTTCTTTGTCACAAAACACTAGAACTAGAGGGCAAGGTAGGAAAATTAGGACTAATAAAGGGAAATATTTCTTCACCCAGAGGGTCATTGGGTTATGGAACTCACTTCCAGAAGAGGTTGTGACAGCTGTCAGCCTGAACAACTTCAAGGCAGGATTAGACAGATTCATGGATACCAAGTGTATCAGTAGTTACTGAAAAGGACATTCAAGTGCCACCTCGGAGTTGGTTGAGGTAGGCAGGATTTCCCTGGGTACTGGTTGTGGGGGGTGGGAGCAGGTGAGGGTTTTGCCCTCCCCTTCTGCTCGAGATCCCCGTGTACAACTGGTGGGCCACTGTGTGTTACAGAATGCTGGACTAGATGGGCTGAGGTCCGATTCAGCATGGCTCTTCTTATGTTCTTATGTTCTTAACTCCCATAACCAAGAGAAAATACTATAAGGGTTTGGTGGGCATTGACCTTGAGCTTTGGAGTTGTAGTTCACCTATATCCAGAGAGCACTGTGGACTCAAACAATGTTGGATCAGGACCTCACTTGACATGAATACTCAATATGCCCAAATATGAACGCAGATGGAGTTCAGGGGAAATAGACCTTGACATTTGGGTGTTGTAGTTGCTGGGATTTATAGTTCCCCTACATTCAAAGAGCATTCTGAACCCCACCAATGATAGAACTGGGCCAAACTTCCCACACAGAACCCTCAGGAGGCAAGAGGAGGTCTCTACTTGGGGAAAGGGAGGCGGGCCTTCCCAATGCATGGAGAGGGAGAGACCAAGTAGATAACGGGTGGGGAGGGGGGTGTTTGTAATGTGCCTTTATCAAGGTAGGTTTCTTAGGGTTTTTATACTTCAACACACTAGACTCTCCCCCCTCCCCTTCCTAGAGGTTCCAATTTCCCACGGCACACCTGATGATCACTCACGGCACACTAGTGTGTCCTGGCACACTGGTTGGGAAACACTGCCTTAGAGAATACATTTCTAGGAATCTCTATGCTCTCCAATGTGACTATATGGTCAACCTCTGTCAAACGTTACACTAGAGGATCTAGATAATTTTAGAGAGACCACACTAATCAAATGTGCAAATAATCTAATCTTCAGAATCTCTTCTTAACTCTCATGTAATGGCACCAGTTTCCAGTATTAACAGGGAAGTGTGTCACTTCCGACTTATTTTAATCCCCATTATTCATAATTTTGTAGATCTCTGTCTTGATTCCACATACCCTTTGCAACACCCTATAGCAGGGGTCAAGAACCTTTTTGACTCAGAGAGCCATGAAAGCAAAATATTTGGAAATTTATTTCAGTGAGAGCCATATATATATAGAGAGGGGGGAGGGAGGGAGGGAGACTGAATTCAACTAAATGTGAGTACATACTATGAGAAAAGGATTCCCCCGGCAGAATGATGGGACACTTCAGACCTGGCTCTGCAAAAGGCATGCTCAGGACTCTGGGAAGGAAGAGAAGGTGGAAGGAAGGGGGAAAGAAACAAAGAAAGACAGAGGAAATAAAGGAATAAACAAAGAGGAAGACGAGGCGCCACCGCTGGGCTCCGCCATCCCCGGCGAAGAGGGCGCAGGGCTCCAAGAGCAGCGGGGGATGAGGAAGAGGTGGTGATGGTGATGGTGGCATGGAAGTGGCAGTCGCGGTGCACTTACGTCACTCCACGCTGCATGCTGGGAAGCCGAGGCCCGGGCCGCTCTAGAGAGCCAGATGCAATCATGAAAAGAGCCACATCTGGCTCCCGAGCCATAGGTTCCTGACCCCTGCCCTATCGGAACTCAAGTGAAACAGATGGAGGGACCTGACCCTAATAAGTATAGGTTTCCAAGGGCCCTTCCACACAACCATGTAACCCAGAATATCAAGGCAGATAATCCTCAATAATCAGGGTTGAAGCAAGGAATCTTAGGTCCCCTTCTCACAGCTGAATAAAATCCCACATTTTCTGCTTTGAACTGGAAAATAATAATAATATCATTAATTACTTGTGGTGACAAAGTGGGTTAAACCACTGAGCTGTTGAATTTGCTGACCAAAAGGTGGCGTTTCGAATCCAGGGAGCGGGGTGAGCTCCTGTGTTAGGCCCAGATTCTGCCAACCTAATAAATAATAATAATAATAATAATAATAAACTTTATCTGTAACCCACTCCCTCTCCCCAAAGGGGACTCAGGGCGGCTCACATGAGGCCAAGCCCAAACAAATGACAAATTACAATAAAAAAATCAAACATCAACAGTAAATGCAATAAAAATACATACATATAAATTTAAATATATATATACAACTGAATATCTAAAATCACAGAGGTACACAGAGAAAATGTTAAAAACTCTGAGTGAGATAAGCGAAATAGCATTCTTTATGGGGGGGGATGGACCAGAAACGGGGGCATTGAGTTAAGGCAATGGTAGAAATTAAATAACTACTTTCCAAAGGCACAGCGGAAAAGCCACGTTTTCAGGTGTTTTTTTAAAGGTTTCCAAGGTGGGAGCTAAAAACATGCAAATGTGAGCAGATCAATAAGTACCCCTTCTGTGGGAAGGTAACGGCACTCCATGCAATCATGCTGGCCACATGACCTTGGAGGTATCTATGAACAATGCTGGCTCTTTGGTGATTGTGGGAAAGTTATTATTCCTTAAGATACAGGACCCTTCCACACAGCTGTATAAAATCCCACATTACTGCTTTGAACTGGATTATATGCAGTGTAGACTCATATAACCCAATTCAAAGCAGATATTGTGGATTATCTGCCTTGATATTCTGGGTTATATGACAGTGTGGAAGGACCCACAGTCTGCAAAATGGGTATATTTTTCTCCTGTCTCATGGATGAGGTGAGGATTAACATTACCAATTGAAAAGGATTTATTGAAGAAAGTCACAATATTTTTGCTTTCTGTGTAGCCAACTTTTCTTATGTGAAGCTAGATGTCCTGTTTGCGATATGCTTTGGATGCCTCCACCTTCCCCATTCTCTGGTTCTTCTTCTTTGGTGTTTTCATCTACATTTTTCCTTAGCTGATTTCAAAAATATTCTTCTATTTTGTTAATATGACTTATAGTCCCACAGACTTTCTTTCTTTTCATCCTTCATTTTGAAGTGCTCTCTATGCAAATTTCGCTGTGTATTTCAAAGTATCTTGTGCCATTGTGGTGACCATCTTTGCTCTTTCTTTGTGGTGTGGCTTGACATTACTTTCTACTGTAGCTCTTGACATCATATTCCATTTCTTGCTAAATGGCTTTCCAAAAACTTAGCTTGCAATTTCCAAAAGTCACCACCACTGCCATTTGTATAGGTCTACTGGAATTTGTTTGGAATAGAACCGTCCCTAAATCTAAAGATCCGAGGAACATTAAAACCTAATATGATCAAGTAACCTTTGTTGCGATTGTTGAGATTTCAAAACTCCATCCTTTGAAGATGTATTTAAGGTTTAAAAAAGTGATGCCATCGTTTGAGGGAGGAACTATGCCTCAGTGTAGAGTACTCGTGTTACATGCTAAACCTTTCAGGTTCCGTCCCTAGCATCTCCAGTTAAAAATTTAATGTACCAATGGATGTGAAACTCTTTGTCTGAGACCATGGAGAGCTCCTTTCAATGGATTATCCTGGTGTAAGACAACTTCCTACATTCCTGTAGATGTGGTTTTTTTCTCTCGCTTGCTTTAGCTGTTTGCTTGTAGCTGTTGTGTATCGCGGTGTGTGTTTGTGGTGTTTTTGTCAAACCGTGATGGTGGAATCAGAGTCTTGATAGACACTAGTGGAAACTGAAGTTCTATGTTTATCCACAGAACAGATACAGCATGGGAAGAGGCCGTGCAATGTTTCAGTTTGCCTAAACCCTGACCTGGAGGGACCACCACTAAGAATAAGAGGTTAGTTCAGTGACCATTCAACCGTAGTTTTGCATCTATGTCTTTATGACCAAGGTGCTTATTTAGTATTAAGTATACAGATGGTTTAGGTACTCTTTGAGTTGACTTCAACCATCCATCTTCACAGGGCTTACTTATTTATTAATTATTATTATTAACTTTATTTATATTCTGCTCTTCTCACCCCGAAGGGACTCAGAGCGGATTACAGTACACATACTTGCAGACAATCCCTGCAGTTCAAAATATATAGACAACATATATAGACATATTTAGACATTTTAGACATATTTAGACATATATAGATGAACAGAGGCAAACTTCTGGCCACCAGGGGGAGCTGATGCACTTCTCATCTCTCTCAGCATTTTCCAGCATCCCTTTGTGGTTCTTCCGCATTCCTCAGCGATTCCTGGAGTTCTTATGGCCTCATAAATCAGTCAAAATTTGCCTCCCCACTTAATGTGGTACCTTTATCTCCTACTTGACAAATGAACTGTCTTTTGGGCTGCAAAGGTAGTCAGCAGGTAACACTTAAGGTCCAGCACCCACCTCGACCCGGGCAGGCCTTGAACTCATGACCTACTGGTCAGAGAGATCTTATGCAGCTGACACTTAGCCAGCTGCGCCACATTCCCGGTGCTTATGATTCTAACAGATTTTTCTCATTGTCACTCCAAGCCATATATGAATTGGGAAGCTTGGAGGTTCAATCTCACTGATCAGTTGCAATTAGTTACCATGTTCTTCTCTTGCAACGATCAGAGTTTTCTCGCTAGCAGCATTCAATTACTCTTCTATTACCAATCAGCAGTAAACTGGCTCTTGATTCACTTTCATTATCAGACTTGTAGCTGTTCTAACTCACTTGATGGCTGTTTGGGGTGTAGTTTAGCTTTATACAACAGGCAAAGTCCTAACTCATTTAAAATGCTTGTTAAGAAGCCACCAACTTCATATATAATGACTTCTAGGTTCTTATATCAGCCTCCAGGTGTCAAGTGACTCCTTGCAATAGAAACCATAGAATAGCCAGGGCATGAAGAAAATAACATCACCAGTGAACATGGCTTTCAGTCTGGATGGTTTCCATGATTTCCGAAGAGTTCTGAAGACCAAGAATACTTAAGCAGCAAGAATTCAAACGCACCATTGATGCATTATATCAAAATGCACTCTTTACATTTTCGGCCTCTATGGAGGTTATCTTTATGGAAAAGTAGTATTTCTGCTCCAACTTAACATAATGATCATTTTTAAAAAAATCTCTTTTTCTCTTTTAATATAACAGCATCGGTGTACAATTCCAGGTGAAGTGTGGCTAAACCAGTTATCACGCAGAAGCATTATTAATCTTGTTTGTATAGTAGTAGCAATAGAAGTCGTAACGATCTAATTACCAGTGGCAACCATGCTTCTGTAGACATTTAAATTTGTTTTCTACAATCTCCCACACATTGTTAAATGATTAACATTTATAACATTTGTGTATTCTCCAGGTACCCTTACATGTATATATTTTTTTTCATTTTAACCTGTGCATTGAAAAGACTTTCAGGTTTCTTTTATAGAGAAAACCCGTTGTGGGAGTCCATTTCTAACTGTAGTCTTTCTGTGCCTCAAATACACAGTAAATAAATGATGTTACTGTTGCAGACCAACTTTAGCTTTGCCGGGCAAGTCTAAAACTCCGTTTTATCTTTTCTGGCTAATCAAAAGCTTTTGCCAAGTTTTGATGAATGAAATCTTTCCACGCCTGCTCTTCCTTCTACTTCATAAACACTTCTTATTTCTGTATTTTTCTTTATTATCTCATTTTGATCAGATTTGATGCTTTCAAGGACTAATCGAAGTTTGTTGAAATTAGGATAGCTTCTTAATTTCTTTTTCTTCCATAGAGGATACTATAGAAGAACAAAAGCTCAGGGGGCATTTAAAATATTTATTCAATCATTTCTTGTGCACTGGGGACATCTGGAATATTATTTGGAGAAGCATCCTGCAGCAGATCTCTTGAGTAGTTGTTTTTAGATAAATCCCATTTTTCTAAATCTGTCATCAGCAAAAAGCATTGGAATTTTTATGTGTGTGTGTCAGAAGTGACTTGAGAAACTGCAAGTCGATTCTGGTGAGAGAGAATTGGCCATCTGCAAGGATATTGCCCATGGGACACCTGGATGTTTTACCATCCTGTGGGAGGCTTCTCTCATGCTCCTGCATGGAAACCTGGAGTTGACAGACGGGAGCCCACCCCGTCTCGTGGATTCAAACTGTCAACCTTCAGGTCAGCAGTTCAGCTGGCATAAAGGTTTAACCCATTGTGCCACTGGGATATGATTTTGACAAAACAATCTGTTTGCACATACAGAAGAATTTTTTATTCAGCAACAGAAATTCCATTCATCAAGGGCTACTTCCCTACTTCCTTTTCTTTTCATTTCTTTTCTCTCCCCTTTTCTCCCTTTCTCTTTCCCTTTTTTCTTTCTCCCTTACTCTCTTTCTCTCCAGGGGCCACAAAGTCCAGCTTGCTGTCAGCACCAAGTATTGTTAGTATGTTTGTTCCAGCACCAGAGGATTTTATTGATGATCAGCCTACCATGATGACTGACAAGTAAGCACTACTGCATTTCCTTTGATTTATTTATTTATATTTATTTTGGGATTTATTAATCGCCCATCCCAGATGGCTCTGGGCGATTTACAGTAAAAACACACCGCTAAATACCTGAAACATCTAAAAACATCTAAAAGCATCTAACATCTAAAAACAGTTGACAGTTTAACAGTTCTCAGCCGAACGCCCTCTCAAACAGCCACATTTTACAAGCTGTGTGAAAGTCTTTTAGATCATGGGTGGCTCTGATGTAAGGAAGGAGGGCGTTCCAAAGTGATGGGGCAATCACTGAAAAAGCTCTATGCTGGGTTGATGTCAAATGGGCATCCTTAGGGCCTGGGACCTGTAATAGATTCTGATAGCCTGATCGAGGCGATCTCAAGGGTCGACACGGAGAGAGGCGTTCCCGTAGGTATGCCGGCCCTTGACCATGCAAGGTATTAAAGGCTAGAACCAGCATCTTGTGAGTAATACGGAACCCGACCGAAAGCCAGTGCAGTCATATAGAACAAGTGTTATATTGTTCCTCACGGGTCTGGCTGCCGCATTCTGTACTAGTCGAAGTCTCCGGGTCAAGGGAAGGCCAACATAAAGGCATCACAATAGTCAAGTCTCAAAGTTACTGTGGCATGAACCACTGTGGCCAGGTCATCCCCGGACAGGTAGTATCATTGAAGACCTTGTAGCAGACACTGGGATGGAATAAAACAACAGGTGCAGAACAACAGAGATGAAAATGGAATAATCTTTAGAAGATTAATCAGGACTAGATCTCTCCTAGGTCTGCCATCTAATAGAGAGCTGTTGAACAAATGGGACTTGTGAAATTCCATCAATTCTAGGAGTCTAGTAAAAATTATATGCAGCTTGCAGTATTTTAAAGTAAGGGAAACTGGATTGACAGTGGATGGGAGAATGCCGTCCTGGGAAGTTTCAAAATTCCTCTTATGGCAAGCAACCTTCCCTTCACCTATGGTGACTGTCCTTTTGCATCTTTTTCCATCTTTCTTGCTGGTAAAAAGGTGGATGGTTTTATAAAAAAATGGCAAAGCAATCTAGAAAATGGTAAGTTTTCAGCAATCCCATCTCAAAGAGGCATTGTAGGAAGAGGGAAAAAAGGCAAATAATTAGATTAACTATAAATTTTGATATCTTTTGGTTTCTTATTTTACTAACTTTAGTTTTTCATTCTGATGCAGCACTGGTTCAGGTTTATTATTATTATTTCAAATTCTGCAAAAAACCCCTTTTATCATTACTCTTTTGAGTTTTGGATACATTTTTATAAAATATCTCTATTTTTGTAAACAATTTGTCTTAACATACAGTAGTTTCACTAATGTCCGCATTTTGAATGCATCATTCTCTAGTATACAAACTATTGCACACAGTTTTTTTAAAAAAAATAATAATTATAGCCCAGGCAGGCATGTAGCCAGGGGGGGGGGCTAAGGGGGCTTCAGCCCCCCCCGAAATTCTCAGGGTGGTCCGCGAAAAGGCCTTACTGGTACATTATTTAAACTGTTATGTTTATTCATATCATGATCTGATCACTATGCTCATTATATCCCACATTAATGGGGTTATTGGGATAACAATACAAAAGATTTGCTAGGGTGGACCCTCTTCCACCCAGTCTCAGCCCCCCCCCCCCCGAACCAAACTCAGCCCCCTCCGAAACAAAATCTTGGCTATGGCCCTGAGCCCAGGCATCGCCAAATACCCAAGCTAGTATTGCATTTATCTGCCGTTATACTACATTATAGTCCCGACACAGTTTTGATAGGCCAAAGACACCCCCCCCCCACACATGATGTATTAAGCTTTCCTTAATACACAAATGGCTGTGCATGTTTTTGATTTCTGAGCTACATTACAAAATTGAGAAATGCATCTGATTATCAACATACAACAGTATTTTGATTCAAGAGGAGAATATAGTAAGTTTACTTTAAAATACAAGGTTGAAAACAGGAAAGTCATGTTTTGCATGAGAAAACCTGCTCATGTATTGTAGAGTTTTACCTGGCGACCCAATTTTATACTTAATGAAAGCACAGTTTTAATTAAAATTTCATCACAAGGAGACTGTGTTAAGTTTTTGAAACTCAAAAAGCAATTAAACCTTTGTTGTACTCTTCAAAAACATAGCCGTGTTAGCCTGTTTCAGTGTAAAAACAGGCTAATATAAAAGATATAAAACAGTGGTTCTCAACCTATGGGTTTCCGGATGTTTTGGCCTTCAACTCCCAGAAATCCCAAAGGCTGGTAAACTGGCTGGGATTTATGAGAGTTGTAGGCCAAAACACCTAGGGACCCACAAGTTGAGAACCACTGTTATAAAGGAATCCTGCAGTACGTATGTCTTTGTGTGATATGTGATGTTATTTTATGTGACGTGTTTAATAATGTTTAATGTTTTATCAGGGGAGGGTCCAATTTTGATGTTTTTAATCTATGGCATTGAATTGTTGCCAACACTGTGAACTGCCCTGAGACCCTTTCGGGGTTGAGAAGGGTGGTATATAAATACCACCACCACCACCATCAATAATAATAATAATAATAATAATAATACCACCTTTGAGATTGAAAAGCAAGCATTTCTAGCATAAGCATTTGCTGATTCCCATCCACTTTATCAGATGATCAGATGTACCTTGATGATGATTCACCAGCACCTGATGAAATAACATAAATTCTTTATTGATGAGTCAATTTTGACCATATCGAGTCATACAGAACATACACATACATACAGTAAATGCCAATGTGAATACAAAACATACCCACATACCATTGTGCTAAACCCACTCCTATCTACGAAACTTCTTGTTTAAAAGATTAAACATTAATTAATTACTTAGAATAAAAGTTGAGAGAAGACAAGGGTAAGTAAAACTAGTAAACATATCCATATTAAATTACATTGATGGCAGTGATGTCAGAGCTCTCTGCTTTCATCTTCTTGCGGATGGCCAGTGCTTTTTGTGTTTTTATCTGAACCCTGTAGGAGAACGTGCAATTTCTCCTTATTCTCTAGGTGAGTATAGTTCTCCAAAAGAGGCTCCAGATAATAAAGTCGAATCCTGTCATAATAGGAGCATTTTAGGAAAAAATGTTCTGAGTCCTCCACTTCTGCATCTACCTCACGACACCCGCAGGTTCTCCTCATATAGGGATGTCACCCCAACTTGGACATAATGTCGAGCTGCTCAAATCTAGCCCTGGTAAAAGTTTTCTGATATATAGTGGTAGCATGAAGGAAAGATAAGTTTCCATGCCCACGTTACAAATTTAAATTTAGCCAGGTATGGAGTGGCTCTAGCTTGCGTTATGATCATTAGATCATTTTGTGCAGCAATGTCGAGAGCTCTTTGGTATACAATTGAGCACACTTTTGCCCCTAAATTTGTTAGCTCGTGGGGTGCAAAACCTAGCCTGCGGACTGTGTGGCCAAGTCTGCTCAGCCATTATAACCACTTTTTGTGGTTTTCTTGTTCTAGTAGGCATGAGGTTGGTAATGTATGAGGTTGCATTTGTCTTATTTTGTACCTGATGAAATGAACTGGTGTCCAGAAGGGCTTGTGCTTGAAATTTGTTCTTGGTTAGTCTCAAAGATGGTACAGGATATTGGTTGTAATAATTTTTAATTATCTGTTTGCTTGTGTTGTTTTATCTTCATCAGCTGCCGTGATTATTTTTGTTAAAGCAAACGTTAGTGTACCACACATATGGATTCACTAGGGTTGCCACATTTGGATATAAGAAATAAGGGACATTTACGGGGTTTTTCACAAAAATAAGGGACACTTCGTTAAAAATTTGAAACTCAAACGTTAGGTATAAATAGTTTTATTAACAGAATAAGATAATGATTGAAACTCACGAAATAAACTGACTTACACCCTCTTAACCAGGCCTGGGCAAACTTCTGCCCTCCAGATGTTTTGGACTTCAACTCGGCTGTTAGGAATTGTGGGAGTTGAAGTCCAAAACACCTGGAGGGCCAAAGTTTTCCCAGGCCTGCTCTTAACAGTACATGGTATGTTTCTGCATGTTTTGTCATGCAGAAAAAACATGATTAGAACTACCTTATTTTCTCCATCTGCATTTAGTACTTGGCTTTGCTGACTTTAAAGTGCACTGTCTAAACATTAAAATAAATTTTATAGGGCAGTACATTTTCATTATTATGTCAATAGTTAATGGTATAGTATGGGATACACAGCATTGTATGGCATTGGGATACACAGCTAGACCTATTTTAAGAGTAACTCTCAAGCCAACATGATCTAACATTCCCCTTGGGTAACGGTTAATTGAGTCTACTGTACTTTGAAAAAGTCCTGTATCGCCTCTTCCTTCCAACGGGGGCACAGGCGGGCACACACTCGCAAGCGCGCAACTGTCAGCCTGCCCAGCGAGTTGGCATCCCCGGGCAGGCATTGCCGTGGAAACCGCAGTGCACGCCTTCCTCTGGTCAACCCTGCCCAGTCCTGTCCTGTTACTCAATAATAAGGGACAGGGCCTGAAAAAACGGGACGCAAATTTTAGGGCCAAAATAAGGGACGTCCCTTAGAATAAGGGACATATGGCAACCCTAGGATTCACATAGAGATATAACTGGAATCTTCTGGTATCTTATTTTGCCCTAACTGTTACACACCACCTCTAAAAGCAAATCCCTGGCAGTTGCTTTTGAAGGTGGAAACAGAATGAATTGTGTGAATGCTAAATATGCTATGAGGTTAATTTATTTCAGCCAGTTGGTCTGGTTGTCTTCTAAAAACTTTGGCAGCGAGTACTAAACTGGGCTAAATGAGATTGACTTTCATGACCTTGCTGGCATTTTCTCCTGCTGTTGTGGAAAGAGAAGAGGAAAATTGCCTGTACAATCCCATTAAGTTCAAATATCACAATCTGTTGGAGACATTAACGAGTGGTTGATCAAATTAACCCAGCATCCCCGTTGGGCCAAGGCGCACTGGTTTCCCAGTGCTGTTTGTCTCTCTGTATGGCTGGCAATAGCCTGCCTCATCTCTTCTGCATCTGACATGTCCCTTAAGATCAGACAATTACAGAACCTTGGCAAAGCTTTCAAAGCTTTTTGATGGCATTGCAAGAGCAGCCTGCCATTCTGCAACAGAAACAACTTACTTGTTGGAACTGAAAGGAAACTTCTTAATGGTGGGAAATTAGCTTGCTTCCCGTCTTGCTACCTATTTTCATGCTATCACTCATGATAACTGTAATCCTTGCAGAAATCTAATGTGGTCTTGAATGCCAAGCTCACTTTTTCACAATTTCCTTCCAGGTGCCATGATTGTGGAGCCATCTTAGAAGAGTATGATGAAGAAACATTAGGCTTGGCCATAGTGGTGCTTTCCACATTTATTCACCTTAGCCCAGACCTGGCTGCACCTTTGCTACTGGATATCATGCAGTCTGTAGGAAGGTAATGTCCCTCCCCTCTCCTCCTGCCCGTGGTAAAGTGCAAACCACAGATTTAACTGAGGCAAGGCAGGCAGGCATGAGTAGTTTTACTCTCATATAGTAAAGATAGTATAACTCTTATGTCACTATTTTTCTGACACTCCATTTCCATTTTGGCTGTCTATTGAGTTGTGGAGTAAGGGCTTCTTCAGCACCCACAATTACTGTTGCTGTGTGCCCTCGGGAAAACCATAGGGTTTACCTTTGCCTTCCTCTGAGGCACAGAGACGCAGGGCAGGCGATCTTATGATGGCAGGTGTGTCTCGGCCCTTTGTGGCTCCCGGTATGACCTTGCAACTGGCTGAACTTGGCAATCTCTCATGAAGAAAGCTGGAGCATTGCACACCACAAGCCTTCTGATAGTTGTTGTAAGCCTTTGAGTTGAACCTTAGGTCAGTGTTTCCCAACCTTTTTTGAGCCGTGGCACACTTTTAACATTAAAAAAATCCGGGGGCACACCACCAACCAAAATGACACTGTAACACAGTAAAGAATGGCTGGGGGATGGTGACCTGCTGGGAGTGCCAAAGCCAGGGAGGGGGAGGAGCCAGGCCACACCATGCCCCTCCCCCTCGGCTTCAGTTCTCCCATAACTTCGCCAGCCTTGAGGGGGCAGTGCCAAGCTAGCATTGTGCTGGCTCTGCCACCACTGGCTTGGCACTGCCCCCGCAAGGCTGGCGAAGCTGTTGGAGCGCTGAAGCCAGGGGAGGGGGCGGAGCTGGGCCGCACCATGCCCTGCCCCCTCCCCCCGGCTTCAGTTCTCCCACAGCTTCGCCAGCTTTGAGGGGACAGTGCCAAGCCAGCATTGTGCTGGCTCTGCCACCGCTGGCTTGGCACTGCCCCCTCAAGGCTGGCAAAGCTGTGGGAGTGCTGAAGCTGGGGGAAGGGGCGGAGCCAGGCTGCGTCATGCCCCCGCCTCCCCCCCAGCTTCAGCTCTCCCATAGAGGAGGAGCATGAGCGGTGGACAGGCTTCAGTAGGCAGGGCTCCTCCTCCGCATGGCTTCAACAAGCAGGAGGCGAGAGTCATGGCGGGAGTCATGGCGGATTGGAGGCTGCTTGGGGAAACGGCCAAAGGAGGCGGCACCCTGGTCCCTTCTTCTTTTTCTTCGCTGCCGCCTGGCCCTTCCTCCTCCTCTCCCAAGCAGCAGGAGTTTGGCAGGAGGAGGGGGGAAGGAAGGGGAGCAGAGAGCTTTTCTTGAGGCACACCTGATGATCGCTCACGGCACACTAGTGTGCCATGGCACACTGGTTGAGAAACACTGCCTTAGGTGAACCGATCACAGGGTAGTATTGGCAAGGTTTGTTCAGAGGGGAATTTCAGTTGCTTTCTTCTGAGACTGTGACTTGCATAAGGTCATTCAGTGGTTTTTCATGGTCAAGCAGAGATTCAAACCCTGTCATCCAGAGTTTTAGTCCAACCTTGAAACCAACATACCAGCTCTAATCTTACTGATATCACTGCGCAAAAGCTTGGAGTCTTACAGAGCATTTACTTTTATTTGGGATGTCATTAAGAAATAGGTAATTTTTAGAACAATGGGCTCTTGTTCTTTACGGGATGGATACTTGACTACAGCTTATTTTATATCTGCACCCACTGTTGCGTTTTATTGAATTTTTAAATAAGAGTTATATGATGTCTATGTAAAATTGTTACGTAAATGTATATTGTTGTTGTTTTATATTTTCATGAACTGTTGTATTTTATGTGTATTGCACTTTTGAGCACTTTTGTGATCCACTCCGAGACCTTTGGGGAGATGGTGGTGGGATAAAAATAAAGTTTTATTATTAATTATTATTGTTAGAACTTACTTTATATTAAAGCAGATCACAAATTCACATAGTTTCGTGCTGCATTGCCAGCACCGACTGACAGTGGCTCCCCTGAGTTTCAAAAGAAGCAAAAACCGAAGAGCATAAAGTGAAGTTCACTTAGGAAACAACTGACCTAACTCACACTTTCTACAGTGAGTTTTTCAACTAATAAAATAATCATCTGAGTATCTTAAGATTTCTCTCTTTTGAAAAAAAAGAGAGCATTCTGTGAACTCCCCTTCATTTCAGTCAGGGTCTTTCCCAGACCTGCCTGGAATAGAATCATAGAATCATAGAGTTGGAAGAGACCTCGTGGGCCAACCAGTCCAACCCCCTGCCAAGAAGCAGGACAATCACATTCAAAGCACCCTCAACAGATGGTCATCCAGCCTATGTTTGAAAGCCTCCATAGAAGTCTCCACCATGCTTCGGGGTAGAGAGTTTCACTGCTAAAGAGTTCTCACAGTTATGAAGTTCTTCCTAATGTTTAGGTTTGAAGCCATTGCTTCGTGTCCTATTCTCCAGGACAGCAGAAAACAAGCTTGTTCCCTCCTCCCTATAACTTCCCCTCACATATTTATACATGGCTATCATGTCCCCTCTCAGTCTTCTCTTCTTTAGGCAAAACTTGGCCAGCTCTTTAAGCTGCTCCTCATAGGGCTCTCCAGACCCTTGATCATTTTAGTCATCCTCCTCTGGACACATTCCAGCTTGTCAGTATCTCTTGGAGATGCCAGAGATTAAATCTAAGGCCTTTCTCATAAAAAAAACCAGGTTTTCTCCCATTACATTGTGACCCTTCCCCAATGATGCAACAAAGGGAAGGTGTGTCAAATTCAGGTTGAGTCTCTCTTATCAGAAAAACCCAAAACCTCCAAAACCCAAAACATTTTCCTAACAGCCACCCACTTCTATCTGTGGGGAAAGGGGACTAATCCACATCCAGTGTCCAGTTACCTGAAGGAATACTGATGGGCGAAAGAAAAGAGGAGGTGGACTCCACTTACACTTTTCTTGGCTTTTCTTCATGGACAAAGATTCAGGAAGACTCATCCCACACTTTCTACAAGCATATTGATGACTAAAAAGGCCAATCTGAGATAGGCAAGTCTGGTTGCAAAAAGCACAGCAGAAAGTCTCCTTGGGTGATGTTGTTTCCATGTTCTTTCTGCATTGTCATTTCTCTTCTAGACCATTTCTCTTTCAAAAGAGGCCACAGCATTGTGGATAGTGCGTCTCCATGTCTCCCGATGTGAGGCCAGGGTGGACCATTGTTGGTGATCAATCTGGCCAAGCCTGAGATGTTGTTTCAGGGAGTCCTTATATCTCTTTTTTGGGTGCTTCTCTTGTGCTGACCCGTGATGAGTTTACCATAGAGTAGTATCTTTGGGAGGCAGTGGTCCTCCATCCTAGAAACATGCCCTGCCCAGTGCAGCTGCATTCTTAATAGCATGGCCTCAGTGCTGGTGATCCCTGTTTGCTGAAGGACAGCAACATTCATCACATAGTCAGTCCAGTGTATATTTAGAATTGTGCGAAGACAGCGCTGATGAGAGCGTTCGAGGAGTCATCAGTGTTGGCGATAGGTGATCCATGTTTCTGACCCATATAGGAGAATAGACAGTATGATAGCTCTGTACACACTGATTTTTGTGCTTTGCCTTACACTAGGTTCCTGCAAAAAGTAGACCTAAATGTTTCTGAAAATTGACTTCCACCTGACCAATGGCTGCATGTGAAAGGGTTCCACCCTGGAAATGGCAGTGAAGGCAAGTACAGAGTGGACACATTGGCCACCACCTGTATCCAGCCTCAGAAAATCAAAAAATACTCATAGTGGGTGGAAATGGGAGGAGAATTTTCCTTTACCTTCCTAGCTACTTTGCTGAAAGGACCAAAAGTGTGCAGACTACTGTGGAGTCTTCTGGGACATCTGTTTTTTGTAAGGACCCTTTGCAAATAGAGTCCTTCTCACCTTCTAATATTTTCTTTCACCCGTCAGGGCTCCTTGAGGAAAAGCTAAGCAGGCACAGGACATGTTATTAGTCCCCTTTCTTCCCATCCCTCATTCACGATGTATATGCCAATATAGGTATTCCAAAATCCCCCCAAAATATCAGATCCTAAGGATTCCAGAAAAAAGAGACTCAACCTGGGTATGACTTTTTATAACTTTTATGTATTACAGAATACTAATTTGACAAAGTAATGGCAGCTTTACGCAAGCAGATGATTGAGCCTTCATGATTGTAAAATGATTTTCACTGGAATTTGATTGCACCTGTCATTTCAGCTGTTTTGTTTCTGTAAAAATAAAGGCTTTTCATTAACCATTTCCCCCATTTTTGTGCCTACCAGGTTGGCGTCAAGTACCAATTTTTCTAATCAAGCAGAAAGGTACAGTACAATCAAAACAAGTCTGCTACTATTAATTACAGGGCAAAAAAACATGTCCAGTAGAGGAAATTTTGTATTGTGGGAAAAGGAATAAAGGAAACATTTTTTAGGGTGAAAGTGTGCCATAATGTGAAGCCAGATCTCAATCATGGTAATTTTTTTTGTTTAGGTACAGATTAGATTGGCCCTGTAGGTATTCTGGACTATAATGCCTGCCTTCCACTGCCTGTAGGGAAGGTTATAGGTACTGGATTTTTGAGGCATCTTTTTTCCCAAAAATCTGTAAGCAGTTCAAAACAATTAAAATATTCACATTTTCAACAAAAATAAGAGAAACAAAGTAGAACAAAAAAACTAAATCTTTCCTCTAGAATTTCAAATGATTGGAGTAATTGATAGTGTTGATTTCCTTGATGAGGAGATAGAAATAAGTCTTCTTTAGTTCTTCGAAGTGCCATTATATTCATAATGCTTCTTCTTTTCATTTATTTTGCCTCATAGCATGATGATCCCAGGGAATGCTGCAGGAGTGGCCAAGCAATTTCTTCGTTGCGTATTTCATCAGCTTGCTCCCAATGGTATATTTCCCCAGCTGTTCCAAAGCAACATCAAAGGTGATGTGCAGTGCCCCTAATTTCTTTCTGTCATTCTCTACCACTTCCATACTGAAATCCTATTGATACAAAGTGATATTCTTTGCAGATGGAGGTTTTTTGAGGACCTTGGCCACATCTCTTATGGATTTCAGTGAACTCAGCTCCATAGCTGCTTTAAGCCAGCTCCTAGAGGTTAGTTCATCATTTAGCAATATGTGCTATTGAGTGTATTCTGCTCCTTGCTGTCCTTTCCACTATCTTTTATATCCAGAGGTTTGCTCAGTGTTGAATTGCAACTCCATTAAGTTCTAGCTAACATAGCCAATGGTGAGGGGTTATGGAGATGATCCCTCTAGAGCAATGGTTCTCAACCTGTGCATCCCCAGATGTTTTGGCCTTCAAGAAATCCTAACAGCTGGTAAACTGGCTGGGATTTCTGGGATTTGTAGGCCAAAACACAGGTTGAGAACCACTGCTCTACAGCAACATCTTTGTTGAGCAGTACAATCTGCAATTCTGTAGAAACAGGAGACCATGGATAATAACAAACTGTATTGAAATGAACATATTTCAATTGGATGTTACCATAGAGTCTTGCTGGAGGGCCTATAATATTCCTAGAGAGGTATCCTGTCATGAAGAATTCTGGACTGATGAAAAACTTTGCACTTCAAGATTTATTCTGCAAAGTTTTCACACATTGTTTTGCACAGAAAATAGCATTTCTGCATGGAGAATATTTCTGAAATATTACTTCCTATGAAGAAAATTTTGTAAATATAAATATATTATTTGTAAAATTTACACTTGGTTGATTTGCATAGAAAACAATGTTATCTCTGCATTAAACAGCATATTTGGTACAGAAATTAGTATTTCTGCCTTGAAATACTATTTTCTATGTAGAAAAATACTATTTTCTGCACAAAAAATCAGTATACAAATTGTGTGCAAAATAAATCTAATAGAAGACTTTCTAACAGCAGGAAGAGAATTGCTTCAACAGCACAGGAAGAGAATTACTGAAATTATTCATTGCTAATGGAGCTTCTAGCATATTCAGCTATGGGTTTTTTTGTATTTTTATGATATGGGTCATGCATCTTGTTATGTATTTATCCTTTGTTATCAATGGAACATACTGGCAATGGGTTGGCTCCAAATTGAGGCATATGCAATTGCAACTGGACTGGTGGAAGGGCAGTTTTCCGCCCACTCATTTTCCATAGCAGCCTTCTAAATTTGATGGAAAGGGTTGGGAGTCCATGGTGAATAGGAGATGGAAGAGTGTCCAAAAGTGATTTGGAAGACATTCTATGATAAAGTACTTTTCATAGTAGGAGACAGATTCTGCATACAATCAAAAACATTTTGTAATGATCTGTTATTTCTCAAAGTAAGTGGAAGTCTCCCACTTTACTGTGAACATTACCATTTGTGTTTTTCTCTGAACATCTTACAGATTTTGGTGGAGAGCTGTTATGGTTAGTTGTTTGATTCTTTTGTATTTGTGTGCATACTTACTTACTTAGGGTTTAAACACCAAAAAGAATTTGCCAGCAGGGGGTGCAATGTTGCGCTGCTTGGAAAACATTGCTGCATTTATGGAAGCTTTGCCGATGGATACCCCAAGCAACCTCTGGACTACCATCAGCAACCAGTTTCAGACTTTCTTTACAAAGCTGCCTTGTGTTTTGCCACTTAAGGTAAAGTATCAACATTACAAGTCTTCCATTAACATACACTTCATTGCCAGTGTTTATTCCTTTACGTTCCTTTACAGGCACTCATTCCCTTACAGCTGGAAAAAGACTCCTAACTGAAACAGGAGAGCCAGTATACAGCCAGTTTAGCCCAACTTTCCTAAACCTAATGCCATTCCATCCACACTAACCGGAGAAGTGTTATAGCTAAAAAATAACTTTTCCAGGCTGTGTGCCGTTCGGGTGTGTTGGATTACAAATTTCATAGCTCCAAAGAGGGCACCAGTTTGAGAAAGGCTAATGTAGAATTTGTAGACATTTTGAGCAAAATGAAGCAGTCATATATTGTCTAAGCAGGCATGCAATTGATAAAATGATAAAGTGAGGCTGAAGTTTCAGGCTTTGAAATGTCGTTTCTGAAATTAGATTTGAAGGAAATTTGAAGCAAATAAACTCTCCAAATAAACTCTCCAAAAGTAAGGAAAGTATACTCCCTGTTTCCTCCTGCTTGAGGAAGGTTCTTTTGCACTCTCCTATAAATTTAAGACAGAGACGACTCAATTCCTGGGAAACAACGACCAAATCACAGTACAATCAACTCCTATACACAAGTTGTCCTTTGAAATAGCAACCTCTCAAATGTGGCTTCATTTGCTAAAAACTCTAAGAGGGCCTATTACCACCAACTTGCCTATTGTACTTTTCCACTTGCCCACCTTCCCTTTTTCCTTTGTTAAAAGCATTTATATTTTAAAATCCAATTGTTGAGGCAATAATTTTATTGTGGTTTTATAGTCACATTGCAGAGTTTAATATACTACCTCTTAAGCCCCACAAACCCCAGCCACAAGGGAGAACTTTAATATACTCACCTCTTAAGATGAGCCCCACAAACCTCAGCCACAAGGGAGAACTTTGTCTCATGATTGCTATCCGTGGGCATCCATTGTGACTCTGCTGAGTTCCAGTGGGGCCAGCCAGTTCCAGATTTGGACAGGCATCCTAACAGGGATTATTAATAAGATAGCAGAAGCCAGTTCGGGCAGTCCCCAAATCATGAACAAGAAAGGTTATGTAGATTTGTCCTTAAGTTGAATTTGTTTGTAAGTTGGAACAAGTACATTTCTAAATGTAACATATATATATATATATATGTTACATTTTAAAATGTACTTGTTCCAACTTACAAACAAATTCAACTTAAGAACAAATCTACATAACCTTTCTTGTTCATAATTTGGGGACTGCCCAAACTGGCTTCTGCTATCATATATATATATGCCTTTGGACAGCCTTGTTTTGTGGTCTGTGCACCTGTTCAGATGATTTCACCTTACTTTCTGTCCCTGAGATAATTGGATTTTGAAAAATTTGGCTTGTTGTGGAAACAAGGCTTTTGAGAAAGCTCCAGTGGAGATACCTTTTCCCCATAAAAACTCTTTCAGGAGTGAATTTCCCTTCAGAGGAGTAGATTTCTCTCACTTCCTGTTGTCTCACCCCCGTTCTTAACTATGAGCCATTTGTAAGTCAGATGTTTTTGATTTGGGGACTGTCTGTACATGTTGTTGGGCTAGAAGATTCACATCACCATATGGCCCAACCTCCAGGAAGATGTGGATTTCATGAAACAATATTTAGAGCTGCTGGCCCACATGCAGAATGATGCTCTTTCCTCAACATTCATGCAATGACAGATGTGCAACAACACTATCATCCAAATCGTGGTGCCAACCCATAATAGGAGCTTCATTCAGCATTGCTGTCTTCCCATGAGGCCCCATGAGACTTCCGGGGGAGTGGGGGGGGGGGTCCAACTTTTCCACTTCTCCACTCCCACACGAAGCATACTACCACTACAAACTTTGAATTAACTTTGTCCATGTACTTCCCATATGGGCTATAAATTTGCACCTTTATAAAAATGTGAGTGCTTAGATTCTAAGGAATGATAATTTAGTTTCCAATACAGTGATACCTCACTTATCACGGGGATTACATTCCAGGACCACCCATGATAAGTGAAAAACCGCGAAGTAAGGAACCCCCTCCCATCCTCACTCTTTTTACCTTTCTCTTCCTCCTCCTCGTTGCTGAATGGGCCTCTTGCTGCCGCGTGGGCCCTGTGTTTGAATAGGTGGCAGAGGTGTTGCAGGGCCCATGCAATGGTAAGAGGCCCCGGTGGGGAAGAGGAGCAGGAAGATGGAGGTAAAGGGGGTGAGGAGGGAAGAAGAGCCACCCCCTCGACTTCTTTACCTTCACCTTCCTGTGTCTTGTCTCCAGCGGCAGTGGTGCTGGTGGGGTGAAAGAGCAGAAAGGTGAAGATAAAGGGAGCGAGGAGGGAAGAAGAGCTGCCACCTTACTTTCTTTACTTTCGCCTTCGTGATCCTTGTCCCTAGCGGCATCACCACTGGCAGGGAGGAGGACCAGGAAGACGAAGGTAAAGGGGGTGAGCAGGGAAGAAGAGCCATCCCCTCGCCTTCTTTACCTTTGCTTTCCTGCTTCTTGTCCCCAGCGGCAGTGCCGCCGGCAGGGAGGAGGAGCAGGAAGGTGAAGGTTAAGGGGGCGAGGAGGGAAGAATAGCTGCCCCCTCGCCTTCTTTACTTTCGCCTTCCTGATTCCTGTCCGCAGCGGCAGCGCCCCTGGTGCGAAAGAGCAGCAGGAAGATGAAGGTAAAGGGGGCGAGGAGGGAAGAAGAGTCGTCCCCTTGCCTTCTTTACCTTTGCTTTCTTGTTTCTCGTCCCCAACAGCAGCTACGCCGGTGGGGATGAGGAGCAGGAAGGCGAAGGTAAAAGGGGCGAGGAGGGAAGACGCATCGCCCCCTCATCCTGTTCACCTTCCTCTTCCTCCTCCTAGTCACCAACAGCACCTCTTGCTGCTGCTTAGGCCCCGCGATTGAGGAGGCAGCAGAGGCGATGCAGGGCTCAAGAGGCAGCAAGAGGCACAGGTGGCAACAAGGAGGAAGAGGAAGGTAAAGAGGGAGAGGGGGCGGCTCTTCTTCCCTCCTTGCTACAGTATTCCCTCGCTACTTAATTTTAAATATATATATTTAAAAACCGCGAAACAGCGAGTCCATGGTAAGTGAACCGCAAAGTACCACATTCCGGGCTCCCACACAACTATTTGAGTATTCACTGTCCCTTTTTATCACTGTATGATGCCAGATAACATAGAATCACTGGTTTAAAGATAAAAACTAATTGTTTCTCTTCTGTTTTCTTTCCATCAGTGTTCTTTAGATTCCAGTTTAAGGATAATGATCTGCTTGCTGAAGATCCCAACCAGCAGTGCAGCCAGGGTAAGATGTAAGGTTTTTCATATCAGTATTGCTTTTGGTTTTGTCCTAGTGTTGGTGAAATCTCCCTGTCAGATTCGTCTGAGCGCGGCCAAAGGAAGAGATGGACATCAAATTCCGATTTCACCTTCTTTACTATTTGCAAAATAGGGTGACAGTGTCAGCTCATGCTTAGTAAAATAACTGTCACAAACCCCTACTGGGTTAGTCCTCTTAGTTATAGTACGTATTTTACAGACATGCACAGAAAGCTAATTAACAGATTGAGTTTTACTAACTAATGCAATCATTAAATGTTACAGTGTACACCTGTACAATTGTCTTCAACTCATATTAATATATCAAGTAAACACCCTGACATTCCCCATAACATTTTACTGACTATGCAGTTACCTCCACTGTGTATTGATAATTAGATCAAGTAAAACAAGTAAAAACGGCCGATGCGTCCGTAGTTGACATCATGTAAATACTGCTGTTTTCATTAACTGTCTCAATAAGCTCACATTTATTTAAACAGTGGCTTTGTCCTGGTCAGCTAGGTTTAGTAAATATCAAGCAGAAATATTCTGTTAATCATTTCAGGGAACAGACTCTAGGTAAAGGATCAAAAATTTCCTACAGAGGGCAGTCATTCTGTTAAATATTCCAAAAAGCTTTGGAAACAAGAAAATATTAAATTGAAAAATATTTACTTGAGAGCAGCCATCACACTAGCGGGAATCATGACTGATTTTGACTAAAAGTTCTTGAATATGTATAGTAGCCCTATACATTTCAGTAACTAGAAATAACAGACATTTCCTATTGAAATTGTGCAGTATCAAGCTGGAAAGTGGGACTCAGAATCTAGGTTACATTGACGTGTGGGAGGGATTACATTCATTATGTGGGTGGGAATTTATATTTTCTTAAGGAGTTGGATTTTGATTTTTCTTCTTTCTTTTTTTTTAATCAGCACCAGCATACTTACCTGAAGCTTGATTCTGCCATTCAAAAGTTTGGCCAAATGGGTTTTGGCCTGAGTTCAGGCAGAACTGGACTTAAATGTTTTGCTGTTTAATTTGCAAGGTGCTTTAAATGCAATTTTCCTGCTTCTTGGCAGGAGGTTGGCCTTAGGCATGGTTAGGTCCAGTCGGAATCTTCGTAATCCAGATTAAATTCAGATCAAATTCCTTTTTGAAGCGATTTTGAAGCAGTTTGGGAACCCAGAAGTATACTTGCAATTTTGAAGCCACTGTCGCCATCTTCGTTCTGACTCAGGAAGTGAATTGGTCCCAGCGTTTGGAGGCAAGCAGCAGCTTGCATGCTAGGATGCTTGCCTCCAGCCAATGAGGGGAAACCATGTGTGTGTGTGTGTGTGGGGGGGGGGTGGTTCGGCACGGCAGCCATTGCCCTTTAAAAAGGTCCGTGCATGCCTCATGGGCTCATTACGAGCCGGGGATGTGAACAGGAAGGAACTAGGCAGCTTGGGTGGGAAAGGTGCCACACCACAGCTTTGCAAGAGAACAACACGGTTAGGAACAAATTGGGGAAACCGGCTGGAAGCAGGCCCCTTGCCTGTGAGGCTTCCCAGTGTGTGGGGAGGGAAGAAGGGCAGGGCAGCTGGGAGAAGTTCTTCTCTTGCCCGCCACTGCCAATTTTCCTTTTTGAAGCAGTGATTTTAACTTTCAACACACCTCAATCACTTTTGGGTTACACTTTGGCTTTTGGGATCCCAGAAAGTCCCTTTGGACTTTGGAAAGCCCATTTTCTGCTAATAATTTCCTTGGGGAACCACACCATACCACTTTGGAGGCCCCTTTGTCTGCTTTGGGTTTCACGTTGTACTTTTGGAAACTAGAAATCTCCTAATCTAATCATTTCCTTGGGGAAACATAAAATACGACTTTGGAGCATCCTTTGTCTGCTTTGGGTTACACGTTGTACTTTTGGAAACTAGAAATCTCCTATAATCTGCTAATAATTTCCTAGGGAAAACACACAATAAAGGTTTGTAGGTCCCTTTATCTGCTTGTACTTTTGGAAACTAGAAATCTCCTAATATAATCATTTTCTTGGGGAACCACACCATACAACTGTGGAGCCCCCTTCTCCGCTTGGGGTTACACATTGTACTTTTGGAAACAAGAAATCTCCTATAATCTGCTAATCATTTCTACCACTGTGGCAATTTTTGTCAGTAGTGGTCTAAAATGAGGGAAAGAGAATCTGCCAAGTTTTGCCTGTCCCGTTTGCAGTTTTTTGCGCATTGCGCAATCGTGCCCGCCATTAACGAAGCGATTCAGAAATTTCCGAAATTTCTTAAAATTCTGACTTTTTGGGGGGAAAATTTCAGAAATCACTTCGGAATCAAATTGCCAGCGCCCCTACATCCGAAACTAGTTTTGAACCATTTTTCCATTGATCAAACAAGCCTAGTTGGACTGGATGGCCCATGAGGTCTCTTCCAACTCTATGATCCTATGATTCTATGCTAGAGCAGCAAATGACAAAGAACCTTCTATCTACTGGAGAATACATACTACCTCAAGCCAGCCACAGCATCCCACAAGTATATCTCAATGTCCAGGCAGGAAAAAAGGTTTACAACAAAGAAAATAACCAGGTTTCCAGCCATTTCATATCACTACCCCATTTACTACCTAAGGCATCTGCTTCACTGTACCTTATGGTAAAACTGGCCCTCTGAACATTTAATAGGAAATGTCTGTTATTTCTAGTTACTGAAATGTATAGGGCTACTATACATATTCAAAAACTTTTAGTCAAAAAATCAGCCCAGAAATTGGATTGACTTATTCACAGATCAAAATACCTTAATGCTTATTTTAAAAGGAACTATTCCCTTCTGAGAGTACAGAGGTGAAAGATGAGAGTATAATCCATCCCAGGCAAACCTAAACAAAGCACCAATACATTCTACTCTCTGCTGCAGCCCTACTTCTAGCCTTTTGAATATCGGTTTGGGAAAATGGTGATGGCTCTTTGATCCTGGCACCCTCTCCAGGCGCTGAGCACAGCCACTTTCTGGAGGACTCTGGTTAATTCTGCTCATGCTAAAAAAGAAGACGAGGAAGGAGGGAAGGCAGGAGTATTGCTTTTCTCTAGTTTTGGCAAGGAAGGGGGGGGGGTAATGGGATGGGAGCACCTTTTGCCTCTGTCTCTTATCACTGTCTTCATGTTGGGTCCCTGTTCCAACATTGATCTGTGTGTAAGTCGACCCAATTTTCTGGAAGTAATTTTTGTCTTTTTTTTGCTTATACAGTAGTATATACAGTGGTTCTTTACATAAAACACAAGTAAATGGTGAAATCTACTTCTGCAGGATGTAGTGATGGCTACTGATTTGAGCTATTTTAGAAAAGGAATTCATGAGTAAGGCAATCAGTTGGTACTAATTCCCGATAGCTATAGGTTACCTTCATAATAATATTTATATTTAATGGTTTTAATGACACAAAGCAGTAACTGGTTGTTTAAAAAAAATAAAATAATGGATTTACATTGTTTTAATTTGCATGGTGTCATATTCATTGTTCTCCGACTTGATTACTTATAGTGGAAGAAAGGTGGGATAAAAATAAAGTAAATATTATATTTAAAAATCAATATCAGAGGCAATATGCTTTTGATTATCAGTTGCTGAGAAACCTGAGTGGGAGATAAGCTATTTAGATCTTGTCATTTTTGGGGGCTTCCCATTAGGCCTATCATTAGCTAGCCACTAGGACAAACCTGATGCTGGATTAGATACAGCAGAGTTCTTCATATGTCCTTAGGAGAAGTGTCTCTTCACATTGATCTATGGTGCTCTATATGGTTAAAAGTGGGCAATGTGAGCAAGCAAATGGTTGTTCTAGTCTCCTTCCTTCACTTCGAGAAATATTTTGGGGGGGAGGACCCTACTTTTCCTGGCTCCCTCCCCAGGTGCTGGCTGGGAAATCAACACAAAATAGCAGGTACAGTTCAATATCTAAGTCGCTGGTGTGGACATAATATTAATGATATTGTTATAATAATTATCTAATATGGACACCTTCAGTCCATATACTGGTGAGTTCAGAAGTAAAGAAATGAAATAACTCACGGAAGTCCATCAGGTCACGTTGAATTCTTACTCATGGGTTAATGTTCAGATATATTCCAATGTCTCTCAAGTGTATTTTTTGTTCAAAATAAAACCATAATGTAAATCATACGCGAATGCTTGAGAGGTGAAGTTGTCCAGGTTGGCTATAACCCGGATTAAAACGGAATAAGATCCAAGTCTTCTATGTGAGTTTCTGATTTTGAGTTTGGTACTCTGAACTACATGGGACAACTTCACCTCTCAGGCATTCGCATATGATTTACATTATGGATTTATTTTGAACTAAAATACACTTGAGAGACATTGGAATACATCTGAACATTAACCCATTAGTAATCATTCAGTGTGACCTGACGGACTTCCATGAGTTACTTCATTTCTTTACTTCTGAACTCACCAATATATGGACTGAAGGTGTCCGTATTTGATAATTATTATAGCAATATCATTAGTATTATTTTCACACCAGGGGCTTAGATATTGAACTCTATCTGCTATTTTGTATTGACTTTAGAGCAGCAGCATCCCCGTTGTTTGTTTTGCTGGCTGGGAAATCCTTGAGCACAGCCACTGGAATGAATCAATTTAGGCAGTTGCAGTCTCATGTCCTCCAAGCAAAAAAGTGAAGGCTTTTTAAAAATGATGAATGATTTCATATCCCACTCAATAACCCTTGTTTTGCTGAGGGATGCAAGTGTACTGACATCCCCCCTTCTTATGTGTTTCACTTCAGAGTCTTCTGGAACCATTTTCAAAACTGCTGAGTTTCATAATCCAGAATGCTGTCTTCACTTTGGCTTACCTGGTTGAACTATGTGGTTTGTGCCATAGAGCATTCACTAAGGTAACTAAGCAATGCATACTTTAAATATTTGAGACTGGCGAAGGTCCCTCTTCACATATATTATCATCACCGTGACACCAATTTTGAGTTAAGAGGATTTCATTTGGTGTCGGGACCCACAGTTTAAGAAGCAGTGGTCTAGCAGAATCGATATTTAGACAAATATTTAAAAAACTAAACCCTTGGTTTTCTTCCTTTACTAAGTTAAAGATGTTGACATTTTCTGGTTTTGAATTTTTATAGAATGCAACTTGTCAAAAAACCAAGCCATCAGGTTACGTACATATGTGTGAATGCCTATCTCCTGTTGCTACATCTGAGGATCATTCTTTGGGAGGAAAGAGGAATCCACTAGGAGTGCCTTCAGGGGATGGGGAGCCTTGGTTCATCAGCACAACTTTGGACTCCAGGTTTCATAATCCCTTAGCATTGCCCAGGGTGACTAGGGATTCAGAAACTCCAAAATTTCTGGAGGTGAAGTGGCCAATAAATGTAGTTAAAATGCAAAAGCTGATTTCACTAATTTAGCTAATAGCAAGGAAATATACAATAAAATTCCAATCCACATTATAAGTGGAATAAAATGATTATAATTGGATGTCTGGTACTGAAAGCATATGGCCAGTGGAGAATTTGTTTTTTTAAAAATAAATTATGTGATAAATGGTGCACCTTGTGATTAATTTTCTTGCGTCTGTAACCATATAATGATAAAAACTCTGTCCCAAAACTCTGGAGAAATCTTAGAAGAAAAACAAGCAAAGTGAAATATTTCAGCGAACAAATAGTGGTAATTCAGTGAATTATCCTAGGAAAATTGGATTCTTCTTCTCTCTTTGGTACATTTGTAACTGTAAAGGAAAATATGACATGAACATGAAAGGTGCTTGCATTATCCACATCTGTGCTGAATAGGGTTGCCATTTTTTGATATAAGAAATAAGGGACATTTACGGGATTTTTCACAAAAATAAGGGACACTTCATTAAAAACTTGAAACTCAAACATTAGGTAGAAATAGTTTTATTAACAGAATAAGATAATGATTGAAACTCACAAAAGAAACTGACTTATACCCTCTTAACAGTACATGGTATGTTTCTGCATGTTTTGTCATGCAGAAAAACATTATTAAAACTACCTAATTTTCTCCATCTGTATTTAGTACTTGACTTTGCTGACTTTAAAAGTGCACTGTCTAAACATTAAAATAAAATAAATTTTATAAGACAGTACATCTTCATGATTATTATGTCAATAGTTAATGGTATAGTATAGTATGGGATACACAGCAACATGATCCAACATTCCCCTTGGGTAACGGTTAATTAGTCTACTGTACTTTGAAAAAGTCCTGTATTGCCTCTTCCTTCCAACGGGGATGCAGGCTGCCCTGCGAGTTGGAATCCCCGGACAGGCATTGCTATGGAAACCACAGTGCGCACCTTCCTCTGGTCAACCCCGCCCAGTCCTGTCCTGCTAGTCAGAAATAAGGGACAGGGCCTGAAAATAAGGGACACAAATTTTAGGGCCAAATTAAGGGACGTCCCTTAGAATAAGGGACATATGGGAACCCTAGTGCTGAATGCAGAGCTTCATTTTTAGTGCTTGCTATTTGTTATACAGTATGTCTGTTGTAATTGTATTAATATGCATTCATTATATTGCCCCCTTTTCCAAAAATCAGAGTCATTCTCAGTGTTTGCTTTTTCAACCTGAGGAAAATCCAGATCTATAAAGCTGCTGAAGCATATATTTCAGAGGAGAGCAAATTAGTTTGCCTGTATGTGGTGGGGAGCTGGGAGCGGAGGTGCTCCTTCCATTTGTCTGCATGCCAAGTCAAAATGCTCAGTGGAACAGAACAGCAGATGTCACTGCCACACTCCTTGGCAATATAGCCATTTTCTTCCCCCGTGGAATCAAAATCTGCCTCTCAGGGGCTAGGAGCTGTGGAATTTGGACAGACGCAGAAACACACAGAAGGGACTAAGACATTGTGGGACATTTTTTCCCCAAGGGAACTAAAATGAGGCAGACATTAGGAATACTTTATGATGGTAAGAACTGTTTGGCACTGGCATATACTGCCCCAGAGCATAGTGGAGTTTCTTTCTCTGGCAGAGGCTGGATGACCACCTATCAGGAGTGATTTGATTATATTTTTTTGCATGGCAGGGGGTTGGACTAGATGGTCTTATGATTTCTTCCAGCAGAATGACAACAGAAGAACTAACTTTGTGGTGAATTGATTATACAGACACTGCTTGCAATCCTTCTGGCTCAGTGTAACCTACTAGGTCCTCAAGTAGACCTATGGTCAACTGAGTTAAATAAATACCACTCCTTGATGTACTGAACAGTTTCTTATGCCTACTCTCAATAATTCCCTGCCTTGTAGGAATGGGCACAATTACAGAAGCATCTGACATGAAATTATGACACTAATTCTGAGATCTGTCAGGGTCTTCTGGCAGTCTCAGTGTCACTGTAATCATTGCACATCCAGCTTTTGGCATGTAGCCAGATGCTTCTGTGATCGTGCTCACTTCCCGTGAAGCAGGGGCTTCAGAGAGGAAGGGAATACCAATGCCCACAGTGCCTTAAAAAAGATATATGCAAACCACATTTATTTATTTATTTATTGTTCACTTTTATATACCACTCTTCCCTGCAGGCTCAGGGCGGTTTACATAAAACAACAATATAAAAATACACATAAAACAGTTTGATTATATAAAACACAAGGGCATGGTCAGAATTGTCAGGAGGCACTTAGATTGAAGGCCTGCTTAAAGAGGGTCGTCTTGCAGGTCCTTCGGAAGGGAGCTAACTCCGTGATAGCGCAGACTCCGTCTGGTAACGCATTCCATAATGTCGGCGCCACCACGGAGAAGGCTCTTTGTCTTCTTACTGAAAGGCGGCAGGAGCGGACTGATGGAATCACCAGAAGATTTTGTTCTTCTGATCGCAACGATCTCAGGGGAACGTATGGGGTGAGGCAGTCCCTCAGGTACACTGGCCCTAGACCATACAAGGCCATACATGTCCCTAATGGGATGCTAGCATCTCTCTCAGTGATATTTGTGGTATATGACCAGTGTTGGCAGACTCCTTGCTTCTACTTCTGCTGACAAGTGAAAACATTCTCATTCTTCCATGTTTTTAGGAACTGAATGTGATAGGTTTTTAATATAGTTTACAAATGAACTTTAAATAATTTTTATGCTATAAATTGAATTAAGCATGTGAACGCATTCTTAATTCATAAGGCTCCACACATGCTTAATTTATAAACCACATTGAGTCTGGGTTTTGGGGAAAGGAATGCATGAATAAAACAACAGCAGCAGTAATGTTGGGCAGCCCAGGACCATCTGTGGGTCCCAATTTGTGTAAAACTCTACTTTCAAAATAGAACTGAAAGTGATTTCTTGCCTTTAGAAAATACTGAAGTTGAAGGCCCCAACCCATTCCTTAAACCTAAAATTGCTACCCCTGAGATCCTCCAGGAAATGTGTGTGTGTGTGGGGGGGGGGGGTGTCCAATAGAGGGCCATAGTAAAGGCCTTGGGGCACTGTGGCATTCCTGTGGGTCATCCTCTGCTGGTACCTGATTTATTTACTCAAAATGTGTGTTTTTGTGTGTTACTAACTATACATGCAAAAATGTGCAAGGATTTGCTGGTAATGACAATTAGAAGCATGATTAACACCGATTATCATTTTTGCAGGAAAGGGATAAATTCTACTTGTCTCGTAGTGTCATCTTGGAGTTGCTGCAAGCTCTGAAGTTAAAGTCACCCTTGCCAGACACAAACCTGCTGCTCTTGGTCCAGGTACAGAAGAAAACCTTCAGTCTTTTTCCCAAATGTTGCACAGTGAATATTCTTTGAGTTGTTGGTGACTAAAAAAACCTTAATGTCAGTCAGAAATTCTATGACTGAATGCCATCCCTGCCCTCATGTCCAGCTCTTATTATGGGAAAGACTTTTTAAAGTCAGTCTACAATATTCACATGCAATTTCCTTCCTTCATCTGTCTAACTGAATTTGGGAGCTGTATCATCAGTATGTTAAAAAAAATCCTGTACCCTAGTGGAATTTATTCAGATCCAAGTAAATTGGGTTCAATTTGAAACTCTCTGGATTTTGCTAATGGATTGTCCTGGTATTAGATATGGGACAAAAATCTTAGAAGCACTGATTGTACAGCTTGAAAGAGCTTCCTAAACTTACACATTTTTGTGTTTACGGCAGCTTCTCCCGCATTTCTTTCATCTATCTAACCATTATCAATGTGTGTCTTCAACTCATTTCTGACTTATGGTGACCATAAGGTGACCCTACCATAGGGCTTTCTTGGCAAGATTTCTTCAGAGCAGGTTTGCCATGGCTTTCCTCTGAAACAGACTCAAAGTTAGCAGACATTGAGCTTCCAAAATGTCTCTGGCATATATCATTCCTTTTAAGGGGGCTGCCACGTATCCATGTTTTACGGACACTCATGAAAAAAGGAAGAAAAGTTGTACAATGTTTGTTTCCTAATTCAAATCAATGGATAACATGATCATTTGGTTTTCTGAATTTCAGTTAGGATTTGGATGTGTAAGAACCAGGCCACGTCCAATGTCTGGCATGAATTGGGTCTCAATCCACTTAGTCCCAGCCTGAAGAAGAGGTTATTGAATTCTGCTGCCTGAAACAGCTGAACTCATCTCACTGCATGTCACATGCGGTCAAACATCTCTGCCTGGTATTTTCAGGACCTTTATATTTAACTCCAGGCTTCTATAACACTTGCTTTTCTGTACATTTGTTATTTTTGGTGTGTTGCTTCATTTGTTTGTTTTTAATTCAGTTTCTACTTAAAAACAGAAATGAAAAATTTAGAAACAAGACTACTGTCTGTAAAGAGAAAATAATCTAACTTGCAATTTTTCAAAACAACAGCACCATAATCTTTTCCTCAATGCAACAGATCTGCTTTTTATTTTCACAAAATATTCCAGGTGACAATAATAATAATACACTTTATTTATATTCCGCTCTTCTCACCCCAAAGGGGACTCAGAGCGGATTACATTACACATACGGCAGACAGTCCCTGCCGACTGACATACAATTACAATACATTGTACAGACAAACATGTGCAGACAAACATATGCAATTAGAAGGATTTTTTTCTCTTCTGGCTGCATCGCAGGGTGTGGTTGCTCCATTACGTCACAAGGGGGTGCTGTAGTTTCATCCTCAGACGAGAGCCTCTGGTTCCACATTCCACCTCCGACAGCTGATCTTCCTTATTTTTATTCAGGTGTTGTAAAGTCCTTATAAAAATCCTTCCCCGTTGAGCGGTCCCTAGTTCATTCACTCACAGCAGGCTTGTTTTCAATCTGTTAGGTGGACAGTGGACAGGGCTCACAACTGGGTGTTCAGACCAGCCCGGGAATCGAACATGCAACTTTCTGATTGCAAACACAGCTGTTGTTACTGCTGTGCCATCTCTCAGTTGATGACAAACAACTCTTAGAAAAGTCTTTTTTTTAAAGGAGACCAGATTTAAAAAATGATAACAGCTTTCCCAGCTTTTAAAATCATCACCATTTTTCAAACATCTAAAGATATATGTAAACAAACAGGATTGTTATATTAAGACCAGGATGGAAAATCTGTGTACTCCAGCTTCCATCAACCCCAAATGGTCAAGGGTCATGAGAGTTGATAACAACATCTGGAGAGCCAAAGACTCCCCATCTGACATTGGAGTCATCTGTATAACCTTCTTCCAAGAAATCTGAACTTGTAAATTTTGTGGGAAGAACTTTTTGGATAATAATAATAATTATATTTATTTATACCCCACTTTATCTCTCCCGAAGGTGACTCAAAGTGGTTCAACATAAAAGCATCAGCATAACAATTTAAAAATATATAAATATACAAACATAATAACATTAAATATAACCAGTATTAAAAATTAAACAATTAAACAATATTAAATAAAGAGCTCTTTTCAGCTCCACAATAGACCCAATCATGGTTAATGCTGCCTACCTTCCTGTTTCCACAAATTTCACCCAAATATATTATCTCAAAACTGAAATGTATTTCTGAGATTATCTGTTGCACTTTCCTGCACAGTGCCATACCTGCAGGATGTAGTTTTAACAGTTTTTACAGGTGGTTATCCAGTCTCTGTGATAGACCTCCAATGGGGGAGAGACTGCATCACCTGAGGAAATCCCTGCCCCCAATTAACGAAGGGCGGGTGGGGGGAGGCGGTTGGTACAGAATTGAGAATGAAGAGAACTGGAGGAGAGGGACAGAAATTATTTTCTATGAAATAAACTCAGTCCTTTTACAAAAGAAAATCCTAAACTGTGGTAAGCAACCATGGAAAGTCCAGGGCCACATGTGACCCATACATGCAGAAACCTGCAGGATGCACTTCTAGCTTTTGATGAATATGTAAATGATCTTCAGGTCACTCCTAGTTTTTTAAGAACTAAAACAGTGTGTGTGGGAGGTGTGTTTTGTTCAAGCCAAGAATTTCATCCAGGACTGTGGAACTAGAATTAGCATGAAGGAGTTGGAAACACTTTCGGGCGAAAGTTGGAGATCGAGTTGGTAGAAATGAAAACTGTTGTTGTTGTTGTTGTTGTTATATATGCTAAATCTATCATTTTATACTTATTTCATATTTGATTAAATAGCCTTAGACTGATAGGGCACAAAATATTATATGATGTGCTTCCGTTTTATTATTGCAAAATTTGTATTAAAATTAATATTAATTTGCCTTCTATGAAGAAGTCAAAGAAAGAGTTGGAGCTGGACTGTAGTAAAAAATAAGAGGAGTTGGATTTGGAGTCAGAGTAGACGTTTTGGCAGAGTCCACAGTCCTCCTTACACTCTCCAGAAGCTTCTGGAAGGAGATGCTTTCTTCCACCTTAAATTCCTTCCATTTGGAGACACCTGGGGGATTTAGTGGGCTACATGAAAGGTCTTGGTGGGTTGCATGCAGTGCAAGGACCACACTGTTCCCCATGTTGTCTTGTAAGTCCTGTACATATCTGTGCATGTATGCACAGATATGTACACACAGATTAGATCTTGTAAACACGTTTCATTTGGGTGTTTTTTTAAATGAAACATAGCTTTTGTATGTCTGAAGTCTGTCCACATTATCTTAAAGGGCTTTAATTTATATCTCACTTTTTCCCCAGGTCTAGTCTCATGGCAGCTCGTAAAACAAACATGACTTTAAATTTCACAGCAAAAAAAAAGTTGTTTTTAAAATATCACAAATGAAGACTGGTTGAAAGCCAAAGCCAATTTCCCTCTTACAAAAATTAGTTCTCAACATTTTGCAAGGATAAGATGGTCTTTATCTAAATACGGAATGATAGTAAGAAGGGTGTCAGATAGGCCTATCTAAGAAGGAATTCTTGGACTTTCAAGCACAGAGTAAACTCAATGTGAATGTGAAGCAAGGTTAGCTGATGCATTTTCACTAGTTCTCATTATACCTAATAGTAGAGGTGGCTTTGACCACAGGTGATCCCTGAGTATTGTCTGCAATTGGAGAGGTGTTCCATAGCAAATGATACAGGGCTTCTAAATAGAAAGTGAAACAATGTGAACAGGGTTTCCTAAAGCAGGTATTTGAAAAAGCATGAGAGAGGCACACAAAACTTTAGATTAATTTGAAATTCCATTTGTTCTCCAACCTCTTAGTCATTACTTTCCTTCAGACTGATCCCAATCCATTAACTCTGCACCAGGACAGAATTAAATCACATAGCACACACTAGAGGCAAACACATACAGAGTTTTTAAATACAGGCTGCATAACAGTTGTTGTCCTCCATCGTAGAATGACTGAGCTGGCAATCTCTGGCACTTAATCACGTTGAAATGACAAGTAGCCAAAATGGAAGTGACCAGGTTGGCCTACAGCACGATGCAGAGCTCCATAGACTTGCTCCTTGGGTCACGCACAGTTCCATATGATTGACAGCTCCCCCCACAGTGCTTGGCGCTGCATTTGGGCATATGTTTTTGCGAATCATAAGCACAAACACATTACTCAGATAAAATAAGCAGTTGCCAGAAAAGTGGAAGGCAACTTTGATATTCCAAATTACACAACATTTAATATTTCTCTAAAAACAATTATTGCAATATCAGTGTTAGAGAAAAAGCTTGGTTAGGAGAAAGACAGATTAAGAAAGAGATGATATTTGTGAGTGATTTTTGATGCAAGTTCTTTCTTGCTAATAAAAAAATGAATAGCCCCAACCTTTGATTTTTTTTAAAGGGGGACCATGGATTTCAGTTCCATGGCACTTATGGTGGGAATATCAGAAAGCCCATGTAAAAGTTTTCTCTCTCTAAAGTAAAAATCATTTAAAGAAGTTACATACGTTTTGGCCTTTCAGGTGAGTAGCTGGGAGAAGCAGCTAAAGGATGAGATTGTAAGCTGGAAAGTTATGCTCAAGTAGATTCCAAGAACTCAGTCTGGGCGAAAGAAAGAAAGAAAGAAAGAAAGAAAGAAAGACCTGAGAGCAGAATTGCTGGGCATTGACCAAGAAGTGGAAGAAATAAGAGGGGAAACAGTAAGCATCCAAAGAAAGGCAAGGCTCCCCACTCCCCCAGCAACATAACAATGAAAGAAAGACAAGCCATCAAAGACCTCAACTCAGATCTAGATATCATTATTCTCCTAGCAGACAAGAGGAATGCCACAGTAATCATGGAAACAGAACAATACAAAGGAAAGGTCAGACAGCTCCTGGATCCCACAATACACAAAAAACTAAAACAAGACCCAACCACCAAAATAACCAGAAAAACTAACACTCTGATCAAGAACTCTTTGTTCAACTTTGATATATGCCAACAACTATGCAAATCGGAAGCCCTCCCACCTTGGCTTTATAGACTCCCAAAAATCCATAAAAAGTCCACCCCACTCAGATCCATCGTGACTGCCATTGGATCCTCCACATAGGATTTGGCAAAAAAAAATGGCCGCACAGTTACAAACTCATATTGGGCTCCCTATGTGCTATATCAAGAACTCAGCCCACTTCATATAAAAAATCAGCAAGCTCAAGCTCAACACGGCAAACGGATCAGCTTCGATGGGGTGTCTCTATTTACCAAGAACCCAGTAGCAGACACCATCACATTAATCAACCAGAAGTTCCCTGAAAACATCATAGCTCTGTTTCAAAATGAATCAAGGAGCATGAAAGGCACTGCGGACTTCTTCAACCAGAGAAGGCAGCCATAGCAGAGCACCTGATGAACCAACCTGAACACAGCATATTATTTGAGAACACAGAAATTCTGGACCACTCTAACAACTACCATGTCCGGCTACACTACACAAAAAAGGCCATTAAAATCCACAAGCATGTGGACAATTTCAACAGAAAGGAAGAAACCATGAAAACGAACACAATTTGGCTACAGTATTTTAAAAAACTCTAAAATCATAACAGTAAATAAAGAACAACTCAAAAACAGGGGAACTCCAGGCAATAAACAATCAGGGACAACTAATCACCTCTCAACAAAGGATTCCCCCAGGCAGTAAGAAGCCACACCTTGAAACTGCTAGGCCATTAAATGCTAATCAAGGTGGGTAGTTGAAACATTCACACCTACCTCCAACAGACAAGAGTTCTTTCTCCCACCCTGGACCTTCCACAGATATAGAAACCCCAGTTTCCTAGTTTCCAACAGACCTCACAACCTCTGAGGATGCCTGCTACAGATGCAGGCAAAACGCCAGGAGAGAATGCTTATGGAACATGGCCAGACAGCCTGAAAAACTTACAACAACCCACTAAAAGAACATTTCACATATTGAATGGCAGAGCTGTGTGCTTCCCTAACCATCCTTTCATTTGTAATATTTAGCAGTGACAAGGAAGTGTAAAACAAAATGTCACACAACCCTAAATCAGGAGTGGGAATTGTATGGGCCACAGGTGACGTTTGGCTTCCCAAAGACTCTAGTAACACTGCCCATTAAAGAGCGCAACTCCTTTTTTTACAGATTAGAAACCTGAGTGCTATTCCTGGCATTCTCTGGGGCCAGCAACTCTCCTTTTCATAGATGCAACACTTAATACTTTTAATGGTCAAAAGAGCCATTTGTCAAAACTGTAAACTGACTTATTTTTGTAAATTCTATTTAAGCAGATCCTAAGAGTAGCAAATTGATCTAGGGACATTGGGATTTTCCTGATCATTAACTATTGACGTTGGTATTCTTGTGTTCAAACCCCTAAACCCCAAACCACCTCCTCCCCACATGCCTTTTTCTCTGGCCCACAAACGTCATTGCCAGAATGTTTTATTTTTTCCCGCATACATATATTGATTGACCTCTGGTCCTTGTTCCCATTTACCTACTTACGAAGCTCATTGCTAGCACTTTGTTGTAGACAACAGATGTCTAAGCCATTGATTCCTTTTGTTGTATGGTTTTCTTTCAAACATTACATTTGTTGTCCATGACATCTTGGTACCTTGCACACAGTTGATAGGGAGAATAGCAAAGCACATTGGAAATGAGTGTGGAGTCTTTGTCTGGTGTACTTGCCCTCCTCCCAGTGATGTCAAGCAGTCACCCACTCAACATCCTGGAGAGATGCAGATAGTATTATGAAGATTGATGAATATCAAAAACATGAGATAAACAGGAAGCTGTTGTTCTTTGCAGATGTCACCTGTTCACATGTAAATGATCTTGAAACAATTGAATGTTATTCAGTTGAATTGTATTATTTAACTGAGGCAAATGAGCAGAATGTAGGAAAAGCGAAAGAGTCTAAGTCTCTATGATGTTCCATGTTGTACACACACTCAGAAATGTGAGTTGCGAAAAGGTAGCAAACTTGATTTCATCTGCTCCAGATATTTGGACATGGAGGAATTGATTCAAACTATAGGAAAAGAGATTCCATTTAAACATTACCTAGAACTTCCTGATGTTTGGCCATGGGATGCACTGCCTGACAACCTCATCACAATGGGCTAAAATGCTGGTTTAGCTCAGGTCATTTATGGAACCTACTGACTCCTATCAAATGCTGCCAGCGGGGCTCCATGGGTGAAGTAGGGCGGAGCCGGTGCATGATGCTATGGCAACATGGGAAACTTCCTGTGTGATGTGGTGCGCTGGCTTCCCCATGCTCACCAACTATGTAGAGCAGTGGTGAGAAAGATCAGAAAAATCTACCTACCTCCTCAAGGCTGGAGGGGGGCGGGGCGGGCTTGGTGTAGGCCTGGCTCCGCCACCCTCTGGCTTCAGCTCTACCAGCAGCTTCTCCAGGCTTGAGGATGGCAGTGCCAAGCCAGCCTTGTGCTAGCTATGCCACAACTGGCTTGGCATTGCCATCCTCAAGCCTGGAGAAGCTCCTGGGAGTACCAAAGCCGGGGAGGGGGCAGGGCTTGGCGCAGCTGGCTCTGCCCCCCTCTGAGAAGCACCCCATCTAGCTGGGATCGATCTCCTTAGGTACCAGGATCGACTGGTCGATCGCGATCGGCTTCCTGGGCAGCCCTGATGTAGAGCAACTCCGGCAGCTTTGTGACAAGGTTGTTGGAGTGTAGTAGAGTCTACTACTCTGGTGGGTTTTACACAGAGGATAGATGGTCAGCTGTAAGAAGTGCTTTGATTGTGTCTTACTGCATGGCAAGGGATGGACAGGATGGCATGTGTGGTCTCTTCCAATTTTATTATTCTATGACAATAAAAATAAGATAAAACAAAATGTAGGGCTGTGACACTATCCTTTTCTTCTTCTGTATGGCTTAAAACATTTTTGCTTGATATATTTATTTATTTATTTATTATTGAGGCTTTTATGCCGCCGACTCCCAGGGGCTCGCGGCGGCTCACAAGAGCCAATGCATACAACAAAGGGTTAAAACGTAAACAGATTAAAACAGCAGTAATAGCATTAAAACAACAGCATTAAAACCGTAACAGCAGCAAATATGTGATATAGAAGCCAGTAGAAATTTCAAATTTTACATGATGAATTTTGTACTTTTTTAGTAGGCCCAATAAAGGTATCGCTGTTTTGTGGATTTTGGATTTTGTTTTACTTGGGGAAGTCACACTGCTCAGCCTCAGAGTAAGGCAATAGCAATTGGTCTCTGAATGAATCTAGCCAAGAACATCCCATAATAGAGTTGCCATTAAGTCAAAAAGCTGAAGGCACATAACAATAACAAGTTGTCGGTATGTTAAGGTTGACCAAAAAAAGTTCTCCTCGAGGCATCTTAGAACAGTGTGACCCATGAAACCTCTACACAGGGATGGGGAAAGACCTGGGAGCATTATTGCCCCACTCAAGAATTCTGACCCTTATGTGAAAAATGCACTTGAGCATTTAAAATAGTTTAGGCATTTAAAAAAGGTACTTCATCATTGGAGAGTATTTTGTAACTGTGGCCTTTGAAAGTAAATATATCAAGGAATTTTAAGTGGATCGTTTTCCTTAGATATGCAGCAAAGTTGATTTTACGAACAGTTTAGATGATTATAGCCTCATTCACCATCTAGTTGCTCCTGGCTGTCTCCAGGATCTTCTGGAATGTCTGGTCCTTATAGTGGAGTAAAACAGATTGACTTGGATTTAATCCCATGTTAAGAGAAATCAGGGAATGTCCAGAATTTGGCCAAGACTGTGGAGCAACAGCATAGCTTCATGCTTTCATGGACACCAATACTGGGTTGATGTGGATTAGTCTGCTGTCTGCGGAGCTTGCTACTAACATCCCCATGAAAACAATAAATAGAAGATGTGCTGGGCCCGTGTTGCTGTCATCACTGTTGCCAGATGACGACAGATCATTGTGGGAGCTCCTAGACATCATGGGTGACTCTTCTGATGTCAGGACCGGACTTCCACAATGACCAGGAGATCTCACAGAACTTTGCAGCTGTCTGGCAGCAGCAATGGCAACACCAATGCTGAAGTGATGGTCCATTGGGGTTGAAGTGGTCTCATCTCATCCTGGCTAGACTTGTCCCACTGTGGGTTGGGAATGGAATATGTGACTGTTTCTTGGGCTAGTCCAGAGTATTTTGTTACTTTGCTCCAGACCAACCTTGAATTAAGCAGATAGTGTAGCTGAGCCTTAGGTCAATTGGAACTGACATAATGGGACCAGGACTGCATGCTATGCTTAAAAAATCCTCTTTGGCCCCTTCTACACTGACAGTATAATGTGGCTTCAAAATGACTCAAAACTATGGCAGTTTCAAAATGCACACCACCAAAAATGTGCTGTAGCATGCATTAGAGGGGATATAAGTACAACCATAAAATGCACTGCAGCAGAACCAAGTGTATCCCAGATTTAGGATGAATTTGGCTCTCTGCAAAATGTGAAACTCATTGCTCCTGCTGAAGCGCAGTAGAGAACTGCCAAAACAATGCCCCATGGGCATGGCTGAGCAGCAGGGGGATAATTGACCCCCTGGGAGAGATAATTGATTACCTTCATTTCTACCACTTTCCCTTTTTAATGGCATATGTGTCCAGTGTGTTGATGCAGGAAATTGTGTGTGTGTGTGGCGGGGAGGGCATAGCAGTTTGAGGTCAGCTTCTGCATTCAATGTAATCACCCAACTGCCCTCAAACCAGTTCCAGACCTGTCGATCTAATCACCTGCTCAGTGAAATCAGTTCCCCCCAAACCGGCCTCAAGCTGCATTATGGTGTCAGTGTAGATGTGGCCTTTGCTGTCGTGGGGGTGGCTTTGCTGGAGGCTAATAGAAATCCTAGGTGGTGGTGGTGGTGGGTGTATAGAAAATTGCTTTTTTAAAAAAGAATAAAATGCTTCTCTTTCACTGGCTTGGTGGTTTCTACTGTTTGTTCACAATATAAGAACTCCATCCAATGCTACTACAAATATCAGCCTGGGAAATTGTATTTAATAAATGTCAAGTTATTGCATTTTACCTACTGCATCCCCAACACAATCCCTCGCTTAATCTTTCTTTCTCGTTAGTTTGTTTGCACAGATGCGGGAACCAAGCTTGCTGAATCCATGATCTTGAACAAGCAGATGATTGCTTCTATCCCTGGAGTACGTATCAAAATAAACACTGCTCTTTCCCCCTCTTATTTACTTAATAATGTATGCCTCTGTGTATATTAACTTGAATATTTTGTCCCCCAACTTGCAGCTTTATTGTTTTGGTAGTGTTCCCTAAAAAAAGGGTGGGAAACATGTAGCTGATAGTTCATCCATGATCTGAACTATTATCCTGCCCTTCACTTCTGAAACTTGGTGGCAGCAAAACACTTCTGACAAAAAAAGCATGTATGGGGGGGTGCACCGTGTTCTGAAAGCCAGGTGATGCATCTGAACCTCTCTCAGAAGAATCATTTGGTTTTCAAACAAAGCACAAGTATAAATAGGTATAAGTCAGAATTTAAACACAGAATTAAAGACCATCTCTGTTTTCAACTATGATTTTTAAATTGGTATTTTAATGTCGTCGCACAATCCTAAATATACACTGGACTGACTATGTGACGAATGTTGCTGTCCTTGAGCAAGCAGGGATCACCAGCATTGAGGCCATGCTATTGAGAACACAGCTGCGCTGGGCAGGGCACGTCTCTAGGATGGAGAACCACCGCCTCCCAAAGATAGTACTCTATGGTGAACTCGTCATGGGTCAGCGCAAGAGAGGTGCCCTCAAAAAGAGATATAAGGACTCCCTGAAACAACATCTCAGACTCGGCCAGATTGATCACCAACAATGGTCTACCCTGGCCTGACATCGGGAGGCATGGAGATGCACTATCCACAATTCTGTGGCCTCTTTCGAGAAGACACGCCGAAAGAGTCTCGAAGAGAAACGACAACGCAGAAAGAACCGCAACTTGGAAGCAACATCACCCAAGGAGACTTTCTGCTGTGCTTTCTTCAACCGGACTTGCCTATCTCAGATTGTCCTTTTTAGTCATCAATGCACTTGTAAAAAGCGTGGGATGAATCCTTCCTAAGAATCTTCGTTCACGAAGTAATGTGTTTTAATGTTTATGTCTTATGTTTATGTTTTAATGGTTTTACCTTTTTATCTATGGCTTTAACTATGTTGTATCCAACCCCAAGCCTTGGAGAGGGGTAGGTAAGAAATAAGATAAAATAACAATAAATAATAATAAGCCATCAGAAAAAATGCAATTAAGGCCAGCATTGAAAATTGAGCCGATGACCCAAAATACAGGCTGTGCAAGAAAGCTGATGAAATCATCGATCATATCCTCAGCTGCTACAAGAAAATCCCACAGACAGACTACAAACAGAGGCACAACTCTGTGACCCAAGTGGTTCATTGGAACTTATGTCACAAGTACCACCTGCCAGTAGTAAAGAATTGGTGGGATCATAAACCTGCAAAGGTAGTGGAAAATGAACACGCAAAAATATTGTGGGACTTTTGAATCCAGACTGACAAAGTTTTGGAACACCATACACCAGACATCACGATTGTGGAAATTTTTGGATTGTTGATGTTGCCATACCAGGTGACAGTCACATTGAGGAAAAACAACAGAAAAGGCCCAACCGTTATCAGGGCCTCAAATCAAACTGCAAAGGCGCTGGCATAAACCAGTACAGGTGGTCCCAGTGGTAACTGGCGCACTGAGTGCTGTGCCAAAAGATCTCAGTCGGCATTTGGAAACAATAAACATTGACAAAATCATGATCTGTCAACTGCAACTTGGATCTGCGCACACAGTCCTAGAAGTTTGGGAAGTGTTCGACTTGTGATTTTGTGATATGAAATCCAGCATATATATCTCATTTGCTGTGACATACTGTGTTTTTGTGTCAGTAAAATAATAATAAGTAGTAGTATAAGTATAAATAAAACAAAATATCAGCTTCAATTTCCAGTCTAATTAATATTTTTTCCTTTAAATATAGCAATAAAATGGGGAATTAAGGGCAGTGGAAATATATCTGTATGGAATATCCCTTTAAATATGCTCCCATATATTAGTGCAATAGGAGAAGCAGTGAAAAGAAGAGGAAAATCCTTTGATTTAATACTGAACCATTAGTATTCAAGAGGCTGACACACAAAAGCCTTTATCATCCCATCACTCAATTTGAAAGAGGCAATGTGTGGAATCCTTTGTCCAAACCAATAGGAAGATAGAGGACACTCTTGACAGGACTCTCTGTGACCTTATTTTTACTGTTTGTTGTCCTGTCAAGTAAACTGACAGGCATAACTATGGAGAAGACAGAAGGTGGTATAGTTCACCTCCACGTAGATTTTATATTAACATAAAGAAATGGGGAAGCACTCGGGTCAGCCGTTAAAAGACAACATTGGAACAGCTTTACTTTTCTTCCCTATCCCTCACTCCAAGTTTCAGCAACTAAAACTCAAGGAGGATATCCAAGTTTGTGCCTTCAAACCATCTCTTGTCAATGAGGGTAATCTGTTATTCCCTTAAGATGATTATTTTGAGCTAGGGAAATAGCTAAGTCTGAATATTTTATTGCAGTATTGACTGGGCACATTCTCCCCCCCCCTTTTAAAATAGAATAGCTGACCACTGATGATGTTAACATACTAGGATGTCACAATGTTCACCCATTGTTAGCAATTCAGTTACAGCCAGTTAAGCTACATTAGCATAACTGATCCTGTATTTGTACTGAGACTATCCAATGGTATGATAAATCTTAAATGTTATTCAGCCCTTATCTGATTGATTTTTTATATATTGGTTTTATACAAGTTTAATTACCAGGATTAGTTCTACCACATAATCCTGAAAATCTAGAACAGTGGTTCTGAACCTTTCTAATGCGGTGACCCCTTAATACAGTTCCTCATGTTGTGGCGACCCCCAACCATAAAATTATTTTCGTTGCTACTTCATAACTAATTTTGCCACTGTTATGAATAGTAGTGTAAATATCTGATATGCCAGATGTATTTTCACTCACTGGACCAAATTTGGCACCAATGCCCGATGTGCCCACATTTGGATATGGGGGGTGAGGGGTGGGGTGGGGTAGGCATTGATTTTGTCTTTTGGGAGTTGTAGTTGCTGGGATTTATAGTTCACCTACAATCAAAGAACATTCTGAACTTCACCAATGATGAAATTGAACCAAACTTGGCACACAGAACTCCCATGACTAACAGAAAATGCTGGAAGGGTTTGGCGGGCATTGACGTTGAGTTTTGGAGTTGTCGTTCTCCTACATCCTGAGAGCATTGTGAACTCAAACAATGATGGATTTAGACCAAACTTGGCAAGAATATTCAATATGCCCAATTATGAACACTGGTGGAGTTTGGGAAAAGATGACTTGATATTTGGGAGTTGTAGTTGCTGGGATTTATAGTTCACCTACAATCAAAGAGCATTCTAAACCCCACCAGTGATAAAATTGGGCCAAATTTCTCAGAACCCCCATGACCAACAGAAAATACTGTGTTTTCTGATGGTCTTTGGCGACCCCTCTGACACCCCCTCACAACCCCCCCCCCCAAGGGTCCCGACCCTCAGGTTGAGAAACACTGATCTGGAAACTGAAGTGAGGAAACGGTGGTCTACTGAACATGCAACATTTGCTGCAGAGAGGAAAATGCCCTTAAAAACTTTTCTATGATATCTCGAGTATGTTGTTGCATGCCTTCAAGTTCTTTCTGACCAATGGCAACCCTAAGACATACAGGGTTTTCTTGACAAGATCGGTTCAGAAGATTGCTTAAGGTCACCCTGTGGGTTTCCATGGCCACGCAGGGATTCAATCTCTAGTCTTTAGAGTCATATCCAACACTGAAATCACCACCATGCTGGTCCTTAATCTCTAGTATAGATACACATTTATGGTTGTCCCTATGTACCTCAGGACCTATCTTCTGCCATATTCCTATTCCTTTTGCAAGGTTGGACAATTTTCAGAGGTTGGAGACCATTTTTCTAGTCCTGGTGCATTGAGTGTGAGGGCACATCAGCTATTCAGAAGGAGATCAGAAATTACTGCAAATATAAAATTACCAAATAGTAATGATTGGAAGATCAGATTCCCACTTCCAGTTGTAAAATAATAAAATGGAATAAATGTAGCATAGCAGTTACATTTTGTTTTAGAGAAGACATATCTTCTAAAGGTATGATTTTGGGAGGGGGATGTCTCTCCCACAATGTATGTATGTATGTATGTATTTATTTATTTATTTACTTTATTTATATTCTGCTCTTCTCACCCCGAAGGGGACTCAGAGCGGATTACAGATACATATACTTAGCAGACAATCCCTGCTGTTTCTACATACAACATATAGACGGACAGAGGCAAACTCTGGCCACCAGGGGGAGCTGGCGCACTCCTCATCTCTCAGCGTTCCCAGTGTCTCTTGTTGTTCCTTCCACATTCCTCAGCGTTCCTGGAGTTCTTTAATGGCCTCATAATTCAGTCAAAATTTGCCTTCCCACTTAATGTGGTACCTTTATTTCCTACTTGACAGATGCAACTATCTTTCGGGCTGCAAAGCAGGCTACACTTAAAGGTTGAGCACCCACCTCGACCTGGGCAGGCCTTGAACTCATGACCTACTGGTCAGAGAGATCTTATGTAGCTAACACTTAGCCAGCTGCGCCACATTCCCGGTGCAATACATTCATGTATTGCATGTGAAAAAAATTGTCCCCTTTGGGAATTGCAAACACATCCTTAGGGTGCATGGATCCCATTCCTGCTCTGCTAGATCAGGCAGTATTTCGTCTCTTAGGTCTAAGAAACATCCAGAAGTATTGTGAAATGTTTTTTGCATGTGATGGTGACAGTTTTTTTATTGGTAGGCTATGCAATGGGAGAATGTAATTGAACTGTTTTTGTTGTCTTTTGGAAATAATTAAAATGGTTATTCTTCCATATCTTAGTGTGGAACAGCAGCGATGGAATGCATGAGGCAATATGTTGGGGAAGTTTTGGATTTCATAGCTGATATGCATACGTTGACTAAATTGAAGGTGAGTATAGCTTTTGGGTATATCATCATTGTGTTGCATATGCATATCTGTGTCATTACAGAGTTCTACATTATGCCATTTTTATAGTGAGCAAACCTCTAGGAGGGGATTCTGTCTTTTCAACACCAGGCATTCAAATAAGCCTAGCCTTTTCTAGGGATTTCATCACACACAATAAAATATGTGCTTCTACACATTTAAGAAACGGCTTCCAGTGGTACCCATCACACTACACAAACTCATACCATGCATTTCAACTATTTTGGCATTTCTAAAGTGTGGTTTTTCTCGACGATTCCTAAGTAGATTGGCAATAGTCTTCATTCTAAATTCCTGTGTAGAGATGGGTAAAAAGGTCAAATTTCTCGTGTGATGGGAATTTTCCATTGTCCATTTGTAAACATAATGATGTTGTTCTGGAGGGAGGAACCAAGATGGGCAGTATAGATTCCTTTCTGCCACCATTATTGTTGTGGAACCGAGGAGGAAGGAATAGCAATTTATATCTTGCTGTGATCTTGTGTTAAAAAGTACTCCCACGAGAAAAAAAATGAAGAGATTTTTTCTATCAAAAGAAAACGGGGGACGAGACAGTGGGAGGAAAAATATATCTCCCATGTAATGGGAGGCAAATGGATAATTTGAACAAAAAGTGAAGTGAGGGAAAAGTGTGATGGGAGTAGAAAATAATGCATTTAATTTCGAAACAGGACATTGCGAAGCTTAAGAGAAAAACAATGATCCCCAACTCTTTACTTATCATGTGGGATGAAGTCCTAGGTCAATTTAAGCCAATGCTGCGACCCCTTAATACAGTTTCTCATGTTGTGGTGACCCTCAACCATAAAATTATTTCTGTTGCTACTTCATAACTGTAATTTTGCTACTGTTAGGAATCGACATGTAAATATCTGATATGTAGGATGTATTCACTGGACGAAATTCACTGGACGAAATTTGGCACAAATACCCAATACACCCAAATTTGAATACTGGTGGGGTTGGGGGAGAGATTTTGTCATTTGGGAGTTGTAGTTGCGAGATTTATTGTTCACCTCCAATCAAAGAGCATTCTGAACTCCACCAATGATGGAATTGAACCAAACTTGGCACACAGAATTCCCATGACCAATAGAAAATGCTGGAGGGGTTTGATGGGCATTGACCTTGAGTTTGGGAGTTATAGTTCATCTACATCCAGAGAGCACTGTGGACTCAAATAATGATGGATCTGGGCCAAACTTGGCACGGATACTCAATATGCCCAAATGTGAACCCTGGTGGGGTTTGGGGAAAATAGACATTGACATTTCGGAGTTGTAGTTGCTGGGATTTATAGTTCACCTACAATCAAAGAGCATTCTGAACCCCACCAATTATAGAATTGGGCCAAACTTCCCACCCAGAACCCCTGTGACCAATAGAAAATACTGTGTTTTCTGATGGTCTTCTGTGACACCTCTGACACCCTCTTGCGACCCCCCTCCAGGGGTCATGACCCCCAGGTTGAGAAACACTGGTTTAAGCAGTCACATGAAGCATGGCAGCTCTCCGTTGGAATTAAAAGACTAGTGAATAGCTCCCTGTACACTATTTTTTAAAAAAGATATTAATGTGTATAACCCCACATTTTAAGACACACATGAAAACTTAACTTTATATATCACATTTCTCAGAAATCTCCATAGCATGCATCTTATCTATTAGGGAATTCTGGAAGCTATAATTCAACAAAGTGGATTTTTTAAAACCCAAACTCTGATTGAAGAGCAGCACATAAAGACCTAAATCCAATTGCAAATCCCAGCTAGAGAATACTTGCTGAATCAGTGGGAGCTTGGGAAATCACCTCTTATATAAGTTTTATTGATTAAATGGGCCTGTTCCAGTTGAGATCAACAATTGGCTTTAGGCCAGATATTTTTAATGGATTATGTGGTCATTGAAAAACAAACGCTTCTTTTCTAAAAGTATTTGTTGGAAATACTAGTAGCGTTTGATAATTTTTGTGTGGATTCAGTTGACAACACGGGTTTTTCTATGCAGTTTTCTTGTTATGACAAAGAAGAAACCTCTTAGAGCCCTGATCTTCCACTGCCTTCATTATATCTTGTAAACTCAAGGTTGTAACACCAAGTTCACAAATGATTGATGCAAAAAGATGTGTTGATGAGAGGGGCATTTGGTCAAATTTCCCCCCAAGCTGTGCCTTTTGAATGTGTTGGGTTGCAATGCTGTGATGGTTGGGGATGATGGATGTCAAAGTCAATACATCTGGTTGGGTTTGCTGAGTATGGTTAATTCAACACACCTGAAGTATGACCAGCTAGGGAAAGTTTCAGTACATCATTAAAGCAAATACTTAGTAATTTACTTGTTGCTATTTTATTTTTAAATAAGTAATTTACTTATTTTTGCATGCAAGAATGAAGAATTTGAAAAATTATCTTCCTGGTAGATGAGATAATGCCTTTATAATTCCCTTCCATTTCTGAACAATCACTGAATTTATATGGGACAGATAAGGTGGACATTCTGCCATTCTGTCACAATCGCCGACTTAGAACTGCCCCTTTAACACACACACGGAGACGTAGCAAAGGCTAACTACTTTATTGAGTATATAAAAACAGTTCCAAAGAGTAAATAGTCCAATAATAAGCAAGTAGTCCAAAGTAAAGCAAGTAGTCCAAAGTAACGTAGCAAATAGCTTGAAGCGTGGCAAGGTTTCGCAAACCAATGCGAATCAGGAAACAGGACAAGGTTTCGCAAACCAATGCGAATCAGGAAACAGGGCAAGGTGCCGCAATCCACTGCGGCTCAAGAAACAAGGCAAAGGCAAGGCAAGGCTTGATGACCACTGTTGGCTTGTGGTCCCACTCCGCTTCGCGCCTATTCAGTAAAGACGTGGCCGGAGAACTGACGATCAGTTCCCACGGGGCCGTTCTTAATCCCTCGGCCTGGAACCCCGACAATCTAGGGCCCGGCGTCTCCAGTCTCTACTTTCCGAACGGTGACGGTCTAGGGACAGATGCCAGCTCCTCCTGCCCTCCTCTATGTCCCTGCGCCTGTTGTGAGAACGGCCCCGCTCTTCCAGCCTAGTATCGCTATCTTCCTGAGAAGCAGCCTCCCCCGGAGTTTCCCAGCCGCTAGCCTCCATCTGCTGCTCGGCCAGCTCTTGGGAACCTCGGCCATTTGGGAATTCATAACTATCTCCGCTATCTGCTTCGCTGCCTCCCATCTCCACCTGGTCCGCTCCTTCCCCGGGAGAATGCTCCCACTCGAGATCCCAGGCTAAACTCTCTACAGGTGAACTGGGCAAAGGTACGGCTGACCAATCTTGCTCTGGGCCTTCCAACTCATCCTCCGAGTCCCTTTCAGCCTGTGCGGGTCCCAATGCCAACGGGACCCCCGGTGCGTCACCCCTCCCCCGTGGCACGGACGGGCCCATGGGTGCTACACATTCCATATTTCTCTAGATACTGAGAACGCAGACTCTAAGTAATGATTACTCAAGGGGCAAGGAATAGTGACGTAATGAAGACTTGTTAATTTCCACATGCTTTATGAAAAATGATATTTTGTTTAAGAATGACCAATTGGCAATTTTAAAAATAATTTGCATCTTCTTTTTTTTTGTGAAAAATGCTTTTTTGTACAAAAATGCTTTATTGGTGAGATTTTTGTACAGAATACTTGGGTTTTGGCTCATATACATTTTCTTTGCAAAATGGTTCTTTTGCACAAAAAGCAAGTTTTCCACACTTTTTAAAAAGTAAAATCTCAAGGTGTAAAAAATTATCAAAAGATGTGAACAAACGTCTATTCTTTTTTGTGTGTTAAGAAATAGACACTCAAACCTATCTGTTTTTGTGGGTGGAATTTTGTTGATCAGTAAAGAACTGCTTTCTCACAGCCTGTGATCACAGTATTTCTAAGGTTAAATATTTGCTGTAGATTAGACAGAGCGCTTACACTCTACTGTAAGTGGAGCTAACATTTTCATTTGAACTGTGCAATATTCTTGTTTATTAACGTATCTTTAATATCCATGGATTTTCCCTTCATTCCATCTCTGTGCTGAATCTTCTATCACAGAGTCACATGAAAACATGTTCTCAGCCCCTGCACGAGGACACTTTTGGTGGGCATCTCAAAGTTGGTTTAGCTCAGATTGCTGCAATGGAAATCTCACGTGGCAACCACAGGGATAACAAGGCAGTGGTCCGTTACTTGCCTTGGCTGTACCATCCTCCATCTGCAATGCAACAAGGGTAAGAAAGACCTGGACGCAAATGGAATGATAATAAGGGGAGACTCATCACTAAAGAAATGTCACAGAGACTCATTAAAGGAAATATTTGTGCACAGCTACAGTAACACCCCCATAACCATGGAACCCATATCTGCAGCTTCACTTACCCATGCACAAGGAAGATGTGTCTCTCTAGGAATTGGCAAGAGACTCTAGATCAGTGATTCTCAACCTGGGTCCCCAGGTGTTTGGCATACAGCTCCCAAAAATCCCAGCCAGTTTACCAGCTTTTAGGATTTCTGGGAGTTGAGGGCCAAAGCATCTGGGGACCCACAGATTGAGAACCACTGTTTTAGGTGATTCCATGGCATGCTTCCCCCAGAAGTTATCAGAGAACAGTATTGGAGAACTTAACATATTCATAGAGAAGTTTAGAGTCTGCTTTGATTGAAAATCAAGTAGTTTAATGGCACTCAATTGTATTTGTAGTTTCAGGTACCAGTGATCTGGCCAAGAATGTATTTTTCACCAACACATGATTTTAAAATCAGTCCAGTGGTGGTGCCAATTGAGCCTCAGGAGCTGGACATCCCTAAAGTGGGTGTTGTTATTTTGGAGTAGGTTAGGTGTGGAAATAGTAGAAAACTGAATCCAAATATGTTCTTTCTCAACAGGCCCAAAGAATTCATTGAATGTGTATCTCACATCCGGTTGCTGTCCTGGCTCCTGTTGGGGTCACTGACCCATAATGTTGTCTGTCCAAATTCCCCTTCAGTGTGTATGCCTATTCCACTGGATGCAGGATCTCATGTTGCCGATCACCTAATTGTGATCTTGATTGGGTTTCCAGAGCAGTCTAAGGTAAATGAATTCTGCCAGATGAGGAGCAACTAAGTATGTTCTGTATAATACAGCCTCGTTAAATGAATGACCACCTGCTTCCCTGGGCAATTGATATTCATCAGAGCGATATCCCCTTGACAATGATTCAGAGTTGTGGTGGTTTTGCACGTCCTTGCTTGGAGGCAATTGGTCATTATCTCAAGCTGACTTAATTATGTTCATATTACCTGTACAGCTGTCATGAATTCTTTTTGAATCTTAAGCATGTTCTTCAATCCATTTTTAATGGGACAAAGTACATCAGACACTTTCAGAGAAAGAAGTAGATACACATACACCATTACTGGATTTTATAATAGCTATATTGGTTACACAGACAAAGGGGGAACATCACATATACTCAATATTCATACAGCATTCATGCTTACTATTTTATCTCCATTCAGGCCTGCTGCTTGGAGAAGAGAGGTGGGTGGACAGAGCTGCATCCCTGCAGATCTGGCATACAGTTGAAAAGGGAAAGGATCTCTTATGTAGAGCTTTTGGTTATCCATTATTTGATTGTTTAGATAACCTCTGCCATTCAGCTCAGATGTGCTGTGGCCTCATCAATCCCAGAACAGATAGGTTGTTTAACTTCATTAACTTAAAGACTGATAGTCTTTGTCTATGTAAACATGTGTTGTTGTTTGTACTCAAAGTTCTCCGTTCAGTTCAGCGCTTTTCTTGTCACAGTTCATAAAGTTCTTCACCTCCTTTGTTCTCCATAATGCAATTTTCAGGTTCCATTTTTGGGATGGTGCCATCAGTCATGTCAGATGCCAGGCATACAATTCATTCAACCCATTCATTACACAGCCACAAGTCAATCAATTGTTGTAATAGAGCTCTTTCTGGAAGCAGGGAAGAATAGGTCCTAGACAGGGGAGAACAGATCCTAAAATAGTAACATTGGTCTTCTCAGCTGGTTGGTTGTTCACTTCCCTGGTTTGATAGCTACAAGTGTGGGCCCAGCTTCTGTATTGACATTTTGTTTGTTATTAATATGCACAAGCCTTGAGTTGTCAGTCTTCAACTTCAACTTGTCCAACGCTCGGCTGCCAGATTAATAACTGAGGCAGGTTACAGGGAGCAGTTGACCCTCCCTGTTTAAAGAGCTCCTCTGGCTGCCGTTTATTTTCCAGGCCCAATTCAAGGTGCAGGTGATTACCTATAAAGCCCTAAATGGTTTGGGACCTGCCCACCTTCGTGACCGGCTCTCCTCCCATGATCCAGCCCAAGACCTTTGCTCCTCAGGGGAGGCCCTCCTTTCGCCCCTGCCAGTCTCACAGACTCAGCTTGTGAGCACTAGGGAAAAAGCCTTCTCCTCTGTGGCCCCCCAACTTTGGAATTCCCTCCCGGGAGAGATTAGGAATGCTCCATCACTGGAATCCTTTAAGAAACAACTGAAAACCTGTTTTTTCCACCAGGCTTTTGGAGATTAGATTCCCCAAATGCTCCCATTTTTTGGACCTCTTCCCCCATGTGATCCTTTATGGTTACACTACTCCAGTTATCTCCCCCGAGTGTTAAACATTTTATATGTGCATGTGGCCCGCCTTGTCATTTTGTTTTAGATTCACCTGTGTTGTCTTCTCATAGCTGTATTTTTATTGTGTTTATTGCTTTTATTGTGTTTATTGCTTTTCTGATGTTTTGATATTATTTTGTGATTTGTTGTTCGGGCATGGTCCCATGTAAGCCGCTCCGAGTCCCCTTCGGGGAGATGGATGCGGGTTAGAAATAAAGTTTTTATTATTATTAATGTTATCATTCCACAAATGGTGGATGTCCAGTGACTAATAAGGATGCTACCTGAAAGTCCTTTCAGCTTCCCACTGCTACCGGAGACAATATAGCTGTGATTCCCTCTAGCCTGTCAGCTTTCTCTCTCCTGAAATTATTACTCTGATTGGTGTGAGAGTTATGGGATGATTAAATAGATCCTGACCTACCACAGTGCCTGTTTTAGGGAGAGCTTTACAGGGTTATTGCATGCCTAGTGTCTTGGTTGTGAAATGGAAACTTCAGTGAATGTTAATGAGTTTTAATGACACGTGTTGAAATCTAACCTTATGTAAGAGGGTTTCTCCTTCATCTACTATGGAAAGTTGCAAGGTTGGGTCTGCATCTTCCTTTTTCACATGATGGAGATCATTTTGTTGGCAGAGGGGGCTAATTCAACACCTCCACTCCACTATTGTAAGGTCTAACCATCAGAAGATATTGATCTGATTGCTGATGAATCAAAAGGCCTTTCCTTCCTGTCACATTCTGAAAGTGTAAGAAAAGTACAATTCTTATTAGAATTGCTCAAACTCACAGGTTTACACAAGATCATAATTTGGGTGTTACAAATGCTTATGGCAATGCCTTTGGCTTAAAGGTATTCAGAGGGTTCTGTAGACAGTCATGATAGTGATGGAAAGCTTAAGTGATCTCAACTACTCAATATTTATTCCATTATCCCATTTCTGATTCAAACAATTACCTGACTTTTGATGGGCTTCAAGCTCCTCCACCCCTTTGCTTAACTTCAGTTTGTGAATATAAATCAGTTCTTTCAATATGGATGAATTGCTTTATCATTCATTGCAGGCCAATAGGAAAGGAAGCCTGAACTAAAGACAGACCTATCTTTATTGGTATTACTTTGATGGGTGTGTGTGCTACTGGAGGAGGTCAAATGTGCCATTATGTTACTTCTAAAAAAAACCCCATCTTCTTTTCTTAATTTTCTTCCAACAGACTTCTGTCTTGCATATGTGTTCCCTCTTTCATGCCTTCATATTTGCCCAGCTGTGGACAGTATATTGTGAACAAGCAGCAGTTGCGCCCACAGTCCAAAATCAGAATGAATTTAGCTTCACAGCAATCCTCACTGCTCTCGAATTCTGGAGCCGAGTGACGCCAAGCATCCTTCAGCTGATGGCACATAACAAGGTGGTGAGTCAGATGAAGTGACAGACAAACCATTTGAAAAGGCAAAATCCTAGGTCTGTGCATTGGCATACATACCAATGGCATCAGCCCTTGTGGGAGTGCACATAGTTTGCATGCAGAAGGTCTCTGATTCAAATCTTCGGCATGGCCAACTAAGAAGGACCCTACTTAGAAACCCATGGAGACCCACTGCAGTCAGTATATAGACCAGGTCTGCACAACCAGTGGCCCTGTAGGCATTTTGGATTTCAGCCCCAAGAATTCCTGACCATTGGGCATGCTGACTAGGACTTCTGGGAGTTGGAGTTCCATGCACCTAGAGCAGTGACTTTCAACTTTTTTTGAGCCACGGCCCATTTTTTACATTTACAAAATCCTGGGGCACACCACCAACCAAAATGACACTCTAACACAATAATACATATAGTTAATACGTTTTAAATGTATTTATACACTCACTTAGTGTGAAACCTGGGCCTGTTTCGATGAACACAAAATAGATATTCTGGCAGGAATGGTAGAAAGACACACACGAAGCTCTTGCTCAACAGCTGTCAGTCTGTCTCTGGTTTTAGTTTTTATCGCAGTCAAGCTTGAGAAGCTCATCTCACACAGATATGTGGTTGAAAACGGGAGCTGCTGCACTAACTCTAACTTTGTTTACTTAGCCGCGTCTGAATGAATCTAAGATGGCGCGACAATAGCACTCTCGCATCACTTCTTAGGTTACGCGAGATGCTATGGTTCCATTTCTTAAAGGGACAGATGCGCCTTATAGTTTATATATGAATGAAGTTCGAAAATAATTTCCCACGGCACACCTGATGATCTCTCATGGCACACTAGTGTTCCGCGGCACACTGGTTGAAAATCACTGACCTAGAGGACCAAGGGTTGGGCAAGCCTGACATAGACGGCAGTGAACTACAAGGTCCTAGGCTAACTCAAGACAGTTTCTTTCTTTTCCAGCCAAAAAGGAAAGCATGGAACTAGAAAGTAATGCCACCTGCTACTTTATCAAGTGCCAAGATTTATTTACATTGTTTCCCCTCGGGGAGAGAGGGTGGGTTAAAAATAAAGTATTATTCTTATAGTACAAAGAACAAGCTTATTCTCTTTCGGGTTTGTCTTATCAAATGGTATGCTGTTTCTTGATGTTTATATCCTGTCTCTTGATTGATTTTATATGATTTTAATTCCTATAGATTTCTTAATTGTTGAAAATAATTTTTATACATCTTACTAACATTTTCTATGTTTTAATCTGTTATGGTTTTAATGTTTTTAAATATATATTGGGCCAGAGTATGTGGTAAAAGACAGGATCTAAACTAATGCAAAGCAATAGCAATAACAACAAAAGAATGAGGAGGAACTGATATTTAAATCCAGTTTTGACCCTTTTTTGCGCATGTGGCTTTAAACATTGGCCATCTTTGCATTAGCAATCTCTTTTGTAGAACAAATTGTACCACCTTTGAATCCCCAGGGTGATCTGAGATGTAATTAAACCAGGCCTTCCGTATCACAGCAAAACATTGCTATAAAAAGGGATTAATCCTGTTAGTAACGTAATAGGTAATCCAATGTCTCTTGATATTGGATCACATCAGAGAGCTTAAAATGATGCTTGTGACCTAAAAGATGGGGACATGTTCTTGTATGCTGTACTACACTTTGAAAGAAAACCTGAGGGATGTATAGTTATAGCTTGTTTGGAAAGGGAATAAATGTAGGTAATTTTGAGAGAATCTTGTAATATCTGGGGCCGCCAGACTGGGGAAGGTCTCTGATGATGAATAATGACTGGCAGGAATGAGATGTTGGGAAGGACTTAAGAAGGGCTAAGCCATAACATGGAAAAGTAACTTTTGTGGACTGCAACTTCCAGAATCTCCCAACTGTCATGGGCACTTATAGGTGAAAGATACAGAACATTGCTTGATTGCACTGATTATGGAAGTCAGAACTCAATAAAATATTGCCGTGAGAGGCAAAGTTATAATCAAGGTAAATGTTTGTTTGCTGGCTCTTTAATCTGAAATGACTGCGGCTATATACTGATTGCTCTTATTTTAATTGCTGTGCTAATGAATTTAGGATAATCCTCTTAGCCACAGGGTTTTTGTTTTTCTGATACTTGTGTACTGGGTATTTATTTCATTTCGATGCATTGTTTCCCCTGCAGATGGTAGAGATGGTGTGCCTCCATGTGATCAGTTTAATGGAGGCTTTGCAGGAATGTAATTCCACTATTTTTGTCAAGGTAGGTCAGCTATCAGTTGCAAAGACATGTATGTTTTTAAGGCTTTCTAGAAATAAACAAGCTGTAGATTGTTGTTTTAATGTATCTAGGCTCCCGCTGCCCCCTGAGAAAAAGCTCCCCAAAATAAGGGGATTATCTTGAGGAGAATTTCATTTGGTGCAAATCTGTTGTATTCTAACCAAGGAAGATCCAACCAGTAGTTTTTGGAAAAAAAATGAAAAAAACCAATTTACATTCTCCTATATGGGTCTGAAACATGGGTCACCTATTGCTAACACCTATGACTCCTCGAACGCTTTCATCGGCGCTGTCTTCGCACAATCCTAAATGTACACTGGACTGACTATGTGATGAATGTTACTGTCCCTGAGGAAGCAGGGATCACCAGCATTGAGGCCATGCTATTGAGAACACAGCTGCGCTGGGCAGGGCACGTCTCTTGGGTGGAAGACTACCGCCTCCCAAAGATACTACTCTATGGTGAACTCGCCATGGGTCAGTGCAAGAGAGGCGCCCCCCAAAAAGAGATATAAGGACTCCTTGAAACAACATCTCAGGCTCAGCCAGATTAATCGCCAACAATGGTCCACCCTGGCCTCACATCGAGAGACATGGAGACGCACTATCCACATTGCTGCGGCCTCTTTCGAGAAGTCACGCTGAACGAGTCTCGAAGAGAAACGACAACGCAGAAAGAACCGCAACTTGGAAACAACGTCACCCAAGGAGACTTTCTGCTGTGCTTTCTGCAACCGGGCTCGCCTATCTTGGATTGGCCTTTTTAGCCATCAACTCACTTGTAGAAAGCATGGGACGAGTCCTTCCTGAATCTTCGTTCACAAAGAAAAGCCAAGGAAAAAAGATCCCTAAAGTCTGTAAGGAGCAAAATTTGCTCCAGTAATTGAATACATCTGGTGAAATACTTTTTGATGAACTTTTATAAAACTTGGCTCTAACCTTATCCAAAAAGCACATAGTTCTTGGAAAAGTGTAGGGACAAGACGATGAATAGTGATTTTTACATAGTTATTCAGTTTTCTCAGAAAGGTGTCAGTGTTATGCAATGCGGTGCATTTGTTGCCAATTGATGAAAAACATTTTGGACCATTTTACTGGAAAAAAACAAACAGAATCCAGACCGTTCACCAGCAGCAAGTTTAATCAACTGTGTATGAACAACTTGGGGTTACAGGAAGACCTAAATACCTCTAGCATTATCTTCCCAATTGCCCTTCCTTCCTGATTTTCATGTAGCAAGAATTATTTTTCTACAAGCTCCTTCCCAAAGTGCATAAAGAGCCAATACTGTTTTTATAATCTGGTGCTTTTGAGGCAGGTTAAACTGTAAATCCTCATAATCTCAGACAGCATGCTGTTATTGACCATATGTAACTCTAACCTTTCCCAACCAGTTTCCCAAGGTATGTCAACCTCAAATTTGTATATAAAAAGGGGGCAGTTTTGTCTGAAAACTATGAAGAAAGGTTCACAAATGTGAAACCTGTGGAAATTCTCCAGACAACTCCATGAACACTCCAGAAACCTGTAGTACCCCCTTACAAAAACTTCTGCTTCCCTCTGTGGTCCTTTTCAAAACGACGACAGGAGGCAACATGAAGTCACTTGTGTCATTGGCCACTGACCTCCACCCAATTGGCCAACCATCTTTGTGTCTCATGGAATCCAGCTGAGGGAAAGCTGATCTAAGCACCAGATCAGCTCCCAAATAAAAATATGGTGATAGGAGGATTCAAAAGGTCTTGTGTGTAGAACAGTGGTTCTCAACCTGTGGGTCCACACATGTTTTGGCTTTCAACTCCCAGAAATCCTAACAGCAGGTAAACTGGCTGACATTTCTGGGAGTTGTAGTCCAAAACACCTGGGGACCCAAAGGTTGGGAACCACTGGTGTAGAAGAATTTATTTGGCTTCCTGAAACAGAAAAAAACAAGGGGTTAGAATTGTTAGTTGATTTCCAATGATTATTTAGTAGGAAGCATTCAGATTTGAATTCGTAAATAAATGGTCTCAAACTGTTTTCTAAATTCCCCAAATTAAGATCTGAACTGATTCTTGGGGTCAATGTACACTTCAAATTTCTTCCTGCTTTGCTTGTTCCAACGTGGCCAGATATGTAGCACTGGCCAGCTGCTTTTCACAATAGAAGTAGATCAAGATTGCCAAATAATAACAGTATGTAGCCTGAATTGATTCAGTGGATCTACTCTACTTTGAGCTATCATTTAGATTTAAGTCATTTCTTACTAACACTTTAAAGTATCTCCCTCCAAAGTGTAATGCAATTATGGTTTGTAAATGTTTACTTCTTCATCGGGAGTCCCTAAACAACGTGGTTGCTAATTGTGATGTCCAAAATAAGGTTTGGATTTGAGCCACCTACAGAACTCTGCCAAATGTAATGTCATCTAGACTGGCCAATGAAATTCCCCGAACAGTGCTTTATCTCAAGCTGTCAGTATTGATTAGATTTTGCATGTAGCTCCCAGTAGCTTAATTAGAAAATTGCGAATCTTGATGCCATTTGGAGGAACATTTTAAAATAATATGTCCAACTCTTCAAATAATGCTGGAGCACATGGATAACAAGTTGAGAAAGCTTTTCAGGTTGGTGGTGAACATGGCAATGCAAACAAATGGAAAACAAGCAAGAAAACATGTTACATTTAGTTATCTGTGGGAAGAAATGTCATAAGACTCTTGGAAAAGGATGCATGGGTATGAATCTGTTTTAAAATGTAGGTATTTCACTCAATATCATTCTGAAGATATTTTTAACACCTGCACCAATACCTTTCTAGGGACACTATGAGCCACAGTGACTATTTAAACACAATAGGTGTGCCTTCTGTAATTCGAATGTTGGACTGGGAAGATTAAGACACAAGTCTCCACTTAGCCAAGAAACTTACTAGGTGGCCTTGGGTCAGTCATTCTTTTTGTGACTGACCTGTCTCACAGGATTGTAATGAGGATCACTGAGGAGAGGAGGAGAAGAACCATGTACAGTATATTATAATCTGCTTAGTGGAGAAGTGGCAAGACATGAATGTAAAGAATGAATAATTTACAGTGCAATGAGTCAGTTTTGCCTTACATCTCCACTTGACTTCTAAGCAGAAACCAACATGGAGAATGATAGGCCTCATCAAAATAATCTCAGGTGCAAGCCTGTTAGCTCAGCTGGTGTCATTTTTTCCACTCAATGGGATGTGGAGGCATATAATGGCAAACCTATTATCACCTCAACCACCAAAGAGCTCTTAAATAATAACACATTGGACAGAACCCTGGCAATACTCAACTGCAAAGGTCCTAGGGTTATTTGTGGGCAAATGCTCCATAGTTCGTGCATCCGACTAAGGACATTTGCCGTATATCTCTTTCAACCTAATGTGATGTAGTATTATGGAATTATCATTCATTTATTGTGAATATGTCTTGTCAAATAATATAGATATTTTTCTCCACCAACAGCTCATCCCAATGTGGCTACCAATGATTCAATCAAATCTAAAGGTAGGCTCAGCTTCCCAATCTCTCTTCAACCATCCTTGATCATTTTATATTTGTTTGCTTTTTAATACACATCAAACAAAAAGCATCCATGTATGCCAGATTTTTGTGTTCAACCCTAACCCCATATGATCATTAACCCCATATGATCATTAATGATAAGCCAGGTCTAGTCAACACATACACACCAGTCTGTACATGGTATGATTCTGTCTGTGTAGCTGATGTTAGGGTAATCTCTACACATTAGGTGTAGAGATTACCTTCCACCAATGCAAAGGGACCTTTTCACATTGTGAAAGTGCTATGATTGTACAAGTTGAACATCCTTAATCTGGAAATCTGATATCCAAAATGCTTCATAATCTAAAAGTGTTTATTGCCAGTCACCTACTACTCCCTTTGAGGTGACCGTTACGGGCAACTGGCAGGCTCCCTAGAGAGTCCCTGTTGAGAGCATACTCCCCCTCCCTCACCCTCACCCTCCCTATCAAGTCTCTTGTGTACTTAGTCTCTCAAATCCTCAGTCACTCTCTGGCCTCACATCTCATACACAACACAAGTAGCATATGAATGAAATGCAAGAATGGAGAAACCCATGAAGATATACGAAATGGTAAGAGGTGTGGATTTGTACTAAGCACTACACTTGAAATTTTCACCATTTAACTGCTATTCTAAAATTTGAAAAACTCCAAAATCTAAACAACAAGCATTTTGGATAAGGTACACTCAACCTTGTACATCAACCTTGTACTTTCTCTGCCATGGCAGCATGAATCTGTGTTTCTGTTTCTGGCTGGCATCCTCTTAGCAATGTATGTAAGTATAATTTGTGATACTCATATGGAGTGACTTTTGGGGCAGTGCATAATAGTCATATCCAACTGACTGCAGCACAGAGTTGCATATATGGACTGTTGTGGGTGTGATAGCACATAAAAACACACAGAGTAGCAATTACACAGTGATGCACAGCCACTGATCCACATATATTGCCCTATTTTGGTGTTCAGTATAGAGACTGTATAACTTAAACACTGCTGACAGATGTTTATGCTACTTGGAAGTTTTGTGGTTTCTGGATCTCTTTATTTATTTATTTACTCTATTTGTATCCCACCTTTCTCTACCGTAAAGGCGACTCAAGGCGGTTTTACATATGGCAACTATTCAATGCCTTTGGACAACAAACAGTCAGAATACACTTAAGTTAAAATTAAATGCATATTAAAACATATAAAACATTGCAATCACTATTAAAATCATGCCATCCTCAATCATAATCCAGGGCCGTTCGAAAGATTTCGAGGCTATTATTAGACTATTGATTTCATGAATGTACTTTATTATGCTTGGTTTGGATGTTAATTCTACTTATTCTTGTCTTATGACAGTATTTGTTAAGTTACTTTGAGGACTTTTGGTTAAAAGGTTTGAGATAAAACCCATAAAGGATGGTGACACTTCTGACTCTTTTTTAAACAGCATTTATCTGCTGGACTCCAGCTCCGCTTGCAAGCTATCCAGAACAACGTGAACCACCATAGCCTTAGGATGTTACAAGGATCTGTTCAGATGAACACCAACTCTTCCGTCCTCCGCAAATGGCTGCAGTGCACCCAGTTTAAAATGGCTCAAGTGGAAATCCAGTCATCGGAAGCAGCCTCTCAGTTCTATCCTTTATGAACTGGGCAGAATGTTCTGAAACATTCAGTTTAGTCTAGCAATAATAGGGCTAAAGCTATAAGACAAAAGGCCATCTTAAAAAGTATATAACAGTACTGTAGCTACATTTTTGTTGTCTTGTAGACATAGAGAATGATTAAAGATAGTTGTCTGGCTGTGTCTGGCCATCACCACAGACTGTTTTCACTGGTCTGAATAATAACGGCTCATATGCTCTCTGAAACAAGTGTCTATATCCCATTGCCAGTCTCAACTACAGTAGGCCTATTAAATCAATGGAACTAATGTTAGCCTACTATGGGTTTTCTTCATTTAGTGCAGTGGTTCTCAACCTGTGGGTCCCCAGATGTTTTGGCCTTCAGCTCTCAGAAATCCTAACAGCTAGTAAACTATCAGGGATTTCTGAGAGTTGTAGGCCAAAACACCTGGAGACCCACAGGTTGAGAACCACTGATTTAGTGGGTTTAGTCTGGTTGGGTGTTAGATTGAGACCTACGATTGCTTAAATTGGCCATGGCCAATTTAGGAAGATATTTAAATTTTACAAGACTCCTTCTCCCAAATATTTTTATAAATTACTAACATCATGGTTGTGTCTGTTTACAGAGACATCTGGGTTTTCTTTTGAGCTGCTGTTTTTATGGCGTAACAAACACAAAGGGTTTTTTTTTAAGGAACCTTCTAAGTGCTTTCTGTTTGTTGTTTTGAACCTCGAAGACATGCAATAAATACTGTCACAATATAAAATGGTGACCCTATAATGAGGATTTCTAGCAGAACTTTCTTTTCTTTCCCCAAATGAGAGTAACAACTGGCAGGCTCCAGTGAATGGCGTGGACCTTGGCCTCAGCTCCATAGTTTGAGGGGATATTATATCACTTTCCCCGAGAGGAAGGGAGGGAGCTGAGAACCTTCCCAGTTCAAAATCCCTACTTTCATTGACTTAAATCTCTCTTTAAAAACAGGGTTGGAGAGGAAAATAGAATGAAAAGGGTAGAATTCTATGATGAAGATCAACCTTTTTTTCAACAGGTTAGAGACATCTAAAACTAGTCAGGTTGGCTTACAAAGTGCACTTAGAGCTTAGATGGTTAAACTGTGCCAGTCTATTCGTCTATTTTTGTTGTTGTTGCTCAAAAGCCGTTGAATAAAGTTACTGTATGTACTTTTAACTTGGTTTCGTTGTCGATAACTCTCCTGCAGTTATTAAATGGTTGACTAACCTACTGTATACTACTATCTGTACAATACATCCTGTATTTTATGCCTTCTTAAATACTTGTACACAGTCAAATTTTAAAACAAGCCCCATTCCTGTAGTTGCTGGGAAGAATGGGAATGTTTTAGGCTTCCCTGTGGAAAGGGTTTGGGGTTGTATATTTGCATATAGTACATAGAAACTGTAGAGCCTGCCTAGAAAGTGTTGTTAAATATTTTTAAAGGCTAGAGTTTACTAGCACTCATAAGGACTGATCCATAGAGATGTACAGAAAAGCAACCTGTTGCTTCGCATGGGGCTTTGGGTCAGAGCCTCAGAACAACCAAATGCCTTGTAATTGAGTTGTAACCTTTTTTGTATATACATACATAATTGAGATACACTGTATTTATTGCTGTAATACTGTGAATAAAGAGGTAAAATGAAGCTTTATATTAAACTGATATGAAATGCATAGCTCTTTAATACCACACTTAATGATACTGGTTATTATTTTCCTTCAAATAAACTCAGTAGCATATTATATTGCATTTCTCGTAATTATTTCCTCTTTGTGTAGCTGTTCTATAGAGGGACAATGGTAAAAACGTCCTCCAATGTTAAGATCACAATGGTTTTCGTCCTATTATCCAGCAAAAGGCATTGAAGTATAAAACTGCAGAATTCACAAACCTAGGGGGGAAATGAGCCTGAAAAGTGTTATCTAATTAGGCAGTACTCCAGAGTTCTTGATTTGAAACCAACAATATGTAATCTGCCTTGCTCCTGCATAACTAAATTACAAAACATGATAGATACTGTCTCCTCGGTAGGTGATTCTGTCGATGCTCTGGTCTCTCTTTGGAATAGGAAGTTGACTAGGGCAATAGACACGATTGCTCCGGAACACCCCCTTCTTAAGTAGCCGAGCTAAATCTTCTCCTTGGTTCAATGAGGAGTTGGCAGCGATGAAGTGAACAAAGAGGTGGCTAGAGAGCGTGTGGCGAAAAAAGCCTAGCAAATCAAACTGAACACAGCTACGTCTTTATTTAAGGGTGTACGCTGGGGGCAATAGAAGCCGCAAAAAATTCTTTCTTTTCGGCTAATATTGCGTCCGCAAGGAACCGTCCGGAGGAGTTGTTTCAAGTAGTCAGAGGGTTGTTGAACCCCACCTCTTAGGATGGGTCCCCTTACAATTCAGCAGCCCGCTGTGAAGCGTTTGCTCAGTTCTTTGCGGACAAAGTCGCTTTGATCCATTCTGGCTTTGACACCATGTTAACGACAGTGTCTGAGGATGTAACATGAGCACCTGCTTGTCCAGTTTTGATGGATTCATTTCAATCTGTTCAGCTTGAGGATGTGGACAAGACTCTTGCAGAGGCGAGACTGAATCACATGCATCCTAGACCCCTGCCCATCCTGGCTAGTAAAGGAAGCCAGAGGGGGTTTGTCAGAGTGGGTAAAGGTGGGGGTTAATGCCTCCAATGGGAGCGGGGTACAGGGAGCACACAACTCCCTTGTTGTGCCAGCTCCACTGGCTGCCAATTAGTTTCTGAGCACAATTCAAAGTGCTGGTCTTAACCTACAAAACCCTATACAGTTCCAACCCAGTTTACCTGTCTGAACAAATTCTCCCCTATGAACCATCAAGGATGCTAAGATTCTCCGGGGAGGCCCTGCTCTTGGTCCCGCCACCTTCGCAAACACGTTTGGTGGGGACGAGAGACAGGGACTTTTCCGTGGTGGCCCCTCAGCTATGGAGCTCTCTCCCAAGCGAGGTTAGATCTTTCCCCTCCCTCTTGTCCTCCAGGAGGCTAGTAAAGACCTGGCTTTGGAATGAAGCATTCCCAGAAGAATTCTGAGACTGGTTATAGATCAAATGAATGATCACAGTTATAGACTGAGTTGAACTTGTGTTTAGTTGGCGATTTGGCTTTTATGTATTTTATTCCTATGTATTTTAATCATGTATTATTGTTGGATGTTTTAACATTTTTATCGTAGCATTGAATTCTTGCTGTAAGCTGGTCTGAGTCTCTCAATGGAGGTGAGAAAATCGGGGTACAAAAGTTTTAAATAAATAAATAGATGGGGGGAAAACACTTTCCCTCACCTCACTAGATTACAACTCCCTATTTCCTGGGATGATTCCAGGGCTGTAGCCAGGTGTGTGTGTGTGTGTGTGTGTGTGTGAAGGGTTCTAATGCCCCCAAGAAAAAAAACAACAACCTGGTTTACTCAAGAATTTTAACTGGTTAACCAAGTTATGAGTAAACCAGTTTTCTTTTTTAACCTGACACATTTCAGGGCAGGGTTGAACTTTTAACACCCCCTCCCCCCTGACTACGGCCCTGCTGGAAGCCATAAATCAGGTTAAGTAGAAGGAAGGCTGAGCGAAGGAAGATAGATGCTCTTGAGGAAAATTCTGAGTGTTGGAGGAAAATTCTGAGAGTGCCTTGGACCGCGAGAAGAATCAAATCAGTCCATACTTCGGGAAATAAAGCCCGACTGTTCATTAGTGGAAAGGATATTAGAGGCAAAGATGAAGAACTTTGGCCACATAATGAGGAGACAAGAAAGCTTAGAGAAGACAATTATGCTGGGAAAATGGAAGAAGAAAGGAAGAGGGGCCGACCAAGGGCAAGATAGATGGATGGTATCCTTGAAGTGATTGGCTTGACTCTGAAGGAGTTGGGGGTGGCGACGGCAAACAGGGAGCTCTGGCATGAGTCGGTCCATGAGGTCACAAAGAGTCGGAAGCAACTGAACGAATAAACAACAGAAGCACAGAGGCAAGGTGGCCGTGAGTGGAGGGTGACCAAACATAGTACAAAAAGACTACAACCAATTGGTAACTGAGGTCAAGCAAAGATAGTGGTGCAGAGAAAGTTTTGTTTTGTTTTGTTTTTGCTGGGAGGTTTTGGAACTCCCCATGGAGTCTAGGATACCTCCCTTCTTGCTTTCCTTATGTCAACAATGATTTTTTTTCTATTTCAAAAGGCTTTTAGGAACAGATTGCAAACATCTTTTATGGATTAAACACTTCAAGGGTGTTTAATTGTGCATGATTTTATTGACTTGGTGTCTTTTCTCTTTTACAGATTTGTTTAAATGGTTTGAATTTAATGAGTAGCTTGCATTTTCACAAACTTTATTTTATGGTTTTGTAAGCACTTTTGTGCATGTTTATTTTTTCTTTGAAGGTTGGCTTGAATTCCTCTTTTGTGGAAAAGATAGGATATAAATGCATGTATGCATACATGAGTAAATATATTTTTCCATCATGGAAGGGAAAATGTCCTTCTATATCTCTAGAGAGAACTGGAATTGTTGCCTGTTGACTTAAGGGCATGTTGACATTGACATAGTCATTACACCCTGAGCTGGGGGAGAACCAGCTTCTGTAGTATTTATATGATGCACAAAGTCATCTTGCACTTACCTCTGCTGTGTTGTTGTTGCTATTGCCTTTGGTAATGTAAACATGTTTTTTCCACCAAGAGTTCAACAGTTTTTCATTTGACTCTGGTCATCAACAGTTCAGTGAATTTTAATAACAGTTCATGAATTTTCCTTTTGTAGTTTTCTAGGCCTCAATATTTTAGAATTGCGTTTTCAGCCCAAATCATACTTCTTTCGTACAATTCCATTCAAACCATACATCATATTTACTCATGGCGTATATCCCAGGATCTGATTCCAGATTATTTTCTTATCCCAGATTATCTGGCAGTGGAAACTCATATAATCCAGTTCAAAGCAAATAATCTGGTCTCAGATCCTGGAATATATAGCAGTGTAGAAGGGGTCTCGGGGAGAGAAAGGGGGTTGGCCTCCTTTCCCCTCCTCTCCAAGCCATGTATCCAGGAAGTCTTTGGAGCTCTGTGGCCGCCACTATGACAATGACAACATGACATAGGTAAATGTGGCCGTTCAAATTGGCTGAACTGGGCTTGGCCCTACTGGACACTTTGGACTCCATTGTGCCATTGAAACAGGATAAAGGCAGGCAGTGTAGCCATCCTCAGAGCAGGTCTGGAATATTGCCACTCTAGGATAGCCCTGTAGCAACCTGTATTTATAGGTGTGTCCTTAAGGTAAACCCATGAACTTCAAGTTGTGGTTTTCCCAGTTACTTCCTCTAAAATATAACCTACAACAACTCCCTTCCTCTTAATGTGAGACCACTTACTAACTGCAAAGGCTGCTTGATATTAATGTTGGCAAGATGACTGTCTTATTGGAAAAATTTGTAGTTTCAGGGGATTCTTTCCTCATGGCAGTGAAATAACCATGGCTACTCTTTCAACCTGCCCCACAGCTGTTGGGCTTCAAGTGTTTAAAAGGGGAACATTCTGTCCAGAAAAATAGTTGCTACAGAATTTTTTGGAATGGGGACAGGAAGACTGGAGGGGAGGGGGTTGTCACTTAATCCAAGTAACTTTAGATACCTTTTAAAAAAGGTTTTATTGCCAAACTTGAAGAGGAAGCAATTTCTTTGTTATTCCAACTGTATTTTGTAATGGTACTCAAAGTCTTTAAGATATAGTGTCTCTTCCTTCCCTTAATGAGACTCAAAGAGAGAGAAAGCTGTATCTTCTTAAATGACATGCACATTTTTGTTCCAATTTTCAGTATTACAATGAAATCTTTTCTGGATCGGAGTGTTACCATTATGAATCCTGGACACACTCTCATATTTGTCCTTTTCTCTAAAACCCTCTAGGCTTATTGATTTCATTAGTAAGATGGTAATACCTTGTAATTCTCATTGAGGCAAAATTGAGTTTGCTTAATAACTAAGACCTGCTTAGTTAAGCTATATTTCCCTGAAAGTCATCCCATTTACACACTCAATAGGTTATGACTCTACCCTTTTGATTTAAAAAAGCCAAACTTGGATGCAAAACTGCAATGGAAAGACAGAGGTATTTGCATCCAGGAAGTTGTCTTGCACTAGTTCAGATTATTTGCCCATCTGAGTCAGTATTTTTTCATTCAGAGACTGGGAATGTAAAGCTCTCTTTAGTTATTTCACTCCTGTCATTTCCAACTAGTTCAGCCAATGGTGAGGGGATAGTGAGAATATTCTTGGGAAGGAGGATGCAAAAATGTAATTTAGCCAGTTATTTTAAAAATGTGCAGAGACAACAAGAAAAACACAGAGACAATATTCTGCCCACAAAGAACATTTCTTCCCATCTTCCTTTCTGGTCCACAAGTACAGAGAGACAGAGATATTTGATTTGGGTATAGATGTTGTGACTGCATAAATGCGTACAACTCCCCTGTTGTGCCAGCTCCACTGGCTACCAGTTTGCTACCGGGCACAATTCAAAGTGCTGGTTTTGACCTTTAAAGCTCTAAATGGTTCTGGTCCAACTTAACTGTCCGAACGCATCTCTCCCTATGAACCATTGAGATGTTTAAGATCATCCGGAGAGGCCCTGCTCTCCTTCCCGCCTGCTTCGCAGGGGCGCCTGGCGGGGACGAGAGACAGGGCCTTCTCAGTGGTGGCTCTTCGGCTTTGGAACTCCCTTCCTAGTGACATCAGATCGGCCCCCTCCCTCCTGACATTTCGTAAGAAAGTCAAGACTTGGCTTTTCGAGCAAGCATTTGCAGATGAACTTTAATCGAGATCGATGACGATGAAACGGAAACCGATTTTAAGATTGTGGAGCTGAGATTTGTATTTTGTAGTTTTTAACTGTTAATTTTATATGATTTTATATGACTGTTTTTATCTTGTGATGTATTGTTTATGGGCACTTGTTGCTGCTTGTTCACCGCCTCGAGTCGCCTTCGGGCTGAGAGAGGCGGTATAGAAGCATGGCAAATAAAATAATAAATAAATGCGGGTGAGTGTGAGCTCAGCTCAGTTGGTTGCAAACAATCACATGGAGGCCATCTGGTAAATTACTGCAAACTTACTATGCTCCCCTCCACCGTGAAATCTTATATATCCTCCCCTCAGTTCAAACGTCCACTTGGCGCCTTTCTCGCTTGGGCACCAAACGTTGCACTGCACCCTTCCACAGCTGTTGTTAGACTGCCATTCCCATGCTGTGGTGCCCAGAGATCAGACCCTGACAGGTGAGTGTATTCCCATGAACAGTAAAGCATAATGCACTGCACAATCTGCCATTCCATATACTGCAGTAGCTGTGACCTAGGTATTTTCATATATTCAACTGCTCAAAACATATTATAGTGGGACAGTTATTCATTTCTAATACACCTTCAGTTGGTATGTATGAATAGGCAGGTAACTGTAGAATAACACATTATGAGAACTGAACTGTTATAACTATGGCTGGATCTGCACTGCACTGCACAGATTAACTGCATTGAACTGGATTATATGAATCCAGATTTCCATTTAATGCACTTCAATGCAGTCAATCAGGATTCTGAAACTGCATCATATGGCAGTGTAGATGGGACCTATGTTTCTCACTACTCTCCTTACTGCCGGTTTCCTGATAACTTCACATCTTGCCTTGAGGCCATAACAGGTTGGCTGCGTTCCAGTAGACTGGAAGTGAAGCCAGCAAAGATGGAGATCTTGTGGCTGGGTCATCCTGGATTAGATGAGGTTAGGTTGCTCACCATAGGCGGTGACATTTCTAAACAAGTGGCAGTCCTCCCTCCACCAATCCCATGCCTTCTTTTGTTCAGAAGTGGACTTCCATTCCCTTATGGATTTGGTTTAGGAGCCTAATGCAGACCATTGCAGGGGTAGATAATTGCCTAGAGTCTTGCCCACTCTGCCTTCAAATAATAATAATAATGATAATAATAATAACCCCACTTTATCTCCCCAAAGGGGAGATAAAGCATTAGCACAGAATCTTTATTTGTACCCTAGTAGTAGGACTGAGTCCCAGGAATTGTAGTTAAACAACATAAAGAGCACAGCGTGATCCTGACCCCAATCTGAGATGCATGGAGCTCTTAAAACACTGCTGTGGTTTTTCTTGCTCCTCTTGAACTATGTCACATTAAAAGGGTGTAGCAAATAACTTCAGTTTTCGACTACCGTACATGAAGACACAATCGTCCACTTCTTCTCCAGCATCAAGAGGCTACCCATGGATTTTTGAGGAGCCGTGACAATTTCAGCCACTGCAGGACTCCCTGCTAAAGGTAAGAATTGGAGTGCAATCAGGCCTGAAGCACCAAAGAAGCATTCGGTTTTAATACAATCAACACTTGGTTAACCAGCAGGGATGCTCTGAGGCTTTTACTTCCAGGCAGACAAAATATGGGACAGAACTGCTGAGTCAGTTCCTTCCCTTGTATTGCTTTTGTTTTCTTTGGCTTTGCACCATTAAATATTTTGAGAGTTGGGTTGGGTATAGTTGGGTATATATTCTTTCTACCATTACTGGCAAATACGGAGATGGATGTAGCTGTCAAAACGAAACCAAAATCCTATATTGCTTTTCTCATCCCTCCCTCCTATCCACCCGCTTCCCCCCTGAGTCTAAATGAAATTAGAAAGAATTAAATTTTTGAAGCATGACTATTACATTGCAAATCATCCTGGGAAGAACTGTCCACCTTCCTCGAAAACTCTCCCCTCCGCCTGAGAGCATTTGCCTGTTGTCTTTCTCATTAATTAGGTTTTGTGATTTAAACTGGATTTGCAGATGATGGATTCCTTTTTTAAAGTACTGTACAAGACAAGACATCAAGGTCAATTCATCATGCTGGAAATAGAAGAACCTGCCACATACTTATACTTGGTTAGTGCTTGGGAGAAGCAAAGGGTGTTTGTTGAGCAGACAGCTTTATCACAACTCCCAGAATCGCCCAGCTGGAAGGTCTGAGGGATTTTATGAGTTGTACTAGTGGCGCAGCGGGTTAAACCACTGAGCTGCTGACCAAAAGGTTGGTGATTCGAATCCAGGGAGTGGGGTGAGCTCCCACTGTTAGGCCCAACTTCAGCAAACCTAGCAGTTAGAAAACATGCAAGTGTGAGTAAATCAATAGGTACTGCTTCTGTGGGCAGGTAATGGCCCTGGCCACAGCATGGTCAATGGGTAGAAAGCAAAGGATTCGAGCATCATCTGGCTATATGACTATAACCAAATGCTTTTCATATGTCTCTTGCTCTCCACCAGCCAATATGGAGGAAGGTGAGTCCTAGGAGAGATGTGTTATATCAGTGCAGAGTACCACAGGATGCTATTCTTTCCCTGGTATTGTTTAACATCTATGTACAACCATTGGCCAAGCTGGTAAGGAGCTTTGGTTTGAAATGCTACCAGTATGCCGACGACCCCCAGCTCCTCCTGCACTTAGAATCTGGGATAACCGCAGTTCCTGATAGTTTCTCCCTGTGTCTGGAAGCTGTGATAGGTTGGCTACGCACGAGTAGACTTAAGGTGAACCCAGCTAAAACTGAAATCTTATGGCCTGGTCGGCCCCTGGAGCTGGCCTACCCACTGCCCACCTTTGACAGTGAATCTCTAATTCCATCTGTAGCAGTGAAAAGCCTTGGTGTCCTACTGGAGTTCCAGCTGTCGATTGAGGCTCAGGTCTCCGCCATTAGTAAGCAGGCTTTCTTCCACCTCCGCCAGGTGAGACAGCTGGCTTCCTATCTTCCAACTGAAGCCCTTGCAACGGTGATCCATTCTACTGTCACCTCGAGGCTGGATTACTGTAATGCACTGTATCCTGGTAACCCTCTTTCAGTGATACAAAAGATTCAAGTGGTTCAAAATGCAGCCGCTAGACTACTCACGCGGACACCTATGAGACACCACATAGCACTGGTGTTGCAATATCTCCACTGGCTCCCAATTGAACATTGGGCTTCCTATAAGACACTGGTCTTAACATTCAGGGCCATTCACGGTCAGGGTCCTAAATATCTTAGGGATCGCCTCTCATATGTTTGCCATCAGAGACCACCAAGACCAGCCCAGGAAAACCTTCTACATATTCCCGGCCCCAGGGAAGCACGTCTAGACTCCACAAGGCGTAGGGTCTTTTCAGTCCTTGCTCCAACCCTGTGGAACGCCTTGCCTCCATATGTTAGAGCCATGCCCGATTTGCGGTCATTCACCCAGGCTCTTAAAACTTGGCTCTTCATTAAAGCTTTTAACTTGTAATTATGTGATGATATATATCAGGGCTGTCCAACTGGCGGCCCTGGGGCCGTACACGGCCCCAAGCCCTTCCCCACGGCCCCCTAACCCCCTGCAAGACATCAGGTTGTTTTTTTATTTTAAAAAATAGGAAAAAAATTGTAAAATTTCGATCTCGGGGCGCGAGGAGGGGGACGACGCAAGTGAGGAGGAGGCGGAGGGAAGCCACGTCAGATGCCCTAGGGGCGGGACTTCCCCCCGCCTCTTCCTCGCTCGCGCAGGGCCGCTCGCGGGCTTGCGCGCCAGGGCAGGATCGGTGAGCCGCCCTCCGCCGTGTCCTTGACTCTTGCAGCGGCCGCCCTGAAGGAAGGTAAGCTCCGGGCTTACCTTCCTTCAGGCGCCGCTGCAAGAGCTAGGGGAGACGGTGGAGGGCGGCTCGCCGATCCCCCAGCCACCTCCCGCCCTGGCGCGCATGCCCGGCATCTTGCGCGACCCACCCCTTTCGGGGGGGTGACGTCAGGCACCGAAAAGGGGCGAGTCACGCAAGATGCCGGGCATGCGCGCCAGGGCGGGAGGCGGGCGAGGATCGGCGAGCTGCCCTCCGCTCTCCCCTAGCTCTTGCAGCAGCGCCGCTGGGAAGGTAAGCCCGGGAGCTTACCTTCCTTCAGCGCGGCCGCTGCAAGAGTCAAGGACACGGGCGGAGGGCGGCTCGCCGACCCTGTCCTGGCGCGCAAGCCCGGTATCTTGCGCGACCCACCCCTTTTTGACGGGGCTGGGTGACGTCAGGCGTGGCGCCTGACGTCACCCCGCCGAAAAGGGGCGGGCCGCGCAGGATGCTGGGCATGCGCACCAGGGCGGGAGCGGCCCCGCCCCCACGAGCAGCCACGCCCCCACTGCGGCCACGCCCCCGCGAGCAGCCACGAGCAGCCACGCCCTCCGCTCCGGCCCCCAAGGTGATCCGTCACCTTCATTCCGGCCCTTGGGCACGAAGATGTTGGACAGCCCTGATATATATGTATGTTTTATTGCTATTAAAAGTCGCTCGGAGCACTTCGGTGGACAGCGACTCATGAAATAATAAATTGAAATGAAATGAAATATCACAGATCTGACATACTAGAACTTTATGATATGTCTCTGTATGCAGGATTTTGTCTAATGTTCCAGATTTTCTGATTCTTGCACAACTTCATTGCTGCCCTAGCAATATTGACCTCACCATAAGTCTTGGTTATGGGGAAGAAAGGGATCAGTTGACACAGGACTGCAGTATCACATGGACTTCAGGTCGTCAATAAGCTGCTATTGCAAAAAGAGAGCAACTCAGCATGAGTGCAGAAAAGTGTTTATTACCAATTTAAAATCTTATGAAAAGCAAATGAGGACCACACTGTCTTCCTGAATGGCTGTTGAGTGGACCTTGATTGCACAGATCACAATAGGACATGTTCAAGAACCTGTTGAAGACACAACACAAGACAGGGTTTTTTGTTGTTGTACCTTCAAAATGTTTCTGACTTAAAGCAGCCTATCAAAGGGTTTTCTAGGCAAGATTTGTTCAATGGGGGGTTGTCTTTGCCTTCCTCTGAGGCTGACCCAAGGTCACCCAGTAGGTTTCCATTGTCATGTGGGGATTCAAACCCTGGTCTGCAGAGTCATAATTTGAGACTCAAATGATGACATCATGCTGGTTCTCAGGACAGGTTTATAGGGGTTGTCTGTCAACTGAGGGCCCTTCCACACAGCCCTATATCCCAGAATATCAAGGCAGAAAATCCCACATTATCTGAGTGTGGACTCAGATAACCCAGTTTAACGTAGATATTGTGGGAGTTTCTGCCTTGATATTCTGGGACATAGGGCCCTGTGGGAGGCCCCGCAGTTTATAGGCTTGCTTGTGCGGTGGACTGTCACTTGGTTGAGTTCAAACTCTTCTTTCATGGTACATAGAATCATAGAGTTGGAAGAGACTTCATGGGACATTCAGTCCAACCCCCTGCCAAGAAGCAGGAAAATCGCATTCAAAGCACCCCTGACAGATGGCCATCCAGCCTCTGTTTTTAGACTCCAAAGAAGAAGCCTCCACCACTTTCCAGAGCAGAGAGTTCCACTGCTGAACAGCTCTCACAGTCAGGAAATTCTTCCTAATGTTCAGATGTAATCTCTTTTCTTGTTTGAAGCCATTGTTCCGCATCCTAGTCTCCAGGGCAGCAGAAAACAAGCTTTTTCCTTCCTCCCTATGACTTCCTCTCACATGGCTATCATGTCTCCTCTCAGTCTTCTCTTCTTCAAGCTAAACATGCCCAGCTCTTTAAGCTGTTCCTCATAGGGCTTGTTCTCCATACCCTTGATCATTTTAGCCACCCTCCTCTGGACACATTCTAGCTTGTCAACATCTCTCTTCAATTTTGTTGTCCAGAAATGGACACAGCATTCCAGGTGTGGTCTAACCAAGGCAGAATAGAAGGGTAGCATGACTCCTCTGAATCTAGATACTAGACTCCCTATTTATGCAGGCCAAAATCCTGTTGGCTTTTTTTTGCCCCCACATCACATTGTTGGCTCATGTTTAACTTCTTGTCCATGAGGAATCCAAGATATTTTTCATACATACTGCTCTCGAGCCAGGCGTCTCCCATTCTGTATCTTTGTATTTCCTTTTTTCTGCCTAAGTGGTGTGTAATGAAGTCGCTATGTTCATTGCCGGGCCAGGGGGGGGTTCTTTGTTAAATGTGTGGTTTGTATTATTACATTTGCATTGTGTTAGATGATTAAATGTTAGACAGACCACAAAGGGTTAACAGAGAGTGCCCGGCCTCTGAGAAGTTCCAATGCCATAGCAACAGGAGGCTGAGATTTGAAATTCTTCAGTTAGTTGTAGCGGTTAGAACAGAATAAAGGCTGTGTTTTGATACTGCAGAAAGGCAGTTAGGGTTTAGAAAGCCTTTAAAGACTGCTGTTTGTAGGTTAGGCTGAAAAGCTAACCTAGAAGATAGATAAAAGGCCTATAAGTGGGCAAAGTATCTATAATATTGTTGAATCAGTGTTTGGAGAAATACAGTCAAACATTGTATTTAGAAACTTAGTAACCTTAAGATCTGTGCCTCTAAGAAGATACTGTAACCAACTAAGCTCTGTGTACCTTAAAACCTCCAAGCTTTAAACCTTGTTAACAAATAAACTGTTAAAAGTTCTTTAGTCATAAATCTCTCTCAGTGACCTCTTTTGTTGCAAGCTTTAGAAACATCGGGTGGTCAAGAATTACTCACTGGTGGCAGCAGATTTACAAAGGTGTTGCATCATTACAGTTTGGTGACACACATCTCCATTAATTTGAGGCAGAATTGGAGATCCTTACAATTAGGGTCCCTGATCAAAAATACCTCAATTCCTAACATTTGGATCGTGGCAAAAGTTATAAAGTAGAGAGTCTTCACATGGTGCATCTTGCAAGGGTCCCCGTTGAACTTCATTTTGTTAGTTTTGACCCATCTCTCCCTTGAATGCAGCACTGCTGAATATCTTCAGATTTGGAACACTTTCCTTCCGATTCATTATTTCCCTTGGCATCTGATGACAAATTGCAGCATAACATCAGAGATTAGTTTCAATATTCAGTCATCTCCCCTGCTGGAGGCATCCATCTAGAAGAGATGCTGGAACAAATTGCCAAGTTAATATGGACTCCTCCACTTTTCCGTAACTGGGAAGAGCTTGAGCCTCCCTTCTGACCACCCTCTTGCAAAAAAGAAGAAATGCACAGAAAATGAGCATAGAAAGAGAATACACACGCATACTGTGCAACACTAACTTGGCATGATTTTGATTTCCTAAGTGCTTGATTAATCCTTCCAGCACGACCTATATTGTGCCGCTCTCATCTCAGGCTATTATTCCTCTCAAATGTTCTGAAGAGTCCCTGATATTTAAGTATGCAAAGCCACAGTTTCTCACACTGGGATCAAGAGTTAAGACTTGCTAATTTCAATCAGTCTCACATTTGTAACAATTTAGCTCACTGCAGAAGGTTGATTAGATTCATCGGGAAAGACAGCTGCAGAATGTCCTGTGGCAGAAAAGAATTAGTCTTTGTAAAAAGCACTTGTGTTGATGGAAGACATTAAGATGGGGGGAAAGCAGCGGTGGGTAAAATGGAAAATGTGTTTTCTCTCTCTCTCCAGGTTAAGATGAGATTGTCAATGGGCCAATTAAAAACCTCTAGAAATGGATTTTTAAAACATATGTATAGAAAAATTGATTTCTTACAAAACATCTTAATCTTCATTGCCCTAACTGATGAGGTCAATAGAATACAGCGCTTCCTGCAGAAAAACAAATATATCTTTTTTTTATATCAGTGATAGAAATCCAGGCAAGATCTGGTAAGCAGGGACTTGCTAGCCTACTGAAAAGCTAAAGTTGCGAAGTGAAATAAGGGACAGGGCTTTAAATCCTGTAATGGTTGTGCAATAGAGGAATTTCAGAAGGTATTGCTGACAGAACTGCTGTCTTTTGCACCAAATAGGGTTGCCACATGTCCCGTATTATACGGGAGTCCTGTTTTTTCAAGCTCCTGTCCCGTATTAACAGGACAGTAGGGGTGGTTTATCCATAAAAAATTTGATTCTAAACTCATGGAGGGTGTGTGTGTGCGCGGAATGGACTTTCCTTTGCTGGGTCATTATAGAAATTATTCCGAAAAAAATTAAGTAAATTTTGTAATTGAAACGTAATTAAGAACGAATTTTTGTTATTATTCGTTATGCCAGCTGGGAGGGAAGAATGGAGGGCAAGCCCTGCACTCTTCCCTCCCTCCCCCCCAGCTCAGAAGCATCATGGATTAAATTTAACCCAGGATGCCTCTGAGGTGGCAGTGAAAGGAAGGGAGGTGTGGATGCCAGGTATCCACACACACCCCTTCCTTTCCCTGCCATCTTGGAGGCAGCGGAGAAAGGAAGGGAGGTGTGTGGGGCAGCTTCCAAAGCGTCCGCCTCAGCTGGCGAGAGGAGAAAAGAGGGTGCTGCTGCCCTCCAGTCTTGTCTCGTGAGTTAAGAACTGAGGAGGGGAAAAACAACCTAATAACATGACCTTTACAAAAAATGCCGATTCTGGGTTCAGTTTTGAAACTTCACTTCCGGGTTGGACACCGAGGGTCGATATAGGGTCAAAAGAATGTCAAATACGAATTATTAATGGGTTTCAAAGTATTTAAATTGGAGATATCCACCCCTACAGGACAGGACAGGTGGCATGAAATTCAGAGCAAAAGTACCACCCCCACGAGTCCCGCGCTGCCTGCCCATTTGGCCGGCCTCCCTGTCCCTGGATCCAGAGGGAGGAGGAAGGAAGTAGCGGCACAGTGCCCCAGCTGCTGCTGCTGCTTTTTCCTCTCTGTCATGTGCGCTTGCCTGCTTGCTCGTGTTCGCTCGCTCAGTCTCGTGCTCACTCACCCCAAAGCTCCCTTTGCCACCGTTTAATGGAGAGTTCTGCCAGCAAGGGAAGCGAATGTTTCTTCCTCTCCTTCCTTTGCCTGTGGCCCCTGCGTGAGCACGCACGGATCCTCAGCAGGGAAAGGGGAGGGGAGGTGCCTGTTGTGTGATAAGGAGGAAGCGGATTAAGCAACCCGAAAACCACAGTGTGAGTGTCCCGCAGAGAAGGGAGAGCGCTTCCTGCCACGTGTCTCTCGCCCAGAAGCAGGGGAAAAAGAGCTTCTTTGGCCCCTGAGGCCCCCATCTGCATTATACACCCAGTGTAGACTCCTCGACTTAAACTGCATTATATGGTTCGTGTAGGCTCCAATAACTCAGTCTTAACTGCAATATAGGCTGGCTATTATTATTATTATGCCTCATGTCACTAGAGAAAAAAAATCCACTTAAAATCTGGTTTCTGCCTCCTGCAGAATTGTGGAGTTTGTAGTTTAGGGAGGAGCCTTTAACAGCCTCATTAAACTACAAATCCCAGAATTCTACAGGAGGCAGAAACCAGATTTTAAGTGTATCCCCCCCCCCCCCAGTGAGATGAAATATATAATGCCCTTTCCCTGCCTACGCAGTGGGCGGGGAAAGGATGTTACCTCCTCCCACGAAGGGAGACGATTGGTTCCTTGGGAATCTTCTGGGAGTGGGCGGAGGCTGCCTATGTTGGGGCAGCCTCCTGCTCCATTCCTGTTCTAGGTGTTGAAGAGACAACACCTGATGGTCCTTTGGCAAGAGCAGGCCTCTGCGCTTGGTTTGGTTTTTATATTGTTATAATGATATAAAATGAAATATGATGTATATACTGTATATATAGTTATAATATAAATTGATTAATATCATAGATTGACTTATAATATATATAAATTGATTAATATGGATTGAGTATATATATATAAATTCATTAATATCATGGTTTAATTATAATATACTGTATATAAATTGATTAATATCATAGATTGAATTATAATATATATATAAATGGTTAATATCATGGATGAATTTTTATATATATAAATTGATTGATTATAATACAATAAGGTATTGTAAAATATGTATATATATATCTATAGTAAGAAGATGGCAATTAATTTTTAGGCCTCAGCCGGCAGGGTTTCCAGGACGGCTTAGGCTCGGGCATCCCCTCCCACCTTCACCTGTTTGGGCCTCCGGGAGGCCCGTGTATTTCCTTGGGTCGGGGCCTGGGGGTTCGAGTGGGCGCTGCGAGGCCGAGACATTTTGCCTGGGCGGCCTCCTGGCGGGCGCTGGCCATGTTCCTCAGGGCCTGGCCCCTTATCCTTTCTTTTCTTTTCTGCTGGGCAAGCTTCCAGTGGGTGCCCCCCCCATTTCGGGGCCTGTTTGCCCCTACATGGCCTCCTGCTGGGCGCCTGGCCTTGCTCCTTGGGCGGTCAGCGTTCTTCCTCTTTTCGGGAGGCATGGCCAGGCTTGGGCCCGCGCTGCGGTGTGCAGCCCACAGACGCGCCGCGTTTCGGGGCCCATTTGCCCCTGCGTGGCCTCCTGCGGCGTCTGACCTTGCTCCTCAGGCAGCTTGCATTCCTTTCCTCCTGTTGGGGGAGCGAGGACGGGCCGGGGCCCGTTTTTTCGCTGGTGCTGCCTCCTTGGAGCGCACATGGCTTTGCTTCCCCTTGGACCGCCTCCCGGCCTCGTGGTCCAAACAGCGCTCCTGGGGGCGGCCATCTTGTAGGCTGGGCTCCGGGTGCCATCTTGGGAAGGTCGGCCTCAGCGGGGCGGAGCCTCGGCGGCCATTTTAGTAAGGTCATGGTGGCCATTTTAAGAAGGTCGTGGCTGGGCCTTGGCGGCCATTTTAAGAAGGTTAAGGCAGGGCCTTGGCGGCCATTTTTTGTGAAGGCCTGGTGGCCATTTTAGCCATTTTAGGAAGGTCACAAAAAATAATAAAATTAAATTAAAAAATAAAAATAATAATATTAACCAAAATAAAACAGAAGGAAATTGACATTACTAAAACAGTAATTTATATATACATTATCCCTTGCGCGATATTGGTAGGTTACTGAAGCACTCTCTCTTGACATTAATGATAATGACATTCACCCATCTTTACAAGTTTCTAGAGGTGGTGAGGTCTGTAAAACTAATTTTAAAAAAAAGGTGGTTTAGATATCTTTGAATGTCCAAATTTAAGATAAAGAACCATTGTCTGTTTCAGGCAAGTGTGAATATTGCATTTGATGAATTGATCAGCAACGAATGCCTTGCAGCTTTGGTGCTTGGCTGCTTCCTGCCAGGGGACCATTTGTGGCAGGCGATTAGCTGGCCATGATGGTTTCTTGTCTGAAATTCCCTTTTTAAAGCAGCCATGTATGGCTGGTTTTATCAAATGACACATTATCCATCAAGGTCCCACCTCCCCAGGGTCTGGGTTTACCCAACAGCATTATCCATCTCTCTTCAAAACAAAATTCTTCTCCCGAGGATCAGTGGGATAGCATGCATGCCTTGGCCCTCTTTTTTGAGTTTACTTCCCTACCCTGTAGTCCCATAAGATACATCCTAGGGCAGAAGTAGTTTTGACTTTATTACGTCTACTCCGGTGGAAAAGGGATCTAAGCGATGCCTAGCTTTCTGGCTAAGGAGCAAGTTGGAGGACTTACTATAAACCATGTCTTCTCAAAGTTCTTCATGACCCTTTAATACAGTTCCTTGTGTAGTGGTGACCCTCTACCTTAAAATCATTTGTTGGTTCTTTCATGACTTGAATATTACAACCGTTATGAATTATTACATGAATTTCGGATATCCAGGATATATTTTATTCATTGGACCAAATTTGGCATAGATACTCGATACGCCAAATTCGGATTTTGTTGGTTGGGGGGATTGATTAGCGACAAAAAACACACCAACCGAAATCATGTTTTATTTTATTATTTAATAACCTGTCTAGTGAGACTGGTTAATTTAAGGGCCAGGCCAATTTGTAGTCTGCGGACGCAGACTTATCAGCTAGAAGGATGGTACCAAATATCCACTCTCTACTTCAGTGGCCACTTACCAGAGAACAAAATATTAGTTGGGCCCTCAAACATCTTTATGAGTATTGATGATTAGACGGTGGTACTTTGTAAGGGGAGTAGAACAAGGGATTAGTAGATCACTGCAAGGGCATGACTCAATACGGCTTGTTAACCGTGGGTCAGCTCTTTCATAATCCACACTAAAAACCAATTCCATAAGAAAACATATAAGTTCTATAGAATTGGTTATTTGGTATATATAGTTTAGAAATCCTGTGCCCTTAACGACTGCCTGGCACAGCACGACGCATAACAGTTATTCATATCAGGGTCGCTTCTGGAAACGACTAGAAGCTTCCTCCCTGTACCACTGCTGTGGTACACTCCTCATCTCTTCGGAGATGGGGTTTTCTCTTTCAACCATGTTTGCTTCACAGTTTTTAGAATCCAATTAGTTATATATTTTCTAATTTTGACTTCTGGATTTTCCGCTTTTCTTATTTGTTTTCTTTGTTGCCCAAAAATATGCAACAATACAGTTTACCTGAGGTTAGTCCACTTTTTACGAACACCTGGTCCAGTTGTGTATATCTCATTAGGAGTGGTTTTCACTTGGCTTCATCAGGTCTACACTAGTAACATTAGCCTATTGGTTGAAGGCTCAGGGTTACCTGACACCACTAATGTTTTCCGCATCCGCAGGATCAGGTGGGGTTGGTCCCGTTAACAGGGCCCATCCTACGATGATCGGGAGCCCTTGACCCCCTCGCTTTTAAGTGGTTTGAAACAGATGTAGACCAGGATTTGCCGTCCTGCCAACAACAGTTGTTCCTTTGCTGCGTTGACAGCATTTTTTCGCTGCCTGCAAGATAGCGAGTTAGTTCCTTTCCCTAAACGGACAAATCCCATTGTGCACCATATACTCAGATATGCAGATGGGTCGAGGCGGTTTGACAATTTTTTGATTCAGTTTTAAGATTGAACAACGATGACCCCTCCCCCCCTCGTTTACAAGGCTGCGGGGTCTTGGGAGGGGAAATCAGTTAAAGTCTTTCCATCACCTAGCCTATGACAAGGGGTCCCGATAGCTGAAACAAGTTAGGGGACCCTCACTCGAACGCATTTTCTGTGTGGGGCTCTATTGGGTGAAATCACCTGTCACTTCATCAGGGTTACACAGGTCAGGAAGGCTAATTTTTTAATTGGGGAATTTCCTGTTGGCTTTAATGGTATATCCTGTTGGCAGCGGTAAATTATTTTAAGGATGCGCCTTAGGTGGCATCGTAGGATCCAGACCCATTTGGTTCAGAGCGTACTTAGGGGACCACTGCTTCCCTGAACAGTGAACACACAGTTATGGCACACCGAGGAGATTACCACCATCTGGTATTGCCGAGTGGTTCCCCATTCTCATGTGGTCTCCTCTGGACATGGAGCTCTGCCTATTCGGCTGTACAGTCCATGCGATAATTTCTCAATTTCCATATTATCACACACTAATGTCAAGTCACCCTGGTAGATGAGTGCCTGAGCACTTTCATCTTGATGCCGCAAATTTACTCAAATTTGATCCTTTCACATTGTGGGTCTCGATAATACCCTGTGTGCACTATCTTGCACGCAGGATTCATATGGAGTGTCACCAGGCTTCATCAGGTTTAATATGAAAGTGTTAGCTTAATGATTAAAGGCTCAGGGCTTACCAGACACCACCAATGTTTTTCCCCATCCACATGATTATGTTGGATTGGCCCCGTCGTTGGGCCCTATTCTGTGATGATCATGAACCCTCGACACACATAATTTGAAGATTTTGAAGCAAAATTGACCCGGAATTTGCTAGTCCTGCCATAACACCTTTGTTTTCATGCTGCCACGTGACAGCAATTTTTCGCTGCCTTCCTAGTTAGTTTGATAGCTGCTTCTTTAAGGAATACAAATCCCATCGTGCATTGTTAACTTCAGTTATACAGATGGGTCAGATGGTTCGACAATTTGATTATTTTCCAAGACAGATCAGCGAGTTAAAGGCAGTATTGTTAGGTTAGCTAGATGTAATGATCCAAAATTGTGCCCTGTTTTAGCCCTAACACAGTTTACGTCATGTGCCCCAATTCTCCAGTAACTTTTGGTCATCAAAACAGGGCCCCCTTGACTGAATTAACTCTGGGCGGTAACAGAAAAGGCAGTGGAGTAAGTGGGCTGGGGCATCATAATTTTATACCCATTCATTCAATATTGGGGTAGCTTCCAGCTGCACAGTTGGACTTCAAATACACATCATAAAAGGAATGGGTATAGGAAATTCCGTGTTTTTTATGTGATACATTCGCTTGATAATTAACCAGTTTTCTCGTTTCAGACATGTTGATGAAGGTGCTGAGACGGAGAATCCCTATAAGTGGACACAGTTGTTTTTCACTGGGTCGAGTGATAGATGCTAGGATCTCCTTTGGACAGCACTTTGTTTTTGCCATGTTGACACAGCCAATGCAAAGGGATACATGCCCTGCATTGGGGGTTTGATTCCCTTGTTGCGTTTGGATGAGCCCCTCCCGGTGCGGGTCCTCCATTGTGAGACAATAATGTGGGCTTACTGCAAGGTAGCCCCTGTTCTTTCAGTCAGAAGGGATTTGTATAGGCTGTGGCGGTCATGGCCTTGGCTTGTTTCGTTTGGTCAGCAATCATGCAGCGCCATATGGGCTGTGTGGCGGTGATGTGCGACAAATTGGAAAGAGCCTTTAGGCGAGTCAGTGGTGGCAGGCATGGCCACGGGTTCGTCTCATTGGGTCGGCATTCATACCGCGCCCTGAGTGGCTGTAAGCGGAAATGTGCGACAAATGGAGAGAGCCAGAATTGTTTCATTGTCTTGACACTGCGAATAGTTAATTTTCACGAATTACAGGTAGGTGGTGTTGAGGGACTTGGTGGGGGATGGAGACTGAATAGACATTCGTCTCCAATCCGTGGCGTAAATAGTTTAGGGTAATCCATAGACCCATATTCACTCACGCACTCTTCAAGGTTGTTTGGGCCAGTGCACAAATACACTCAGGTGGACGTCTGTTCAGGCTGAGGGGGATGTCATTGGTCCAGAAACTTTGAGAGCCGGTTAAGTATTTCCAGAGAAGTTTTTCTTGTGTTTTCCTTGAGAGGTTACCCAGTTTTGTGTTGTTGGGGACTCAGGAGAGTTTCCCAGTGTTGCCGAGGGTCGTTCGCTCGCGGACGATACCTCGGCTTAGCCACACCTTGTTCCCTTGACACCTGAGTTTAGTGAGGTTAAACTTAAATCGGTAACTTTAAAATAAATAAAAGTTGCCCTAATTTAATCCAACTACTGTTGTCTGTCTCGTTATTTCGGGGGTTGGAAGGTAATGCCCTTTCCCTGCCTACGCAGTGGGCGGGGAAAGGATGTTACCTCCTCCCACGAAGGGAGACGATTGGTTCCTTGGGAATCTTCTGGGAGTGGGCGGAGGCTGCCTATGTTGGGGCAGCCTCCTGCTCCATTCCTGTTCTAGGTGTTGACCCACCACTCCCGCCCGGTTACAGTATAGTGGTCGCCTTAGGGGCCGGGTAGGAATTTTTTCCCCTTCCACGTTAAAAATAAAAAAATAATAAAAATACTAGGGGGTTTTTTTGCCTACCCTGTACTGTGACTGGGCCTTTTATGGGATGGCGGTTCTATAAATAGGACAGCGTAAATAGTTTAGGGTAATCCATAGACCCATATTCACTCACGCACTCTTCAAGGTTGTTTGGGCCAGTGCACAAATACACTCAGGTGGACGTCTGTTCAGGCTGAGGGGGATGTCATTGGTCCAGAAACTTTGAGAGCCGGTTAAGTATTTCCAGAGAAGTTTTTCTTGTGTTTTCCTTGAGAGGTTACCCAGTTTTGTGTTGTTGGGGACTCAGGAGAGTTTCCCAGTGTTGCCGAGGGTCGTTCGCTCGCGGACGATACCTCGGCTTAGCCACACCTTGTTCCCTTGACACCTGAGTTTAGTGAGGTTAAACTTAAATCGGTAACTTTAAAATAAATAAAAGTTGCCCTAATTTAATCCAACTACTGTTGTCTGTCTCGTTATTTCGGGGGTTGGAAGGTAATGCAGTTTAGCTATGTAGCCTCATTATATTATATAGGAGTCCCTGGTGGCACAAACTATAAACTATTGATACCTAATGTTTGATTTTCAAGTTTTTAATGAAGTGTCCCTTATTTTTGCGAAAAATTCCATATTTTTAGGCAAATGTCCCTTATTTCTTATATCAAAAAAGGGCAACCCTAGCACCAAAGCTTCTTAAACTGTGGGTTGCAACCCCATTTGGGGTCCCTTAACTGAATTTGGACGTTGTTAAAGATCTGTATTCCTTGCCACCAAATGGTGGTTGTTGACATTTACATGAATCTGCTAGAAACAATGTGCAGCAAATGCTTCACCTGGCTTTTTCAGCAAGCGTTGCAAATGCTGATTTTGCTTGATGGCTATCTTTTCCGTTTCAGAAATACTTCCCTTCATATTTTGCTTTTAAAAAACTAAGAAACTAATCACATTGGGTTATACCAGTGTTTCTCAACCTTCCTAATGCCGCAACCCCTTAATACAGTTCCTCATATTGCGGTGACCCTCAACCATAACATTATTTTCGTTGCTACTTCACAACTGTAATTTTGCTACTGTTATTAATCGTTATGTAAATATCTGATATGCAGGATGTATTTTCATTCCATGGACCAAATTTGGCACAAATATCCGATACGCCCAAATTGGAATACTGGTGGGGTTTGGGGGGGGGGGGGGGGGTTGATTTTGTCATTTAGGAGTTGTAGTTGCTGGGATTTTAGTTACCCTACAATCAAAGAGCATTCTGAACTCTGGGATTTATAGTTACAGTTTAGTTATTGTGAACTCAACCAATGATGGAAGTGAACCAAACTTGGCATACAGCACTCCCATGACCAACAGAAAATTCTGGAAGGGGTTTTGGACACTGACCTTGAGTTTGATAGTTGTAGTTTACTTACATCCAGAGAGCACTGTGGACTCAAACAATGATAGATCTCGACCAAACTTCAAACGAATCCTCAATATGCCCAAATGTGAACATTGGTGGAGTCTGGGGAAATAGACCCTGACATTTGGGAGTTGTAGTTGCTGGGATTTATAGTTCACCCACAATCAAAGAGTATTCTGAACCCACCAATGATAGAATTGGGCCTAACTTCCCACACAGAACCCCCATGAGCAACAGAAAATACTGTGTTTTCTGATGGTCTTTGGTAACCCCTCTGAAACCTCCCTGCCCCCCCCCCCCCCGGGGGTCCTGAATCTAAGTTGAGAAACGCTGGGTTATAGTCTGTTTCTGAGGCCCTTTGCACTCAATTGCTATCAGGTCCCATCACATGAGGTTGATTCCCTTTTGTCAGCTATTCATAGGAAACCGTCTGCAAAAGGTCTCAGGCACGGAGCAATTGAACAAGTCATGAATTTTCTTTTAAATCAATTCTCAGGTGCAGCTTTTCTACGTGATCCGAAATTCAATGTGCATCACATCAACTGTGCTGTGATTTCTCTTTGTGGTGTGTCTGGGAACAGATTCTGCTGGTCCTGGGAAGCAGACACCATTTCTTTTTCTGTGGTTGCTGGGGAAAGACCTCCAGAATTAGCAAATCAACGTTGGTGGTTCGAATCCAGAGAAGGGGTGAGCTCCCGTTGTCAGCTCCAGCTTCTCATGCGGGGACATGAGAGAAGCCTCCCACAAGATGGTAAAACATCCGGGCATCCTCTGGGCAACGTCCTTGCAGATGACCAATTCTCTCACACCAGAAGTGACTTGCAGTTTCTCAAATCACTCCTCTCTCTCTCACACACACACACACAAATAATTGAGGTTTTTATTTTTATTTTTTTCTTAATTTTTACAGAAATCGGCACAATTTGTTCCCTCTGTTGCATCTGTATGTCTGCAAAAGGCAACTCTGGTAAGTGGATTTCTAAAAGGGCTACAATCTTGTGATAATGGTAGTTTGAGACTTCTAGATTAAGTAATTGCACATTTTTTTTAAAAAAAAGTGATGTAAGGAGACATTATTTTCTTTTCTTTTGTAAGGAAGCATTCAAATGGATTGGGAGGTACACCTCATCTGTGGTGTGATGAGTCAAAGTGCAGTATTTTCAAAATGTAATGAACGGGTGTGATGGGGTTTGTATGCAATCCATGTGAATACAGCATATATCCATCCCTTATAAACAATGGTGTACAAACATATCTAGTGTTTCTCAATGTTAATGTCATGGGGTCCTAAGCTGTATTCATAAAACATACTAAATTGAACTAAAACATTAAAAATTCAAGAATATTTTGTCTGCAACTTTTGCAGGAAGGTAAAGGTTAATAAGCACTTATTTGTTTTTTTTTGGGGGAGGACAGGATATGGATTGTGTTCATGTATCTGAACAGACATGATGGGAATGAAATGGAGGTATGTGTGGGTCCACTTCAGGCACATGGCCCACTCTGTAACTTGGGAGTAAGGGCCCAAACACACCATTATGGTCCTCAAGTTCAGGATAAAAAAAAGGAAAGACAACAAAGTATATTCTATGTATTGTCGAAGGCTTTCATGGCTGGAATCACTGGGTTGTTGTAGGTTTTTCGGGCTATATGCCCATGTTCTAGAAGCATTATTTCCTGTCTATGGCAAGCATCCACAGAGGTTGTGAGGGCTGAGTATATTCTGCCAGACTGTAAAGCCAGTGTGGCATGAAAAATGTTGAAGATGCTCTATGTCCTGTAGTATCAAATATTCAGCCAAGATTTAATTTCTTATATAAAATACATAATGCTGGGACTCCGAAGGATTTGCCCCACCAGATTGCACATATAACATGTATTTTAGAATTGTGTTGAAAAAATAAATATGAGTGCCTTGAGTTTGTAAGAAAGCTAGGTATTCTTTGACTATGACTCTTCTACTGATTTGACTTGTGTCATGGAGTAACATTATTTTTCACTAGTGGGCAAACAGGTTTAAAGCCATCTTAAAAGACCGTGCGATAATGTTCACAGCGTAGTCATGCAAAATATTCGCTGGAAGATCAGAGACTAGGGAAAGCATCTCCCCAGTACTACCCCCTTGGCTTCCTGTGCTTAGAATAAACCCTGAGAAAAAGCCCAGCTATTCAACCCCATCCTTCCATGGGGAGATTTGTGACTGGGCTGAGATATTCATAGCACAGTCTGCCTGGCTCTGCTTGGCTCCTTACTAAACCCAATTTATTTTCAATCTATGCCGATTGATTTAGTGAGGCAAAAAGGCTGAATGGGATGAGTAACTGAAACAACATAGAGAAAAGTGCCAAGAATCCTTTTGGATTTCTAAACTTTGCTTGCACATCACTGTCAACTTAAGGCTTGCCTACACAAGGTCTAAAATGCATTTAAAAATTGAAATCCAAGCAGAGGAAAGTCCAGCCTAAATTGAGTCACAGAGTGCAGAGAGGGAAAATGAGATTTTTTTTCTTTCGCTAAATCAGTGGTTCCCAAAATTTACTTTTGACTAGGAACCATTTGACCAGGGACCACTCTCCAACATTAGTACCAAATGGGTTACGAATCAGTTTTTGGTCAACGTTAGATTTGGTTTGGTTATTTGGGGTGCTGTTTTAGAAGATTCTATTTGATGGACCACATCAGCTTTAGTTTCTGATACCGAATTTATGCCACCCAGTAGTCACCATGTGTTCTCCCACATAAAACTATATTTAATAATCTAGAGAGGATGTGGTAGTAGAAATCTTTCGTCCTCCCCGTTGGCACCCCCTTGTTGTGGGGAAGAGGTTTGTGTATCCTAATGAAGTTGTGAGCTATGCTGGTGGTGGAATAATAGCAGGGCCTCCCAGGCCAGACAGGTCACAACCGAAGGGTCTGACAAAGAGTGTCAAAGGGCAGGATGGGCTCTCTAGCCTTTTGGCAACCATCCTAGGAGAAGGAAAACTCTGATTTCAAACCTGGGCAGATGGTGCTCATTTAACCCTGTAAGGTCAACCATCTAAGAGAAGGAAATTCAGACCAAACCTACGACCCGAGGACCTCGCTGCCACCATCCTAAGCTTGCTAAGCCCCGGCAGACAAACCTTTGGTGAGGCCAGTTCTGTGCACGCTGTGCTCCACCAGAAAGGTCCATTGCACAGGCTCAAAGGACACATCCAACCTCCGAATCATCAACACGCTTGTAGAAAGCGTGGGATGAGTCCTTCCTGAAACTTCGTTAATGAAGAAAAGCCAAGAAGGAGTAATCTTTCATGGATAGTCAGCCTCTCCCTTTCTAACATCCCCATTGCCTGGTCACTATATCAGGGTTTTGTGAGACCAGTCACTCTCATTGCCATGTGGTTTCAAGGCAATGGTGTAGTAATGGTGAGGCCTTGGACCATATTTTTGTTCTTGCGGACCACGGTACTCCACAGACCACAGGTTGGGAACCACTGCAGTAATTGGACATTGTGTCTACAAAATAATTTGGAACAGCTGTTCAGAAGGCCCTCTCCCATATGCCTACCAGGTGAACATGTAAGGATGGTTGGACAAAGAAAAACACACGCAAGGTTCATATGAGTGAATATGAATTTGAACCATATAGGGCATTATAGGTCATAACCAGCACTTTGAATTGTTGCCTGGAAACCGATGGGTAACCAGTGGACTCTTGAAGCAAAGGAGCTGTGTCATCCCTGTAGCTCAGTGGTTCTCAACCTGTGGGTCCCCAGATGTTTTGGCCTTCAACTCCCAGAAATCCTAAGAGCTCGTAAACTGGCAGGGATTTCTGGGACTTGTAGGCCAAAACAACTGGAGACCCACAGGTTGAGAACCACTGCTGTAGTTGACCTCCAGTTATCAATCTGGCTGCAGTTCTTTGGATGTGCAGCTCTCAAAGGAGGGGGGTTGAACCCTTTTGGGGGGGTTGAACCCTTTTGGGGGGGTTGAACCCTTAAACCCTCGAAACCCCCTCTATGGCTACGGTCCTGGCGTGCACTCCATGTAACTTTTTTAATGTTAAGATTTATGGTACACACACCTGATGCATGATCTAAGGACCTCATTGCAAGAGTGGTGGGAAAGTGGGGGAAAGCAGAAGGAACAACTATCTTACCCCGTTCCCTCTCGTGTCTTCTGAGATGGTCAGCCACCCCAGTCCTTTCCACAAGGGGGGTCTGTTCCCCCCCCCCGCCACCAACTTTCTGCCATTTGGAGTCAGGTAACATCAAATTCCTCATGTGCTTTGGAAACGGAGCCCCACAGAGTCCCACCAGAAGTACCCCGATGCCATTAAATAGCCTCTGAGGGACTCCTGTGGGGCTCTGTTTTTGAATGCATGGAAATTGAGTCCTAAATTCCATAGCCATTGTTGTTGTTTATCCGTTCAGTCACTTCCAGCTCTTCGTGACCTCTTGGACAAGTCCACACCAGAGCTCCCTGTTGGCCATGGCCATCCCCAGCTCCTTCAAGGTCAAGCCAGTCACTTCAAGGATACCATCCATCCATCTTTCCCTTAGCCGCTGTCCCATTGTTAATGTTCCAGCAAGATTCGGGTGCTCTGATCTTCTTGGGAATTGGAGGTGGTTGTCATGTTGGGCTTCACCTCAGGCACAAAAATATCTTCAGACAGCTCTGATATGCTTGAAAAAACAAGTATAGTGGGGAGAAATGATCCAGACTCACTCCTGGGTTACATTGCTAGCTTATTCTTGGCATATTTCTAAAGTGCAATAGAATATTTAAATTGGAAACCAAAACACAGACATAATCCCAACTGAGGCCAGTCAAAAAACATTTTGCTGTCTGAGGGTGACCTCAATCCTTGATCCTGAATAGATTACTGCAATGCACTCTACGTGGGACTGCCTTTGAAGACAGTTCGGAAACTGCAACTAGTCCAACGGGCGGCAGCTAGATTACTAACAGGAGCTACATACAGGGAGCATACCACCCCCTTGTTGTGTCAGCTCCACTGGATGCCTGTCCACTTCTGAGCTCAATTCAAAGTGCTGGTTTTGACCTATAAAGCTTTATACAGTTCTGGACCAGCTTACTTGTCCGAACGTACCTGCCTCTATGTCCCACCTCATAATTTAAGATCATCCGGGGAGGCCTTGCTCTCGCTCCCTCCAACATCTCAACTGCGGCTGGTGGGGACAAGAAACAGGGCCTTCTCAGCGGTGGCTCCCCACCTGTGGAATGCGCTTCCAAGCGAAATACGATCGACCTCATCCCTCCTAGCATTCAGGAAAAATGTAAAATCTTGGTTATGGGACCAGGCCTTTGCACAATAGCATAATGCAGCACTTTGGACTGGAATTGGATTGGCAAGTTGACAGATGAGGATATGGTTTACTGTTTACTAATCTAGGTTTGTGGATGTAATACTGTTTTTAACTTAATTGAATGTTGATTATGTGTTTAATTTCACTGTTACTATTTTAATGCTGTATGTTCTATGGTTTTATATTGTATATTGTGGCATCGAATTGCTGCCTTTTTCAGCCGCTGTGAGCCCCACCCCCTGGGGGGGGGGGGTTGAGAAGGGCAGGGTAAAAATACTGTAAATAAAAAAAATAATAAATATAGGATGCAAAGTATCCAAAGCCAAAGCAATGATTTAGGCATTTAGGCAATGATTTCTTCCAAATTTTCTTTGGAAGAAAATCCAAAGAAACTCTCCCCATCACTCACAGTAAAATCATACTAATAAATTAAACAAGTCATGAGTAGGCAAGTTACCTTTTCATAATTTCCCCAAATCTGTTGCCTATGCCAGCTGTGAGAGTGCCTAATAGAAGGGCCAGCCTTGTTTGCTATGTTTGATTGATTGATTGATTGATTTTATTATTTATGAGTCGCCCTCCACGTCAGTGCTCCGGGCGACTTACACACAAAAACACATAAAAGAATTCAATAGTTAAAAGCTAAAAGAATAAAAGGATTAATTAAAATAGTTCCAGTAGCTCAGGCTAAGTCTGGGAGGTGTCCTTAGCCATAAGCCTTTTGGAAGAGCCAGGTCTTCAGTGCGGTCAGGAACTGGGGCATGTCCCGGATAGCTCTCTGATCCGCCGGCATCAAGTTCCAAAGGACAGGGGCCGCGATGGAAAAGCTCTCCGTCTCGTGGTGTCGAGGCGGGCCTCACTCACACCTGGGATGCGGAGAAGGTCCCTGTTTCCTGAGCGCGGCGACCTTAAATGAGCTGGTTCGGACAAGCGGTCTTTTAAATAAGCTGGGCCGGCACCATGGAGGGCCTTAAAGGTAGCGACATGATCTTGTGGATGGCTCTGAGCTCGACTGGCAGCCAGTGCAGGCGCTGCAGAGATGGCGCGATATGGCATCTCAGTGGTGTCCCGGTGAGGAGTCTGGCGGCTGCATTCTGCACCAGCTGGATTTTACGAGTGGTTGACTGCGGCAACCCCACGTACAAGGCATTACAGTAGTCCAGCCGTGATGTCACTGTGGCATGGACCACCGTAGCCAGCGCATCTGATGGAAGGTAAGGTGCCAGTTGACGTGCCTGGCGTAGGTGGAAGAAAGCTCCCTTACTTGTCGCAGCAATGGTAAACCATTGAGGGTGGAAGAAAATGGGCTGAACAATATGTCTTCATTTCCACCCCACTCATTCAGTGTTCTGCTGACTCAAAAGTCTGTGATGTCATCTGCAAGAAATGCCTCCTTTGGGTCTCCCTGAAGGAGGGAGAAAAACGTGAGAAGGATTTCTTACAGCTGGGGATTGACACATTCTTGCCATCTTGCACTGACAACCTTTTTGTCATCAACTTAAGGAGTCTTAACCTGACTCTTTGCCCTCCAAGTCTTTTTATTACACAAACAACGGAGGAGCTCTTCTCCAGACAGGTTCCCGGGCGCCAGTTTATCAGCACTTATGTAATAACAACCCCTTTTATCCATAGGATCTTGCTTCTCCTTAAAAATCAATCCCTTTCGAAGTCCTGTAAATAATGGAATTTACATGAGGCAGCACTAGATGTACTGTCCTCAAGTGATCTTGTTCAGCTATGTTCCGCTGCTTTGTTTATTCCTGTGGGTTTGAGTTTTTCTTTTCCCCTGACATCATCTTGCAGTTGTTCTCATTTAATACCCACTCTGGTGATTTGTGAAAGTGGGGCGGCAGTGGGAGAGAGGGATAATGGAATAATTGTACTTGATATTTCAAAGTATTTTGCTTGTTTTCAATTTTTTAGCAGCAAGAATTAATATTCTTCCATTCAGAATCTAGAGCTGACTCTACTGCCTCAAAGCTGGAATTATCATATTGTAATATGTCACCAGAGCCAGTTGGGGGGCATTTCACCTGGCCATTTTGGGGTAAGGGGCATTTCTACTTAAGCCACAGGTCACCCTTCATTGCCTTCCATATGATGCTTCTTTATACGAGAATTAGGTAAAGCTAACTTAGGTAAAGCTTCCTTTTGGGAAGCCTTGTGCCGCTGGACTGACCACTTGCCTTCTTGGGCTTCCTCCTCCCCTCTGCTCCTTCCTCGGTCTCGGAAGGGTTTGAGCCGAAAGGCGGGGACTGCGTCAGGCGGAAAGAGCTGTGCAGAGAGAGAGAAGATCCTGGGATGGGACTTCCCTAGGTCTCCTGGCTGCCTGCGGGCAGATCTACACCATAGCATTCATTCAGTGAGGCACCCCTTGGTCTTCCAGGGGTCAAGGCTGGGGAATCCCAGGATTTGTAGTTTGGGGAGGCTCAGGATGGTGTCAAACTACCACTCCCGTGATTCCCTCGCACTCAGCCAAGGCGGGTCAAGGGGCGTTCGGGACACAGGGTTGAGGGACCTTTAAGCAGGGGCCAAAAACTAACAGGGTTTGCTCATTTAAGGTAGGCATGGGCCAACTTGGGCCCTCCCTCCAGGTGTTCTGGCCTACAACTCCTACCATTCTCCCTTTCTGTGTAGGCTATATGTGTTGTGTGTGTATATGCATATATGTACTGTGTATATACATATTAACTATATGTATTACTGTGTTAGAGTGTCATTTTGGTTGGTGGTGTGCCCCAGGATTTTGTCAATGTAAAAAATGTGCCGTGGCTCAAAAAAGGTTGAAAAATACTGAACTATGGTATAGTTAGTGGTTTTAACTACTGGGCTGTGATTCCAGAGCAGGGTTTGAATCCCTACGCAGCCATGGAAACTCTTGGGTAAATCACACTCGGCCCCTTCCACACAGCTGTATACAATCCACATTGAACTGGATTATATAGCAGTGTGGACTCAGATAACTCAGTTCAAAGCAGATATTATGGATTATCTGTCTTGATATTCTGGGTTATATGGCTGTGTGGAAGAACCCTTTGTCAGCCTCTGAAGAAGGCCATGGTAAATCTCCACTGAACAAATTTTGCCAAGGAAAATCTGTACTAAGTTTGCTTTCGAGTTGCCATAAATCAGAATAAGTGTGAAGGCACACAGCAGCAATAGATTTGTACAGATTTTTCAAGGCAGTGCTCTCACACTCAGATTCCTTTCTTCCACCCTGAGGACCAGAGAAGAGAGACCCAGTCCTGAGATCTCGGAACTTAATTCCTATAGCAAAAGGATCCACACATGGACCCTGAAGGCAGTTGTTGTACTCTTATTACCATGATAGGGTTGTTGTCGCAGCAAACGCCAGTTCAGAGAGCCAAACCCAATTGAAGTATAAATAGTTTGTTTTAATATTCACAGCGTCTCTGGAGATAAGTATTTGCAAAACAAAAGCACTTAATGGTCAGTGAAAATGCTAACAAAAGGAAGCCTTAACTGGCATGAAAACAAAACAGGAAGAAAAAGCCTGCATTCAAAACGTCAAAACTCTTTAGCAAAATCAAAGCAAAATGAACAGAGAAAGGCATGCTGAGGGCAGCAGAGAAGATGTTGTCGTCCGAATCAATCCAAGGTCATCAGCACTGAAGTCTTCAAAGGGTTGTCCAAGAAGGTATCCAAAGGGGTGTAGGAGAGACGTAATACAGGAGCCAGGCCAAGATCAAGGAGAGGAGATAGACATAGAAGTGAAGACACAACCAACAGTCCAACTGGGGAGCAATCCAGTGGAGTTCAAACCCCACCACAGGAAGCAGCAGAATCAGTCTGGAAACAAGGCTTCAAGATGCAAGATGACAGGATGCAAGAGTCCTATGATCCAAAGGCAACTCCTTGCTAGCCACAGAGGTTAGTCCCAAAATGCCCACCTTTTAAGCTCACTACAAGTCAGTTTCACTTGATGAGGTCGACACCCTATCATCATCCGCAGGTGTTACTCTCCCAGCAGCTGCTGCCCTTTGACTGACCCTCCAAGATTTCCACCTGTGCTTAAGACTTAGAACACCCCCCCCCCATTGTCTGGGGACTCTGAGGGCCAATCCTGATCATCAGTGAATCCTACCCAGGTGTCTGAACTTGTGGGCTCCTCACAAGCCCTCTGAATTTCTCTTACTTGCGTCCAATCCATTTCAGTAGAAATGTCCTCTGTACTCTGACTCTCATCATTCCCAGAGAATCCCTCAAATGTCTCAGAGTCTGTAGGTGCTGTAATTATTTGCTTGAGTCTCTTGAGTTGCAAGTGATTCTCTTCACTTGACTCACGAGTAAGCCTCTTTCTGCAAACACCAGTACTCCTGTTACAAACAGCCCCACCCAGTTCCATACTCTGCCCAGATGCTGAGCCATCAGAGTCTTCTGAATCACTACTATCAGTAGCAGCTGGAGGCTCAATCACAACAGTTGTTGTCCTCTTCTGATCTAGACCTGAATTCCCTGTCCCTGATGGAGGCAGAAATGGCTCACAACTGCTAATATAATATCTCTCTGGTAATGGTCCTGCTTTTACCATCCAAGAAAGACCTGGATGGTAATGGAGAAGGACTTCTATATTGTCCCATTCATGGAATACTCTCGCCATCTGCTCCAGCTATTGTTATGATCTGGGCTCTCGGTGAGAATGTTTCTCTATACCAAGAATACAAAAATAAATAAATAAATAAATAAATAAATAAATAAATAAATAAATAAAATGGGGTCTGCAGTGTTCAGGAGTTTACCAAATCATATATTTTATAGCCCCCTCCGACATCACTTTTGACTGAAAAAGGTATCATCCATGCCTTTTAGAGGCAGTGCAGGCAATTAAACTTTAGCACCATTGGCCACACTGTTTAGGTCTGCTGGTTACACCCAGTATTTCTCAGATGAGCCCCAAAACATGTACTCCCAAGCAACATCCTGTCAAGGGAGAGGAAGGAAATGTGGATTTGCAACTCATAAACAGGCCAGAAATTGAGAAACTCAAAAAGATTTTTTACTTTTCTAATCCAATCTAGTTTAGCCCTTAAGTGTATCAGTGGGCTTTGAAAGTACTTAATGAGGGTTAAATCTTGTCTTAGTAGGTTTCACAGTTGTCTCACACTATGTGCCAAATGTATGACTTCCCAGTGTACTGAGACAATTATAATAATATTACTACTCACGAACCCCTAGACAGATTAACCCAAAATACTTTTCTGCAGTGTTTAATTAGATGTGATTTTCCCCTCAGTGGAATAATGAGATAAGGAGAGATGGTTCTCAGGACTGGGTTGAAAGAACGATGCAAGTACAAGCTCTCATCTGATAAACTGATCCATTTGGCTCCAAGGAATAAATTAAGAGATCAAGTGGCAATTCACGGACAACACTTTTATTCCATCTTCTTTTCTTTTTCTTTTTGCTAATATGACCTGCTTATGGAAAATAAAAAGTAAACAGTATTTTATTCATTGTTTCCAGCATTTGTTGTTATTTTTATTGTTTTATGTGGTTTTAATTGTTTTACAATATTATTGTATTTTAACTGATTTTGGAAGCCACCTTGGATCCCACACTTGGAGAAAAGTTGCATACACATGCTTATCTTTTTTTAAACACTATTCTATGTATAGTCTAGAACAGGGCTGTCCAACTTCTACCGGGCCCAGGGCCGGAATAGAGGTCACTGATGACCTCGGGGGCCGCTCGGCCCCGCCCCCAAGCCCCACCCCCGGGCCCCGCCCTCAGCCCAGGCCCCGCCCCCTCCTAAAGCTGTCATTCTCCCTCCTCCTCCTCGTTCCCGGGCACCACGGCTGTCCCGAGCGCCATGGCGCCGGGAAAGGCACGGCGCCCGGGAAAGAGGAGGAGGGAGGAGAGAGCTGCGCCGCCAAGGGCAGCGCGTCACAGGCCTGGCGTGACGCGCTGCCCTTGGCGCCGCCTACTCTTTCTTTGGCGGCCCCCCCTCCCTAGGAAGGGCGGGAGCCGCCGGAGGAGTAAGCGGCGCCAAGGGCAGCGTCACGCCAGGCCTGTGACGCGCTGCCCTTGGCGCCGCCTCCTCCTCGGCGCGGAGAGGGACGGAGGGGGCGGTGCAGGGAGAAGCTAGCTCTCTTCCTCCTCCCTGCCCCGCCTCCCCCTCCCCCCCGGCCGCCATTTTTTTAAAAAAAATTAGAATTTTTTTTAAATTTAAAAATTGCGGCTGGGGGCATAGCAGGGCCGTGTCCAACAGGCTGGGGGCCGGATCCGCCCCCAGGGCCGCCAGTTGGACAGCCCTGGTCTAGAACCTTGCCTTGCAGCTATGGATTCATGCCTGTTCCACATTCCTGGAGTTATGGATCTATAAGTGCTCCATATTTAGCCAGGTTCCATATTCACTATCTTGGCATTAGTGTCATCATTACAAATGTTCCTCTCCATTGGCGCCCACTTGTCATGGAGGAGAGGCTTGTGTACCCGAATGAAGTTGTGAGCTTTGCTGGCGGTGGCAAAATAGCCGCCGGTAGGGCCTCCCATGCCAGACAGGTCACAATCGAAGGATCTGACAAAGAGCGTCAAAGGCCAGGATGGGCTCTCTAGCCTTTTGGCAAGCGTCCTAAGAGAAGGAAAACTCTAAATTCAAACCCAGACAGATGGTACTCGTCTAACCCTGTAAGGTCAACCATCTAAGAGAAGGAAACTCAAATCAAACCTACGACCTGAGGACCTTGCTGCCATCGTCCCAGCTTGCTAGGCCCCGGCAGATGAACCTTTGGTTTAAAGGATGAGGCCAGTTCTGTGCACGCTGCACTCCACCAGAAAAATCCATTGCACAGGCTCGAAGGACACATCCAACTTAGTCATCAAGGCGCTTGTAGAAAGTATGGGATGAGTCCTTCCTGAATCTTCGTTCGTGAAGAAAAGCCAAGAAGAGAGAAGACAAATGTTCCTAGGAACCCACCTTAAACTCATGGAAACTGCTATGAACAAGGAAGATCCTCAATGCAGGTGAGTGCATTCTTTCAGGATGATGTGGGCAGCATTATCCTAAAATGCCCCCCTCACTAACACTGCAGGCCCCCGTTGTTTGGAATTCATTGGAGTTTAAGATGGGGTTTCAAAGGTAAAATCTTTAGATTACCTGTAGCTGTGTTTACGTAGTTATGAATACAATGCAGGATCTTGTTCCCCAGTTGAATCATGATCCATACAATGTGTTGTCGAAGGCTTTCATGGCTGGAATCACTGGGTTGCTGCGAGTTTTCCAGGCTGTATGGCCATGTTCCAGAAGCATTTTCTCCTGATGTTCTGCCCACATCTAGAGCAGGCATCCTCACAGTGTGTGAGGTCTGTTGGAAACTAGGCAAGTGAGGTTTATATATCTGTGGAATGTCCAGGGTGGGAGAAATAACTCTTGGCCTTTGAAGTTGCAAGGCCATTCAATGCTAATCAAGGTGGCCAATTGCAACATTCACACTTGCCTCAAGCAGACAAGAGTTCTTTCTCCCACCTTGGACTTTCCACAGATATATAAACCCAACTTGCCTAGTTTCCAACAGACCTCACAACCTCTGAAGATGCCCGCCATACATGTGGGTAAAATGTCAGGAGAGAATGCTTCTGGAACATGTCCATACAGCCCGGAAAACTTGCAGAAACCCAATTATCCATACAGTTTAGAAATGCATTTCCTGGGTCATGCCATTTTCACTGGCAACTGGCAAAACCTAAGGATGCACCATCTCAGATGATATATCTCTTTGTGTGCATAAGCATTGGCACAGATGTGTAAGGGGCTGGTAATGTTAAAGGTCCTCCCTCACGCTTGTTTTAAAACATGATTTCATTTAACAATTCCCTAAAGGGAGATTTCTGCCCATTATCTGCGAGCAGACATCTGTGGATAGTTGAATACAGTAAATGTGCGTATTCTCTGAGAGGTATTAATGGTAGAGTTTCTTATAACGCCGTCCATTTTGCCTTTCCAGAAAAGAAGATTTTTTTTGCCAAACACATCTATAACCTGAGCTGGTGCTAAATGTCATGGTGAAGTTGACTTTTTAAAATTACTTCATGTATTCTTAATACACGTTAACCTTTCTGAAATGTTTAATATTTTCTGGATGAGCGATATTTTGAGAGTCAAAGACTCCAGTCATTTGTAAGCATTCTTACGCACACTCTTGGCCTGTGACACACTTGTGCTTTTCTGTTTGAATTTTTTTTGCAATGACATATGTTCACTGAATTCAGAAGAGCTTCATCCATGATAAATGTGTGCAGGACTGCACTCCAACACAGGTTTTGCATAGACAAATTCCATTATATATTTTGGGTGTTTTCTTGTGGAGACACACATAGGAATGTGCTCCCAGCTCCACTATTTCAACCATTGGGATTTTACTAAGGCTGTCAAATCCTGTTTGTGACTGAACTGTTCATGCTTTGGCGCTGGACAATGCATGGATGTTTAAATTGCTTGAAATGTCTAATTGAATTACCCTCAAATTGCAAATCAAAAATGGGAAGGGCTGTCTCTGGCTCACAGGCTTGGTTGCTCGGATGTGTCTCTGCTACGATTAGGCTTCCTCCCCTCTTCTCACCCCTTTGCCTCTCTACAATGATGGCGCTCAAAAGAAATCTCAAAGGGTGAAATCATTTATTATGCAGGAGAGCGGGAGGGAGGAAGTCATGCCGATTTCTGACCATTTACAAATTACTTCAGAGTAATAATTTCATAAGCTGGAAGAGAGCAGCGCAAGAAGGAGGCGGACTCTGCATTAGACTTGAGCCTGGGTCCATTTTTAGTTGTTTCCTTTGGTCAATCTGGCTCCTTTGGTTTGTTTGGGTGCCAGTAACGGCAAGGGGCCAGCCGTCATGGATTCCTGTCCAAAATTGGACCATGTGACAGCCGATCTCAGCTCCTCCTCCCCTATTTGGCACTACAGTTTAATCTTTTTGATTTTCCTTTATTTTCTTGATTCTTTTTATTTAGTGGGACTGACTGGGAGTTGGGAATGTGTGGGGACGGGTGAGTGGTTTGGTGTCTATTATTGCTTCTAAAATATAATAATAATAATAAATCCTGGCAAATAAAAAGAAAACACTCATTCTCTGAAAACTACTACCACCTAGTTACCTCTCCTCTAGAATACAAAGCAGAAACAGCTTTAAGGAAACATTAAGCCCAGAGATTGAAGTGTGTCCACTCCAGACAGGCCTGTGGTAGAGCAAAAAGGAGGGCTTTTATAGGAAGCCCAGGGAGATAGCTCCAGTTCAATCATTCTATCTTCCCTGGGAAGTGGGAAGCCTCCTTAAATGCCTTGGAGAGAGAGCGTGTGTGCCTTCAGCCTGTCTCCTCTAGAGTAGAAAGAGCTTTAATAAAGCATTGATCTTGGTCTCCTCTACAGACAGAAGGGAAAGGATCACTGAAAGTGTTATCTTAACTCAGATTCTTTTATTTCAGGTCTTAATGAAGGATATGGGAGGCCTGTAGGAAATCCCCCCCCCCCCAAATAATGGGCTGGATAGGGTGCTTTCTTACCCCTGTTGTTGACACCCGTTTTTGGGAGTCATGCAAAAATGGATTTATTGGTTGCTTACCTGTAACCGTAGTTCCCTGAGTGCTGGTGCTGCTGACGCCATCTTGGCTTCCTCTAGTTCCCTGAGTGATCACCTGTGAATTTGTACATGTGGTATTGTGCGCCAGTGCAAAGCAATGTCGGAACCTTCTAGAAATATAAATGTCAATCATTAGTGAAGCCCCGCCCACCTCCCTTATAAGCAGCCCACTGCGGGGCTGTCACCTCAGTTCTCTTCATCCGCTGAGCAGGCAATAAGGAACCTTCGCTGGTCAGCTCGGAGAGAATACAGAGAACAGAGTCTGACTTAATTTACATCATATAATTACTTAAAGACTATATTTACATCAAGAGAGAATCCCTGACACTGATCTACCTGTCAAAGGTAAAATGAAGCAGGGGCAGCCGTTGCGACCGTTAGGACCGTTGGCGCACAATACCATATGTACTATTCACAGTGACCATGATAGGGAAAACAGGGGATGTACTAGTATCCGGCCAGCAGAAATGGATTGAGGTTTAGCCGAAATGCACAAGCCTACTGTGAATCCCACCAAGTTACATCTGCTGCAACCTCCAGTTAGCACATGCAGACCAGGGGCAGAGCTATTGCTGGATTCCAGTTCCCATTAACTGGTATTCAGTATCGCAGCTATGGATATGTAACACTGAGTTATGGTATCTGTAATTGTTTCATATTCATGAACATCCTATAGTCACCAATGTGATACTGTTGCTAGGATTGGGAAAGCCCTCCAAAGACGACTTCCTTTACTAGGCAGCAGCCACACTAAGGGATGGTGGTCCATTCAGTTGACAATCTGGATGCAGGAAGATGATGCTTCTGTTCTCCTCCTGCCAATGAAGAAGGTTGTAGCTGTTGCCTGGTAAGGTAAGTTCTGGAGGATTTAGGCTAAGAGGCACTACTTAATTACAATGATGGAACTACATAGGCAATGTAGTTCCAGCCGTTTTTTTGTCATTGCCCATGCTGGCTGGGCATGATGGGATCATACAATCATAGTTGAAAGAGACCAATAGGACCATCCAGTCTAACTCCTCAAAGTGTATGCTGAGTCCAACAACATCCAATTCTTAATTTTTAGTATGTTGTTGTGTGCCTTCAAGTCATTTCTGACTTATGATAACCATATCACAGTTTTCAGAGGCCTTTAGTGCCTCATCCAAGGTCAACCAGTGGATTTACATGGCCGAGTGGGGAATCAAACAATGGTCTCCAGAGGCACGGGCCAATGCTCAGACCGCTATGCTACACTGGCTCCCTGGGCCTCTAGATCCAGGTAATGTGATGTCCTCTTGTTTCAGAACAATGTGCTTTGGATGGAATTGTTAATTAGCTATACAATGCTTGGAATCAGGAGTGCCAGTTAATGAAGCTTGCTAGCAGCCAATGAGATTTTAGTTACGCAAACCACAAAACAGGAAACATTTTATAAGCACATTTTTATTTAAAATAAAAATTAGTTATGGTGTCTTTTTAAGGTAATATACAATCTGTATATATATAACACAGTTTTTGTTTGTTTTTGGTACAGAACATAGGTATTGAGCAATATCCTTAAATGCTAAATATACATTAATGGCTTGTCTTAGAAACATGACAACATTAATTTCGAAATGGGTTTTGGACATGACCCAATGAGCTCCAAGTGCGCAGTGAGGTTTCTGAGCCTTCCTCTCTGAAAGCAGCCATCTTGGTGCATGCATGAGGCTCTTGTGTGTTACCCAAAGGAACTCTTTGGATCGTGGCCGTTAGCTTTTGTTGTTGAACCACTGGTACAGATTGTCTATGAACAATGGCTGTTTCAATCCGTACATGTGGTGCACAGTCAAGAAGGCAGATCTTAAAGAGTATTTACATTCATGCATTAATTTTTAACACACTATCTTTGCAGTTTAAAAATCATATATTTTTTTGTTTGCAGAGATGCAAGGAGGGTTGTAAAGAATATATAAAAATATATTTATAACAGTCATGACTCTCCATTGCCTTGGACTATGAGTTATTGGATATACCTGTGCAAAGCAAAATACAAAATAGGATGGGTTTCCACCCATTTTTCATGGTAAAAACCAAGTTGCAAAGTGCGAGGCAATGGAAATTCAGGTCCATACCTATATAATATATGGCTATGATCCTGCCAGATGAAACACTTTTAAACTCTCTTGCAACGGGAGAATTTAAGCACAAGCTTTGCTCTACTCTCCCATCGAAATCAATGGGATTCAAAAGTATTCCGTTCTGGTGGGATCATGCTCTCTATGCATTTATCTATAGCATAAATCTCTTTTACTGGTAACGAAGTTGCAAACCGAGAAAATCTCTTAGCTCTTTGGGTCAAATTTATGGTGCACACAATCAGCTACCATCTGGAAAGCTAGCTCACAACATGCCCCCAGGTATGCAGAGCTTTTCAGCATCTAATTTTAGAGTATAAAAATAAACTTTAAATCCCTGTGAATTGCTAACTTGAATTACCAATTTTCAGTGTAATGGGTCCCCATTGTGAAGAAGCTTTTATCTGTCAAGACTTGTATATATCATTGGTATTTAATTAACTGTATTAAAGAGCACACATGCTCCTTTTATGTAAGCTTTGCTGCTAATCAGTACAGTTTCAAACAAAATCCTAGCTAGCTATATTCTGAAGCTTTAGGAATATATTCTTCCTGAAGGCATCACTTCAATCCTTTCCCTATTTCTGAGGGTTGACAGCTAAACTACACGAACAGAAAAAACCAAGTGGCATAGTTCCATGGTTCTGTTAAGTGGTTAATGCAATGCTGAATCCCTTCACCTATCCCCTGAAGTGGTACAATCCCAGGACTATATCCCATTCTTCTGAATTCTTAGATCTATGTTGGTTTCTGCTTTTTGTACATTGTTCTCTTAGATATTTCATAAGCTTTCCAGTATAAGTAAACTGTGGTTCTTCTGGTTTTGTGCTACAATTCCCATAATCCTTTATCATTGGCTTTGTTGGGTATGGCTGCTGGTGGGTGTATGCAGAATATATCTGCACATACATACTCATATAGCCTAAAAGAAAACTTCATGAAGATACTGCACAGGTGGTATATCACACCAGTATCCTTAGCCAAATATAGCAAAAGACAAGACTCAAGGTGCTGGAAGTGTAAAAAAGAAGAAGGAAATTTGTATCATATGTGGTGGGGGTGCAAGAGAGTAAAAAAGTACTGGACGAAAATACATAGAGAAATCCAAACAAGTCTGGATATCAAATTTGAAATGAGACCCGAATACCTATTGTTGGGACTATTAGACTTTAAATTGGAAAAAAAATGTAGAGAAAATGTTTATATATCTCATTACAGCGGCAAGATTAACGATTGCCAGACGGTGGAGAGAGAAAGATATGCCATCACTGAGTGACTGGAGGGTGAAAATTATGGAAATCATAAAGATGGATTGCTTGACAACATCGTTAAAACATAACATAAATATGGAAAAAACGGACTGGAATATGATTTTAAAATACTTAAGGGAGAACAAGACTGACTGGATAGTCGAGGTATGAATATAATAGCAGTATATGATTATATTTTCACGGTTATGTTATCTCAATCCCCGAAACCTGGACATAAGGATATCTTTTTCTTTTAGGCTGAAATAAGGCCACCTTGATGTTAAAAACCAATGATACCCATGCCAAGTGAAGTTCTTTCTTTCCCCCTTCCCTTCTCTACCACTTCCCCTGCTCCCCCCTGCTCTTGTATTCTTCTATCTTTTTCTATTGTTTTTTAAAATGTATTATGTCTTTGTTTTTTATGTGTGTTAAAATTCAATAAAAACTATTTTTTTTAAAAAACAGAATATATCTGAAGAGTCACATTTTTACATCCAGGAAAGACGTACTTTGCATTACCAGGATCTGTGTTTTGGAGTCGTGGCAACAGAGGTACCCACAGAAATTGTGGAGCACAAAGGTTTCTTTGATAAAAACAAAGTTGCAAATTCATGATTCTTGGTTATTTTCAATTTTTTTTTTGTTCAGTAGTCTACCTGGGCTTAATGGTGAAGAAGCTCATTCTCTTCACTTGTCCTAGACCACATATAATATTAGTTTGGTTTTAACTTGTGTAAGTGTACATGAACTCCAAATCAGAGTTTGGAAGAATTACTTTTTACTGTACCCTCCAGGATCCTCTAGGAGCCCCTTGCGTGTTAAACCCTTGTGCCAACAGGACCGCTGACCGAAAGGTCAGAGGTCCGAATCCGGTGAGCAGGGTGAGTCCAAGTCTGTCAGCTCCAGCTTCTCATCCAGGGATATGAAAGAAGCCCCCCATAGGATGGTTAAACATCAGGACATCCCCTGTGTAACGTCCTTGCAGACAGCCAATTCTCTCAAACCAGGATTCCCTAGGCTTAGGTACTTTGGGGACTTTGATTTGAATATATGGATTTGTCTCAAAATACAGACTTCACTGCATAATTTGTGATTGAGAACTGTTTCACATCTGGAGAGCAAAATCTGGCCAACAGCCAAGTGTCAGTCCAAACGTCTGTGTGGGTCAGGTCATTCTGACTAGAAAACCCAGGGAATAACCTCTTCAAAAGTTCTTTGATTTGGCCACCAAGAGAACCAGTGAGCTCACATCCTCACTGAGGTCCTCATCCTGCTTAATTTTACAAGCTATGGCATCTGTGCATCTGTTTAATCAATTTATTGGGGCAGGGGGAAGGCTGAAAAGGATAACCAGGAACATTTCACACCATCTTCTTCCCAGTTCTGGGTAAAGTAGGAACAAGAGTGATGTTTTAACTATCTAGGATCTCACTAAGGTTTGTTATTTGTGACGCAAACATAGAACAAAGTATGCAAATTTTAAAAACAATTTAGAACTGCTCATTAGCATACCTAGCATATGCTTAACAAGTTCAAATAAACATTCTGATAACTGAGACAACAATACAGACCACAAGAACTTCTTTGTTTTATGGGTGGGAAACCTTTGGCTTTTTAAACATTTGGACTACAAAAATTCCTGTCTCCTCTTGCCATGGGTCATGCTAGTCAATGCTGCTTGGAGTTGAAGCAAAGAACATGAAGAGATTGTTTTTAAAGTAGTTAAACAGCTACTATGTAGGAGCTCTTCATCTAAATTTGAAAGGTAAGTGGGCTTAAATCCTGTTTTAACCCCTATGAGGTAATGAATAAATTGGTTTTATCTATGTGGCAACTTCCCCAATTGACTCATCTTCCCTCACCACTAGCTATGCTGACTTGGGATGATGGGCATTAGGTCCTGTTACAGAGCAAGAGGAAAGTCATGCTTACTTGGATGTAGGAGAGGCTGCTTTCCTAGTGCTCCATGGGAGAAACGGTGGCTACCTTGTGCCCTCCAGATGTGTTGGGTTACTACCCATGTATTGGTTGGGAATGTTTGGGATTGTAATGCAATGCCTCCAGAGATGCCAAGCTGAAAACAAAATACATGTATTTTGATAGAAGACAACCTTTTTTTTAATGTTTGCACCATGTTGTATTTTGCATCATGTTTCCATGATTCTAGCTTCTTTTATATATCAGAGTCTCAAGGGGAAACACCTACATCAAAATAATGTCTCATGTTAGAACTTTCTCTTAAAAACAACCCAGAGAAAAACTATGTTGCAGCATTATGGGAAAAGTGCCGTTCTAAATATAAGTGCCAGTGGACTTCATCTGAAGCATATAGGTTGACACAACTCAATGTCAAAAATGGCAATTGGCTTTGATCAGCTCTGTGTTCTGAGAACCCAGATTGTTTTCTTCCAGTCAATATAGTGCAAAATGATGCGTTAAAGTGACTGGAAGAAAATTATTTTCTTCCTCTTTGAGAAGAGGGTCAGTGACATTATTGTCACTCCACTTTCAACAATTCTTGACATTTAAAAGATTACAAAAAGCCTTCCTTGCTATATTCTTAGAGGGAAGAAAAGTGAATACAACCATGACTTGGTAAATTTCTCCATTAAGAGTCAATAAATAACAGCCGTTGTTTTTCTACCATCTTTTAAGCAAAATACTGAGAAAGATCACAAAATGGACGTAGGGACTAGGAGAAGTTCTTTTTGTCTACTACACTGCTGAGCATTTCTCCAGCCAGGATGGTTTCTAGTTGTGATGGTAGGAACATTCTGGGAACTATAGTTTGAAGTGTAGTTTTTCCAAACTCTGTGGGACAGACCCCTTGTATACCTGACCATCCACTTTGTCACTACGGTCAAGTGACTTCACCAAGGGCAATGCCGATCCAAGGGAAGCAGGTAGCCCACAAACTTTTTTTTGAGAATTTCTCATTTCACCAACCATCACTAAGAAGGCATTAGTTTTTATATTGTGGTTCAACTCTTTGGAGTCTCAGTATAGATTTTCTAGGCCTCATGCACCCATAATGTAAAATGAGTCCAAACATCGGATTCTTAGCAATAATGGTCAGTATTGACATGATGCGATGATTCTATGCAACGGCACTGAGACAGCTTCTTCTGGATTGCTTGGAGACACGGAGACAATGTCACTAAAGCTTGACAGCAAGACAAGAAGCCAGTGGTAAACAAGGGTATAGGAAGGGAAAGGCAGAAATGTTTTTAACATCTTAGTCCAGGTGTGGACAACAACGGTATCTGAACAATGGTCTTTTAAGAAATTAAAGTGACTGAGTCTAATAAGACTTGCAAGAAAACGGGTTTGGCTTTTCAAGTCATTTGGAGTCCTTATCATAAAGTGGTACAACATTGAGCTATCACATAGAATTTGGCACAGTTGGCAGTCCCATGTCAACGGAGAGGACTGAGCTATCACAGCATTCTCCCTGAAGTGGAGAGTCCGTTTTTCCCTCCAAAAGAAGTTCTTTGGAGGAGCTACTGAAGAAACAGGAAAGTTTTGAGATATCTGAGCTTGCAAGGAGTGTAAAAAGGATTTCCATGTTCACTGCAGCTTGTCTTCTCTCAGCTCCAAACCCAAACATTTCAAAGCCATACTAGAAAGATCCCACCAGCAGATCTGCGTGGTATAAATACATGTGCAAAATTGTGCAGAAATGTAAATGAGGAACACACATGTGGAACTTCTTAAACCTAAGGCAAAAATGCTACATAATAACAAAAAAGGGGAATAAGACGGTTTATGAATAGTATACAAAGCACCCTTAGTGGTTACTACTGCCAATATTTTTCCCTCTTTGATTCCCAATGCTAATTGCTACAGGTCGTACAGTGACTACTTTCTGCTTGAAATGTCACCAGCTGTGGAAATTGCAAAGTCACTGGGATGTAGGTGTCTGTTTCATAACATCATGCAATAGGGATCGGGGAAGTTGTCTTGGGGTCAATAAAAACTTTTTTCCACTTCAGAATATAATCATAACAAAAGACGGGAATGGCAGTGCCTTGTAAATGAAAAAAAAAAGACAAATGCAAAGCCATGCTAGTAGAGCTTGGGTTTTTCCCAGATCCAATTACAATGTTCCAGGACCAATTACAGTGCTTCTGTCAGATCAACTTCACTCTCAAAGGATCCCTATTAAAGCATCCTCCCCCCCCAATAAACAGTGAGATAAAAATAAAAGGGAAGGAGGGAGGGAGAGAAAAAACCCCCACAGAAGACAAAAAAGAAAAGATGGATAGAGAGATCTGGGGATATCATTATGTTGCTTTCAACTGTCAGTCGCATGCAGTAAGTGTGCCTTGGTGAGGTCTTTTCTCAGAGCAGCCCTGGCTGGCAAGTTTATACCTCCCTTTCTGACGATCAGCAAGCCGAAGAGAAGTGATCTGCTTTTCTTCTCGGAATAACTGATGCACGCACTATTTCTGAAATGAAGTCCCTCGGCCACTGAACTTCTTTCACTGCTGCATTTCATCCACCTTGCATACGCTGCGTGTGCTTTTAATGTTTACTACTCAAGAGGAGGTCTCAGAAATTATACCACCGCATTGTTAGATTCAACTGTTTTGTTGTTTTGGGAGGAGGTCATTGCATATTCAGCTCGACTTGTTCCATTCTCTTCTTTTCTCAGTGGTTTCCTTCGTTCAGGCCCAGTCAGTCATACGGAGAGAGAAAAAAAGGAAGAACAAGAGGACAGAAAAGCAGAATCATTAGTACTATATAATATTTCAAAAGCTTTCTAGCCAAACAATTAGAAAAAAGACTTTTTAGGGATATTAAAAAAATATCCTCTTTTGTGCAATTGGATCTGTGTACAATTCTAATAGATCTGCAAGTGCGTGTTTCTCTGTGCGGCTAAACTCTGCTTAAAGGCTGAACCCTAATGAAAGGGATTCTAAAAGGAAATTACTTTCACAAAGCCAAGGAATGGTTTATGTAGTTCAGAGCAACCCATTTCAATTTACTTCAATCTTAAAACTGCAGTTAAAGGACAAAGCTGCATTAATTAGATCTTCACAAGCTCCACTTCCCTGCTGAATTCCTTTTCTGAAAGCACTTACCTATTTAATAATTGAATATCAAAGGATCATGTGAGTGGATCCCTGTGAGTGGAAGGGTACATTCCCACTAGGAATATATTGCATATTAGTTGATCTGCCATGACTTCCCTTGCAGACCTTTGTTTCAGTGTGTACAGGTCCTTCTCAAAAAAAATAGCATATAGTGTTAAAGTTCATTATTTTCCATAATGTAATAATAAAAATTAAACTTTCATATATTTTAGATTCATTGCACACCAACTGAAATATTTCAGGTCTTTTTTTTGTTTTAATACTGATGATTTTGGCATACATATCTCAAAAAATTAACATATTCCATCCGACCAAATATGCTAATTTTTTGAGACAGTATTTTTGGGTTTTCAGGAGCTGTATGCCAAAATCACCAGTACAAAACAAAAAAAGACCTGAAACATTTCAGTTAGTGTGCAATATATGAAAGTTTAATTTGTATCATTACATTATGGAAAACAATGAACTTTAGCACTATATGCTAATTTTTTGAGAAGGACCTGTATATTAAAGGTGCAGAAATAATAATAACAATAATAGTAATAACTTCACAATCCTGTTAAAAACAAAGCATGGATCGTTGATGTCCCAATCCCAGGTGACAGCAGGATTACAGAGAAACAACTGGAAAAGCTGGCACGATATGAGGATTTAAAGATCGAACTGCAAAGACACAAGCCAGTAAAGGTGGTCCCAGTGGTGATCGGCACACTGGGTGCAGTGCCTAAAGACCTTGGCCTGCATTTAAACACAATCAGCTCTGACAAAATTACTATCTGTCAGCTGCAGAAGGCCACCTTACTGGGATCTGCGCGCATTATTCGCTGATACATCACACAGTCCTAGACATTTGGGAAGTGTCCAACATGTGAGCCAATACAACAGCCAGCAGAGTGTCTGCTGTGGACTCATCTTGTTGTGTTTCAAAAAATAATGATAATGATAATGATAATGATAAGCTTTGTTTGGGTTATTGTAGGTTTTTTGGGCTAGAAGCATTCTCTTCTGTCGTTTCACCTGCATCTATGGCAGGCATCCTCAGAGGTTGTAAGGATGTGAGAGAAGATCCAGTAGATGCCCACACATAGGTACACATTAAATCTATTAAGACAAACTTTTCCGGTTGTTGTTTGTACTGCTTTCATTGCATTTTAGTAAGCACTTATGATTTATCATTTTAGATGTTTGCAATTTATACTTTTAACTTTGTATTTTACATTAGTTGACTTATGTTCTTATGAAGAAGGGTGTGGTATAGATAAAACACATAACAGGCAACAACAATAATGTTGCGAACAATTCCATTTTTATATGATTAGAACTAACCAAATTCAGAAGGACTGAATTCTGATAGATACCATAATGATAATATACTTTACCCTAAGTACATTATAAATATCAAATCCCACTGTTATATATTCAGGAAAGAATCCATTTTCACAAAACCTTGTTGTTATTTCCTGGCAAATGGGGAATTGTGGGCTATTAAAGTTAGTTTGACATTTAGTGAATGGAAACAGTACTGGAGAAGGCTAATTATAAAGCATGCTGAGTCCTAGCTTTCATTGCTCATTAAAATATGAACCAAACATATTTTCTAATTAAAATTAAAAGAATACTGTATATCTTATTTTACTCTTTGCCATCATACATCTTTTAAAATATTCAAATGACTGGATATTTGAAAATTTATTTATTTATTTATTTTCTTTATTTATATTCCGCTCTTCTCACCCTGAAGGGGACTCAGAGCGGATTACAGGTGCACATACTTAGCAGACATTCCCTGCCGTTTCCACATACACACATATAGACGAACAGAGGCAAACTCTGGCCACCAGGGGGAGCTGACACACTCCTCATCTCTCAGCGTTCCCAGCGTCCCTTGTTGTTCCTTCTGCATTCCTCAGCGTTCCTGGAGTTCTTTAATAGCCTCATAATTCAGTCAAAATTTGCCTTCCCACTTAATGTGGTACTTTTATCTCCTACTTGACAGATGCAACTATCTTTCGGGCTGCAAAGGTCGACAGCAGGCTAGACTTAAAGGTCGAGCACCTACCTCGACCCAGGCAGGCCTCGAACTCATGACCTACTGGTATGCATTTTTGAAAAAAGCACAATTTTTTACACAAATTGGATGATTAGCAAAACTGCTAATTGTACTGTTCTCATTTAAAAAGTTGCAGCTGTCTTCGAGTTACCTAATTCTAGAATACAGACTCAATGGTATGGCTCTATTCTCCTCCTCTTTCTATCTTCCTTTTTTAAACTTTTTGCATTCATTCTTTTCATCAGTCTGCTTTACGGCCCACTCCAGTGTGTGTAGATAGATAGATAGATAGAGTTGTTGTTCAATTATTAGTACAGTGAGTGTTAAGAACACTTTATATTCATCATACTCACTCCATGGCTGGAAAAATGGAAAATTCTTTCAAAGCCATTTCATCTGTCCACTATGAAATTTTCTACATGGAGTTATTTTTGCTAAAAAGTAAAACACTGCCCAAACTCTTTGTACAAACTGCTTTCAGATGAAAAGAGAATTCAGGTGTTAGATAAATGTAACTTTATGGTGCCCAGCAAAGGCATGAAACAGGACTTCGGCATCCATAACCTCGCCATCACTCATGTATGAATTTTCATGTATCCTAAAATCAAAGAACATAGTTCAATTACATTTCTCCTGCTCTTTTCAAAGATTCAATACTGCCAACACAGAATTATTGGGAATTATTAAAGACACTGAAAGCAGCGGAATGGAAAATGTTTGCAACTGTATTCACTGGATGTTTGTTGCTTTCCCTGTTTTATTCTCTCATTTTCTCCTTTCACTGAAATTTGACAGTAATATACATTTATACAGAATGATGTTTCCCAACATACAGGAACTGGCCCATTATAGGGAAATAAATGTGTATCAACCTTATGGGGAAGATATTTATGCCTATCCCTTCAAAGGAGATGTGAGAGTTGTCATTTTGGCTCTTCATTAAAACATACCACATTATATCCAATCTTCCTATTCCTAATAGTACGGCACACACACACACACACAAATATGCAGGGGCCCATCCCAAAATCCTTGTTGTATTTTGCTTGTTGAGTCCCATTCCCTTCTCCTCTCCTCCAACCTACATGCCACTGAAGGCTGAAAATAACTTAAACAGTCAAAGTACTCTTTCCTTGCTCACCTGGAGGGCAGAGTAGCCAAAAGGAAGACTCACAATTTAGGGTGCAAGCTGCTTATCAGCCCCCGCCCCCCCGAATCCAGTTGGAAGACTCGCTGTGTGGAGCCATATACCTGTCTCCACTGAAAAAGGGGTTTGCCTCCTTCCTCTGCCAAGATCACAGCCAGACATCTGTCACTTCTCTCTGCTGAGGGAGGAGTTGCTCCCCTTTCTCTGCCAAGAGAAACGTAACAGGGTTTCTGTTGCTTCTCATTGCACTGGTTGCAAGTTAGGGAGACATGAAAGGAGTGAGGGAAAGATTGCTCTCTGTGGCCGTGATGCACCAAGCAACAAAGGTAGGGACCAAAAATAAGGTCCAAGTTTTATTTCTGTGTCGTCGTCCCCCCCCCCACCTTTTCTCATCAGTTGGTCCAACCTGACCCCAGCAGTGTTGGGATGGTGACAGTATTTTGAAGTCTAGCTATGTTCTTTTTAATTCAGATTTTTCCATTTTCAGTCAGGTTCTGATCCCCAACCCCAAGACCCATTGCAGGTGTTTATCTGGAGTTCATTTATTTATTATTTTGAATATTTGTACCCCGCCCTTCTTAACCCCCCCCCCTCCGGGGGGGATGGGACTCAGGGTGGCTGTGTGTGTTTAATACTATACCGCAGGTTTGGGCAGACTCCAGTCTTTCATGAACTACCTGAGGTTTGACCAGAAAACTAGTGTTCATTCAATTACAAAACTTATACACTTAAATGATGATCTTGCAAGTACCAGACCTGAAATGAACTTTTCTACAGAAAAAAAACACAGCACAACTTTCCCCATACCCCCAGCTTACTTTATTTTATCTTTGTATCTGGACTCCAGATCTATCTGTAAATCCCAATTAATTTTTTTTGCAAACTCTTGGTTTACTGAAAACGTGGGAATCATGCAGCCTTCCAGATGTGGTAGAACTGCATATAATAATAATAATAATAGTGTTTTCAGGAGCGACTTGAGAAACTTCAAGTTGCTTCTGGTATGAGAGAATTGGCCATCTGCAAGGCCATTGCCCAGGGGGCGCCTGGATGTTTGATGTTTTTCCATGCTTGTGGAAGGTTTCTCTCATGTCCCCACATGGGAAGCTGAAGCTGACAAGAGGGAGGTCAACCTACTCTCCCCGGATTTGAACCGCTGACCTATTGGTCAGCAGTCTTTCTGGCACAAGTGTTTAACCCATTGTGCCACCGGGGGCTCATAATAATACTCCAGTACTCCAGCAGATATATAATATTGCCCTGAGTTCCTTTGGGGAGAGAGGGAAGGTTATAAATAAAGTGTTATAAAAAAAAACACACTGAGCTGCTGGACTTGCTTACCAAAAAGTCGCAGGTTCAAATCCAGGGAGCGGCATGAGCTCCCGCTGTTAGCCCTAGCTTCTGCCAATATAAATATGAGTAGATCAATAGGTACTGTTCAAGTGTGAAGGTAACAGTGCTCCATGCATTCATGCTGGCCACATGACCTTGGAGGTGTCTACGGACAACGCTGGCTCTTCCATTTCGAAATGGAGATGAGCACCAACCCCAGCGTAGGACACAACTGGACTTAATGTCAGGGGAAAACCTTTACCTTTGTCTAATATCAATAATAACACTTTATTTATATCCTGCCCTCTCTCCCCGAAGGAACTCAAGGCAATATTCAGTATCTGTTGGAGTACTTTCATTTACGCATCTCATTCATCACCTGCTCAATGGGAAAGCCTCACTTCTCTTGAATATGCTTTGCTAAAGGATGCTCAGTAGAGGTGGGATAGGAAATATGTGGCCCTCCAGATCCTTAGGTAACATAGACACAACTTTAGGTAACATAGACCAGTGTTTCCCAACCTTTTTTGAGCCGCGGCACACTTTTAACATTAAAAAAATGAACGGCTGGGGGTGGTGACCTGCTGGGAGTGCCAAGCCAGGGAGGGGGAGAAGCCAGGCCACGCCATGCCCCACCCCTCCCTCCGGCTTCAGTTCTCCCATAACTCGCCAGCCTTGAGGGGGCAGTGCCAAACCAGCATTGTGCTGGCTCTGCCACCGCTGGCTTGGCACTGCCCCCTCAAGGCTGGCAAAGCTGTGGGAGAACTGAAGCCGTGTGGAGGGGGCGGAGCCAGGCCGTGCCATGCCCCACCCCCTCCCTCCGGCTTCAGTTCTCCCACAGCTTCGCCAGCTTTGAGAGGGCAGTGCCAAGACAGCATTGTGCTGTCTCTGCCACCGCTGGCTTGGCACTGCCCCTCAAGGCTGGCAAAGCTGTGGGAGTGCTGAAGCCGGGGAAGGGGCAGAGCCAGGCTGCGTCCATGCCTCCCCCCCCGGCTTCAACTCTCCAACAGAGGAGGAGCATGAGCGGACGGGCTTCAGTAGGCAGGGCTCCTCCGCGCGGCTTCAACAAGCAAGGGGTGAGAGTCATGGCGGATTGGAGGCTGGTTGGGGAACGGCCGAAGGAGGCGGCGCCTGTCCCTTCTTTTCTTCACCCCCACCTGGCCTTCCTCCTCCTCTCCCAAGCAGCAGGAGTTTGGCAGGAGGAGGGGGAAGGAAGGGGGGCAGAGAGCTTTTCTCGCGGCACACCTGATGATCGCTCACGGCACACTAGTGTGCCACGGTACACTGGTTGAGAAACACTGACATAGACAGTGGCGAGGAATACTGGGAGCTGCAGTCCAATCACATATGGAGAATTGTACTGTTCTCATTATTTCAGTGATGCAAGGGTGAGCAAAAGATAGACTAAGATTTCCATCTGTTCAAAAATGGTAAACATGATGGTGCGCTTTGACAATTTTAGCACCTTCTCTGTGTGTGCCATGTGATGAAAAAGGATAAAACCACTGGTCTATATCAATCCTCCAACTGGTTTCAAGGCACGTTTACTTTCAGCTGGCCCTTTGGTGCCCTGGCCTCAAACAACCCTTCACTGTTTACGTGACAGGCTGGATTTACAGGAGGCAAGCACACACACACACTTAAAAAAATGATAACAAAGCCCTTCAGATCTCTTTATGATCTTTCCAGTTCAGAGTAAGGGACTCAAGGGGTGTGCATTCCAAGTCTTCTGAGAGAGGAAAAGAGAACATTTTAGCGTGATGCCCTATAACAATCTCAGCTGAAATTAATTAAAAGATGTCCACTGCTTTTTCTCTGAATTCAGAGGAGTTTGCTCCAGGGCCCAAAGATCCACTTTCCACGGCTGAAGATTCTTTCTGAAGAGAAATACAATATATCCCAAAACTACGAAACAGCAATGCTATTTTTGGACAAACTAAAAATACATCATGCAAGTCCCAGAAGGGTACCCCCATTTGGAGGGAGTTGTATTTTGTTGCTTGGCCAACACAGCTACCTCTGTATTTTGTTGCTTGGAAATAAATCTGTGAGATCACAGTTATCCAGAAGTTCCCAATATGGTCTATTCAGGATCTAGATATGGGGAAATACCCTTTAGGCATGCGCTTTTGCAAATATTGACCACAGCTTGGAAAAAATTGCTTTTCTAAACCACACCTCCCCCCCCCCCACTCAAAAAAATCCCAGAGGCACAATATGTTGTTCTAGGGTAGTGGTTCTCAACCTTTGGGTCTCCAGATGTTTTGTCCTTCAACGCCCAGACATCACAACAGCTGGTAAACTGGCTTTCTTGGAGTTGTAGGCCACAACACCTGAGGACCCACAGATTGAAAACCACTGGTCTAGGGCATCCTGAGAGCTGCAATCCAAATGTCAGTTTCTGAATCAGAACTTGGAGCTGTTAATGCTAAAAAGGTCTGGTATTGACTAAGGATGCATAAACACTGTAGAATTAATGCAGGTTGACACCACTTTAACTGCCATAGCTCAATGCTATGGAATCATAGGAGTTGCATTAATTAATTAATTAATTAATTAAAAACATTTATATTCCGTCCTTCTCACCCCAAAGGGCAGTGCTCAACATACAAGCAGCAAACATTCAATGCCGGGACATAAATAGATTATACACATACATAAACATTAGTTGTAGTTTTACATTACCTTTAGCCTCTTCTAACAAAAAAGGCGGATGCTCCACCAAATCACATCTTCCATGATTCCATGGCATTGGGCCATGCCAGTTAAAGTGATGCCAAACTGTATTAATTCTACAGTGTAGGTGCATCCTAGGTTAACGCCCCATATAATATTTACAAATATGACTGCCGTGTGAATTTGAAGCAGCTCTTTGATCACATACAAGTGCCAACTCTGCTTGAAACACAGGAAACTGTTTTACTGAGAAAATTCTGGAAACTTCTTGGTGCAGAATACCCCCCCCCACACACACACACACACACACTTTTGTGGATTAAACTTTTGTAAATTTGCTTATTTCTTCCTGCTGGCTCCTCTGCTGCAACTCCATTTTTAATAAGGACTGTAAGCTTTGCAAGTCTGAGGAATACTGCAAACATCTGACAAAAATTTGTACATCACAACTAAAACTGTAGGGTAGTGGTTCTCAACCTGTGAGTCCCCAGATGTTTTGGTCTTCAACTCACATAAATCCTAACAACTGGTAAACTGGCAGGGATTTCTGGGAGTTGTAGGCCAAAACACCTGGGGACCCACAGGTTGAGAACCACTGCTGTAGAGCAACAGCGGAGGTGGAGTCCACCCTATCATGTCTCTTCCCATCTGCCATGCCTGCTGACCGGGCTGTCAACATCAAGGTCTCTTCTGTGCAGGATAGTGCTAGATTCTGGCTGCAACTGCATTGCTCTTGCCTAGAACCACCATCCTTCCTGGGTGCAAGTGGCAAAACTGGGCAGAAAGATCTCCATGAAGAAGGAAGCTGAGGGCCAGGGTACAATGGTGGCAGCTGGACTAAGGTGCCTTCCTGCAAAGAAGAGGTCTTAGGCAGTCTCCTTTGCCCAGTTAATAAGTGAAGGCATGTGGGGCAACAAGGAGTAGGTGTCACACCTAATCCTTGAGGAAGTGGAGGATCCACTATACTGCTCACCTTGGTGAGTCAGATTTTTTCCTTCTAGAGCTAACGGAAAAGATCTGGTGCTAGTGTTGGCTTCTCTTGGACTGATCAAACTGGAAATTTCAAAACACATGTCAAGCTCATCTGTAGCAGAGCTTGGAGAGTCATAGGGTACAATTTGGCAATGGGGCTTTGGTGGGGGTGGCAAAAAGAGTTTAAACAAACATTAGAGTGCAACCCCCTCTATCTGCAGACTCAATATCCACTTACCCAAGCTCCAAAAAATATTCCCTCACGGGAGTGTTTGTCGGGCTCTCTACGTTCTCCACTCCTATTTTACGACATGCTTCCATCTCAATTATAGTCAAAATATAGTTTTCACTATTATCCACGATTTCAGGTATCCATGGGGGGTCTTGACAGGTATCCCCTGCAGATACAGGGGGTGTACTGTGCATTTAAAAATCAATGCAACAAAATCAAGTTACTTTTCTGTTGTAATGAGTAATGGTTTCATGGCTTTCTGTTATCAATTCTAAAGCTTTCTCTCCCTCAAACAAGAAAAGGAAGTAATAGGAAACAAGGAACATATGCATCAGCATCATATTGTGTTACAACAGCTATTTCATTTTTAAATACTGCAGTGAATAATGGAGCAAACTACTTCTGAATAGTAACTTTCCAGGTTCAAATTAACAATGATTCAAGATTGTACAACTTCTGTACTGCCCTGGATATGCCCCATCCTTCAGAGAAGAAGATATATAGAGAAAAACAGGAAATTTTTAAAAGAATACTTTGAGGTAAATGATAATCAGGAAACACATCTCTTCACACTGTGGGAAGCAAGTAAGGCAGTAATTGCTGAAAATTTTATACAACAAAAATATTAAAAAAACAGATTGAGAACTCAACAAATGAATGTAATTTTAGAAAAATTGAAAAAGGAAGAAGATAAACTATAATCAGAACCTAATAACAAAGAAGCTAAGCAAACATTAGAATTATTACACAAACAAAGAGAATATTTTGAAATGGATGAAAGAGAAAAACAATTAAAATACATGATACAGGACTATTTTGCGGATGCCAATAAACCAGGTCGATGGTTAGCCAAAATATTAAGAAGAAGAAAAGAAAGGTAATTTATCACTAAAATAAGGAATAAGGATATAGTGTACACACAGAAATAAACAATCAATTTTATGAATTCTATAAGAAATTATATCAGGAGGAAAAATTGAAGAAGAAAAAATATATCAATATTTAGGACAACAAAAAATTACTGATGAACAAAGAGAAACACTAAATGTAGGAATATCTGAACAGGAAATAAAAACGGCAATAACAAACTTAAAATCAAATAAGGCACCTGGTGCAGACGGGCTATCGGCAGGCTACTACAAAACTTTTCAGCAGGAAATTACACCATACTATAAAAAAATTATGAACAAAATAAGAATAGATAAAGAAATCCCAAACACATGGAAACAGGCAAGTATCTGTGTGATTCACAAATAAAAATCTGACCCAGAAGAAGTAAAAAACTATAGGCTGATCACCCTACTGAATGTAGACTACAAAGTGTTTAGTAATATAATGGCAGAAAGACTCAAAAAAGTATTAAAATATTATATAAAAGAAGAACAAGCAGGATTCTTGCCAAATAGATACCAAAAAGTTAACGTAAGGACGATAGTGGATTTGATAGAATATTATGAAATTAACCATCAAAACAAAGTAATGCTCTTGGCCCTTGACACGGAAAAGGCATTCGATAATGTTAACTGGAATTTATTCAAGTTTTTAATGAAAGAAATAGATGTGGGATTTTATTTTCAGAATGTAATAGAGGCCATTTACGAAAAACAGGAGGCAAAAATTAGGATCAATTGACAAGAAACAAAACCCATAGAAATAAAAAAGGGAACAAAACAGGGCTGTCCTCTTTCCCCTCTAATTTTCATTCTTATGCTAGAAATACTGTTAAATAAAATAAGAGACGACAAGGAATTGATAGGAGCCAGGATACAAGGTCAAGATTAGAAAGTCAGAGCATTCGCGGACGATGTAATTTGTATAATAGAAGAACAAAAAAAGAGATTAGGACAAAAACTTTGGGGAAGTGGCCGGAATTAAAATAAATAAGGAAAAAACAAAGGCAATAACAAAAAATATAGAGAACAAGAACAAGAGGAAATAAAAAAATCATTGGAATATTCAAATCACCCCAAAAATAAAATATCTGGGAATAATTATAACACCAAAATCTACAACTATTACAAAATTATTATATAGAAAAATGGAAAGAAATTAAAATCTAATCTAGAGCTGATGTGGTCTATCCAATGCAATTTTCTGAGTCAGTTCCTCAAATAACAGTCAATAAGCAAGAGGAGAAAATTCAATTCAATTGAATTGTCTCCTCTTGCTTATTGACTGTGTTTACATAGGGGGAGTGACTACATTATACGGTAGTTCCTCAAATAACCCCAGGAACAGGCCTAAAAATGAAGGCAACAAGGTGCCACATGGAATGGCTCTGCTCAAGGGAAGGAAGGAGGAGGAGAAGTAGCAGTCTGGAAGCTTGTTGTGGCACCTTTTGTGGGTAGTCAGCCTGTCCCCCCCATTGCCTCAGCACTATAAGAGGGTTTCGTGAGACCAGTCACTCTCATGGCAACGGTGTAGTAAGGGCGAGGCCACGGACCATATTTTAGTTCTTGGGGATGACTGGTGGTTCATGGACCACAGGTTGGGAACCACTAATCTAGCATCACCAAAAGGACAGAGGTTAGATGTCCATCTCTCAGGAGTGTTTCTATTGTGCATTCCTGCATGGCGAGGGATAGACTGGATGGCCCTTGCAATCAATTTTAGCTTCATTATTCCAATAAGTCATTAAAATTCAGTAGCAAACAACTTTATATCATGAACTCTGGCTCTATGGTTTTCTTTAAAGGATGCTGGGTTGTTCTTAACTATCAGATACAGTTAAAACCTACCGTTTGATCCAAGGACATGCATGCAGAAGAACTGATGGTTCTTTCCTCTCTGTGCCAAGAAATACTCAAAGATGCTCTGCAGCCTAGCAAAAAGTTTCACTGATGAGTGAGGAGTCCCTGATGAGGGACCATTAATGCCCACATTCTCCTGCTGACTCAGCAACAGTGTTCTTTGTCAGCAAATCCTTTGATCCACTACAAAACAGCAGGGTGAAGAAGTCGCTTCCCCAAGTAGAGCGGGCTGCTGAGAAAGTCACTCTTGGTGGTGTTATTCTGGTACTCTCAATTCTTAATAGCTCTTTCCCCCTGCTAAGATGAAATTAATTTGGAACATGTCCCATCAGTTCTACTAATCACTTGCAGGCTTAAGTGGCAGAAGGTTTAGGAAGAACAGCACTTGCGATTCTTTTATATCTCTGGAGACAGCTACTGTCTCTTCACTTTACATAACAAGAGATGGGCTTGCGTTCCCTTTGCTTTTATATAAGCATCTTATCAAAATCAGATTTCCACAGAGCCACCAATTTTTAAAAGAGAGAGTTACGTAATGCAGTTCCTCGTCCCCTTGCCCCATATGTTATTTTAACTATAGCACTTAGTCCTTCCCAGACTTTCCCCTTAAATTCCTTCATCTTGTTCTCATCTATTGTCAAAAAAGTCAGAAAACATAATAAGAGGTAACAAGATCAGTGGGTGTAATAGGTAACAACCCCCTGCTTCTTGGCGGGGGTTGGACTGGATGGCCCATGACAGGCATGTAGCCTGGGGGTACACTGGCCCCAGACCGTTCAAGGCCTTAAAGGTCAAAACCAACACCTTGAAAGTGATCCGGCACTCCACTGGGAGCCAGTGCAGCTCGCGTAAGATAGGTGTTATGTGGCTGGACCTAGGGGCTTTAGCACGCCCCCCTGAAATTCTCAGGGTGGTCCGCAAGAAGGCCTTATTGGTACATTATTTAAACTGTTATGTTTATTCATACCATGACCTGAGCACCATGCTCAATATATCCCATATTCATGGGGGTATTGGGATAACGATACAAAAGGTTTGGTAGGGTAGACCCTCTCTCACTTAGACTCAGCCTTCCCGAATCAAACTCAGTCCCGTCCCGTCCCATCCCGAATCAAAATCCTGGCTACGGCCCTGGCCCATGAGGTCTCTTCCAACTTAAGGATTCTATGAAATAGTCAATACTTCAGACTGGTATCATTGTATTTAAGATAGTGGTGCTTAGAATATGAGGGGTTAGAAATACAGTAAATAAATAAATAAAATTTAAGGTCTGTTGCCCTAAGTGCTGCAGGCATTTCTATATTAGAACTTGAAAAAGTTACTCCTTGGACTACAACTCCCAGAATCTATGCATCACAGCTGGTGACCAGACAGCAACTTTTCAAAGCTTTATTCTATGATATATACCAGTGGTTCTCAACCTGTGGGTCACCAAGTGCTTTGGCATTCAACTCCAAGAAATCCCAGCCAGTTTTCTTGGAGTTGAATGCCAAAGCACTTGGTGACCCACAGGTTGTGGACCTCTGAATACGGTAAAAAGTTACTGATGCTGTGCTCAAGATGTTTGGCTAATCATGAGCATATGTTTGTTCAATTTCATATAACAGGTCTCAGTTGCTTTTTCCTAAGGATGCAGAGAAGCAGTTTGGATCACATGTCCCTTCAATCATGGCTTTCAACACTGATTAAGTTAGCTAAAAGTGGATGTCAGTTTGGATATTGGATGTCATGAATACACAGCAATATTGGCTGGAGTTCAATATATTTGGAGGGTCACAGGTTGTGGACAACTGAATTAAACTGTGTGTTGTTGCTTTCAAACTTTCTACAATAAAAGTTCAAACTGTTAATATTTATATGGAAATGCATTTTGATAGAAACTTGACCTTTTCCCTGCACAAACAGAGGGGGCGGGGGAATCATGTTTAGTGGGATTGAACCCACAGTAAGTAAACAAAAGAGGTATACTGCAGTCAAAAGATACGTACTTAGCAACTTCGTTGAAATCAGTATGTGCACTAAAGCTATTTAGAAGCTCAATTCGCATATGCATTAACAGTGCTTCAATTTTTTGATGACAGATATCACAATGCTTCTTGATGTCTTCTTCAGGCTTACAATACCACTTTCAATGTTTCCTCATATGATTAGATCCTCAGACCTCTTACCAATGTTGTCAATTCCTTTGGATGTAGGCTAGTTTGTGAACATTTTTGTGAAATGGGCACAGTGTATCGGGGAGGTCTGGCAGGAAATGCCGTTATGGTCAGGCCCGGATCAACACCTTTTGGCGCCCTAGGTCACAGTTTGGAATTACGTCCCCTCCCCGCCTCGCGCCGCCGCATTAGAGAGGCCTATTCCCATTCCCCCTCAGCCCTTCCTCCTCTTCTCCCCCGACATCCATCCACTCACCACTGAGGCTCCTCCCCGCGTCGGGAACGCGTGCCCGGCGATCCCAAAGAACTACGGGTCCCAGCAAGCTCGCGCGGCCACGGCAGCCAATGGGGGTGCCCGAGGCGGGCTTAGCTGCTAAGCGCTGTCCCAGGCACCCCCATTGGCTGCTGCCACCACACCAGCTCCTCCTGCTGCTGCTAAGGCATAGCAGTAGCAGGAGGAGCTAGCGTGGCGGCGGCAGCCAATGGGGGCGGTGCTTGAGCCGGGCTGGGATTACCAGCAAACGGAGGAGGAGGGGGAAGGTCCATGAATCTGCCCCCCCCGGGCTTACGCCCAAATGGCCTAGGGTGGCCTTATAGGTAATCTGGGCCTGCTTATGGTAAGGGCCAAAGACATATGGCTCTTTAATGCTGACTACAATTCCCATCAGATCTTCACCTAGGAGAGAGCCTCAAGGCTCTGTCCTGGCCTGTGAATTTTCAACATTTTCATAAATGATTTAGATGATGGGATAGAAGGACGCTTATCAAATTTGCAGAGGATAGCAAATTCGGAGAGGTAGCTAATACCCTACAGGACAGGATCTGACTCCAAAATGATCTTGACAGATTAGAGACTTGGCTCCAAATAAACGAACAAAATGAATTTCAACAGGCATAAATGTAAGATGCAATATCTAGGCAGGAAAAATGAAATGCACTAATGGAGGATGAGTGACACCTGGCTTGAATCCCAACTTGGGACAAAGGCAGGATATAAATTCAATAAGTCAATCAAATGAAAAGCAATACATGTGAAACAAGTGTCTAGGTCTTAGTAAACCTATCTATGGTGTGATATAGAAGCCAAAAAAGCAACTGCAATTCTAGGCTGAATCAACAGAAGTACATTGTGCAGAACAAGGAAAGCAGCAATGTTACCGTATTCTGCTTTGGTCAGATCTTTACTTGGAATACTGTGTCCAGTTTTGGAAAATACAATCAAGAAGGAGACTGAGAAGCTGGAATGTGTCCAGAGAAGACAACCAAGATCATCCAAGGTCATCCTTTGAGGAATGACTTAGGGAGCTGGGTATATTTAACTTGATGAAAAAAAGACTGAGAGGTGAAATCATAGCCAATACCATCTTTGTATATTTGAAAGAACATCATGTAGAAGATGGAACAACATTATTTTTTTCTGTTTCAGAGACTAGAAAATGAACCAAGTCAAATTACAAGAAGAAAAAAAAATTGGTAATAAAAGAGCTGTCTGATAGTCAAATGGGTGTGATGAACTCTCTTTGGAAATCTTCAAACTGAATTTGAATGACCATCTTTCAAGAGTGATTTAACTATATATTCTTACATGGAAGGTGGACTAGGTGGCCCGTGTAGTCCCTTTCAATTTTATAATAATAATAGGATTACAGAAATGTTCTGCTTCTGTACTAATTAGCTGGAAGATAGAACATTGATCAGATAGTGGTGGTGACAATTACCATCATTTCACTTATATTTCATTTCACTTCTATGTCTCTCCAAAATTTAAACAGGTGCAAATCACCTTTTCAGATCACCTACTATTTAGTTAGAAAGCTGATTACATCTACAAGAATTATTGTTGTGTAGAGCCATGCTTCGACCAAAGTCAGGGGATACTCCGGAGACTGCTGAAAATTCCAGCATATCCATAGATTTGGATAGTCTGGACAACTAGATTGGGTGTGATTTGGCCCAATGTACAGTCCAGGCTTGACGAAGGGGATGGACCATGGCCATGTTGCCACCACCAGTGCTCCTAGCCAATCGCAGAGCTCCCGGCCATAAAGATACCTTTGTTGACACCACAATGGGCTGCACAACTAGCATGCTCTCCCTCTTTTTTCCTTATTACATGAGTTCCTTCTAATAATAATACCAACTTTTACAATGCCAGTTCAGAAACTGACACTCAATCCACAGGCAAATGATAACAAAGGGCCACCACTTTCTTGTGCAACTTGGGAACACTCAGATAGACTATTTATTTACTCTATTTCCCGCCTTTCTCTTCCCCAGAAGGGATTCGAGGCAGCTTTACATATAGGCAACTATTCAATGCCTTTGAACAACATACAATTAAAATATATTTAAGTTAAAATTAAAAAAAATTAAAACACACTAAAACATATAAAAACATTGCATTCACTATTAAAATCACACCATCCACAATTGTAATCGGGGGCCATTCCAAAATATCATTGCACATATTCTGTAGCTATAATTGCACTATACTTAATATCTAAATGCTTGATCCCAAAGCCAGGTTTTCATTTTCCTTCTGGAGGCCAAGAGGGAGAGAGGCCACTGGTATAAACTTCTGACAATCTTAAACTGTTTAAAATGTATTAATGTACATTCATACCAGTGTCAAGGCTCCTAAACCTTATCTTGTGACCTTATCTTGTGACTTATCTTGTGGGCTGCCTTTTAAAATGAGTCCAAAATGTAGTTATTTTTAAGAGTCAGCTTTCTACCATATCTATCTACCTACAATATCTAGATTTTACTAGTACGAATAATGGAAAATAGTAAACAATTAGCAATCAGCATGCAGACCCTTATTAGGTCAACCACTTGGGCACAAAAACGTGCAAGCTCTTCAGATGTCCATTTCTCTTAAGTAGACATGATATTTTTAAAATGCAATCAGTCGCGGAAAAAGGCTTGTTCTTAAACTTATGTTGTCTGCATGATGTTTTGAGACGTCAGCGAGGATTATTTATTTATTATTCAATTTTATATTCCGCTCCTCCCTGCAGGCTCGGGGCGGATTACAGCACAATAAAAACATACAATAAAATGTACAATAAACATACCATAAAACATACACTAAAACTTCCATTAAAATCAATACAGTACAATAGTAACTGACAAGGATTACGTTGTTAAATCCGGTGTAGCGTGCCCTTTGCATTCAGACTTAACTAAACGCCAACCTGAAGAGGGCGGTCTTGCATGCTCTTCGGAAGGGAGCAAGCTCAGAAATCGCCCGAGTGTGGTCAGGGAGTGAATTCCAGAGCACAGGAGCCACGACAGAGAAGGCTCACTGTCTTGTAGTGGACAAATGGCAGGCGCGGATCGATGGAATAACCAATAAGTTCAGCTCTTCAGAACGTAGTGATCTCGGGGGCACATACGGGGTAAGGCGGTCCCTTAGGTACACAGGCCCTAGACCGTGAATGGCCTTAAAGGTTAGAAGTTTACAGGGGGAAAAAATCTGAATATGATCATTTAAAAACGCTTAGCAGTATGGTTTCAAAATCCAGTGATGCAGAATACTTCCAAATTTCAAGTATGTGCTTTGGGTAGGTCTGGTAGCTACAAAATAGTTTTAGGGGTGGCACCCATCTTCCATTGTGTTCATTCTTATCTTAATGGAACATTTAAAAACCACAATTACTTTTTACTGTTTGGGGTGAAAAGGCCCTGAAACTGTAAAAATGAAGAGGTTTCTTGGGATCATATTTTGCTCCAAACTCTACTTGGCCTTTCAAAAAGCAAGTTTAGCAATATATGCCTGCACCCCCTAGGTTAATTTTGTTGTTGTTGAAAAAACTTCCACGTCTATAATTCTTTTAGTGGTTTACACATACAGATTTTTGTTATACCTGCATTCGTCCACAATGCGCCAATTTATCATACCCTTGCTTCCTCAACAGTGCCCCAATTTAATACTCAGCCTCAGAAGCCAAGCCCTGCATAGTCATTCTGTTCTTTGTAAGGAGCATGTAGGATCACAGAAGATGGTTTGTCCATAAATGATGATGTCCGGTTGCCTACCTTAGACGGTGAGCCTCTTCTTCCATCTACCACCGTCAAAAGTCTTGGTGTCATTTTGGACCCATTACTAAGAACATAAGAACATAAGAAGAGCCATGCTGAATCGGACCTCAGCCCATCTAGTCCAGCATTCTGTATCCCACAGTGGCCCACCAGTTGTAGACGGGGATCTCGAGCAGAAGGGAGGGCAAAACCCTGACTTGGATGTCCATTTCAGTAACTACTGATTCCCTTGGTATCCATGAATCTGTCTAATCCTGCCTTGAAGCTGTCCAGGCTGACCGCTGTCACAACCTCCTCTGGAAGTGAGTTCCATAACCCAATGACCCTGCATACCTCAACCAACTCCGAGGTGGCACTTGAATGTCCTTTTCAGTAACAATGGAGGCCCAGGTCTCCGCTGTGAGCAAGTCGGCCTTTTTCCATCTTCGGCAGGCGAGGCGGCTGGCGCCTTACCTATCCGGGGATGATCTCGCCACAGTGGTTCATGCTACGATAACATCAAGAATTGACTATTGTAATGTCCTTTATGTTGGCCTTCCTTTGTTGGTGACCCAGAGACTTTGACTGGTGCAGAATGCGGTGGCCAGACTCCTCACGGGAACCCCCGTGAGGAACGATATAACATATAACACCTGCTCTATACCGATTACACTGGCTTCCTATCAAGTTCCGGATTACCCACAAGGTGCTGGCATTAACCTTCAAGGCCTTGTATGGCGAAATCAGGTTGCAACGCCTTGTTCTTTTCAGCCTTGAAAGACGGCGTTTAAGAGGTGACTTGATCGAAGTGTATAAAATCATGCATGGGATAGAAAAGGTGAATAAAGAAAAAATATTTTCTCTGTCACACAACACTAGGACTAGGGGCACTCCTGAAGCTCCAAGGTAGGAAAGTTAGGACTAATAAAGGGAAATATTTCTTCACCCAGAGGGTCATTGGGTTATGGAACTCACTTCCAGAGGAGGTTGTGACAGCTGTCAGCCTGGACAGCTTCAAGGCAGGATTAGACAGATTCATGGATACCAAGGGAATCAGTAGCTACTGAAACGGACATCCAAGTGCCACCTCTGTGTTGATGGAGGCAGGCAGGATTTTCCCTGGGTACTGGTTGTGGGGGGTCGGGAGCAGGTGAGGGTTTTGCCCTCCTTTCTGCTAGAGATCCCCGTGTACAACTAGTGGGCCACTGTGTGACACAGAATGCTGGACTAGATGGGCTGAGGCCCGATTCAGCATGGCTCTTCTTATGTTCTTATGGCCGGGGACTGGCGTACCTACAGGAATGCCTTTCTCCCTGTCGACCACCACGCTCAGACCATCAGAATTTATTACAGATCCCAGGCCCTAAGGAAGCCCATCTGACATCAACCCGGCATAGAGCTTTTTCGGTGATCTCTCCATCACTCTGGAATGCCCTCCCTCCCTACATCAGAGTTACCCGTGATTTAAAAGATTTTCACACGGCTTGTAAAACTGTCATGATGCAAGACCTTGGCCGGCCCCTTAATCACACACACAGAGACGATAATCAGCTAACTACTTTATTGAAGAATAAGAAACAGTTGAAAAGGTAATTGTCCATAAAAATATCAAAAGTAATCCAAAAGCAAAGTAATGTCCAAAAGCAATCTTAGCATGGAAGTTTCCAAAGACTTGGCAGGGCTCCGCTCAGCAAAAGCGACTCAGGGAACAAAGCAAGATACAAGATCCAAGATACTCCTTGGCAGGCCACTAGCCTAACTTAGCTACGTGGACTTGGCTCGCTACACATCTGTATAGGATAGACGTGGCCGAGGTACTGAGGATCCGTTCCCACGGATCCTATACTTAATCCCCTTGACGAGGCCCCCGACGCTCTAGGCTTCTCCTCCTCCAATCTGTGCTGCGAGACCGCGGCCGGTCTAGGCTGTGAAACCAGCCCCTTCTGCTAGCCTCGATGTTCCATCTCCTATCAAAGGTTCGTCCTTGCCTCCCCACACCTGCTTCCCTATCTTTGTGAGAGTCTGACTCCCTATCAACTTCCCGGGCCTCCTCCTCCGTGGTTTCCCACATTCTTTCTTGCGAACCTCGCCCCCCCGGCCGTTCATAATCTTCACTATCACTGCTTACAGAATCCATCTGGCCTTCCAGATTCTCGTAAGGATCAGGCCAGCCAGGATCCCACGCCAGGCTCTCTGTGGGGGAAGAAGGCCCAGCTAACTCAAAATCCCCTTCTTCCAGCCCCTCCAAATCCTCCTCAGAATCCACCTCAGCTCCAGCTGGCTCGAATGCAAGTGGGACCCCTGGTGATGCCCCTTGCCCCCCAGGCACGAACGAGAACTGGGTTGCTACAAAAAATGGCTATTTGAGAGAGCATTTGGCTGAGGAACTGTTTAGATTGTTTAAATTGTTTAGATGTTTTAGATATTTAGTTGTGTGTTTTATTGTAAATCGCCCAGAGCTACCTGGGATGGGCGATTAATAAATCTCAAAATAAAAATACAGTAAATAAATAGCAGTGTCCATAAAAACAATTATTAGTATGCAAAGGCATCTTGAAGCATCTTAGGAGTCTATTTCAGAAAACGAAAGCTTTGTAGTCTAACAGCCTATCTTCACAAACCAACTAGAGAGGCAATATTCCATACTGACCCAAGGGGCACCTAAACTACAAATTCTCACAAACAGCCAAAGTTGAAAGTGCACCAGAGAAATAAATATAAATGTCTGTATGCAAACGCTAGAAGCCTTCGAACAAAAATAAGGGAGTTGGAATACTTGGCAAAAGAAAAAAATATTGATATTATTGGCATAACAGAAACCTGGTGGACGGAGGAAAACAAATGGGACACAAAGATTCCAGGTTATAAACTGTACAGGAAAGACAGGAGAGGGAAAATTGGTGGCGGTGTGGCCTTGTACATAAATGAAGAGCTAGAATCTCATGAATTAGAAATTCAAGAAATTTCAAACTCACCTACAGAAACATTGTGGATAAAAGTCCCAGGACAAAAAACTAATCTAGCACTAGGGATCTGCTATCGCCCTCTCAACCAAACTCCAGAGACAGACTGCTATCTGGAAAATGAAGTTAAACAGGCCTCAAAAAGAAACACATTAGTCATAATGGGGGACTTCAACTATCCCCAAATAGATTGGCCAAATTCTTGTTCTACGCATGAAAGAGAGACAAGGTTCCTCGACATGCTAGCTGATTATTCCCTTGAGCAGATGGTCATGGAACCAACCAGGGGAAAGGGGATCCTGGACTTGGTGCTAACTAATGAACAAGATGTCGTTCAAGATGTCCTTGTAACCGAGCCCATAGGTACCAGTGACCATAACACAATAACCTTCAACTTAAGTTTGGATAGCAAACTGTCAGTGAAAACTAACACGGAGACCTTAAACTTTCACAAAGGAATTTCACCAAAATGAGAAAAATTGTAAAGAACAAACTAAAAGGAGCAGTAAAAAAAAAATCAAATTCCTCCAAAATGCTTGGAAACTGTTTAAAAATACCTTAAAACAGGCCGAACTAAAAGGCATTCCAATAAAAAGAAAGAGGCATGGAAAGTCCAAAAGGACACCAGTATGGCTTACAAATGAAGTAAAAGATGTGATTGGAAAGACGAAAAACTCATTTAAGAAATGGAAGGCTCTTCCTACCAAGGAGAACAGAAAGGAACACAAGCTCTGGCAAACTAAATGCAAAGCAACAGTCAGGAAAGCCAAGAGAGATTTTGAAGCACATATAGCAAAGAATATTTTTTAAAAAAACTTCTTTAAGTACATCAGAAGCAGGAACCCAACTAGAAAAGCAGTTGGGCCACTCGATGACAATGGTCAGAAAGGGAAAATCAATGAAGACAAGGAGATTGCTGAGCGGCTAAATGACTTCTTTGCCTCCGTTTTCACACAGGAGGACAGACAACATATGCCTGCAGCTGAGTCAGTTTTTTCAGGGAGGGAATTAAAAGAATTAAAACAGATAGAGATAAACAAGGAGGATGTTCTCACATGCCTTACTAAACTAAATGTCAACAAATCACCAGGTCCAGACGGCATCCACCCCAGAGTTCTTAAGGAACTCAAGTGTGAAATTGCTGAACTTCTAGCTAAGATATATAACCTTTCTCTAAGATCAGGCACTGTACCCGAGGACTGGAGGGAGGCAAATGTAACACTGATCTTCAAGAAAGGATCCAGAGGTGATCCAGGAAATTATAGACCAGTCAGTTTAACCTCAGTTCCAGGCAAAGTGATGGAAGACAATATTAAAGAAAATATTACTAGGCACATAGAAGAACAGGCATTGCTGAAAGAAAATCAACATGGTTTCTGCAAAGGCAAATCATGTCTTACTAACTTGTTAGAATTCTTTGAGGGTGTAAATAAACACATAGATAAAGGGGACACAATTGATATTGTTTACCTTGACTTTCAAAAGGCTTTTGACAAAGTCCCTCACCAAAGGCTCCTAAATAAGCTCTTCAGCCATGGAATCAGAGGACAGGTCTTGTCCTGGATTGGAACCTGGCTAAACTGTAGGAAACAAAGGGTGGTAATAAACGGACATTTCTCTGGGTGGAAAGAGGTGAGAAGTGGCATACCCCAAGGTTCAGTTTTGGGTCAGTTACTTTTTAATTTATTCATTAATGATCTGGATGTAGGAGTGAATTCTGAGGTAGCAAAGTTTGCAGACGACACTAAATTGTGCAGGATAGTTAAAAATGAAACTGATTGCAAAGAGCTCCAGAAAGATCTCTCGAAATTGAGTGAATGGGCAACAAAGTGGCAAATGCATTTTAACCTAAACAATTGTAAAGTCATGCACATCGGGGCAAAGAACCCCAACTACACCTACCAATTGATGGGGTCAAAGCTTTCCGAGACAAACCAGGAAAGGGATCTTGGGGTTTTGGTGGACAGCTCAATGAAGATGTCAACCCAGTGCGCAGCAGCAGTGAAAAAGCAAATTCTATGCTAGGCATGATCAGAAAGGGAATCGAAAATAGGTCAGCAAATGTTGTATTACCTCTCTACAAATCGATGGTAAGGCCACATTTGGAGTACTGTGTACAATTCTGGTCTCCGCACCTTAAGAAGGATATAACAGAACTGGAAAAGGTACAGAAAAGGGCAACAAGAATGATCCAAGGGATGGAGCGGCTCCCTTATGAAACCAGGTTGCAACGCCTTGGTCTTTTCAGCCTTGAAAGACGGCGTTAAGAGGTGACTTGATCGAAGTGTATAAAATCATGCATGGGATAGAAAAGGTGAATAAAGAAAAAAAATTCTTTGTCACAAAACACTAGGACTAGAGGGCACTCCCTGAAGCTCCAACGTAGGAAAATTAGGACTAATAAAGGGAAATATTTCTTCACCCAGAGGGTCATTAGGTTATGGAATTTACTTCCAGAAGAGGTTGTGACAGCTGTCAGCCTGGACAACTTCAAGGCAGGATTAGACAGATTCATGGATACCAAGTGTATCGGTAGTTACTGAAAAGGACATTCAAGTGCCACCTTGGAGTGGTTGAGGTAGGCAGGATTTCCCTGGGTACTGGTTGTGGGGGGTCGGGAGCAGGTCAGGGTTTTGCCTTCCCTTCTGCTCGAGACCCCCGTGTACAACTGGGGGCCACTGTGTGATACAGAATGCTGGACTAGATGGGCTGAGGTCCGATTCAGCATGGCTCTTCTTATGTTCTTAAACTGTCTGTCTCCATCCTGCAAAAGCCCTGGTGGATGACCACCCTTTCCTGTGCCATTTTTTGGTCATCATAGCAGTGGCCAGAGAGCTCTGAGTCAGCAAAAGCACAATTTGGAGGGAGGAAAGGGGAGGAAATCCCTTCCCCAGTTCTTTGGAGCTCTGTGATTGCTGCTATGGCTACAAAAAACCCTAATAATGAGAAAGGGAGGAACAGGAGGAAAGATGTTGCTTATGGTCATAATGAGCAGATAACCATATGAATGGAGGAAGGTGCTATTAGAATGTAATGTGATGCTGGAGCCAGGAAAGAGATGTGAAAAACTGAACAAAAGGGTTCTCATGTGGCTGGGTGCTAACTAGTTCTATAGTAAGTGTAGTGTGCCAGAAAATCATTGTCTCTTTTTGATCCACTGTCAATTAATTGACGTTTGTGGATATATTCCAATTTCCCTTTCCAATCTTCCAAATAGTACATTAAAGCTGTAGTTTCTGAGGGATTTATGAATCATTAAGAAAGGAAAGCAAAATAAGACATTGGAAAAAGAATCAGCAAAATCACTGAATGGGTTTTGTATGCAGTACTTAAGTTGAACAACTTAAGTTATCCTTTTTAGTGCTTTGTAAGATATGCAGCATTACAGGATCTTAATGGTACTGCATCCACAGAACAGTTATCTTGCAGCTCTGAATATAATCTTACCTTTTTATGGCTTTGTAGCAAATGATGAAAACTAGAAAGAGGAACACTGGTGTGGTGCAGCATGCTGCAATAATTATAACGGGGCCTGGCCACCAGGACTCTGGAGCAGGACAAACAGGAACTGCGGGAGCTGTGAAAGAGTAAATGAAAAGAGAAAGAAACTCAGTCGAGTCCTACAAAACAAGACATTTATGATCTGATGAGCTTCATTCACCCAGAATTGATGTGTGAGATTACAAGGTTTATACCCAATCACATATCTCTCCCATCCGGGGTCCCCTGGGCAACGTTCTTGCAGACGGCCAATTCTCTCACACCAGAAGTGACTTGCGGTTTCTCAAGTCTCTCCTGATACGACCAAAAAAAAATCTCTCCCACACCTTTGAACTGGAATAAACTCTACTGTGCTTTCCCAGTAAACACCATAACATAATAGCAGACAATATGTTTTTCAAATGCACCATCTTATATTTATTTTATTTATTTACTTTATTTATATTCCGCTCTTCTCACCCTGAAGGGGACTCAGAGCGGATTACAGTACACATACTTGCAGACAATCCCTGCAGTTCAACATATGACATATAGACTAACATACGACATATAGACAAACAGAGGCAAATTTCTGGCCACCAGGGGGAGCTGACACACTCTTCATCTCTCAGCGTTTTCCAGCGTCCCTTTGTTGTTCCTTCCGCATTCCTCAGCGATTCCTGGAGTTCTTTAATGGCCTCATAAATCAGTCAAAATTTGCCTCCCCACTTTTTATCTCCTACTGGACAAATGCAACTGTCTTTCAGGCTGCAAAGGTCGACAGCAGACTACACTTAAGGTTGAGCACCCACCTCGACCCGGGCAGGCCTCAAACTCATGACCTACTGGTCAGAGAGTTCTAATGCAGTTGACACTTAGCCAGTTGCGCCACATTCCCAGTGCCACTTTATATGAAGTTGTCCTAAATAAGGAACCCTCTGATCAGCAGATTCCAGATATGCAATTTCAGCAAACCATGATCATTGCACCCCTTGTTGACAGTGTAGAAATCATCTATCGGACAGATGGCAAACTATTTAACCTCAGCAGACTTAAAGCCAAAACCAAGGTGATAGCAACATCTGTTATAGAACTCTAATATGCTGACGACAATGAAGTCTGTTGTGCTCATTGAGAAGAAGACCTACATGCCACCCCAAACACCTTTGCAGACGTGTACGAAAAGCTTGGCCTCTCACTGAACATTGTGCTTTTTCAGCAGGTGCCAGCCAATCCCTCTCTACTGCCAGAAATACAGCTTAATGGTGTAATGTTAGGAAATGTTGACCATTTTTGCTATCTTATTTATTTATTTAAGACATTTCTACCTTCACCTTTCTCACCCCTTTCTCATCTCAGGGGACTCAAGGCAGCATTACATATATACAATGATTCGATGCCCTAGAACACAATGTACACTTAAATAAAAACTAAAATAGGATTTAAAAGTACCAAGAGAAGGCCTTACTGGTATATTATTTAAACTGTTATGTGTATTCATATCATGATCTGATCACTATGCTCAATATATCCCATATGCATGGGATAATGATACAAAAGGTTTGCTAGGGTAGATCCTCTCTCACTCAGACTCAGCCCCCCCATCAAACTCTGCCCCCCAATCAAAATCCTGGCTACGGTCCGGTCTGGTGGTAGTGCAAGTCAGGCATGATATCCCATTAAGGTGGCACTGGTGTTTTCTCATCTTCTCAACTTAGCCAGGAGTCATATCAAAATCCATAATTTTGGCCACAAAAGCTACCCTCAACTTATACATGAAGCTGACTTATATATGAGTGTATACAGTACTATCAACCTGCTATTTGTTTAATGTAACTTTTGAAAAGGCATGACCTTTTGGAAAATCATAAACATTTTGTCAAGTATGGTCTTTCTGAGAAGAGCTAAAAACTCATTTGAGTGAATCTTCTCTTCATTGGCAAATATCCACATGCACTTATGCAAGGCAATTTGGCTTTCAGATGTGAGACGGATAACCTACTTGTCTTTTTGAACTGTTGGGAACAAAGATTATGCCAATGCACAAAAACAGCAGAGTTTCAGAAGTGTTCTTTTCAGTTGTCCAAAAAACATCTACTCTCCCTTCAACCATCTTGGTTGAAACCATGTTCTCAAGAGACAAAAATAAACCAGTCTTTGTTAAAAATAACATACTTACAAACTTCATGTATTCAGCATACATGTACATTGCTTATCAATCCAGTTACAGATAGGCTTGAAGTAGTTTCTCTGTGCAGATAATACAGGGCATCGTTCTTAGAATCAACAGCGACATCTTTACATTCTGAGAGTCTAATGGAGTCTGTCTTTCTAAAATAGAGTCTGAGATCTGAATAGTCCCAGATCTAATCACACGGTTTGCAGTCCCTCCCACAACATAGAGTTAAGGAAAACTGCATATCAATACACACACACTGTAAGCAATCTGAATTATATATATATAACAAATAACTAGTATAGTGGGCTTGTAGAAGGTTGCTATTTCCAACAGTAACTTTAAAGAGAACGATGAAATAGGTAAATATTTTCCATTCCTTGTCTTAGCCATGAATCCAATAAAACTACAATAATAAAAATACTAAGTCATAGAAGGACAACTTTGAAGGCATGAGGGTAAAGCTATATCATTAACTACTAAATTTGGACTCATTCATGGCATAGTATTCCAATTTCTATGTGTAGCAGTGAAGATTGGACAGTGAAGAAAGCTGACAGGAAGAAAATGAGCTTACCTCCTGTCTGAGTCCCTGTACGGAGGTAGAGAATATCGGGATATAAAGTTTTAAATAGTAAATAAATAAATAAAATTTTGGAAATGTGCGCTGGAGGAGAACTTTACAGATACTATGGAATGACAAATGAATGGATCCTATATCAAATCAGGACTGAACAATCTCTAGAAGTCAAAATGACCACACTAAAGCTATTGTAGATTGCACATATCTTTAGAAGATATGACCCATTAGAAAATACAATAAAGCTTGACAAGGCAGAAGGCAGTAGGAAAAGACTCACTCAAGGATTCCACAGCCCCGAGTTCACAAGACCTGAGCTGGAGGTGTCTCATTCGTATGGTCATCCTAAATCAAAGCCAACCAGATTGTCAATTATGGCAAATATTATCAAACTGATCGTTAATTGATATTGCTCATGAAATTTTGGCAATATCCCCAAGGGCTTTCTGTTTTTGACCCCAACCATCACACACAACCTCACAGGCTTCCTCTGTATTGGAACAATATGGAGGATGGACAGGACATCTGGGGGAGCACATGTTTTGCATGACTGCAGGAATAACTTATCTTGGCTTTTCTTCACGAATGAAGATTCAGGAAGGACTCATCCCACGCTTTCTACAAGCGCGTTGATGACTAAGGAGGTTGGATGTGTCCTTTGAGCCTGTGCAATGGACCTTTCTGGTGGAGTGCAGCGTGTACAGAACTGGCCTCACCCTTTAAACCAAAGGTTCGTCTGCCGGGGCCTAGCAAGCTGGGACGGTGGCAGCGAGGTCCGCAGGTCATAGGTTTGGTTCGAGTTTCCTTCTCTTAGATGGTTGACCTTATAGGGTTAGATGAGCACCATCTGCCCGGTTTTGAAATCAGAGTTTTCCTTCTCCTAGGATGGTTGCCAAAAGGCTAGAGAGCCTATCCTGCCCTTTGACGCTCTTTGTCAGACCCTTCGGGATATACAGTGATGCGAATATGCACATTTTCCAGCTGGAATCAGGATTTATGCACGCTTTTTTAACATGTGTTTTTGCCCATTACTGCCAAAAAGCACAGATTTACTAGTAGTGTCATTTAGGCCTCCCTTTTAACCCAGTTACCTCTTTATTTTAGGGCCCATGTAGAAGGATCCTTACACCTCAGCTCAGCTCGTGTGTCTCTTACCTTCCGAGAATATGTTTTATTTGGATAAGCATCTTGAATCCTAGTTGTGAACAGGACGTACACAAGTATCTATTGTAGTTTCATCTTTTATACTTTAAGAAGATATAAAATACTAATTATGGTGTCATAGCTTAAGGTTATTATTATATTCCGCACAGTTGTGGCTGGACTAGTATTATTTTTATTTTTTACATCATGTTTACCCTGCCCTTCTCAACCCGCGAGGGGGGACTCAGAGCATAGTTACTTTATCATGTTGAGGTCACTAAGCCGAGCAATAGCGGGAGGATTCACCATGGATAGTGGAAATCCGGCATGTGGAAACCATCATGCCCCATATTGCCCACATTGCCCCTTATCCCACGGGGGTAGGGGGGAAGCATCATCACCCAGATTCCTCCAATGCTCTCAATGTGCCCTTTACACTCTTTGCCTCTTATGACAGTTTGGCCTCATTTCAGGCATGGAACCCGGCTGGAAGTAGATCTACGTTGTGTGGTGGGATCCGTCAGGCTCTGTGTCTGAAGTGAGGTCAAACTGTTGTGGGACTGGCAATTTTGCCCGTCTGATCAGGTCCAAGAACCACAATTTGGAAAATAAAAGCTATTCATCAGTTTTGATCTTCCAAAAAAGTTTCCTACAGAAAAAAAAATGAGATAGTACTTTTTAGAAAGAACTAATTGTATTGTTTATTATTCTGACCACCCAACATATCATTACTGTTATGCCTTTGTCTCTGCAAAACCCACAGGTTAATGACCTCTGGTCTCCTGGTGATATCTGATCAGCATAATTCAGAGTAGACTACCCCATAACCCCCATGACGCTTGTCTGCACAAGCACAGAACAATAAACCATGCAGTGTCATGTGCTTTTCTCACAGGTACGGTACTTTGGGAACATGTAAAGAATCAATCATTTAATCCAAATCCTTTCCAAGTCCCTCTCCAATGCTGCTCTAAAACTCCCTTCTGAGCCAGCCTGAAATATGCATCGAACCATTTCTTTTTCCTCTGGGAAACAGTAACATCATAGCTCCTTGTTGTTGTAATAAGTAATTATTAGCCAAAGTTACTTGCTAGAAGTAATTTACAAGTTTTTAAAGAATCAAATAACCCCGTGAGTATTTCATACAAACACTATATATAAATTTTAAGTGTGTATTTAAGATTTAAAGCAGAAAGCTTTCAAGTTCAGGCAATGCACCTCAAGTGCTTTGTATTCATGACCTCCACATTACACCTTTTCGCTAAGGATCTCAATGCAGTTGCATGCAGATTATGTCACAGTGTTTCTATAAAGATTATCTGAGGCATGTTTGAGTGAAAAATAAAAACTGGCTCAAAATTAGCCATTTTATATTCATGGCAGCACAGTGATTTGACCTCCAATCTCTCTGGGCTAATCCTGTATTTACCACCCACATTGGCAGATTTGTGCTCATCACTAAGCAACATTGCAAGCAGCCCAGAATCTCTAATAATAAAACATAGCATGTTTATCTATCTGTTTCTACCATAGTTCCAAGATCATGAAACTCAGACACGAGGAACAATTCTTTTCCAAGTTTATACATCTTTAATTCTTTTTATTCTTGGGGCATACATTTATATTACTTCTAAACCTGCTTTGGAACTACTTTGGATTTTGGAACATTTCTGATTTCAGAAGTCCAGATAATGGATACTAGACGAGTTTGAATCGTGGTCTTCCAGTGACCTACACTCAAACCACTACACCATCCTGGCTGTCCTTATTCAATACTTAATATATAATATTCTATGTACTTCACAAGACAACTAATAAGATTTGGCCTTGTTTGAACTCAGTTTAGGAAAATAAGCCAAAAGGCTTTAGCCATCATTCTCTCAGTAAATGAAGAACAAATACTATTTCAGATTTGGGCTTTTAAAATGTATATTGTGAAGGATCACACACACACATATACATTTATACACACGTGCACATCTTATCCAATATTCATGAATTCACTTCTGCACTCTATGGCATCTCTAGAATGTCACCACATCAGCCTCGCTTCACAGTTCCTGACCCTTAGAAATGCATCTGGCAACGCTTGATCAGCCATGAGCAACATGGAAAATTGAATCAAAGCGTACAGCAAGAGGGGATTTTGATAATAGCAAGCAGTTCTTGGACAGCTGTGTAAGGATCCAAAATGCTTAACTGGGCACAGGAGGAAGGGTATAGTTTGCAAAAATGCAGATTACTGTTAAATCAGGCAATAGCTTAATTATCTGTTGGATGATAGTCAATAGGGAAAGTCATTCCCTCTCAAAATTAACAAGTCTTCTCCAATCAATGGGAATGGAAATTTAATCCATAAAAGGGAAAGGTATTTGGCTGGGGGAAACTTTATTTGACCAATTTCATTTTGCAGCAAGAGTGGTGAATTTCATCATGAAGTTTTTTTCTTTTCATGAGGATTGCAATCTATTCTTTGAAATACTTCCAGGTGTATAAGATGAAGAAACAGCATAAACCCAGCATTTCCCTTCATTAGGTTTATGTCCAATTATTTCAGAAACTGCTTTTTCAGCCTTAGTTAAAACATAGATGAAGTGTGAAGACCGCAGCAGTAAGCAAATGGATTTTGTCCCCATGTGTTCTTATTTACTTTCATGGAACTTCTGCTGATCAAACACTTTCCTTACAAGAACATGATCAGCAGGTAGCGGGGGAACATTCTTGGACTGAATCTTGGACAAGATGCCTGGGTTTAGTGAGGTGAAAATATCCCAAATTTCCTTTCATCCTGTTTTCAAAACCACTCTTTCCCCATCACATGAAAAAGCATGTAAAATCAGTTTGTGAATGTGTTAACTGAAAAATGCAAAGCACGAAGCTGATTGGTTGGACTACGCCCAGGAGCTAGCTGAGCCTGGGAGTTTTGGCAACAGTTACATGTTTAGGTTTTCTGTGCAGGAGCTTGCCTAGACAAGCTTGTATTTTTGCTTCTGAACTGCTGGAAAAAGATCTTTCACATGGACACCAAGGACCATTTGAATCTCTCTCAAAGGATCTCTCTGACCAATAGGTCATGAGTTTGAGGCCTGCCCGGGTCGAGGTGGGTGCTTGACCTTAAGTGTAGCCTGCTGTCGACCTTTGCAGTCCAAAAGACAGTTGCATCTGTCCAGTGGGTCATAAAGGTACAACATTAAGTGGGGAAGGCAAATTTTGACTGAATTATGAGGCCATTAAAAGAACTCCAGGAAATGCTAAGGAATGCGGAAGGAACAACAAAGGATGCTGAGAGATGAGGAGTGTGTCAGCTCCCCCTGGTGGCCAGAGTTTGCCTCTGTTTGTTTATATGTGTGTACTGTGTACTGTGTGTACTGTGTATAATGTGTACTGTGTATGTGGAAAACAGCAGGGATTGTCTGCTAAGTATGTGTACCTGTAATCCACTCTGAGTCCCCTTCGGGGTGAGAAGAGCGGAATATAAATAAAGTAAGTAAGTAAGTAAGTAAAGGACATTGTGTGAGTCAATGCAACTGTTCACATGGCTGTTTATATGTTGCTCTGCATAACAAAGAGTAAACACTTTATTCTTTACTGATAATCTGTGTGGGATATTTTTTTCTCTAGCAAAACAGTGTGTGGATTGGTAAAGATGTGAATGATTTTCATTCCGTCACAAAATCCAAGAAACAATAACCTCAAACGGAGATTGTGAGAGTTAAGACTTTCACCTGCACCATTTTTGTGATCCCAGGATAGTTCCTATAGTCATTCAAACCCTGGTCACAGGGGGAAAATGATCACAGGTTTTTTTCTCAAAGAGAAATTTTCACCATGTGAAAATTCCCTCATTAGCCCTGTTTAATTCTATTTTTGCATCTCAATGCACTGCCTTGTTGTGCTCATGAATCCCTGAAGAATCATTGTTGCTCAAAGCTGTTTGACAAAGGAGGTCAGAACATCACAAAATAGAAAAGACATTAATCTGATATATTTCAGCATTTTGATCTCTATTTTAAAAAGTGGGGAGAGAAAGTTATAGGGGTGAAAAAAGAGGGCATTATACCTCAAATAAGAACTCTACCACATAGTTAATTTTTCTTTCATTTCCAAATTTTCTACCATTGCAGAGAGTGAGACTTAAAACAGTTTGCATCTAGAATTCTTACATTTGCTGTGTTCGCCTTTCGATTCCAAATTTCCTCTGAACTTTTTCTTTAGTTGCCTAAACAATATTTTGAAATGTTGTTTTAGGTTATCAAAATGCTATAAATTGGGGAACTGAAAGGACAGCATTCTTATTTAGAAGGGTAATGCCCCCATTTTGCTCTCCTCCCATAGCTACACTCCAAGCCAAACCCCTCCCCCCTCATTAAATGACCGTTTTGCATAACAACTTTGTGGGTAAATGTATGTATGAATGGAAAAGTCTTTTCTCTGCTGGTGAAAGAAGAACAAAGAAAAAATCATATTCTGTCCCTGGCCTCCCCTTCTTCTGTTTGTTCATTTGGATGGAATGTAAGACTTTAAACTCTCCTGGACAAGCACCTGTGTACCTTATGAAGTGGTGTTCACACTTGTGGCTCAGGAAAAATGGTATGTTTAGTTTGGAGAAGAGAAGGTTAAGAGGTGACTCATGGGTAAATATTTGAAAGGATGCCATATTGAAGAGAGAGCCAGATAGTTTCCTGCTGCTCCAGAGACTATGTCATGGATTCAAACTGCAAGAAAAGATATTTCATTTGATCATGAGGAAAACTTCCTAATGGTGTTCGGCAGTGGAATATGCTTCCATAGAATGTAGACGTATATGCCATCTATGCAGGCCTTAAAAACAGAGGATGGGTGGTCATTAGGCTTGTTTGAACAAAAAAATGATCAAAACTTGTTTTGGATCTAGGGGGTGCTGGTGGCTCGATTCTAAATTCAATTCTGATTTTCACAGGAAAAAAATGTTCAAAACTTTTTGAAACTTCCAAGACTTCCGAATCCTTCCTTAATGGTTTGAAAGTGTTATTTCCTGTTTCATTGGGTGGTCTTTACTTTGAAAGTAGTTGTTTTATTCCAGAGGACGGGGGGTAAAGGAAGGAAAGTCATCCTTGCTTGTCTGGTTCGAAGCTTTGGGTTGGAATGTTATCAGTATGCTGACGACACCCAGCTCGTTCTGAAAAAGGCCAGCCAGACTCTGTACCTTCCTGTTTCCAACAGTGCCTTGAAGCCGTTACTGGTTGGCTGTGTGCCAGTAGATTGAGGGTGAATCCAGCAAAGATACTGTGGCTGGGCCGCCCGGTGGGTGGGGAGGCTCGATTGCCTAGCTTGGATGGTGAGGCATTATGCCCGATATCCTCAGTTAAGAGCCTTGGGGTCATTTTTAACCCGTTGCTGTCGATGGAGGCCCAGGTCTCCAGCGTCAGCAAAACTGCCTTTTTCCATCTGCGGCAAGCTAGGCGTCTGGCCCCCTACCTATCCAGAGACGACTTGGCCACGGTGCTCCAAGCTACGGTCATCTCAAGACTGGACTACTGTAATGCCCTTTACATTGGCCTGCCCTTGTCAGTGATCCGGAAACTTAAGCTCGTCCAGAATGCTGATGCATGACTTCTCACTGGGGCTCCAGTGAGCTGTCACATAACACCCATCCTCCAGCAGCTTCATTGGCTTCCGGTCGAGCACCGGATCACCTTCAAGGTAATGGTGTTAACTTTCAAGGCCTTGCATGGTCTGGAGCCGCTGTATCTGAGGGACCGTTTTCCCCCTATCAACCCCAGAGGTCACTTCGTTCCAAAAAAATGAACCTCCTTGAAGTACCGACCTTCAAAGCAATCCGTCTTACATCGACCCGGCGCAGAGCCTTTTCTGTAGTGGCGCCGTCAATATGGAACACTCTTCCTAGCGATGTATGGGCCATGCAGGACCTACTCTCCTTCCGCAAGGCCTGCAAGACTCATCTTTTCTGGCTAGCCTTTGATTGCTAGGCCAGAAATCTTTTTTAAGCTAGTTTTATATGTATGGTTTTACCTCTGTGTGTTTTACCTGATTGTACGCCGCTTCGAGCCCTCGGGGAGTGGCGGCGTCAAGTCCAAATAATAAATAAATAAAATCCCTCGGTTTTAAAATGCTTCTCAGGCTCACGGGGAGAGGAGAGGAGGAAAATGGGCCACTCGGTTTTAGAACGCTACCCAGGTTCACAGGGAGAGGAGAGGAGGACAGTTATCCCTCATTTTTAAAATGCTTTCCAGGCGCACGGGGAGAGGGGAGGTAGGAAGGTGAGCCACTCGGTTTTAATGTTTCCCAGGTTCACAGGGAGAGGAGAGGAGGAAAGTCTAAGGTGTGGACCAAAGAAGATATAAAAGAAGAAGGTGGCAGACAATTTTACCAAGGGAATTCAAATCCAGTTCTAGATGTGAGTTATTTTCAGAATTTCTCTGTGGGGGTAGACATTTAGGGAATGAAGGCAATGTCCTAATTTTGCCCCCACTCCCACCCCATGTTAGTATACTACTGCATCAGAAGCCACCTGTATTTATCTATCTAAACACATGCACACATTTACGCTCTTTCCTCTTATTAAACATCTCTCTGCCCACTGAGGTGGGAGGAGGTAGTGGCTGAAAACCTTTCTCCCTCCCAGATCCCTATTGCATTACTGTTAAAGGTTAAAGTGCCAACTATATTAAACAGAGAATGCTGATATGCAACTAGGGAAAGCATGTGTGGTCCAGATCATGTCCGCTGTGCTGTGGGAAAGGTTTTAACATTCCCTCAGCAGATTTCCATTTTAAAAAAAATGTATTCCTCACTACCACAAAGTGTTTTTTAAACGCAAGAAAATACTCCACCTCAGGTCATATCACTTGTTTTCTAACCACTATGTTGGGAACAATAAAAACAAAATGGGGAGGAGAATGTTTATGTCTGACCTTAAATATCATATACAGAAATATCAATCTATATATATATAAAGAGAAGTGGCTTGTTTAGGGGCTTATAGACAGCAAAACCGCTGAACCCACAAACACCAAATCAGGCCACAAAACCCACAACCGAACAAGGTATGTTTAGCACCCAGAAAAGTCCCCCAAAATTTAAACAAAACACTCTAAAATGGCTAAAAACATGGGGAACTACACTTCCCAGCACTCCCCGTGCCAAAGCAGCACTGCACATGCGCGGACATACTGCCCGCGCACTCTCTGCCCTTCTCCCCCTCCCTTCCCCCCACTGGCACAGAGAAAAACAACAACAACCTTCAAAACGGCAGTTGGTTGTTGACAAAGTGAGGCTAGGAGCAACGCACATCCTCCCTCCCCCTCTCCCCTCTCTCTCCTTGAAGCCGAAAGTGAGTTTCCTTCCTTCCTTCCCAAGCAGGCCATTCCGTCCCCTCCCTTCTTCCTCCGCCATTGCCAAGTGCCATGGGCTGGGGCCTCCTCGGGCACTCCTCCTCCTCCTAAGGAAGGAAGGAAAGGACAGAGGAGAAAGAAAGGAAAAAGGAAGGATAGCAGGAAGGAAGGAAAGGAAGGTAGGATGGATGGATGGATGAAAAGAAGGAAGGAGGGGAGGAGAAAGGAAGGAAAAGGAAGAAAAGCAGGAAGGAAGGAAAGGAAGGTTGGATGAATGGAAAGAAGGAAGGAGGGGAGGAGAAAGGAAGGAAAAAGAAAGAATAGGAGGGAGGGGAGGAGAAAGGAAGGGAAGAATAGAAGGAGGGAAGGAAGGTAGGATGGATCGATGGATTGAAGGAAGGAGGGGAGGAGAAAGGAAGGATAGAGGGGAGGAAGGAGGGGATGAGAAAGGAAGGATAGCAGGAAGGGAGGGAGGGGAGAAAGGAAAGGAAGGATAAAAGGAGGGAAGAAGGACGGTAGGATGGATGGAAAGAGGGAGGGGAGGAGAAAGGCAGGAAAAAGGAAGAAAAGCAGGAAGGGAGGGGAGGGGGAAGGGAGGGGAGGGGAAAGGAAGGGAAGGGTAGAAGAAGGGAAAAAGGAAGATAGGATGGAAGGAAAGAAGGGAAAGAGGGGAGAAGAAAGGAAAGAAAAAGAGAGGGAGGGGAGGAGACAGGAAGGGAAGGATAGAAGGAGGGAAGGAAGGTAGGATGGATGGGGGAAGGAGGGGAGGAGGAACAAGGTAAAAGGAAGGATAGAGGTAAGGAAGGAAGGTAGGAAAAAGGAAGAAGAAAGGATAACAGGAAGGGAGGGAGGGGAGGATACAAGGAGGGATAGAAGGTTGGATGGATTGATGGAAGGTGTCCGGCCCCAGGCCTTAGTCTCCCTAGAACCACACTCCAGCCATGTAGCATCAAGGCATCTTCCAGGCCTGCCTGCCTTTCTCCTGTGAATCCATCACAAGGCAGGCAGGGTGAAACATTCAAGACCACAACTGTTATTCCCGGTGATAAGCAGAGGCGTTTGGGACCAGGAGATGTGTTGACTCCTTTCCACAGATGTGGGCGCTAATTGGGCTCACATACCTTGCTGCTGAGGTTAGCTAAACAGCAGCTGCAGTCCTTCGTGTGAACCATGGCACTCGACGTAAACTACGTCGTACGATCAAAGGGTTACAGAACTATAACCGTTTGGGATTGGAAGGGCTCTCCATCTCGAGCCAATTTTTGCATCTCAAGACCATGGATTCCTGAATAGGCCTTTTGGCCTTCTTGCTTAAGAACTTTACCTGCCCAGCTTGCTGGCTGCCCTGCTTGGATCCGGCCCGTTTGGGCACAAGCCTTTGCTTCGTTTGCTTTGTTCCTGATTGCTAAAGGAGTGCAACTCATTGCTGCCAGAGAGAGACTTTGCCTGTTTAAATCCTGCTTTGAATCCTGATTGCTACGGGACTATAATCCATTGCTACCTTCCTGGAATACTGCTGCTATTTTGATGGTGCTGCTTTAAGGCATCTTAGATTGACTTCTAGCCTCTTTCCTATAACCAGTTATTCTAAATAAACCTTTTGTACCTCAGCTGAACTCTGTGGTTTATCAAGGGAGGTTCCAAGTGTCTAGAGGGCGACAGAAGGGAATACTATTTCATTTTCTCCTTTCTTTTTTGCCTCTTTCCTGCCTTTCCTCCCCCTTTTCATTCCTTTCTACTTTCTCTCTTTCCTTCCGCACCTCTTTCCTTCCGCACCTCTTTCCTTCCTTCCTATAATTATTATTAATGCTGTTGTTGCTGTTGTAATTAAGCAGACCTTCTCATTACTTAATTTTCCATACCACCAGACTACGCCACAGCAACGCGTGGCCGGGTACAGCTAGTACATATTAAAAATATTTGCACACCCAGAAATAGGCATGAGGGGGAAAAAGGAAACAGAAAGCTATGCTAAAGCAAATTGCAAAGACTTCAAAGATATACTGGTATATTTCCATGTGTGCAGATCAATATCCTATTGCTTAGCAAACTAAAGGCATCATTCACTTCATAGTACCAAAAGGAACCACCCTTGAAGATATTAAATTATACATTCTGTCAAAAAAACCACAACATTAATTTTGGCACCTCTGCTCCCCAAAGTGTACAAATATAGCACGGCAATGTTGCTACATATCTAGTGTCATTAAAAAAGAGGTCTCCTCATTCTGTTCCCTTTGGTTCCACTTTGTCAGCATAACCCCCATGGTAGAATCTAAAAATAAATAGACCAAATGCTACATGGAGTTGCACTCATCATTTCAAAAGGGTAAATGTTACGCTAGCAAAAGGTGCCAGACTGACAGCCTTCAAGAAAGAACCTCATAGGTCACACAGGAGGCAATGGCTTGTAAAGAAGAAAATAATCACAAAGGTAGCCAGAGTACAAAGAGATCCCCAAGACATTAACTTTTAATGTGTTGTCGAAGGCTTTCATGCCTGGAATCACTGGGTTGCTGTAGGTTTTCTGGGCTGTATGTTCATGCTCCAGAAGCATTCTCTCCTGACATTTCGCCAGCATCTATGGCAGGCATCCTCAGAGGTTGTGAGGTCCCGTCAGGAGAGAATGCTTCTGGAACATGGCCATACAGCCCAAAACACTTACAGTAACCCATTAACTTTTAGGTTTACACCCGAATAGAGTCGACCCTCCACTATAACTCCACTGGCTGCCAGTTTGCTTCCGGGCACAATTCAAAGTGCTGGCTTTATCCTATAAAGGTAAACAAAGGCAAAGGCTATATCGAATAGTGAGAAAGGCAGACAAAAAGCACAAGGCTAAATAGAAAATATATATATATATATATATATATATATATATATAAAATTCGATAATTAGTACATACGTGCACCTAGGTAGTGGACCATGCAAGGTAGAACAATCCCGGGCACTCAGGAAGAGGGGAATTCCCCAGAACCAATACAGATAAAGGCAATATGCCTCACAATGAGTGAGTCCCAAAGTTCAAAGCCTTTTTGTCTGCCTTTCTCTTTATCCTATAAAGCCCTAACGGTTTGCGGTCCAACTTACCTATCTGAACATATCTCTCCTTATGAACCATCTAGGACCGCACTGCGGTCTGTGGAGGAGGCCCTGCTCTTGGTTCCATCTTCGTCCCAAGCACGGTTGGTGGGGACGAGAGATGGGGCTTTCTCCGTGACCACTCCCTGCCTCTGGAACTCCCCCCCCCCCAAAAAAAACTAAAACTGTCCCCTCTCTCCTCTCATATAAAAAACTTTTAAAAACTTATCTCTGCACCTTAGCTTATGGAGAAGGAGGAGGAGGACTCATTTATATCTATATACATCCTCTCCTAGATACTGGACACCTACCTCAACCATCTAATGCCTTTAAGGTTAAACCATCAAATGCCTTTAAGTTTAATTTGTAAGAGTGTAACATGCGGTAAATGTGTGTGATATGTTAAATTACGTTTATTTTAAGTTTAATATTCAATTATTTTCCTGTTAGTTTTATAAGTTCATATTGAGATTGTTTTATCAATTGCCTTTGATTTGATTTGTTGTTTGTCTGTATTTGGCATTGAATATTTCCACTTTGCCTCTTTGCTGGAAATCACCCTGAGTCTCCTCGGGGAGATAGGGTCTCTCTCGGCATTACTTCGCAAACGAAGATTCTTAGGAAGGACTCATCCCACGCTTTTTACAAGCGCGTTGATGACTAAAAAGGCCAATCTGAGATAGGCAAGTTCGGTTGCAGAAAGCACAACAGAAAGTCTCCTTGGGTGATGTTGTTTCCAAGTTGCGGTTCTTTCTGCGTTGTCGTTTCTCTTCGAGACCCATTTGGCATGTCTTCTCGAAAGAGGCCGCAGCATTGTGGATAGTGCATCTCCATGCCTCCCGATGTGAGGCCAGGGTGGACCATTTTTGGTGATCAATCTGGCCAAGTCTGAGATGTTGTTTCAGGGAGTCCTTATATCTCTTTTTGGGGGTGCCTCTCTTGCACTGACCCATGGTGAGTTCACCATAGAGTAGTATCTTTGGGAGGCGGTAGTCCTCCATCCTAGAGACGTGCCCTGCCCAGCGCACGTCTATTATTATTATTATTATTATTATTATTATTATTATAACAGGGCCAGACCTAGGTAATTTTAAATGGTAAGTGAACAGTATTTTGGCGCCCCTCAACCAAACACTGATTTTATATATATATATATATATATATATATATATATATATATATATGGATGGGGTGCATAGACAAATGTTGGCCTCCAGGTATTTTGGACTTCCTACTGGCTGTTTGGAATTGTGGGAGTTGAAGTCCAAAACACATGGAGGGCTGAAGTTGGCCCATGCCATATCTATCTATCTATCATCTATCTTCCCAGCATTTTCCCTGCTCTATTCGTATTCTCTTTGAGTGTGTGTGTGTGTGTGTGTGTGTCTATATCTATTCCCCTTCCTTCCTTCTCAGCCCTATACCCCAGAATATCAAGGCAGAAAATCCCACATTATCTGAGTGTGGACTCAGATATTCAAAGCAGATATTGTGGGATATAGGGCTGTGTGGAAGGGCCCTCACCTTTTTCCCTCCACATATATATGTGTGTATCAGGTCTAGGCTAATTTCGGGAGCAAGGGCCCGGGGGTTGGGCTAGGTGCACAAGGCATCCTCGGCGGGGGTGAGGGGGGGAAGGCATGCACAGGGTGAGGGATGAGATGTGCGCATGGCGCAGGGCATGGCAGAGAGAAGGGAAAGACGCGGGCCTCTGCCTCCTTTTCTCTCACCCTGCGCGAGCCATCCTCCCACCCTGCCAGCACCCCTGGGGGCATGGCGCCCCACCCTGGATGCGCCCTTTGGCCTTGTGGCGCCCTGAGGCGGCCACTTAATTTGCCTCCACTAAGATCCGTCCCTGTATAATAAACAACTTCAAAGGAAACAGTAAGAACTCTGAAACAAATTACATGTCTGTAATGTCTGCAGGATTCCGGTACTGTATTCAAAAAAGTAACTTTTCTAAGCCCCAGATGAATTTCAGTGATTGTTTTTAGCATTACTTGTACAGTATTTTCCATGTTATTGTTTTATGGATTTTAATTATGCTGAAAGCTACCTCGGAAACTGATATAAATATCTGAAAACAAACTCTTCGTTTCATTATATGGTAGAGGGAAGAGCTTTACCTGATCCCAAGTACTTTCGATCATGTCTTAGCCAAGTATTTCCAGTCATGTGCCAAAACTTTTACACTCATTGTTTGGAATCACATGGAAAGATATTGAAGCTGACAAGGTGCATGAGCCGAAGACAGTAAACAGGCCTCATATTCTCACCCTGCTGAGGCAAGCTCATTTTGCCCAGTTTAAGAGATGGATGATGTAAGCTGTCATTTTTCAGTTTGGAAAAGTGTTACCCACTCTGGTCTGTAATATGGTAAATGCCTACATTATAACAACAGTGCGCTGCTGCATTCACATTCCTGCAAAACAAACTGAGCAAAATCTTCCAGTGCCCTGTACAGAGTACCCTGGATGTTCGGCACATTCAGAAATCAAACTAATGGGACAATTTTCCTGAGATAAGCTTTCTTTGTTTCCTCAACCACACAAGGTCAAGAGGACTGAACACACACTATTGCCAATTTCACACCACTGCCATACTGTTATGGCAAGGTAAAGGTTTTCCCCTGACATTAAGTCCAGTTGTGTCCGACTTTGGGGATTGGTCAGCAAAGTTCAGCAGCTCAGCGCTTTACCTATTGAACTGCTAGGTTGGCAGACTGCACCACCTGCAACCTTTTGGGGTTCAGCAGCTCCATATTGTTTATTAAGTACAATTATCCATTGGCGCCCCCTTGTTGTGGGGGAGAGGCTTGCGTACCTTAATGAAGTTGTGAGCTATGCTGGCAGTGGCATAATAGTCATCGGTAGGGCCTCCCATGCCAGACAGGTCACAACTGAAGGGTCTGACAAAGAGCGTCAAAGGGCAGGATGGGCTCTCTAGCCTTTTGGCAACCATCCTAGGAAAAGGAAAACTCTGATTTGAAACCGGGGCAGATGGTGCTCATCTAACCCTGTAAGGTCATCCATCTAAGAGAAGGAAACTCAAACCAAACCTACAACCTGAGGACCTCACTGCCACTGTCCAAGCTTGTTAGGCCCCGGCAGGCGAACCTTTGATTTAAAGGGTGAGGCCAGTTCTGTGCACGCTGCGCTCCACCAGAAAAATCCATTGCACAGGCTTGAAGGACACATCCAACCTCCTTAGTCATCAACGCACTTGTAGAAAGCATGGGATGAGTCCGTCCTGAATCTTCGTTCGCGAAGTAAGGCCAGAGACAATTATCCCAACTTCTAAACCATCAAGAAATGTAGGGCAATACAAACTATCTTTGTTCTGCCTGTTTGAGTCTTAGAACCAATGGGTGGGATAGACTAAGTTGAGAAGTTCAGGTTCATTTCATGGCAACATATGGATTTCAGCTCATTAGTAGAAGTATCAGCATTGCATCACACTGCCTCTCAGATCAATGTCTAGCCATGTAATATTATATAAATTCAATGAGTTCAATGGAAAATACTCTCAAGAAAGTGTGTATCATGTTGCAGCCCAAATTAGTAATGCCTAGATTGCATTTGAAAACTACAAATGTGGGGGAGAAAGAAAGAGAGAAAGATACAGTTTGTTCCGACTCCAAACATAAACATTTCCCATTGTATGCAAACAATAACATAAGTAAACATGGGCTGCATTATCATCATAGGCTACCACTCATGGCTGAGTATGATTGCCTTCTAAGTCTTGGTGGTGGGTCCATAGGTGTTGTAAAGACCTATTCTGGATCCGTGTGTTATTTTACAGTGAGGACATTGATTTCCAGATGGAAGGTGGTCCTGACAAAGGTTGGCTTGATGCACCTTCCTCTTGACACATTTCTCCCTTTTGCCCTCCATTCGTGCCTCTTTGAATTCCACAACACTGTTGGTCACAGCTGACCTCCAGTTAGAAGGCTCAAGGGCCAGGGCTTCCAAGTTCTGTGTCTATGCCACAGTTTTTAAGGTTATGTTTAAGCCCATCTTTAAATCTCTTTTCTTGTCCACCAATATTTCATCTTCCATTCTTGAGTTGAGTATTTGGGAGATGGTGATCGGGCATTTGGACAACGTGGCCAGTTCAGCAAAGTTGATGGCGAAGGATTATCACTTCAGTGCTGGTGGTCTTTGCTTCTTCCAGAATACTGACATTTGTCTGCCTCTTTTCCCAAGAGTTTTGCAGGACTTTTTGGAAGCAATTCCAGAAGAGTGTGACATCTGTAGACAGTCAATGTTCCACAGGCATATATCAGGGTTGGGAGGACAATACCTTTATAAACAAACGTCTTGGTATCCCTACAAATGTCCCAATACTCAAACACTCTCCGGACCCCTCTGGACATGACAGTCCAGTCAGGGATAAAAGGCAGACTATGTTTAGGACACTTTTTCTAGCCCCATCCCTGTATTGGGGAAGCAGAATGGATACTAATAAGGGCTGCTCAGTCATGGATACAGCTGCCAAGCTACTCAACTGCCTTGGAATTGATGTAAAATGATTGAATCCATATCCACTGTCCATGTGCCAATCTGTGACTAGGGTCTTCTGGATCTCACAGTTCTGCCCCTATTGCCACTCACTGATCACCATGAGACTTTTGTTGGTTTTGTTTAATTTTTCTTGGAAGATGCCTGTGCATGAATTTGATCCATGTGTGGAGATCAGTGTACAGCCAATCAACACACAGTCTTCACAGAATTAGGTGCACATCCAGTGGCATGATTAACCTGACGATGGGTGGCTTCTCATCTGTTGCAGCCTTCTTCATCCTTCAGAGTCACTGTAACATGTATCTGCCTGCTCCACCATTGAGGACTTTGGATTGTGCTTGTTCTGATTCCTCCCCTGCAGTCCCATTGCCCAGGGAGATCCCCTGGTAGCACATGACTCTGATGGCTTTACGGACAGGTTCACTGGAACACACAAGCCCCCTAACCATGACAAAGTGACAATCCATCAAGGTGGCTGCAACTCAACGCAGACATGAGGTTCCTTCTTTGAAGGCTTTTAAGAAGAGGTTGGCCGTATTTTGGAGTGTTGTGATTGTGCTTTTTCTGGATTGCATTGGACGGCTCGTGCGGTCTCTTCCAACTCTATATTTCTATGAATAAGACTGGGCAACAACTGCTGCCTGGGCACATCTACACTGATACTATAATGCAGTTTGGAACTGGTCTGGTAGGATAAAAAGGCTATGGTGCCAATCTTCAGCTAGTAGAGCAGCAGCTTGCTACAGTTTCTAAGGCTGAATGGATCTGTTACTTCAGTATTCAAAACCATTCTATGGGGATCTATGTATTTACAAAACTAGTGTCCAGGGCTAACCTTGTGCTGTGTGTTCACCTTCTGGATAAAGGCAACTGCACTAGATAAAATGATTCTTATCTTGTCTTCCTAAATATATCAGAATAAATTATCCCCTCATTTCACCTTGACCTGGGAGCAAACCAAACTTTATCTAAGACTTTACATTTTCTCTCTGTGTGCATGTGCAGGTTTCAAGGTCAAGCTGCAAGCAATTGGGGTTGATACTTAATTCATAACACTTAACTTAACTGAATTATGAGGCCATTAAAGAACTCCAGGAACGCTGAGGAATGCAGAAGGAACAACAAGGGATGCTGGGAACGCTGAGAGATGAGGAGTGCGTCAGCTCCCCCTGGTGGCCAGAGTTTGCCTCTGTTCGTCTATATGTTGTGTATGTGGAAAACGGCAGGGATTGTCTGCTAAGTATGTGTACCTGTAATCCGCTCTGAGTCCCCTTCAGGGTGAGAAGAGCGGAATATAAATAAAGTGTATTATTAACCAGAAGATATTCCTAGATCTCTTGTTTTGGCTTATAAACCTCAAATCTAGGGAGATTCTGAATGGGCAAACTTGGTTGGTCTGAATCCTACTGGTTACTTCACACTAGTATGGACTTGTATCAACTATTGAGTGATGAATTACACATAGGTAAGTTCCACTGATTCAATGGATCTACTCTAGTTGGGACTTACCCACAAAAATCAAGGATATAGCTAATATTTTACCATGTAGTCATTAGCTAGATGGAGATTCTATGTCTTATCTCCATATGAAGTATTTAAAGACAATATGCATTTTAGTGCTTGAAACAGTAATGAATCTAAACCAGAGCAATGTGCTTTATGCCGGCAGGCGAACGGGACAATTGCTTCACCTTGTTTTAAGAGGACAGGCCTGAGCCAATTAAGATACATTTATTGAATTGTCAGAGTGAGGCGAGGTTCTGTTCCTGCCCGGAGAGCCTACAGATTGCTTTGGATGGAAATTGGCGGCATCTGAGTCATCAAGATAACTTTCCCCGAAACATTTGAGCCTTCAATCAGAAGAATAAAGGGTATGGACGGACTATTATCTCTTTTCCTCTCTTCAAACCTTTCTATCCAAACAGAGTAGACCTGTTAAAAGGGGAGTGACTCAAAGCAAGGCAACAGGGGAATTCTGTCTATTTTTAAAAGAGATGTGTGAAGGAGGGGAAAAAAAGAGAAGCACAGAGGAGAAAAATGATTTCCACTTTTTAAAAAAGAATAGTAGAGGTTGCATATTTCTTATCCAAAATGCTTGGGACCAGAAGTGTTTTGGATTTTGGGGGAAAAAATTGGATTTTGGAATATCTACATTTGGATACATGTAGACAATGAGGTATCTTGAAGATGAAACCTAGGTCTATATATGAACCTCTTTTATGTTTCAGGTATACCTTATCTACGTAGCCTGATGGTAATTTCATACACAATTTTTGATAGTGTTGTGGATGAAACACAGCTTGTCTACACTGAACCACTAGAAAGGAAAGGTGTCTATCTCAGCCACCCCTATGGATAATTTCAGATTGAGATGCTTCCACAACAGTTAAAAGTGGGATCCAGAACTTATATTTGTGTGGGTCCTGGATCTGAGTAATTGTGGAATTGTGAGGCCAAATAAGGTGGAATGAAGACATGAACATTTAGTGAGAAGATCTGAAAGGCAGGAGCTCTGAAGAGCAGGATGTCCAGAGGAAAAGGGGAAAAGATGTACCAGTCCTTTTTAGTGACCAGAGGCAGAGGCAGAAATCCACATCTTCTCCCTTCCTCCATTCAGAATTAAAGCTCATGTGTATTTGTGTCTATGTGCATATGTGTGCAAACATGCACCTTCAAGTAAACTGTCCATAGGGTTTTCCTGGGCAAGAATTACTCAGAAGGAGTTTTGCCAGTTCATTTCTCTGGAATATTGTCTATGGGGAATTTAGGACTTGGGCATTAATGTTTATAGAGCTCAATCAATAGGCTTCAAGAATGATTATATGAGTCTAATTTCCCCTCAAAATGGAACTCAATGTGGCTGAGAGATAAATAGAAGTACAGTATGACCCCCCCATATTCAAAGGGGACACATTCCCAGACTTTGCATATCTACATGAAACCCTATTATTTTCAATGGGATGAACTATGGAGGTACTGAAAAGTGGATGCAGCATGTAAAGGAGCCACTTCAATACCCATTTAAGAAAGGAAAGCACGGTATAAATGAATATAACAATTCAGGAGACCCTAAGTCGGGGATAAAAATAATTTTCATCGAGGGCCATATCAGTATTATGGTTGCCTTCAAAGTGCTGTTGAATCCACTGATAGAGAAACCGTGGATACAAAGGCACAACTATTTTTTTACATAGTGGTTGGTTCTCTTTAGTTTCTACCTAGTTTGAGTGCACAGATTTTTTTGAATGACAATTCCCATCACATTTGATGCAACCCAATAGCATTTGTGTCTGAGGTTGGAAAGGACATTTTAAAGTCAAACATCACATCCACTAGTCTTGTGTCTAAATTCAGACCCCACTATCCAAACAAAACAGAACAAACTGCAGCCTTCCAGATGTTACTGTACTACAATTCCCATCAGCTCTAGACATTATGTCCGATGATGAGAAATGCAGGAGTTGTAATCCACCATTTGGAGAGCTACATAAAATGACATGGCCGGCTAAATTCGACCCACAGGTCTTACATTTGACATATGCGCCCTAAGTGAATAGCCAAGTAAGTGAAACCATAGGTAAGAGAAAAAAACCCCTAATGTATCATCAGCACAAATTCAGAAATCATACTGTAGAAATATAGCCCGATGTAGTTCAAAATATACCCCTTCCTTTCCCAAGACTGAATGGTTTATTTGAAGCTGTCTATAGAAACATTTCAAGTTTCACAAACAGAACTGTACACTTTGTGCCGACATAGATGCCAAATAGATATTCTGTTGCTTTTGCTTTATTGATTTTTTAAACAAAGTTGGCATTTGTACAGTCAGTGAAGTAAAAATCACTCATTTGTGGCTGAGATTAAAACACCTTGAGTATTGTAGATGAAAACAATTTCCTTCTTTTGGGGGGAACAACATACCTGAACCACAGCTTCGAAAAGAGGAAACCTAACCAAGGGTGGAACCCCCGTTGGAAAGTAATGGTGTTGTTGTATTTACTGAGCGTACAGGAGTACTTCACCTCCACTGAGTTTACAGAACTAATAATGCATCTAGAAATAATATACAATGGATGTACATTTTAAGCAGATATATTTCACGAATGCATCAATTCACTGATTATTTAGCATATGTTTTTATGGGGTGGCATCTCTAAAGTACATACACTGCTCTAATGTCAGAAAAATCTCCATGTACAAAACACAGTTCTCCTTTGGTTCAGATAAAGAATGTTGCAATTCCTATATTTTATGTGCATATAAATATATTTCTAAGTTTTATCTCAACTAAGAAGGGGACTTGGGATACACCTATAATGTAGTAATAATGCAGTCTGACACCACTTAAACTTATCAATGCTGTGATACCATAGGAGTTACACCCCTTTTTGCTTGGGAACCCCCCCCCCCCCCCGTTTGTTTGCTTACAGAAGCATGGGGGCTGGAAGGTACTTCTTTGGGTGTTTTATAAAACTCTGCCTCTGTTTAATATAAAACTGGATTAAGCTATACTTCCATGCTGTGCCCTTCCAAGGCTCTGCTGCCTCCACTCTAGACCAATCCCAGAGATTCTCTTTTTTTAACCAACCAGAAACAAAAGAGCCACAGTTCAAACTGAAAAAATTCTGCTATAGAACATGTTCTCTTATGCTTCTAATTTTGAGGAAGGAGCCCACAAGGATCACTACGGAGTTTCGGACTGGGGTGTTATAAGTACGCTGATGACACCCAGCTCCTTCTGCGTTTGGAGACCGGGGCAGTTTCGGTACCCAATAATTTCACTCTATGCCTTGAAGCCGTGACTGGATGGCTGTGTGCTAGCAGGCTGAGGGTAAATCCGGTGAAGACAGAGATCCTGTGGCCTGGCCGCCCTGTGGGAGTGGAGCAACCATTGCCTACCCTTGATGGTGAGCCTCTTGTTCCATCTGCTATCGTGAAAAGTCTAGGTGTCATTTTGGACCCCATGCTGACGATGGAGGCCCAGGTCTCTGCCGTCAGCAAACAGGCATTTTTCCATCCTCGCCAGGCTAGGCGGCTGGCGCCCTATTTTTCCGAGGAACCCTTAGCCACAGTGATCTATGCCACAGTCACCTCAAGACTGGACTACTGTAATGCTCAATCTATACCTTGGCCTTCCTTTGTCAGTGACCTGGAAATTTTGTATGGTTCAAAATGCAGCTGCCAGGCTCCTTACAGGAACCCCTGTGGGATGTCATATAACACCTATCCTGTGTCAGCTGCATTGGTTACCGATCGAATTGTAGGATCTCCTACAAGGTGCTGGTTGTGATCTTTAAGGCCTTGTACGGCCAGGGGCCGACGTACCTTAGGGACCGCCTCCCCCCATCAACCCCAGTGGTCACCTCGATCTTCCCAAGAGAATTTCCTCCATATACCTGTCACACCTCAGCCTGTCCCAGGCCCTCAGCACGACCAACACCATGTTAAATCCAAAGCCTCAGAGAGGCCTGCAAAACCTAAAAGCAAGATGTTACAGGGGCCTCTAGTTCACCCAGGGTTCAAGGACAGAAGCAGGTCAGCTCCAGCTCGGGCCGATAAGAACCGAGGGAAAGGCGGAGACGGGTTAATTCCCATCCGTCCAGGTGCCAGTGCTAATGAGTTGACATACCATTCCGATGCGGGAGGCTTGAGAAAGCCCAGCTGGAAGCCTGCTCATGAGAACCAGTTTCGACGCACCTATGCGTCGTAAGGATCAAAGCCGTGTAGACCTATTTAAGTTTGGACTCCAGGCTGCATGCAGGGGCGGTCCGACGTATACGCGAAGTAAGCAGCCGCTTAGGGCGCCAACTTCTGGGAAGGGTGCCATTTTCTGGGGAGGGCGCCACCACACCAGTCGCGCCGCCATAGCAAACCTCCCTGCTGCTGCATCCACTTCAGCGCCTGGCCTGCAGGAGCTTCTGGGCATGCGTGGAGATTTTCGCGCATGCGCAGTGGCTCCGGAGCTGAAGTTGAGCTCCGGAGCCACTGCGCATGCCCAGAAGTTTCTGCAGGCGCTGAAGCTGAAGCCTGTAAACACGTCACGTCATCACTCTGTCCGTATTCCGCACGCAGTGGGCGGAGGCAAAGGGAGAGGCTTAACCTCTCCCTTTGCCTCCGCCCCCTGCGTGCCGAATATGGGTGGAGTGCTGACGTGATGTGTTTACAGGCTTCGGCTTCTGCGCCTGCAGGCGCAGAAGCTCCTGCAGGTGCAGAAGCCTGTAAACACATCACATGACGCAATTGGGCAGGCAGGGGTGGAGACAAAGGGAGAGGGGGTGGAGACAAAGGGGGCGCCAAAGTAATGTTCGCTTACCATATAAAATAACCTTAGACCGCCCCTGGCTGCATGGCATCTTTTGCCAACGTTTAGCTTGAGGCCAAGTCATCACAGCCTTTGAACTCTGATTGCCAAGACTTTGTGCCAAGGACCTGTCTTTGGATCTACCCCAGTGGGGCATTAAGACTCTTTTTACCTATTTTGTTCCTGTCTTACTTTTGGACTATTGCTCTGCAATAACCTGATGCTTGGGAGCATCAATGGACTATATCTTCTTTACTCTATTCATTTATTCTAAATAAAGCATTTAACCACGGCTGGTCTGAAGTGGTTTACTGAGGGATCCTTCAGGTCTATGGTGCAACAATACCGGGCCCCAGAGAAATCCGCCTGGAGGTCGGAGAGCTTTCTCAGCCTCTTCCCCAAAACTGTGAAACTCTCTGCCACTCGACATCCAAGCCATGCGCAAACTGAGATGCTTTACTGTCGCACTGAATACTTGGCTCTTTGGCAGAGCATTTGATTAGTTGTTTTTAATTTTAATTCTTTTAAAGTGTTTTATTGGTTTTATGTTGTAAGTCACCCAGAGCACTGTTGGTGGAAGGCGACTAAGCAAGTGATAAAAATTGATTGATTGATTGACTTCTTGGCCAACAATGCAATAAAATGCCTCTGACCTATGTTTTTGCTTCACTGGTGAGTCTTTGATCTGGAACTTTGGCTATTAATTATGGTTAACAATTCTTGCCAGGCAGTTCCCTCTCATTTTATTGTAGTCTAAATTCCATATCAATTACATGCACTCCCAAGGCTTTACAAGTTGAGTCTCCCTTGCCTGGAAATCTCTCTTATGTGGAAACCTGACATTATAACTATTACATTCTCTGAGCAATAATCAAAAAGCAAGAAGAAATGGCCCAAGTTCTCTGTACAAGTGTTTGAACTGAGGAGGTGCAAACCATTTTCTAAAATAAGAAAAAATCTTTCTGATGAAGATAGCATTACTAGATAGCATGTATGACCTAATTGAAAAGACATTACATAGACCTCTAAGAAGACAGAGGAAACTGAGATCAAAGAAACTACTAATTTGTCCCAGAGACACCATTACCAGTCCAATGTACACAAATTGCTCCCACGGAGCACTAATTTCCTCATTCACAGCTCTACTTGCACAATAGGCATAGAAAATCAGCGCAATGGCATGCCTTGAGTTCAATATGAGTCTCATAACTATTGTATACACTTCAGGAATAGTATCTGAATATGGATATAAATGCACTTAATCATGTTTACATATGTTTCCATTCATTCAGGAATAGTGCATGTACCTTCATCTGCAATGAATAATGTATGCTTCTTATTATGGAAAGGCAGCTCTTGGCTACTGATCTTGAAGGTCTTGCCGCAACTTCTTTTGATTGATTTGGATTAACCTGGAGAACATCTTAAAATGTGGTATTGGGTTGTTGAAGTGCTACTACTGCAGCATTGTCACAAAACCAAGAAAGGAGAGAGAGAGAGAGAGAGAGAGAGAGAGAGAGAGAGAGAGAGAGAGAGAGAGAGAGAGAGAGAGAGAGAGCAATACGGTATGAGCCCCTTATCCATGGATTTGATGGAGTGGTGGTGATCTTGAAACATATCCCTGGTGAATCTGGGGGTCAGACTGTATTTCTAGATCTCACTCTTATGATGCTGGAAAGGAAAGGAAAGGGCTACCAGATACTAAGATGTCAGAGTTATGTCACATTGACATAAAACTCTCCAAGTTCCTTCACCACTGGATCACCACTGTCTTCAACTGCTTCTTGTCCTACTGAAATAGTCCAGAGAGGAATCCATGCCAGCTAAAACTTACCAAAAAGAGTGCTGTGACTAGCCCATGAATTGTTATGTGAGCTTTAATGAAAGGGAACTTGTCTCCAGGTGCATTAAATGTTAGGTTCATTACAAGATGTTATTAAAGTGGTTGTAGTGGTGGGCAGTTCTTTCAAAATGTGTTCGTTTGCAGACATCTGTGATGGAGTCTAGGAATGGTAACATCCACACAGATGCTGGGGAAAATATCTCCACAAGTACAGCTGTGCTGTGAACATGCACAATGAGGTACTGTCTAGATCCCCACATGAAGCAAAAGCTCAGAAACTGACCTAGGGTTGCTGATATTCCTAAGATGCTGTTTCTCTCTTGGCGTGCATCTACATACTACAGAATGAATGCAGTTTGACTCCACTTTAACTTCCGTGGCTCTATGTTATGGATTCATGAGGGCTGTAGTTTCAAAAGACCTTTAGCTTCCACAGCCAAAGAGTGCTGGTGCAGCACCAAACTACAAATCCCAAGATTCCATAGCATTGGGCCATTTCAGTTAAGTGGTTCCAATGAGTATTAACTCTATGGTGTTGATGTAGCCCTAAACAAGAGAGAGCAGGTTTGGATCAAACAAGGTGCAGGAAGACCCAACAAAAGTCTTTGGAGCCACAGAGTGGTTTTAAGTCATTTTAACGGATTTGCTCTCTCTCACACACACTCACAAATACAAATATTTAAAAGAAAGGGTGCAAAGAGTGGGGCCCAAAGAATACAAGTAAGTCTGCCCTATTTGTATTCAGAGCCAAGGGTACATGAGACAAGAACTGAGTGCCCTATTCAAATCAATTGTCACTGGTAACAGTGCTGTCTTTCTTATTATGCAAATCTGACACATGCAGAGGGACAAATTATTTTCTGTGGTGGGAAAGATAGCTCCAATCTCATGCTCATGTAATTCAGAATTCAACACAACTGAATGTAGTAATACATTCCAGTTTAACTGTTTCACACTGGACTCTCCCATTTGAAAACTGTTCCATCAAATGTGGTGACTGTAGGATGAGCATCTGAGGAGCCTGGGTGGCTGAAATACGTATTCTCTTGCTGGTTTTTAAAGATTTCATTCCACATGTCAGATTTATGGCCATTTATGCTTTTAAGTATGGACTACTGAAGTGTACACAGGTCAACAAAAGTTCACATTCTTAAAGTCTCCAGTCTCTCCGTGTTTCTTTCTCTTGAGCTAAGCATTCAGATTTTCTAGCCCCGGAGGAACTACGTACCTTCAGGATTCTGCGCATTATATCGTTGATATTTTAAGGGGAATGGTAATAAAATCAGGATCGCTAACAAAGCTATACCTTTCAGGGTGGAAAGGATAGAGGCATGTGCAATAAAAAGAAAGGAAAATGCTTTACTCATAGGTCATAATAAAGAACTATCTTATAAAACCTAATTTGGTTAAAACTCATTCCTTTCTCCAGGTTTCCAAGTATTTCCTACAGGCCTAGGGAAAACCCAAAAGTAAAGTTAAAATAATAGCTTTATTATATTATTGCCCTTTTCACTTTGACAGAAGTCTAAAACACAATAATGTAGAACAGTGTTTCCCAACCGCTGTGACGCGGCACACTAGTGTGTCGTGATGGACCTCCTGCTGTGCCGCAAGAAAAGCTTTCTGCCCCCCTTCCTTCCCCCCTCCTCTTGCCAAACTCCTGCTGCTTGGGGGAGGAGGAGGAAGGGATGGGCGGCGGTGAAGAAAAGGAAGAAGGGGCCGGGGTGCCACCTCCTTCGGCCGTTTCCCCAGCCAGCCTCCAATCTGCTATGACTCCCGCCCCTTGCTCACTGAAGCTGCGCGGAGGAGGAGCCCCGCCCACTGAAGCCCATCCACCGCTCATGCTCCTCCTCCTCCATGCAGCTTCAGCTTCAGCTGTGGGAGAGCTGAAGCTGGGGGAGGGGGGCAGGGCATGGCGTGGCCTGGCTCTGCCCCCTCCCCCCGGCTTCGGCACTCCCAGCAGCTCCTCTAGCCTTGAGGGGACATTGCCAAGCCAGGATTGTGCTGGCTCTGCCACCACTGGCTTGGCACTGCCCCCTCAAGGCTGGCGAAGCTGTGGGAGAGCTGAAGCTGGGGGAGGGGGCGGGGCATGGCATGGCCTGGCTCCGCCCCCTCCCCTGGCTTCGGCACTCCCAGCAGCTGCTCCAGCCTTGAGGGGACAGTGCCAAGCCAGCATTGTGCTGGCTCTCCCACCGCTGGCTTGGCACTGCCCCCTCAAGGCTGGCGAAGCTGTGGGAGAGCTGAAGCCGGGGGGGAGGGGGCGGGGCATGGCACGGCCTGGCTCCACCCTCTCCCCCGGCTTTGGCACTCTCAGCAGCTGCTCCCAGCAGGCCACCATCCCCCAGACGTTCTTTACTGTGTTAGAGTGTCATTTTCTGTCATTTTGGTTGGTGGTTTTAATGTTAAAAGTGTGCCGCGGCTCAAAAAAGGTTGGGAAACACTGATGTAGAACACATTCCCTGTCTGGAGTTGAGTTTGTTAGAATGCATCTAGAGGCAAACATAAACCTATCCAAATACTGGTTTAGAATTATCAGATGTTTCATCATTTTTCATGCAAATTATGAAACGACATTAGAAACTAAAGCTCTCTCTCTGGGGCTTCAGTGTTAATGAGCTGCTCTGGGAAAAAAAGAACAGAACAGAAAGAATTTCTCTTGACTCCTCTAAAGCAATTCCTGTTCAGTGAGCCAAAGGATATTTCATCTTCAATTAGATTATTTTCACATTATCCATTAGAAAAATGCAAGTTAAGTGAATTCAGCTCCTGCCCACTCACTTTATACATGGGATTTTTCGAGCTGCTTTTTGTGCCACAAACATAAACAATGGTTATCTTTACTTACACGGGACTCCAAGCAACCTTGGCGGTGGTGGTGGTGGAGGAGGGGGTGGTAATGGGGGTGGTCTACATTGACAGATCTGTTGACAACTGTCTGTGACTTTTGCTGCCACAGGCTTGGAGCATGTTTTCTGGGGCTCACCGTGAGTGATCTGCAAAGAAAAAAAGATGTAGAAATTACTCTCCGATTCTATGTTTTCATTTTTAAAACATCAATCAATAGTGTGAATACCTGATACTACAGATAACATTTCATCTCTCGTGTTTTGGCAGATAATGTGTAGGGGTAGGGCTTGAAATATTCCTCTTTAAATCTCTACATTGACTTCCCAACCTCATCGGGGGCTACATAAATTCTTTCTCTTTGACCACCCCATATTTCTACTATAATTTCTTATTACGTATGCTCCTTAGGACAGTGTTTCTCAACCAGTGTGCCGGGGCACACTAGTGTGCCGTGAGCGATCATCAGGTGTGCCGTGGGAAATTGGAACCTGGGGGGGGGGGGGTCTAGTGTGTTGAAGTATAAAAACCCTAAGAAGCCTACCTCGATAAAGGCACAAAATTACAAACGCCACCCCCCACCCGTTGTCTACTTGGTCTCTCCCTCTCCATGCATTGGGAAGGCCCGCCTCCCTTTCCCCAAGTAGAGACCTCCTGTTGCCTTCTGGGGGTTCTGTGTGGGAAGTTTGGCCCAGTTCTATCATTGGTGGGGTTCAGAATGCTCTTTGATTGTAGGGGAACTATAAATCCCAGCAACTACAACTCCCAAATGTCAATGTCTATTTCCCCTGAAATCCATCTGCGTTCATATTTGGGCATATTGAGTATTCATACCAAGTTTGGTCCTGATCCAACATAAGAACATAAGAAGAGCCATGCTGAATCGGACCTCAGCCCATCTAGTCCAGCATTCTGTATCACACAGTGGCCCACCAGTTGTACACAGGGATCTCGAGCAGAAGGGAGGGCAAAACCTGACCTGCTCCCGACCCCCACAACCAGTACCCAGGGAAATCCTGCCTACCTCAACTCCGAGGTGGCACTTGAATGTCCTTTTCAGTAACTACCGATACACTTGGTATCCATGAATCTGTCTAATCCTGCCTTGAAGTTGTTCAGGCTGACAGCTGTCACAACCTCTTCTGGAAGTGAGTTCCATAACCCAATGACCCTCTGGGTGAAGAAATATTTCCCTTTATTAGTCCTAATTTTCCTACCTTGGAGCTTCAGGGAGTGCCCTCTAGTCCTAGTGTTTTGTGACAAAGAAATTTTTTTTCTTTATTCACCTTTTCTATCCCATGCATGATTTTATACACTTCGATCAAGTCACCTCAAACATTGTTTGAGTCCACAGTGCTCTCTGGATATAGGTGAACTACAACTCCAAAACCCAAGGTCAATGCCCACGAAACTCTTATAGCATTTTCTCTTGGTTATGGAAGTTCTGTGTGGGAAGTTTGTGTCTTTCTGCCTTTCCTGCCAGGATATCTATTTTGTATTCATCGAAACAGGTCCAGGTTTCACACTCAGTGTATAAATACATTTTAAAAATATTAACTATATGTATTACTGTGTTAGAGTGTTATTTTGTGTCATTTTGGTTGGTGGTGTGCCCCAGGATTTTGCAAATGTAAAAAGTGTGCCATGGCTCAAAAAAGGTTGGGAAACACTGCCTTAGGAGACAAACCAGACAAGAGATCATTTCTCAGATGGAACTAATTCTTCTGGTCCCATAATTTATTGCCCCATGTTTTAACAAGTTGCAGGGTGCTCTGAATCTCCCATGCAGCTCTGGAGCTTGCCTGCACTTTGTGGCACTTTCTTCTCCCTCTCATACTTGACTTAGAAGTAACAAAACCGCTGGTGATCATAGCCCATTGCATCTACTGATGCTGACTGGATCGATGGAACAATTGGAAAACATCACTCCGTTTAGTTTCAGTGGATATGATGAGCAACAATCACTGGTAGTTTCAAATCCGGTAGTTGTTACAAAGCTCATGATGAGAGGGGAGATGTAAGGGTGGTGGTCTGATGGCACTAAACGGGCACCGAGCTGTTTCAGAGATGTGCAGACTCCCCGGCACACAACACTTCAGATCAGCACTGACACCTAAAACTCTACTTTAAAATTAGTATTAAGGTTGTGTAATTATGCTAAAACAAGGAAATTTGCATCATATCTTACTCACTTGCAGCAAATCTTAAATATGTACACATTTATTTATTTATTTATTTATTTACTTTGCTTCTAGACCACCTCTCTCAGCCCGAAGGCGACTCGAGGCAGTGTACAAATGGCAAGAACTGCCCAAGGCAAACATATCAACAATTATCAACACAATTCCAACATGTACAAATTAGCACTTAACGTTAAAAACACAATATCAGCGTCTCATTATTAAATCAGTAACCAATTGCATTGTCGTCGTTCTGTAGGTCTCAATTTGGTAATCATACTACATCTGCAAATGCCCGGTTAAATAGCCAGGTATTGACCTTCTTGCGAAATGTCAAGAGGGAGGGGGCTGATCTGATGTCGTAAGGAAGGTCGTTCCAAAGCCAAGGAGCCACCACTGAAAAGGCCCTGTCTCTCGTCCTCATCAATCGCGCCTGCAAAGCAGGCGGGACTGAGAGCAGGGCCTCTCCGGATGATCTTAAGCATCTTGAAGATTCGTAAGAGAAGATGTGTTCGGACATGTAAGTTGGACCAGAACCGTTAAGGGCTTTAAAGGCTAAAGCCAGCACTTGAATTGTGCCCGGTAGCAAACTGGTAGCCCGTGGAGCTGGCACAACAGAGGTGTTGTGCGCTCCCTGAGTGCTGCTTATCAACCTGGCTGCTGTCCGTTGGACCAATTGAAGCTTCCGAACAGTCTTCAAAGGCAGTCCCACGTAGAGGGCATTGCAGCAATCTATATTTAAAACATTTATATTCCGCCCTTCTCACTCCAAAGGGGACTCAGGGCGGAGCACAGTGTGTATGTGTGTGTGTGTATATACACACACACATACATATAGGGCAAATATTTAATGCCAAGACATGAACATATACAAAATCTTTGCCTCCACATAAGCTTCCATCCCAAACCCGTCTCTGTCATTGTATTCTATTACAACTCAGTGTCAAATAGCTCTTATTTGTCTATAATTTATTATTGTCTCTTTTGTAGAATGGGGTTTTTATAAGTAAGGTTGCACAGTATTAGTTTAGATTTCATTAGCCTGATTGAACATATCAACAGGCTTGATTGAGGCAAGCAGCCATTGACAAAAAAGTAGGAAGTGAAATAACGAACATGGAACGGCCTAAACGATGCAAAAGGATAAGGAATTGAACTGGAAGACATTAATTATTATAGTTTAATTGATTTTATATGGTTTTTATTATGTGTTGTAACTGTTTTAATTAGTGTATGTGTGTTGTGTCATCTAATTGTTGCCAGTTTATACACTGCCTTGAGTCGCCTTCAGGCTGAGAAGGACGGGGTAGAAGTGCTGTAAATAAAATAAAATAAATAAATAACTTTTTATTCACAGTTTCTATCCTATTTTTCAATTACATCATGTGTACAAATGGAATTTTATATATTTACATATCTTGAGATAAAGTCCGTTAAACACGATGACACCCCCTTTCTTCAAATATGGACCGATGGGATAGGTAAAAGACAGTAACTATAAGTAGTACTATACTTCAAATTGGCTGTTCATGTCTATTCAAAACAGTGTTTCACTAGTGGTAATGAGCTGTGTAAGAAATGAGGTGGATAGTAGGAATATGTGACAATGGAATAATGACTGGGGTGGAGAGGAAGTTACAGGAAGATTCCATCAACATGCGCTTTGATTTTCTTGGTTTTGGAGGTGTAGTTCAAACCCTTTCTTGTTGCTGGTGTTTTGCTTTGAACCATGCTTTAATCTTCATTTCTATCTAAGTAAATTTAATACCATTCACACATGTTAGCTAAATTCTCGTTTGTATTAACAATGGTTAAAAACCAAGTCTAGTTAGAACAGGGGGAACTGGCTCATACTAAATCAGACCATTGGTCCATTTAACTCAATAAAACTAAAGTGGATGTCAAAAACAAATATCTGGAGATGTGAAGTCAACATTCATGTTTTATTCATGTTTTATTCAATGTCTTCTCTTTCCCTCTTTCTGACATTGTATTCTATTTCGTCTATGTGACAATGTGTCTTTGTTTTGTCATGCTATATTGTTACTATTCTTTTTTATTCAATTCTACATAAAGCAAAACTTTTAATTAAAAAATCAAAAAAAATCAAAGGGGAATCTTTTCTTACTCCGCATGTACATCAGAATGGACAATTGCAGTGGGCTCAGGGGCATTTTTTAAATCTTTGCATGCACCTGACAGGCCGGACATTACATTTTGGTATGGTCGATGTGACAATGCATCACTTCTGGATGATTGTTTGGCTGGTTTTTTGTTTGTTTGTTTCAGGGATAGCTTGGGGAGTTAGGGAGAGTCTAGAGTGGTGGGAAATCTGGAGTGGCATTTGCAGCCAGCTTTTAGTTGATTTTGCTATTGGCATGGGATTAAAAAACTGCCCCAAAATCAAAAGTGTTGAGGATTAGAACATAAGAACATAAGAAGAGCCATGCTGAATCGGGCCTCAGCCCATCTAGTCCAGCATTCTGTGTCACACAGTGGCCCACTAGTTGTACACAGGGATCTCTAGCAGAAAGGAGGGCAAAACCCTCACCTGCTCCCGACCCCCCACAACCAGTACCCGGGGAAATCCTGCCTGCCTCCATCAACACAGAGGTGGCACTCGGATGTCCATTTCAGTAGCTACTGATTCCCTTGGTATCCATGAATCTGTCTAATCCTGCCTTGAAGCTGTCCAGGCTGACCGCTGTCACAACCTCCTCTGGAAGTGAGTTCCATAACCCAATGACCCTCTGGGTGAAGAAATATTTCCCCTTATTAGTCCTAACTTTCCTACCTTGGAGCTTTAGGGAGTGCCCCCTAGTCCTAGTGTTGTGTGACAGAGGAAATATTTTTTTTTCTATTCACCTTTTCTATCCCATGCATGATTTTATACACTTCGATCAAGTCACCTCTTAAACGCCGTCTTTCAAGGCTGAAAAGACCAAGGCGTTGCAACCTGATTTCGTAAGGGAGCTGCTCCATCCCTTGGATCATTCTTGTTGCCCTTTTCTGTACCTTTTCCAGTTCCGTTATATCCTTCTTGAGGTGCGGTGACCAGAATTGTACACAGTACTCCAGATGTGGCCTCACCATAGATTTGTAGAGAGGCAATACAACATTTGACGACCTATTTTCGATTCCCTTCCTGATCATGCCAAGCATAGAATTTGCTTTTTCACTGCTGCTGCGCACTGGGTTGACATCTTCATTGAGCTGTCCACCAAAACCCCAAGATCCCTTTCCTGGTTTGTCTCGGAAAGCTTTGACCCCATCAATTTGTAGGTGTAGTTGGGGTTCTTTGCCCCGATGTGCATGACTTTACACTTGTTTAGGTTAAAATGCATTTGCCACTTTGTTGCCCATTCACTCAATTTCGAGAGATCTTTCTGGAGCTCTTTACAATCAGTTTCATTTTTAACTACCCTGAACAATTTAGTGTCGTCTGCAAACTTTGCTACCTCACAATTTACTCCTACATCCAGGTCATTAATGAATAAATTAAAAAGTAACGGACCCAAAACTGGGATTGGAGACTTTCTGTCACCAGGAGATCTTTAGACCAGAAGTGGGCCACAGACCACACTTTGGCAGGCCTGGATTACCGTCTTTTGGCGCCCCCAGGGCATGGAAAGCCCCGCCCCAGGGCGTGGAAAGCCCCGCCCCCAGGGTGTGGAAAGCCCCACCCCCGGGCGCTGCTGCGCATGTGCGGCAGCAGCCCCGGGCGTGGGGCTTCCGTCCACCTCTTCCCGCGACCGGAAGTTGGTCGTGGGAGGAGGAGGAGGTGATGGAAGCCGCACGGCCCGGGGCGTGGGGCTTCCGTCCACCTCCTCCTCGCGCCCTCTTTCCGGTCATGGAAGGAGGAGGAGGAGGCGGCGGCCGGTGCCGTGTGGCTTCTGTCACCTCCTCCTCCCGCGGCCAAAAGGAGGGTGCGAGGAGGAGGTGACGGAAGCTGCACGGCCCAGGGGCTTCCGTCCACCACCTCCTCGCACCCTCCTTTCGGTCGCGGGGGGAAGAGGAGGCGGACGGAAGCCCCACGGCTGATGCCATGCGGTTTCTGTCACCACCTCCTTCCGCGACTGAAAGGAGGGTGAGAGGAGGAGGAAGGGAAGTACCGCCCCCAGGGCGCTGCTGCCCCCCGCCGTGCAACTTCTGTCCGCCTCCTCCTCGCCGCCTGGTCCGCCCCCTTGCAAAGGAAGGAGGCGGTGAGGAGGAGAAGGAAGGGATGCCCGCTGGCGGGCATGCGTGCACATGCATGCATGCCCGCCGGCGGGGCGAGGCTTCCCTTCCTCCTCCTTGCTGCCTCCTTCCTTTACAAGGGGGTGGCCCAGGCGGGCGATGACGAGGAGAGGGTGCCATTCCCTCCTCTCTGCCCCCTTGCAGCGCTCTCCCCCCGCCCTCTCCCGAGGTATGATGAAAGCGCTGCAAGGGGGCGGTTTTTTTAAAAAAAAAATTTTAGTTTTCGGGGGTCCAGATCTGCTGTTCTGCCAAAGCTGCCGCCCTAGGCCATGGCCTAGGGTGGCCTTATGGGTAATCCGGGCCTGCACTTTGGGACCAATGTACATGCTGGAGATTCAGTATGGGGCCATTTGCATGCAAAGCATCTGACCTAAAGCCCTGCCTGTGATGAGCTTCCAACATGCTCTTGTTTGTTTATTTCCACTTCTGACTCAGCTTATAAATTAATAAGTATCTTCTGGCTTCCATACTACATTATCTTGAACTGTAGCGATGCCCTTGGTTAGCCAAGAGCCTGTAAAAATCAGACAAAACAACACAACTAGCACAAACTATAGTTTCCAAACCATCTTTTGGTAACAAAAACAAACCAGAATTTGAAGACAAGCTCATTACACAAAGTTTAGTTTGGTTTAGTTAAGCAAGTTGTGGTTTCATGTTGTGTCTGAATCCAGTCATTCCTTCCTTGTTACCCTTTACTGCCTATCTTCTCCCTTTCTAATTTTCCATGCTGTCAAATTTAGATTGTGAACCTCTATGTAAAAATGTGTTTTTTTTTGTTTTGGCTAATCTCATAGCAAAAACCAATATACTGTGATGGTGATGATGCATTACATAAATAAATTATTATACTATATAAGAGAACGGCAATATTTAGCGGATATAATCACTGAAAACATTTTGATTGATATATTGATAACTACAGATAACCAGGAAAAAAGTCTCCACATCCCTGGAGCCTATTTTTAAGACAGGTAAGTGAATAACAACAACATATGGCAGTTCTCATTTTGAGGTTGTATACTTCCCTCTCAGGAAGGAAAGCCTTCAAACCATGCTTGTTGTGGTACACATTTACTCCTAACCCCCACCGCAAGACAAATCCTCTATTTTTGGTTCATATAGACCAGTGTTTTGCAACCTTTTTTGAGCCGTGGCACATTTTTACATTTACAAAATCATGGGGCACACCACCAACCAAAATGACACAAAAGTACACTCTAACACAGTAATACATATAGTTTATATGTTTTTAAATGTATTTATACACTCAGTGTGAAACCTGGGCCTGTTTCGATGAATACAACATAGATATCCTGGCAGGAATGGCAGAAAGACACACACGAAGCTCTTGCTCAACAGCTGTCAGTCTCTCTCTGTGTTTAGTTTTTATCGCAGTCACCCAGTCCTCAGGGAAAATGGACCCGGTCCTCAGGGAAGCCGGCTGGAAAAAGAGCTGCCAGATGGAAGCACACTCTGAGGCAGAGAGTTCCACTGCTGAACAGCTCTCACAGTCAGGAAGTTCTTCCTAATGCTCACCCTCCTACACAGATATGCTTCCCTGTGATTTTTGCTTTTCTGCCTGCGCTGTTGTGCTCTCTCTCTCTCTCTCTCTCTCTCTCTCTCTCTCTCTATATATATATATATATATCGGCAAGCACAGCAAGGCAGAAGAGAAGAGAGAGGGGAAAGAGCGCGAGGCAAGAGGGAGGGGGGAAAGAGAGTGTGAGGCAGAAGGGAGGGGGGAAAGAGCGGTGTGAGGGGGAGAGAGCGAGCGCAGGGAAGATGGGAGGGGAGACAGCAAGCAAGCGCGGCGAGGCAGAAGAGAAGAGAGAGGGGAATGAGCATGAGGGAGGGTGAGCACGCAAGGCAGAAAGGAGGTGGGGAAAGAGGCATGCTCGGCGGCGGTGCTTGCTCCCTCCCTTCCTGGCCTCCTCCTCTTCTCCCTCCTCCCTTCCCCTCGGTTGGCCGCTCTGCCAATGGCACGGCACGATCCTGGCAGCCGCGGCCGGATGCACCCTTGGCTACGTGGCGCCCTGAGGCGGCGGCACATCTGATGATCGCTCACGGCACACTTGTGTGCCGAGTCACACCGGTTGGGAAACACTGATATAGACATTTTGAAGATTAAATGACCAACCCTATTATACAATTAGCTATGTTTTTTTAAAAAAAAATCAGTTCTGAGGTTTATACACTAACGTAAAACATTGCCACATATTTATTTCAGGTAGAAATCAAGATCTATTTGTGATGAAGAATGCCACTGCAAATATTCAAGATATGATAGTACGAGTACCATGCAGATCAGTGGTTCTCAATCTGTAGGTTCTCAGGAGTTTTGGCCTACAGCTCCCAGAAATTCCAGTCACTTCACCAGCTGTTAGGATTTATGGGAGTTGAAGGCCAAAACATCTGGGGACCCCAGGTTGAGAACTTCTGGTGTAGATGGTTCACTGCCATTGTCAAATCGTTTGATTTTATTATTAACAAAAAAAAGACAGTCTTCATGGCATTTACATATTCTTCATAGACAAAGTATTTTTTTTTGCTAAAACATATAGCTCTTACAGATCAAGATTGCTGAGTCCCATAGCAGAAGCTAGAATATATGAAGAATGGTGGTGACGTTTCTGGTCTTTTTATTTGAACATTCATGCAATCATTATATAATGTTAATCCTTTGAGAAGAAACTGGTGTAGTTACTTTTATCTTTTTGTTACCAACATCAAAATGGCATACAAAGCATGTAGACTCTAGTCAAGTTAAAAATCCACTCTTTATGTATATAGTACAATGCAGATCATCACATGCCCAGATGCAGAAACGTAAAGCATTCTTTCTCTGATGTCCCGGGGATTGCATTTTGTACCTCTAACACCCGAGGAAAAAGATTATTATTTATTTGAGAAAAATGCCATGCTTAGCTGAACTTAACTGCAAAGCCATTTTAAAAAAACTTTCAGTACTTTAAATAGTTTGTTAAAGTCTATTATCAATCATAGGGGGGGAAACCAGATTCATGCATGCAAAGCATGATGATCTTCCTCTTATAGTTAAAGAGAAATAAAAGCACATGATATTACAAGTTTTAAAGAACGTTGAAGCACTCTTTGAGTGCTGTTCACATAATACTGTGGCTCTCTTAAGCAGGGATAAAAGAACATGGGCAGGCCACAGGTTCATCCCTTTTACCCAACTCATTATTTTGAAATCTTCACTACTAGTTATAGGTTTCTTCTACACACATTGTTTAATAATAAACCATGCCTACACAAGCCACAGGATTGCCATGTGCCTTATTTTGTTCAGCAGAGCCTCTCATTTCATAACCTTTCAGATGGCAGACCTTTGGTTGAAGTCTTCTGTTATCTGAAGGAATGCCCAGTTTAAAGATAAGGACCAGAATGAATGTGCTCTGAAGGTGCCCATCAATAGGTAAAGTAGCCCTTGGACAGAAAACCAAACAGGTCACACATTCCGAAACGTATACATTTCTATTTTAAATATAGCACTGTGATACCTTGACAATGACATACAAGTTTAATTTGTTCTGTGACAAAGCTTGTATCTCAATTTGCTCATATGTAATTGGGCTGTATGGGAATAAGGAACTATTTAGTTGAAGGCCAAAAGTTTCCTGTGTATTTTAAAGGTTGTCTGGAACCTAAAGTTTTAAGTGTTGAACTATTCTCAGTAACCATTAAGCTCTGTACCAATCTGTAACCATTAAGATTTCAATGCATGCCTGTTCACAGTAAACAAATAAACATCTCTCTTTGTTATTATTAAAAACCAACACCTCTGTGTGCCTCTCTTACAACCTATCCCCATACAGAAGTCTGGGGAAGAGTTTTATAATATTGGTGGCAGCCCTACTTTTGAAGATTGTTTTGCCTTGTGTTCTAAAAATCCTAAGTCTTTTATTTATTTATTTATTAGTTCCACTTAATATACCGCTCTCTCTGGAATTAAAATTACAGAATTAAAATAGCAAATAAAACATAGCGAATAAAACATAAAACACAGTAAGAACCAATATAAAACCCCGGTTAAAATCCTATTCCCCATACCCCAACAAAACAGCAGAAGTACGATGGCGGCGGGTGGCATTTGTTATGGGCCAAATGCCTGTCTGAATAGCCAGGTCTTGACGGCTCTGCGGAATGGCAGCAAATCGCGGATAACCCGTATCTCCTCAGGGAGAGTGTTCCAGAGGGCGGGGGCGGCCACAGCAAATGCCCTCTGCTAGAGAGCCTGTAGACCTTGATGCCAGGCACCTCCAATAAGTTGAGCCCTTCTGAGCGCAGTGATCTCCTGGGCACATAAGGAGTAAGCCGCTCCCTCAGGTACACTGGCCCCAAACCATATCAGGCCTTGAAAGTTAAAACTAACACCTTGAAGATGACCCGGAATTCAATTGGGAGCCAGTGCAGCTCGCGCAGGAGTGGAGTCACGTGAGTGGATCTTGAAGCTCCTGAGAGCAAGCGTGCTGCTGCGTTCCGCACCAGCTTGAGTTTCCGGATCGCCGACAAGGGTAGGCCAATGTACAGCGCATTACAGTAATCGAGCCTCGAGATGACCGTGGCTTGGATCACCGTGGCTAGGTCGCAACAGGAGAGGTAAGGAGCCAGACATTTTGCCTGACGCAGATGGTAAAACGCTGTCTTACAGGCACAGGGTCAATGTTTTTATGGATTGAATATTGTTTTAACTTGGAATGACTGTGTATGATGCTGTTGAAACTGTATTTTAATGTATCTTGATGTATTTTAATTGTTGTGGGGTTTTGGGGTTTTATGCTGTTGTGATGTGGGCATCGAATTGTGCCGTACTGTAAGCCGCTCTGAGTCCCCCCTCGGGGGTTGAGAAGAGTGGGGTAAAATCCTGAAATAAATAAATAAATAAACAGGCAATCTGTGCCTCCATAGACAGCTGGGAGTCCAGCCGGACCCCTAGGCTCTTTACTGACGGTTAAGAACATAAGAACATAAGAAGAGCCATGCTGAATCGGACCTCAGCCCATCTAGTCCAGCATTCTGTATCACACAGTGGCCCACCAGTTGTACACGGGGATCTCGAGCAGAAGGGAGGGCAAAACCCTGACCTGCTCCCGACCCCCCACAACCAGTACCCAGGGAAATCCTGCCTACCTCAACCAACTCCGAGGTGGCACTTGAATGTCTATTTCAGTAACTACTGATTCCCTTGGTATCCATGAATCTGTCTAATCCTGCCTTGAAGCTGTCCAGGCTGACAGCTGTCACAACCTCCTCTGGAAGTGAGTTCCATAACCCAATGACCCTCTGGGTGAAGAAATATTTCCTTTATTAGTCCTAATTTTCCTACCTTGGAGCTTCAGGAGTGCCCTCTAGTCCTAGTGTTTTGTGACAAAGAAAATAATTTTTCTTTATTCACCTTTTCTATCCCATGCATGATTTTATACACTTCGATCAAGTCACCTCTTAAACGCCGTCTTTCAAGGCTGAAAAGACCAAGGCGTTGCAACCTGGTTTCATAAGGAAGCCCCTCCATCCCGTGGATCATTCTTGTTGCCCTTTTCTGTACCTTTTCCACTTCCGTTATATCCTTCTTAAGGTGCGGAGACCAGAATTGTACACAGTACTCCAAATGTGGCCTTACCATCGATTTGTAGAGAGGTAATACAACATTTGCTGACCTATTTTCGATTCCCTTTCTGATCATGCCTAGCATAGAATTTGCTTTTTCACTGCTGCTGCACTGGGTAGACATCTTCATTGAGCTGTCCACCAAGACCCCAAGATCCCTTTCCTGGTTTGTCTCGAAAGCTTTGACCCCATCAATTGGTAGGTGTAGTTGGGGTTCTTTGCCCCGATGTGCACGACTTTACACTTGTTTAGGTTAAAATGCATTTGCCACTTTGTTGCCCATTCACTCAATTTCGAGAGATCTTTCTGGAGCTCTTTACAATCAGTTTCATTTTTAACTATCCTGAACAATTTAGTGTCGTCTGCAAACTTTGCTACCTCAGAATTCACTCCTACATCCAGATCATTAATGAATAAATTAAAAAGTAACGGACCCAAAACTGAACCTTGGGGTACGCCACTTCTCACCTCTTTCCACCCAGAGAAATGTCCGTTTATTACCACCCTTTGTTTCCTACAGTTTAGCCAGGTTCCAATCCAGGACAAGACCTGTCCCCTGATTCCATGGCTGAAGAGCTTATTTAGGAGCCTTTGGTGAGGGACTTTGTCAAAAGCCTTTTGAAAGTCAAGGTAAACAATATCAATTGGGTCCCCTTTATCTATGTGTTTATTTACACCCTCAAAGAATTCTAACAAGTTAGTAAGACATGATTTGCCTTTGCAGAAACCATGTTGATTTTCCTTCAGCAATGCCTGTTCTTCTATGTGCCTAGTAATATTTTCTTTAATAATGGTTTCCATCACTTTGCCTGGAACTGAGGTTAAACTGACTGGTCTATAATTTCCTGGATCACCTCTGGATCCTTTCTTGAAGATCGGTGTTACATTTGCCTCCCTCCAGTCCTCGGGTACAGTGCCTGATCTTAGAGAAAGGTTATATATCTTAGCTAGAAGTTCAGCAATTTCACACTTGAGTTCCTTAAGAACTCTGGGGTGGATGCCGTCTGGACCTGGTGATTTGTTGACATTTAGTTTAGTAAGGCATATGAGAACATCCTCCTTGTTTATCTCTATCTGTTTTAATTCTTTTAATTCCCTCCCTCAAAAAACTGACTCAGCTGCAGGCATATGTTGTCTGTCCTCCTGTGTGAAAACGGGCGAAGTGCCACACCGTCGAACGTCGGCAACTGGGTCTCTTCCCCCCCCCCCCGGGCGGCCCAGCCATACCAATTTTCCCCCTTAAGAGCTCAGTAGCAGAACAAATTAAAACAATTTTAGCTTCCCCCCACTCTTCCCTTCCAGTACCTTTACCCTCCCTTTGGCCCGATGTTACTTTGTTGCACTAGCCCTGGCCCAGCCCTTTCATAACTGTCTAAGCCCACTTTGGAATTCTGGCCATTGGTAGTTTAATTTTGCACAATAGAATAGTTTTGGAACTGGTCTTTAAATGTATATGATTGTTTAATAGTATTATGTTTACGTTTTAATGGCTACTCTGTACATTCTGTGCTGGTAATTGAATGCTTTACCTATGTGGAAACTGCCCTGAGTCCCCATGGGGAGACAGAGCGGGATACAAATAAAGTTTATTATTATTTATTGTTATTACCTATCAGGGGCTGAGTTGGAGGGCTTCCTGTGGTGACTGGAAAAAAAGGAGGCCCCCACGGGCCTTGGGGTGGCTCTTGTCCACCCACCACCCCACCAAAGGAAGGCTGCAAGCAGGTCCTGCACTGGGCTTAGGGGGAGCCACTCATCCGGATGCAGCCAAAGGAGGAAACTCCATGCCTCACAAATGAGCCACAATGAGAGACCGTGTTAGGGCAGGAGTACGCAGGGCCTGTTTGCAGGACATGGAAGCTCTGGCCATGGCTCATAACTCAGATCACCGCTCACAAGTCAGAACAAAAAAAAAATCTCCAATTGCTGGGGACGATCATAAGTTGAGAATCCACTGTATTTAAAATCTAAATCCACATCCATACATATAAATCAGAACATGCAAATCTGTATCCTCCTTCACTATTTATCATCATAATATTCTAGTTTTGGCAAGCCATGAGTGATGTCCCAAACAACTTGTGATTGACACACCAAGTAAGGTGGCTTGCAAATATTTGGTAAAACCCTTGGTTTTGAAATCTCAGACAGGAAATGAAAATAGGCTTGGCCTTGTTCACAGGGATAATCAGAAAGAGTAGATATCACAACACTTAGCTAGAATCCCAAAATCAAAGTAATCCAAATGCTAACATGAGTGGCTGAGATAGTGACACCTTTACTTTCGGATGGCTCAATGTACACAGTTACCGTCAAGCTATGTGTAAATGGTGTATATGAAATATACATGAATTTTGTATCTACAAAATATTTAATTATGGAGGTATTCCAAATCTTAAATCTCAAACATTACTGGTCCCAAGCATTTGGGATAAGGGATACTCATTCTGTTATACTCAGCATGGTAAGTCACAAGTTGAGTGGACACTAAAGCAGAGTCTCTAAGAGTCTCCAATCCAAGTCTCAGGTTTTGTTAAGGTGAGAACTATGATGACCATCAGTCCACATGTAATATTGAAGCGACAAAGGAAGGAAGAGAAAAACCACAGCAGAAAAGAGTGAGCATGTGAATTGTCTGTTTGCTTCTAAAGCAGGCCTGGGCTAACTTCGGCCCTCCAGGTGTTTTGGACTTCAACTCCCACAATTCCTAACAGCCTACCGGCTGTTAGGAATTATGGGAGTTGAAGTCCAAAACACCTGGAGGGCCGAAGTTTGCCCAGGCCTGCTCTAAAGGCTTGCATTGGTATAAGATCTCTCTCGTCAAAGAGGCTCTACATCAGCGTTTCTCAACCTGGGGGTCGGGACCCCTAGAGGGGTTGCGAGGGGGTGTCAGAGGGGTCGCTAAAGACCATCAGAAAATACATGGTTTTCTGTGGGTCATGGGGATTCTGTGTGGGAAGTTTGGCTGAATGCCATTGGTGGTGGGGTTCAGAATGCTCTTTGATTGTAGGTGAACTATAAATCCCAGCAACTTCAACTTCCAAATGTCAAGGTCTATTTTCCCCAAACTCCACCAGTGTTCACATTTGGGCATATTGAGGATTTGTGCCAAGTTTGGCCAAGATCCATCATTGCTTGAGGCCACAGTGCTCTCTGGATGTAGGTCAACTACAACTCCAAAACTCAAGGTCAATTTCCACCAAACCCTTGCAGTACTTTTAGTTGGCCATGGGAGTTATGTGTGCCAAGTTTGGTTTAATTCCATCGTTGGTGGAGTTCAGAATGTGCTTCTATTGAACAATAAATCCCAGCAACTACAACTCCCAAATGACAAAATCAATTCCCCCACCAACCCCAGCGGTATTTAAATATGGGTGTATGGGGTCTTTTGTGCCAAATTTGGTCCAGTGAATGGAAATATATCCTGCATATTGGATATTTACAATTCATAAGAGGAACATAAGAACATAAGAAGAGCCATGCTGAATCGGGCCTCAGCCCATCTAGTCCAGCATTCTGTGTCACACAGTGGCCCACTAGTTGTACACAGGGATCTCTAGCAGAAAGGAGGGCAAAACCCTCACCTGCTCCCGACCCCCCACAACCAGTACCCGGGGAAATCCTGCCTGCCTCCATCAACACAGAGGTGGCACTTGGATGTCCATTTCAGTAGCTACTGATTCCCTTGGTATCCATGAATCTGTCTAATCCTGCCTTGAAGCTGTCCAGGCTGACCGCTGTCACAACCTCCTCTGGAAGTGAGTTCCATAACCCAATGATCCTCTGGGTGAAGAAATATTTCCCTTTATTAGTCCTAACTTTCCTACCTTGGAGCTTTAGGGAGTGCCCCCTAGTCCTAGTGTTGTGTGACAGAGAAAATATTTTTTCTTTATTCACCTTTTCTATCCCATGCATGATTTTATACACTTCGATCAAGTCACCTCTTAAACGCCGTCTTTCAAGGCTGAAAAGACCAAGGCGTTGCAACCTGATTTCGTAAGGGAGCTGCTCCATCCCTTGGATCATTCTTGTTGCCCTTTTCTGTACCTTTTCCAGTTCCGTTATATCCTTCTTGAGGTGCGGTGACCAGAATTGTACACAGTACTCCAGATGTGGCCTCACCATAGATTTGTAGAGAGGCAATACAACATTTGACGACCTATTTTCGATTCCCTTCCTGATCATGCCAAGCATAGAATTTGCTTTTTTCACTGCTGCTGCACACTGGGTTGACATCTTCATTGAGCTGTCCACCAAAACCCCAAGATCCCTTTCCTGGTTTGTCTCAGAAAGCTTTGACCCCATCAATTGGTAGGTGTAGTTGGGGTTCTTTGCCCCGATGTGCGAGAAATATTACAGTTATTACAATAGCAACTAAAATACTTTTATGATCGGGGGTCGCCACAACATGAGGAACTGTATTAAGGGGTCACGGCATTAGAAAGGTTGAGAACCCCTGCTCAACATGCAAACTCATATAAGTAATACAATTCATTGCCACAGACTTCTTTCAATTTCCCTTTCAAATAACTCATCCTTTTCACAGGCAGCCTTCCATTGGTACATCTATCTCATCAAATCGACTGCATTGCGGACTCTTGTAATAAATCAGCCACACATGCTTTCTTAAATTTCTCTTTAAAATATCAAATCCATTTCACAGACAAAGAAGAGTGTAAGTAAGTAATTGGAATCATTATTTTTAAAAAGTTAATAATGTAACCATATCATCTAATATCTTAACAATTTAAAATGAAAAGCTTACTACAGAGCTTGCCCATCAAGGATTCACACTATTCTACTCAAAGTGATGGGCCTTGGACTGATGCCTTGCTGAGTTCTCCAGAAAATAAGAAGCAACTGTTGCCAATGGGCACCAAGACTGTGCTGGCACATTGGGAAAGAATAATTCCTGGCTTCTAACAAAACACACTACCCTAGATCAGGTCTTCTTAAAACCTTTTCTTCACATGATCTCTTTCTCCCTGAGACATTTTTACATAACCCTGGGTACATCTCTATCTCTATATATAATAAAGCAGAAAGTTTGTATGTATGTATGTATGTATGTATGTATGTTTGTTTGTATGTGGCAGCGTTCTGATTGGCTGCCACTTTCACAGGCCACAGTGAGCAGCGCGGGTGATGGACCTGCACCAAACTTGGCACACATAACCCCCCTGCCCCCCCTTTACGTCCTGGTGCAGTTTGGGGGAGATGGACCATGGATTATGGGATTTGTAGTACTTTAAATCCCTTTGGTTCCCACGGATCACTGCGGCCCCCAACAAAGACCGATAAAAACCAAACTTGGCACACAGAGCCCCCATGACCCACTCTACATCTTGCTGCAGTTTGAAGGAGGCCGGACCATGGATGATGGGACTTGAAGTACATTCACTCATTTCCCGAGACCGCTGCAATCCTCATCCAATGACTGATCAAGACCACAGTTGGCACATAGAGCCCCCATGACCCACTCTACATCCTGCTGCAGTTTGAAAGGGGCCGGACCATGGATGATGGGACTTGAAGTACTTCTACTAATTTCCTGAAACCACTGCTCCACTCATGCAATGACGAATCAAGACCAAACTTCACACACATAAACCCTCTGGCCCCCTTTATGTCCTGGTGTGGTTTGAGGGACATGACCCACGGATTATGGGATTTGTAGTACTTTCAAACACTTTGGTTCCCACAGATCACTGAGGCCACCAAAACGGACCAATACAGACCACACTTGGCACACACAGCCTCCATGACCCACTCTACATCCTACTGAATTTTGGAGGGGGGCAGAACATGGATGATGGGACTTGCCGTACCTTCCCTCTCTTTCCAAGACTGCTACAAACCTAATCCAATGACTGATCAAGACCAAAGCTGGCACACACAGCCCCCATGACCCACTCTACATCCTGGTGCAGTTTGCAGGAGGGTGGACCATGGATGATGGGACTTGAAGTACCTCTACTCACTTCCCAAGTCCACTGGGACCCTTATCCGATTACTGATCGAGACCAAACTTGGCACACATAACCCCCATGACTACCTTCACATCTTGGTGAGGTTAAAGGGAGGACTGACAATGGATGATGGGATTTGTAGTACTTTCACACCCCTCTGTTCCCACAGACCACTGCGGCCCCCTACAAGCACCAATAAAGACCACCCTTGGCACACAGAGCCCCAGTGACCCACTCTACATCCTGCTGCAGTTTGAAGGAGGCCAGACCATGGATGATGGGACTTGAAGTACCTACACTCACTTCCCAAGACCGCTGCGACCCTCATCCAATGACTGATCAAGACCAAACTTGGCACACAGAGCCCCCATCACCCACTCTACATCCTGCTGCAGTTTGAAGGAGGCCGGACCATGGGTGATGGGACTTGAAGTACATTCACTCATTTCCCAAGACCGCTGCAACCCTCATCCAATGACTGATCAAGACCAAAGTTGGCACATAGAGCCCCCATGACCCACTCTACATCCTGCTGCAGTTTGAAGTAGGGTGGACCATGGAGGATGGGACTTGAAGTACCTTCACTCACTTCCTCAAAACAATGCAACCCTCATCCATTCACCAATACAGACCACACTTGCCACACAGAGCCCCCATGACCCACTCTACATCCTGCTACACTTCTCAAATGACCCGGGCACCACCGGGTCCCCGAGCTAGTAGATATATAAAATAGCTATAAAATCAATAATGATAAATCAGCATTTGCAAGGCTGGGTAAACAAACAAACAAATCTTTATTGTGGTCATAGACCAACATACGGCTGGTTAAACAGGCTAATTCCCTTTTCATGAAGTACAGGTGAAGCACCTTCTGCAGAGCCCACTATAAAAATTGCACAACAGATTCACATAAATATCTAAAATAGCCACTACGAACCTCGTTGGATGGACTTCGGGCTCAGCTTCTATGTGCTTTGGAAACAGAGTCGCATGAGAGTCCCACAGAGGCGTGAGAGCACTTCCAGTGTGACTCCATGGGACTCTGTTTCCACGACGCATGGAAATGAGCACAGAAGTCCGTCTTCAGGAGAATGGGGCAAGATGGGCCCCCCAACTTGTCTGATGAAGTCTTAGGTGACATTCAGAAAACTTTTACTGTGGCAATTTATTTTCAGAACCCTAACATTAAGCTAAGGGAACCCCCAATTTAGGGTCAGGGCCCACAGTTTAAAAAGCAGTGTTCTAGGGGCCTCATCACATTAAGGGTGGGATCTCCCACACATTGTGGTGAATCCGTTGGGGCTCTGTGGGGAGTGTGGGGAACCCCAAGCACTGAATTGCCTGGCTTTCCCCTCACCCCATCCCATGGGGGGGGGTGCCCACAACCCAGCTCCCCCCCCCATTGTTGCTATGCAACACAGGAAGTCTCCTATGTTGCCACTGCAGCGGCTTACCACGCTCCCACTTCACTCATGGCAAGAAGCCTCACTGGAAGTAGATCAATGCAGTGGGATGGGAGCCAACAGGCTCTGTGCCACAAGTGAATTAGGAGCGTCATATATATGATGGGCAATTTTGCTGTAGTGCACATGCTCTGCTAGATTACATACTCAGCCAACAAGAACAATTTGAGCACTGGATGTCAATTTTTAATCCCTTGCTCTGTCATGGAAACCAACTGAGTGACTTTGGGCCAATCCCATTCTCTCGGTTTCAGAGAAATGCAAAGGCAATCCTCTCTGAACAAATCTGGCTAAGTAACTCTTCGAATCACAGAGTTGGAAGAGACCACAAAGGCCATCCAGTCCAACCCCCTGCCATGCCAAAATGCCCTCAATCAAAAAAGACTCAACAATATAACAATGGAGTCAGCAGTGAAAATCTCCCTTTATCTACTGAAGAATAAGAACATTTCACAATTTAATACAAGTGTGCAATTGTTTGATGTGAAAAAAATTGTGATCATGAAATAAGACAATTATGGATGTTGTCTAGGGTGACAATCCGAAGGAATCAGATCACCAGATGTATAGACAGATCTAATAATAAATAAGTACATATATACATCATGATAGTAGAGCAAGACCCGTTGGTAAAATGGGTCTCACCCCTGTGTAGCATTTCGTGTATGTGGAGAAGCAGCCATGAACAAGAGGCGGAAAGGTAAGAATATTTTGGTTGCCTGGTTGCATTCTCTTCCATTTGGTTCTCACCCTGTTTAAATAAGGCACTACACATTTACTCATCTCTCTCACTGTGTTCCAAGAAAGTTACTCCTATGTAAGAGTGAATAGAGCAGCATCTTATGTAACAAGAAGAACTGGGTTAATGCTTGTTGTAGGAATGCTGTGTATAATTGCTTTAAATATTTTAAGCAGGAAAGCAGTTTACAAATACATAGAGAGAAATAAACAGAGACAACTATGAAAAATCCAGAACAAAATGTATTCATTATTAGTTGTTTAGGTTTAAAATATTAATTTCCATCTTTCCATTATTTCACTTCCTTATAAACCTCTATCTGACGCTTGTGTTCTCATTACACCCAGACCAGATTTCTCAAATGTAAAGTATATGCTGCTATTATTTGGAATCTTTAGCTGTTGAAGTAGCCAAGGACCAGGATACAATACAACCCAGGAGATATGTTACTCAACTTAGCGTGGAAACAAGAAATTGTGGATAATAGTGAACCCTATTGTAGTGAACACAGCAAATTCCTAAAGAGATATAATTCTTAGGAATTCACTATGGCCTGCAGAAGCATGCCATAGAATAACCTGGGGGTCTGAGAAATTTCCTGGAGAAGAAATATTTTGCCAGATGTGGGTAGGTGAAACCCAGGTATCCTGCAGATAAAGGGATCTTGCTGTACTGCCATGCACTAAAGTGGTTTCCTGTTCATGCCTGGGCTCAGTCGTTGACTATTAAAGTATTTAGAGCAGGGGTGCCCACACTTTTTCATCATGTGAGCTACTATATGAACAATCAAGTTGAAAAGATCACCTGTTGAGCATGCGAGCGCTTTTACTACAGTCTTCTGTACACACAGGCCTTCTTTCTTGCCTGCCCACGAACTCGCCGCCGCCACAGACCTGGAAAGCGGATCCTCCTCCTTGCCTCTCTCTTAATGTCTTTGTTGCCTTCCTCCTGCGTGCTTTCACGAAGCAGGAAGTCCCCATCCCGTCCTGCTTCTTGCATGCACAGCAGGCCCCTCTCACGCACGCAGCAAGAGGGTATTTATGGGCGGTCATGTCACCACACCGTGCGTGGCAAAACGAGCGCCAGGGCCCACCCACTAAAGCCTCATTTTGGCAAAAGAAGCCCCGCAAAGGCGGCAGCGGGAGCGCACGTGCGCGCGCATGGCAGGAGCGCGCCATCCGGCTGGTGAGGCCCAAAGATCACCTGGAAGAGGGCCGAAGATCACCTAGGTGCTCCCGATCACCATAATGAGCACCCCTGATTTAGAGGGTTGAATTCTGGGCCCATTTCAGCCTACTCAAGCCAAAAGCCTGCTTTAAAATCCACGTTTTTAGGCTGAATTGAAAGGATTCAAGGGTGGGGGCTAACCTAATCTCTTTTGAGAGGGTATTCCAGAGCTGGAGAGCCACCACAGAGAAGGCCCTCGCTTTTGTTCCCACCAACCACACTTGAGATGGAGGTAGGGCCGAGAGAAGGGCCTCCCCTGCTGATCTCAAAGCTTGTGCCGAAAGAGATGCGGTCTCAAAAATAGGTTGAAGATACAGTGTGAGTGCAGCCCTCTAAAGCAGAGCTTTCCAAGCATTTCATATTAGTGACACACTTTTTAGACTTGCATCATTTTGCGACACAGTAATTCAGTTTTACTAGCAAACCAGATGTTATACCAACCCCTTATAAGAGATACAGACACATATATAAATTGTAATAACAAAATGTGTGGGGAAAGAACATAACTCATTTATATTTTAAACTAGCTGTCCCCTGCCACGTGTTGCTGTGGCCCAGTCTGTGTAGATGTGTTTTGTGTGTGTATATATGTGTGTGTATATATTTGTGTATATGTGTATATATGTGTGTTTGTGTATATATGTGGTTTTGTGTATGCGTTGTAATGTATTTTCTGGGTTTTGGATTTTTAGGTCTCTTTTGCTGTTTTTTTCCCAGTGATTGATGGTCACTTGTTGGCCTGATAGGTGTCATGTGTCCAAATTTGGTGTCAATTCGCCCAGTGGTTTTTGAGTTATCTTAATCCCACAAACGTACACAACATTTTTATTTATATAGATATGATTGCATACTTCACATAGACTGCAGATTTCCTAAACAACTTGTGATTGATACCCCAAGTAAGATGGCCTGGAAATATTTGATAAGATTCTTGGTTTTGCAGTCTCAGACAGGAAGTGAAAACAGGCTTGGCCATGTCCATAGGGGACAATAACAAATAGTCAATAGCACAATCCTTATCCAGAACCACAAAATCCAAATAATCCACAATCCATGTGACACACCTGCATGTTAACGCTGATTTGCTAATGTGTCGTGACACACAGTTTGGAAAGATCTGCTCTAAAGTCTGTCAGTTGGCAAATGTGTCTCCCTTACCTTCCATAGCTATCCACTAGGCCTGTTTGATTTTTAAAAAATGGTTCAAAACCTGTTTTGGATGTAGGGGGCGCTGGTGGTTCGGATGTCAAGTCAATTCCGATTTTCACAGAAAAAAAAGTTCAAAACTTCCGGGACTTCCAAATCCTTCGTTAATGGTTTCAAAGTGTTATTTCCTGTTTCATTGGGTGGTCTTTACTTTGAAAGTAGTTGTTTTATTCCAGAATGGGGAGGAAGCAAAGGGAAGAAATCTGCATCCAAAGTGGGTTAAATATGCCTCTTGCCCAGGACTGACGTTGGAGAGAAGGAAATCCACATCCGAACTGGGTTAAACACAGCTCTTGCCTCAGGTCTGATGCGGGAGAGCCGCGTTTAACCCAGTTTGGATGTGGATGTCCTTCTCTCCCGCATCAGACCTGGGGCAAGAGCCGTGTTTAACCCAGTTTGGATGCGGATGCCCTTCCCTCCCGCATCAGACCTGGGGTGTGAGCCGCATCCAAACTGGGTTAAACATGGCTCTCGCTCCAGGTCTGATGTGGGAGAGCCATATTTAATCCAGTTTGGATGTGGATGTCCTTCTCTCCCGCATCAGACCTGGGGCAAGTCCGTGTTTAACCCAGTTTGGATGCGGCTCTCACAATAGGTCTGACGCGGGAGCGAAAGGAAACGAAAAGAATCCATCCACATTGGTTTGAAAAGCTGAATCATTTCCAACTTACTTACTGATTTGTAACAGAAATGGCAGAAAAAGCTTCAAAATGGCAACGATACTTCCGGGTTCCCAAATCACTTCGAAATCGCTTCAAAAAGGAATTTGATCTGAATTTATTCCGAATTAAGAAGATTCTGAACGAACCTACCCAGGCCTACTATACACCCTGGTGTTAGACAAATCACTTTAGATTAGTGGATCTCGACCTGTGGGTTCCCAGATGTTTTGGGCTTCAATTTCCAAAAATCTTAACAGCTGGTAAACTTGCTGGGATTTCTGGGAGTTGTAGGCCAAAACACCTGGGGATCCACATATTGAGAACCACTGTTTTAGATGATGTCAAAAACTAAAATTTGAGGACAAAAGTGTTTGCATGCAAGAAATGTCCTGTTCTGCTGAGCTATGTAAACAAGCAGCTGTTGCAGAACAAGGCGCAAAACACTGATTAAGACTTAGAAAAGGTTCTGTTTTGTGCAGAAATCCTTAGTTCTCCAGTCACCACAGCCACAAGCAACTACATGGGAGAAAATGTGGGATTCGCAGTAAAAGAAACATATCCAAACTCTACTAATTCAATAGTCAAGAGTCTCATAGCATAATTTATAAATACAGTATAGGGCTGAGTAGAGAGCATGATGAGAACAGAAGGCCTTTTTTTAGAAGTACAAAATGTTTTTCCTTTTTAAGAAAACTCTGGATCTAGATGAGAATTTTGAAATCCTATATTTAGGTATGCATTTTTGATTTTTTTTTTAAACTGAATTTTTTCCAGAATTTTAATTTCAGATTCACTTTAAAAGACTGTATACATCACCTGGACATGCAGAAATCTCGTGTTCACTCTTTAACAGTGAAACTGACTGCCTATGGGTTTCTTTGTACAAAACCGAACATACGGTATTACTAGAAAATATGGAGGAGAAACAAGGGGAAAACTGCTGCTCTCACGAAGCACGATGACTCATTTGATGTGTAATTGCTCTTTTCTTTCTCTAATGCCTATACAAGCAGCCTTCAGGTTGGCAGATTAAAAGACAACAAAGCTTTGCCCACTGATGAAAGAGTGAGCTAAATATGGGTATTGTACAAATCTTACAGCTCATTTTGAGTTTTAATGATCAACTAAATTATTATGTGACTGGCATTCATTCAGCTTTATGTTTCAAGAGGGGGAATAAGAAGACTGCTTTAACAGGAGGTCGCTCCCATGCCAAGACTTTCTTGTCTGCATGTTACTGTCACCCTTGTCAGTGGAAAGGACTATGAACTTTTGTCCCAGTATTTTTTTCCCTGAGAGCAAAATATTTTCATTTACATCCACTTGGAGACTAAATGTCCTCCTTAATATATTAATATATCCAGTGTAAGACTGAGCATGCTTTTTGGGACTGGACAGGAACCACCAGTGTAACTATGTTTTTAATTGTTAATTTGTTGTTATATGGTTATTTTGTTTGTTTGTTTGCTTGCTTGTGTTGTATTGAGGGCAGAGACTGCCTTGTGTAAACCGTCCCGAGTTGCCTTCGGGCTGAGAGGGTCGGTATAGAAACGTGACAAATAAATAAATTAAAAAAAATAACTACAGGAAGATGAAAAATGAGGGCAAAAATTCTGTTTCTATGTAATGTCCCTTCTCTTTCCAAATTTCTCGCACTGCTGAACTTGCTGACCGAAAGGTCGCAGGTTCAAATCCGGGGAGCTCCCGCTATTAGCCCCAGCTTCTGCCAACCTAGCAGAAAACATGCAAATGTGAGTAGATCAATAGGGAAGGTAATGGCGCTCCATGCAGTCATACCGGCCACATGACCTTGGAGGTGTTTACGGACAACGCTGGCTCTTTGGCTTAGAAATGGAGATGAGCACCAGTCCCCAGAGTTGGACACGACTGGACTTAATCTCAGGGGAAAACCTTTACCTTTAGTAACTTAAAATATCGATTTGAATATTTAGGAAGAGATATGAACACAGCAAATATAAAATTGTGTAAATGATTTTCAGTGTCTCGCTTTACAATGTTTAGAAATTTGTAAAATTAATTAAATTTTCACTTTGGCTACATTTCTGACATTAATTGAAAAAGCTATGAAAGAAGGAAAATCAGATCTCCTTTATCATCCTGCAGCCATTCCACCAGGCTGGGAAGAGAGAAGATCGGAAACAGAACCGTCCTATTAGCTGAGTTGTTAAATCAGCAATTCAAAGCTCCTCCTTTGAACAGTATCTAATCTAGATGGTCGAGATGAGAAGACTAAGATGATCCCATTACGTTTGGCGATCCTATCCGTCTCATAATATTAGATGATTGCATCTGTGTTTTCCTGCTCGTTCCATTTTTGTGCATGTAGGTGTTGTGTCTTTCACAACTGTATCCCAGAGATTGATTTATTTCATTCTTACTGGTGTGTGAGGTTTTCTGAAGGCATGTTCAACTGCAGAGCAGTGTCACGCCACAAGCCTCAGTTTCCCTTGTTTTCCCTAAACAACACTGCAGCCATGATGGCTTTCTAAACTCCTCTGAATCTGTCTGCCTTTCCCCAGTGAACTCTGTACCATGCAATTTGGTTCAGCCAGTCAAGGCCGCTGCTGTTATTCCTAGCGATAAGCAGAAGCGCTTGGGACCAGGAGCGCCTTTGCCTCCTCTCCACAGATGTGGGCCCGAATTGGGATCACATACTTTGCCTCTGAGGTTTACCTAAACAGCAGCTGCAACCCATCATGGGAATCTTGATGTCCGACGCAGTCACGTCGGACACATCAAAGGATTTGGACACTATAACCGTTTGGCCAAGGAAAGGCAGCTCATCTTGAGCCAACGATCACAATCCCAGGTTATGGATTCCTGAACGGGCCTTGCGGCCTATTTGCCAAGACTGTACCTGCCAGCACGCTGGTTGCTTTGGAGCCAGCCCACTTGGGCCTCCGTTTGCTTTGTTGCCTTGTTCCTGTTTGCTACGGAAAGACTTTGCCATTGTATCCTGCTTGATCCCTGGATTTGACATGAGACTATATTCAACTGCTGCTGCTATTGAACATTGCTGCTATTTACTTGTGCCACTTTTAAGGCATTTTAGCTGACTTCTAGTCTCTTTCCTATAATCCATATTCTAAATAAACCTGTTGTTCCTCAGCTTAACGTGTGGTTTATCAAGGGAGGTTTTCCTAGCGTCCAGGAGGGCAACAAGCAGGGTGTAAGTGAAATCAGCAAAGAAACAAAGAATTAATGTGTTGTCGAAAGCTTTCATGGCTGGAACCACTAGGTTGCTGTGAGTTTTCTCGACTGTATGAAGCTGATGAAGAAACACAACCTACAAACTATCTACAGACCCATTAAGGAAATCCAACAAATACTATGTTCAGTAAAGGACAAGAGGGATCCTCTAACCGCGGAAGAAGTCTACCGTATACCATGCAGCTGTGGACAAGTCTACAATGGGACCACCAAACGCAGCATTGACCAAACACGAATTAAGGAACATGAAAGGCACTGCAGACTAATTCAACCAGAGAAGTCAACCACAACAGAGCGCACATTTCAACAGAAAGGAGGAAACTATGACAATGAACAAAGTCTGTTTATCAGAATTTAAAATCTCTAAAATTAGGATAGTAAATAAAGAGCAATACGCAAAAAACAGGGGAATTCCTGACATGAAACAATCAGAGTCAGCTAATACCTCCCAACAAAGGATTCCCCTGGGCAGGAAGCAGCCAAGCTCTGAAGCTGCAAAGCCATTCAATGCTAATCAAGATGGCCAATTGCAACATTCACACTTGCCTCAAGCTGACAAGAGTTCTTTCTCCCAGAAATGTGGGTCAGGAGATGTGGGTCAGGAGAGAATGCTTCTAGAATATGGCCATACAGCCTGGAAAACTCAAACAGCAACCCAAACATATAATTAATCTACTACCTAAAACAAACTTTAAAATAACCAAAAATAACCCAAACTTAAAAAGTAAGGAGCTAAATTATAGGAAAGATGTAAGCTTTTTGTTGTTGATGTTGTTGTTATCTTTTGATTCTAGAGTTCTTGTCATCCTTTTTGAAGAAGCAATATGTTACAAACAAGGCTGACAAGTATTTCAACCCAATGTAATATTGTGCAGAGCCAGTGTGGTGTAATGATTTTAAGTGTTGAGTAGGATTTGGGGAGACAAGTACACTCAGCCATGGAAACCCACTGGCGACTCTGGACAATTCACACTTTCTACCCAAGAGGAAGGCAAGGCTAACCCTCTTCCAAATACACCTTGATAGGAAAACATAGGATACGGTCACCATAACTCAGGGTGCATCTACACTATAAATGCAATGAAACGCCACTTTAATACAATAATAATAATACTTTATTTCTATCCCTCTCCGTTGGAGCCCCCTTGTCATGGGGGAGAGGTTTGTGTACCCTAATGAAGTTGTGAGCTATGCTGGCGGTGGAATAATAGCCACCGGTAGGGCCTCCCTTGCCAGACAAGTCACAACCGAAGGGTCTGACAAAGAGTGTCAATGGGCAGGATGGGCTCTCTAACCTTTTGGCAACCATCCTAAGAGAAGGAAAACTCTGATTTCAAACCCGGGCAGATGGTCTTTATCCCATTCGGAGTTCCAACACAAGGGACTTTCGCCGCGTGAGTACGCGCTTGGGGATCGTTTCCCCTGCTACTGCTATTTACAGCAAGTGTTATGTTCAGCTTCGATTGCTATTTACAGCAAGTTGCTTTATATGTTATGTCTATTATGCTTGATCTTATATGCTAAGCTCTACTGTGTTATTTACACAATATATTTTTCCGCATCATCCTGATTGTAAGTGTATATTTCTTGGCTTTTTTTACTCCCATCGAAGGACACATCCAACCTCCTTAATCATCAACGCGCTTGTAGAAAGCATGGGATGAGTCCTTCCTAATAATCTTCATTCGCGAAGTAATGCAGAGTTACCAGCCAGTGCGGAGGCGGAGTTTACAGCATGCGGAGCCTCCACACATGCTCCACCTTCGCGCATGCGTATTTGGGCGCCGGGGGCAGCAAAATAATCATTGCCTACCATTTAAAATGACCTAGGACCGCCTCTGGGTAATGTCCTAGGAGATTCTGAGATTTGCAGTTTAGCCAGCAAGCTATGATGTCTTACCAAACAACAAACTCCAGGGCTTCACCAAAGACCATTAAAAAGGAACGATAGTACTAAATCTGTATAGTGTGAACAGGCTTCAAGTTTTCATTTCTTTCTGAGTAACGAATCTCAATGACTGACTTTGATCTTGTAATATTCCACATCCTAAACCACCTCAGAGGAAAACTATGGACACCACATTGAAATGCGATATGAAAGTAACAACAACAAATAATCCGGCACTAAGCTAGCAAAATTGACAACTATATACCTGGTGTGTGTGTCCCATCACACTTCACATTAGTCTCTGAAAACATTAATAGAGCTCTAGTCCTTTGGTCAAGATAAGACTAGACTCCAATCCTTGAACTAGAAGTCATGATTCCTACTGAACATATAGTATGTCTTTAGTGCCTTCGGAATCAGTATTCACATGTTCACCTATACACATATCTAGGAATTTCTTGCTTCTAACAACAAATTTCTAGAAAGGATACTTCTCTATGAATTTTCTAGGTTCACTAGGACGACTCTATGGCAACTTCTGGTGGAAGTTATTCATTTCAACAGGGCTCGCTATTATCTACAATTTCCTATTTACACTGGGTTACATTGGGTTATGGAACTCACTTCCAGAGGAGGTTGTGACAGCTGTCAGCCTGGACAGCTTCAAGGCAGGATTAGACAGATTCATGGATACCAAGGGAATCAGTAGCTACTGAACTGGACATCCAAGTGCCACCTCTGTGTTGATGGAGGCAGGCAGGATTTTCCCCGGGTACTGGTTGTGGGGGGTCGGGAGCAGGTGAGGGTTCTGCGCTCCTTTCTGCTAGAGATCCCTGTGTACAACTAGTGGGCCACTGTGTGACACAGAATGCTGGACTAGATGGGCTGAGGCCCGATTCAGCATGGCTCTTCTTATGTTCTTATGTTCTTATGTTCACTGTAATTTCAGAAATGAATAAAGGCATTGAATGTTGCCCTGCACCCAAAGCCTGAAGTCCATTCATTGGATCGTGAGTATCCAGGAGATAGATAGATAGATAGATAGATAGATAGACAGATAGATATAAACCCTTCTCCAATGGCGCCCCCTTGTCACAGGGGAAAGGCTTGCGTACCCCAATGAAGTTGTGAGCTATGCTGGCGGTGGCATATTAGCCACCAGTAGGGCCTCCCATGCCAGACAGGTCACAACCGAAGGGTCTGACAAAAAGCGTCAATGGGCAGGATGGGCTCTCTAGCCTTTTGGCAACCATCCTAAGAGAAGGAAAATTCTAAATTCAAACCTGGGCAGATGGTGCTTGTCTAACCCTGTAAGGTCAATCATCTAGAGAAGGAAACTCAAATCAAACCTACGACCTGAGGACCTCGCTGCCACCATCCAAGCTAGCTAGGCTCTGGCAGATGAACCCTTGGTTTAAAGGGTAGGACAGTACTGTGCATGCTGTGGTCCACCAGAAAAATCTATCGCACAGGCTTGAAGGACACATCCAACTGGTCATCAACACGCTTGTAGAAAGTGCGGGATAAGTCCTTCCTAAGAATCTTCACGAAGTAATGCCAGAAATATAAACCAAACATTGTTTGATCTTTCAGTTCTGCATTGCAACTGCATTGAGTATGCGCCACATTTCAGAAGAACAGCAGAACTCAAGTGGAACATTGGCAGAACGGATGCTTATGGGAAGAAACTTAGCAGGACATGAGGAAAATAATGTCCTCATGGTTTGATTTCCTTAGTATGAAGGAGAAAGCAGCCAGTCATGGCTCGGGAAGGTTGAGAAGGGGGGCTATAAGTGAATCAAATGTACAAAAGTGTCCTTGGGAGGGTCATACAGGGTTTGAAGCTGACAAAGTTCTGGATTTGAGAAAGAAGGATGGATTTGACAAAGGCAGAGATAGATTGAAGGGAGAGAGGATAGCCACCAGAAGAAAGAACCAATTATGGGTAAAAGAACAGAATATCAGAGCTCAATATATTGTTCTACTTTGTTTAATAAATCTATTCTTCTTGTTGTTTTTCAACTATCTCTAGCTGTTGCTATAAAGCTGATATTGCAGCCAGACTATACATACCAACTCATTACAAGACGCTTAAAGGGATTAAATGGGGGTACAAGGGGAGGGGTGAGTAGAAGGATTTCAAAAGTTCAAATTATGTTGATATTTTACGCTTTTCTGCTTTTATGTTTTATGCTTTTTGTAGGATGTATTAAACTGTTATTGTAATACTGTATGTGTACCATGTAAACCGCCCCAAGCCTGCTGGAAGGAGCGGTATATAAGAGTGAATAATAAATAAAATAAATAAATAACCTGGGTAAAGGGATCTGTTATGTACATATATATTTGGTGCTGAGAAGTGGGATATGTGGCAGAATTAAAATTATGCAAAGTTCACATCTTTACCAATTCACACACTGTCTTGCTATAGAAAAGGTATGCCACACAGATATGTATGTGTGTACATAACAGATCCTTATTCAGTAAAGAATAAGTTGCTTACTCTTTGTTATGTAGAACAACATATATATATACAGTCATGCAAAGAGTTGCAATGGCTCACATAATGTCCTTGGAGAGAGATTCAAATGGTCCTTGTGTCTCCCTATGAAGGATCTCTTTCCAGCAGGTCCAAAGTAGAAAATATACTACTAACTTGTCTTGGTAAGCTCCTGCACAGAAACCCTAAACATGTAACTGTTGCCAAAACTCCCAGGCCCAGCTAGCATCCTGGGCATAGCCAAACCAATCAGCTTCATGCTTTGCATTTTTCAGTCAACCCATTCACGAACTGACTTTTACATGCTGCAACAGAATATTGCGCAAGGTGGGATCTGATCAGATTTGATTTTGTCAGGAGACCTATTTGGTTAAAAGGAAACCAAAGAGGTTTTGGAAAAGGCAATTGGTTGAAGTTTGTCCAAAGTAGAGAAGTGATAGCTCACAATAATATGTCACTGGGGAAATCTTCATCCTGTCTCAACGACTGTGAGAATTGCAGCTTTTTACCTCCGGGATTCCACTTTATTTTAAACCTTTACAGCACCTTTTCCTCAGCTCAAATCAGAGAGGTCAGCGTTGTCCAAGAAAAGTGGCAGATTTTGTTATCATCCCTGACAATTAAGTCCCAGCTTGAACCTTTGAGACTTGCCTCCACTATACTACTGTCCCTAAACCTTGGTGGTGACATATTAAATCTTTAATGTTTACAATGTTCTTAAACTTTCTGGAATAATGGAACAGTTCGGGAAACGGCTGGGGCAGTAGGGCACATTTATTGAAAGTGAAAACGCTCCAGGCAGCAGTGACCTACAAGCTTTGGGTCATCACAACAAGAGTGTTGCAAAGTCTTTAACACCGCAGGTCTGCATTTCCCTCAGATTTATTTGGTTTGCCTTTAAAGCTCCAGTGCCTTTCTCATGGGCGGATGGGGAGGGAACAGCTATTTATTAAACTTCTATTCCTTTCTAGAGAAATACTAATCCTAAAGCAATTTGACAACCCATTTTAGCATCTCTACAATTATGGAAAACCCTTTTAACAGTTCATTTACCCAATCTGTGGCGACTGTGATCATTCTTACAATATGCAATTACTTTAGGATAGTTTTCCATTATTTCTATTACAGATTTTTTTAAAAAAGAAAGTAATAAGACAAAACAAATATGAACTAATAAATAAGCTTCTGTTCTCCAAAGCAGAGGGAAATGTCTAAAACCTGCTTGGGGAAATAATTCAAAAATGCAATGTATGTGAAGCAATCGACAACTGAAAATTACTGAGAACAATGTTGATGTCTCACATAAATTACTCTGAATTCTAATATTTTAACCTCAGTTCTAAGTTACACCATCAAGGCTAACTTGGTACTTAAGGAAAAGGTAACCATTATTTCCAAACTTAGTGAAAACAACACATTTAGCCAACTGCTTGCTCCCTTCTGGCTGTTTATCAAGGCCATGTATGGTGTTAAATGCATCTTTGGGTAAAACACACACTTAACCCCCAATCCTTACAAAGCACCGTAGAACAATCCTGTTGCAGACTGCTGCTTTAAAAACGACTAATTTGGTAACAACAAGGGGTTTCCTCCAAATACAATAAAAGAATTAAAGGAGCAATTTTCATGAATGGAGCAAAGGTAAAAAAAAATCAGCCACCTCGCTTGCTGTTACTCTGATAATTATCAGCCCCACGCATCAGCAGCTGCTATTTCCATGTTTGTAAATCTTTGTGCAAATGAGGTTTAATGTTATTATTATTATTTTATTATTTATTTCAGTTTGGTAGACTGCTCACTCCGAAGCTCAGAGCGGTTTACAACAATAAAATACCAATAAAAACACATAACAACATTAAAACAGCGTTAAAACCAATTCCACCCCCCCCCCCCAATAAACTGTAACAGGACAGTAGTGATGTAGCAGCAGTGACGTGGCGGGTGGCAGGTTATGGCGGGCACCAGTCAGAGCCGAATGCCTGCCTAAACAGCCAGGTCTTAACAGCCTTACGAAATGTCATCAAGTCCCGCAGGGCTCGCGTCTCTTCAGGCAACGAGTTCCATAGCGTTGGCGCGGCCACTGTGAATGACCTCTGCCGTGTAATGGCTAGCCTGTAGGTCTTTATGCCAGGCACTTCCAACATGTTCCAACATGTTGCATAAGATGCTTAAATATCCTACACACAACAGATCCTCTCTGATCTCAGAAACTAAAGGTGGGTTACACCTAGTCAGTACTTCAATGGGACCTGTCTTTGAATACCAGGTCCTATAGGCCGGTGATTTTCAACCTTTTTTGAGCCACAGCATAGTTTTTACATTTACAAAATCCTGGGGCACACCACCAACCAAAATGACACAAAATGACACTCTAACACAGTAATACATATAGTTAATATGTTTTTAAATGTATTTTTACACTCAGTGTGAAAACGGGGCCTGTTTCGATGAACACAAAATAGATATCCTGGCAGGAATGGTAGAAAGACACACACGAAACTCTTGCTCAAAGGCTGTCAGTCTCTCTCTGTTTTTAGTTTTCTTTTTTCTTTTGTCACCACTCATATTAGGGCCTTCATCTGTGTCATAATTTTGTCCATGGCCCTGTTCGGCATTTGCATTTTCCCTTCTCAAAAACTTCTCCATTACTGTCATTTGCTTGTCTTGCCGTGATCCCAAATTGACACGCAGCTGCAGCACTAACTCCAACTTTGTTTACTTAGCCACATCTGAGCGAATCCAAGATGGCGCAACCATCGCACTCTCGCGTCACTTTTTAGGTGATGCGAGAGTGCTATGGTTCCATTTCTTAAAGGGACAGATGCGCCTTATAGTTTATATATGAATGAAGTTCGAAAATAATTTCCCACGGCACACCTGATGATCTCACGGCACACTAGCATACTGGTTGAAAATCACTGCTATAGGCCACTGTGGATCCGGACCCCAAATGGGGTCCCCTTAATTCAATGCACAATAGACCTAAATGACCTCTAAAACATAATTTTGGTCAGAGACGAGAGAAAATGAACACAGCACTCATCATGTTTTGTATATTGGAGAGATTATTCTTTATAAACTTTATATATTCTTTGGCTACACTCGGGAAGTCGCTGTAAACCCAACCCTTCACACTCCCAACCCCCCTTCACTATTACCCTTCCCTGCCCCTCCCCCCTCTCAGGAAAACTCAATAAAAATATACTACAAAAAAAATTCAATGTTGGAGTCCCAAAAATAGGCAACAGTAAACGTTTTCTGAATGTCACCTAGTGGCTATTTTTAGACGTTTACACAAGCCTGTTGTGCAGTGCTGACAGCAGACTCCAACATAAGAACATAAGAACATAAGAAGAGCAGTGAATCTGACAGCAGACTGTATCACACAGTGGCCCAGATCTCGAGCAGAAGGAGCTTCAGTACCCAATGGTGCTTCAGCTGTACTCCATAAATAGGAAAATCAGCCTATTTAGTAGGCATGGGCAATCCATGGTTCCAAATGGTTGTAAAGTACTTACAATACTAGAGGGCGCTGGTGCTCTGCTTCTACAGTGTTGCTAAAGTTCTAGTAGTGAAAATTTCAGAACTTTTAACCAAACTAAGTGTCAGCTGCATAAGATCTCTCTGACCAGTAGGTCCTGAGTTTGAGGCCTGCCCGGGTCGAGGTGGGTGCTCGACCTTTAAGTGTAGCCTGCTGTCGACCTTTGCAGCCCGAAAGACAGTTCCATCTGTCAAGTAGGAGATAAAGGTACCACATTAAGTGGGGAGGCAAATTTTGACTGAATTATGAGGCCATTAAAGAACTCCAGGAATGCGGAAGAACAACAAGGGACGCTGGAAAATACGCTGAGAGATGAGGAGTGCGTCAGCTCCCCCTAGTGGCCAGAGTTTGCCTCTGTTCGTCTATATGTGTGTATGTGAAAAACGGCAGGGATTGTCTGCTAAGTATGTGTACCTGTAATCCGCTCTGAGTCCCCTTCAGGGTGAGAAGAGCTGTAGCAACCCAGGTCCCTTTCGTTCCTGGGGGGCAGGGGGCAGCACCGGGGGGTCCCACTTGCATTAGGGCCAGCTGCAGTTGATGAGGACATGGAGGAAGGGGCTGATGAGTTAGCTGGGCCTTCCTCTCCCACAGAGAGCTTGGCCTGGGATGATGAATGGCCTGATGGCTATGCTAGCTGGGAAGTTCAGGCTGACCCTGAGAGTGATGATTCTGATCATTATGAGAAACCAGGTGGTTACGGGTCGCAGGAAAGGATCAGGGAAACAGTGAGGATGAGCCCATGGAAGCTGAAAGGGAGTTCGCTCTCATGAAGATAGCGACCCAGGTGCTGGGAGGCAAGGACGGAGCTTTGATAGGAGACGGAGCATTGAGTCCAGCAGGAGGGATTGGCACCTCATTGACTATGTTTGGTGCGCCAGAGAAACATGAAGCCTAGAGCGCCAGAGAAGCGCTAGATCCCGTAGCACAGATTGGCGCAGAAGCCTGCTGAGAGCGTCGGGGCCTCGCCAAGGGATTAAGTATAGGATCCGTGGGAACGGATCCTCAGTAGCTCGGCCACTTCTGTTCTAAGAGGAGTGAAGCAAGCGGAGTTCCACGGAGCCAAGTTGTCGGCTCGAGCCTTGCCAAGAAGTTTCTTGGAGTTGTTCATGAACTTTGGAGTGTTCTTTGCCTCGGACCACGTCCTTGTTCCGCATAGTTTTGCAGAGCCTTGCCACGTTTGCCTTTGGATTTTACCTACGGACTCTTCTTTACCTATTGGATTGAACTTTTTGATACTTTTTATGGACAATTTACCTTTTCACCTGTTTCTTATCATTCAATAAATAGTTAGCTGATTACCGTCTCTGTGTGTGTGATTAAGGGGCTGGGCCGAGACCCTGCATCGTGACAAGAGCGGAATATAAAGTAAATAAATAAAAAGAGTGCTGATGCCTCACCAAACTACAAATTCCAGGATTCCACAACATTGTGCCATGGTAAACTGCATTAAATCTACATTATAAATGCATCTAAGGCAGTCTAATCCATTGCTGTACTGTTCTTACCATCATGATATTAATCTCAATGTGTGGGTAGTTAAGTAAAAACTGTGACTGGCTCACATATCATCAACAATCCTGACCAAAAAAAATGAGTGTCTTCAAACAGTCACTCTATATACCTTATGATTTAATGAGAATGTGAATCCAGATCTTCCCAATCCTAGTGCAGCACTCTAAACCAGGGGTCCCCAAACTAAGTTCCACAAACTGGATGATGATGATGATTATAATAATAATAATATTTATTTATATCCATCTCATCTCCCCAAGGGGACTTGGAGTGGCTTGCAACAATGCAAACAATAAACAGTAATATAACAAATAACCAATTTAAAATTAAATCAACAAAATAACAACACAAAATCCATCTAAAAGTGAAACAGAACATATTAAATTGACACAAAACCACCATCTATAAATGGTTTAAATGATGTAATTGTTTATTTATGGACATCTGCTTGTATGGATGTGGCCCTCCAAGGTCATTTTCCCGGCCCCTGCTCTAAACTTTAGGCATAGGGTTGTTGAATTAGTCTGCAATGCCTTTCATGTTCTACAAACAATCTACAGACCCACTAAGAAAATTTATGAAATGCTAAATTCAGCAAAGAATAAGAGAGATCCTTTAACCACTGCAAGAGTGTACCGTATACTATGCAGCTGTAGACAAGTTTACATAGGGACGCAGCACCCAGAACATGAATGGCACTGCAGACTAATTCAACCAGAGAGGTCAGCCATAGCAGAGTACTTGATGCACCAACCTGGACACAGAATATTATTTGAGACCACAGAAATTCTAGATCACTCTGACAACTATTATGTCAGACTACGCAGAGAAGCCATTGAAATCCACATGAACAATTTCAGCAGACAGGAGGAAACCATGAAAGTGAACAAAATCTGGTTACCAGTATTTAAAAAACACCAGAATAAAGACAGCAAATAAGGAATACCACTCAGAAACAGGGGAACTCCAGACAGCAAACAATGAAGTGCTAGTTAACACCCACCCCCAAACAGAGGGTGCCTTCAGGGTTACTTTCAGCAGGATTAGGTGACCTTCAGGGCGCCTTCAGCAAGGCTACCTCTATGCAGATACCCTCACTGATTGACTTTGCAGTTTCAAGACTACTCAATGCCAGTCAAGCTTGCTAATTGCAACATTCATACTTGCTTCAAACAGACAAGGGTACTTTCTAAAAACCTAACATACTCGTAAACTATGATTATTTTATTTTTTATTATTATTTTTATTTGATTATTTTAATTGTGTCTTTGTTTTATCTGTAAAATTTGGGCTTGTCCCTTTGTAAGCTGCCCCGAGTTCTCTAGGGGAGATGGTGGTGGGTATAAGACAAAGTTGTTGTTGTTGTTATTATTATCTCCCACCCTGGACATTCCATAGATAGATAGATAGATAGATAGATGGATGGATGGATGGATGGATGGATGGATGGATGGATGGATAGACAAGATAGACACACTCTACTTGCTTCAATGCCAACAGAACCTCTGAAGATGCCAGCTACAGATACAGGTGAAACGTCAGGAGAGAATGCTACTGGAACATAGCCATAGAGCCCAAAAAACTCATGGCAACCCAGTGATTCCAGCCATGAAAGCCTTCGACAACACATTAAACCAGTGGTGGGCAACCTATGGCCCGCGGGCCAGATCCGGCCCGACAGACGCTTCTGTCCAGCCTGGGGAGAAGGGCGTCAGGGGCGGGGCCAAGAGGAAGGGGTGCCGCTGCCACCATCCCATCGCGGGCTCTGTGGGGCCTGTGTCAGCAGACAGGCTGGAGGAGCGGCGGCTTTGGAGTGCCTGCCATCCCTGGAGGGGATCCGGGCCTGCAGCGGGAGCACTCCGCGACTTGCGGGGGCTGATCATCTTCCGGGTCGCCAGGGCGAACAGCTGCCTCAGATCGCCAAGTGCTCCCCCTGCAGGCCCGGATCCCCTCAGGCCTGTCTGCCAACACAGGCCCCACAGAGTCCGCAATGGGATGGCGACAGTGGCACTCCATAGCAGGGCGATCAGCTGGAGAACGGCTGGGGGCGAGAGCGGGCGGAGGTCTGCAGCCTCTGATCGACTGCTGCTCTGCTCTGCTGCGGCGGCGCTGGGTCCGCTTTGCCATCCTCTGGGCTGGAGTCATTGGGCCATTCCATCTTGGGATCCTTCCTCTCTTCAGGATGTTAGCCTTCATCTTGGTTCGCACCTTGTCTTCTTGAATTTTATTTTATTTTAGTGGTTTTTATTATTATTTTATCGGACAGGTAAGCTGGGCCAGAACCGTAAATCTTACAATATATTGCCACTGGGAAAAGACATCTTACATTCTGGAGACTATTGCTAAAATAAGAGGGGAAAAAAGAAGTCTGTGAAAGGGGATGTATTTATCCTCCTACCGCAAAAAAAAAATCTCAAAGTGTTGACTTTGCAAGCCCTGGCCCCAGTACATCACTACCTATTGCATTGAACCTAACTTTTAATTTTATTTTATTTTCCAGTGGTTTTTATTATTATTTTATAATAATTTTATAATAATAATAATATAATAATATAATAAATAATATAATATAATAATGCTATTTTATAATTTCATTATAATGTCTATATATATACTATAATATAATAATTATGATATTAATACTAATAATATATGAATATTTCTTGATATATTAATATGTTAATATTAATGATGTGTAATATATAGTAAATATAAAATAAATAAATAATGTAGATTAGAATGTAGTTCAGCCTTTAGGTGCAGCCCTCCATAATATTTTTTGGCTCTCGTGTGGCCCCTTGGACAAAATAATTGCCCACCCTTGCATTAAACCCTATGTGTTTGGAAAATCAGTAGAACAAATAATAAGAATATAACTCAATTGGACAAATGAATGAGGATGTCTACATTAGAAAATGAGGTAATTGAAACAAGTATTTCAACATATCATAGACTTGTCACCTACTAAGCTTTTTCAAAAGATGCTTATGTAAGTCATGGTGACTGGCTGATTGACTGGAGAGTGTCAGTTTCAATTTTTTAATAGGCAGCTCTCTTTGCATAACTAACTACTTTTGTCTTTAAACATGCAGAGTTTCAATTACCCAAGATAGTTTAGGCTCTCTGATTCAAGAGCGTGTCAGCTGGCAGAAAGAGAGCCTAATTTTACAATTGGACAGCTGACAGATCTTTAGGCAAGGGAAGCAAAAAGTTAAGCCAAGCAGCATCAACAACAAAATGTGGAATATGCCAAGTTTAGAACAGAAAGGAAAGAACAGCATTTTCTTGGTACAGTACTTACATTACTCAGGTTATCAAGGACTCCCTTAAGATCTAAGTTGTAAACAAAGATATTAACTCTGGAAAGGATGCATGCCATGTTATTTAGTGTTTTATTACTGAAGCTGCCTGAGCTGGATGATAATTGTCCTACTTTTTATAGGTGCATCCCTGCATACCTAAATCGCAAAAAACCAAACAATAGCCTCTAGTTCTATTCAACTATCCTCGGATATCAGCACACGTAATTACCAAGGTCAAAAGACATGACCAATCAGAACCAGAGCGATGACAATGCTGATTCAGCCTGTTCTTGGTGGGTGCCTGGTGGATAGTCACCTCAGACGCTGTGCCAAACTGCTAATAGAATTAAGCTATTTGGAGGGACCTTGTTTTGCAAACATTTCCGCCCACAGTCATGAGGCTTGGAAGAACCACTCCCCCAGCATTCAAGGAGAATGACATCCCTGCTCCGAATGAACAGGCTGAATTTTTACAGACACCAAGTTCAACAGTGCTCTTCAGGAGAACACATACTGTGAAATTTAAATGTTTTAGTGCATAAATGGCAATGATTGCCATCCATAGGACAGCTATTGCTCATTACAGTTTGTTGTTCTTATGTGCCTTCCTGTTGTTTCCAACTTGTAGGGTTTTCTTGGCAAGATGTAGTTAGACGTTTGCCCTTGCCATTCTTTTGTTTAATTTGCCCAAGGTCAATCAGCAGGTTTTCGAGATTGAACAGGGATCCAGTGGGGAGGAAAACAAATATATTTGGTATACTGTACCTGAAGGGCCTAGAAAGAGTCACACACAGACATGCTGAATGCTCATAAACACACTATATATGATGGGCCTCCTGGTGGTGCAGCAGGTTAAACCACTGAGCTGCTGAACTTGCTGACTGAAAGGTCAGCAGTTTGAATCCAGAGAGCAGGGAGAGCTCCCACTGTTAGGCCCAGCTTCTGCCAACCTAGCAGTTTGAAAACATGCAGATGTGAGTAGATCAATAGGTACCCCTCTGTTGCGCCAGCTCCACTGGCTGCCAGTTTGCTACTGGGCACAATTCAAAGTCCTGGCTTTAGCCTATAAGGCCCTAAATGTTTCTGGCCCAACAGACCTGTCCTTTGAACCTACTAGGGCATTAAGATCATCTGGAGAGGCTCTGCTCTCGATCCTGCTTATGTCACAAATACGTTTGGCGGGGACGAGAAACATGGCCTTCTCAGTGGTGGCCCCTCGGCTATGGAACTCCATTCCTAAAGATATCAGATCAGCCCCCTCCTTATTAGCATTTTGGAGGAAAGTGAAGACCTGGTTATTCGAACAGCCATTTTAATAGGCAGTGCAACAAATACAAGACTATTGAACTGACTGGACGATGATACTGGATCATGAATTTTAACCAAGAGACGTGAATGAATTATATTTTATTGATCTTGCAATGAATGTATATTTATATCACTGTTTTTAATTGTTTTTAATTGTTTTATTATGTAGCATTGAATTTTTTGCTTTTGTAAACCACTATGAGTCGCCCAATGGGCTGAGAATAGGGGTATATAAATGGAGTAAATAAATGAATAAATAATACCGCTTCTGCGGGAAGGTAACGGCGCTCCATGCAGTCATGCTGACCACATGACCTTGGAGGTGTCTACGGGCAATGTCAGCTCTTCGGCTTAAATATGGAAATGAGCATCGGGGACAACTAGACTTAATGTCAGGGAAAACCTTTACCTTATACAATGCATCAAGTCCATACATCATATTATCCTCTCGCCCAGAAATACCAGAACTGGTTTGTTACATTCCTGAGGATTAAAATGTTCATACATTAACACCTTCACTTACTTATATATTTATTTCCCTTCCTTTCTCCTAGTATGAAATACTTTATTTGGAATGATCCTGGCTATAATTTAAATTGTGCACTACAAATATTGGCTAAGGGTTGCTTTCCTTCTTTTTGTTTCCTTTGGCTGTTGTTGCAAGTGTGTGTCTCCCTTCATTATATAAAGAGGTGCTTGAACAAGATGGATTTTGTTATGAAATGTGAAGCTTCAGCCAACATCTGTTCCAGGAGTGTGAGAGCATATTTCAAAATATAGGCACTCACAGAAATTCTAAAAACTTAAGACAGCTGCCATTGATCACGGTCAATAAGGCATTTCTTCCACTTTTCTTCTCTATCTAAATTGAGTCTGTTGTGAAGCAAATCAATGGGTCGTTGGCCATTCTAGACCAGGCCAAATGGAAACAAATTGCAGGACAAATCTTGTTTATTTATTTATTTACATCATTTCTACCCCCAAGGGCGTACTCAGAGCGGCTTGAGAAAGGCAGCAATTTGATGCCAATACACAATATAAAATATAAAACCATAAACGTACAGCATTAAAATATAGTTAAACATTAAACACATAATCCACATTAATTTGAGTTAAAGCAGTGTTCCGTACGCAACATAAGCCATATCCATCAACTTGCCAGTCCAATTCCAGTCCAAAGTGATGCATTGTGCTAATGTGCAAAAACCTGGTCCCATAACCAAGATTTTACTTTTTTCCTGAATGTTAGGAGGGATGAGGTCGATCGTATTTAGCTTGGAAACGCATTCCACAGGCGGGGAGCCACCGCCAAGAAGGCCCTATCTCTCGTCCCCACCAACCGCGTTTGAGAAGTTGACGTGAGCGAGAGCATGGCCTCCCCGGATGATCTTAAATTACGAGGTGAGACGTAGAGGCAGATGCATTCGGACAGGTAAGCTGGGCCAGAACCGTAAATCTTACAATATATTGCCACTGGGAAAAGACATCTTACATTCTGGAGACTATTGCTAAAATAAGAGGGGGAAAAAGTAGTCTGTGAAAGGGGATGTGTTTATCCTCCTACCGCAAAAAAAAATAAATCTCAAAGTGTTGACTTTGCAAGCCCTGGCCCCAGTACATCACTACCTATTGCATACAATGAACCTAACTTTTTAATCACACTACCTTTTCTGTTCCAGATAAACCACAACATGCAATTGAAGGAGCAGCAGACACAAATCTAGTCACAGTGTTTCAATCTCTAAAGCACATCAGCCATTTAAACAAAGCAGTCTTGGAAATTTGGAAACCCTTCTAGAAGGCAGATAGCAAGGCATATAATAGATTATTTCATTCAACAGCTATTAAAATCAAGTTTTTCCCATCAAAATACAACTGACAGATATTGCTTCTCCACTACCTTAGGGAGGTACTTGCTCCACAGTGCAAATGCCAGACATTTTCCAACAACCAGTATACATTGGCTTTCCTCTATATCAGTAGCTCTCAACCTTCTTAATGCTGCAACCCCTTGATACAGTTGCTTATGTTGTGGTGACCTCCAACCATAAAGTTATTTTCCTGCTACTTCCTAACTGTAATTTTGCTACTGTTATGAACCATAATGTAAATATCTGATATGCAGGATGTATTTTCCTTCACTGGACCACATTTGGCACAAATACCTGATACACCCAAATTTGTGGGGTTGGGGGGGGGATTGATTTTGTCACTTGGGAGTTGTAGTTGCTGGGATTTATAGTTAACCTACAATCAAAGAGCATTCTGAACTCCACCAATGATGGAATTGGACCAAACTTGGCACACAGAACTTCCCATGACCAATGGAAAATACTGGAAGTGTTTGGTTGGCATTGACCTTGAATTTTAGTGCTGTAGTTCACCTACATCCAGAGAAGACTGTGGATTCAAACAATGATGGATCTGGACGAAACTTGGCACGAATACTCAATATGCCCGAATGTGAACACTGGGGAATTTGAGGAAAATAAACCTTGACATTTGGGAGTTGTAGTTGCTGGGATTTATAGTTCTATATTGTCCCCTTTACTTTTTTGTGATGCCTTCAGGGTAACTTTACATGAAGGTGGAAGTGAATCCCATTCGGTTCAGCCACACATACTGCCATGAGAGTGCACATGAGACTCTACCTTTCGATTCCAGAAACCTACATACAAATTCCCACATAGAAGCAAACCTAAGCCTACTTACTTAAACAAGTCCCTGAAATCACTTACTTATGAGTAAATACACTTGAGGATTCAGACTGCAAATTTCCACTTTCCTTAACTACAAACATCCACTTTGCTTAGGCTAAGACGAATGCCAAACTAAATGGAAAATGTTGTCTCCTGAACTGTCACATGCGGTTTGGGCCTTAAAGATTAATTTATTTATTGTGCCATTAATTTTGGTAACAAATGCAGAGCTTGCCTGGTGTATAAAGTACAGAAAGAAGGTAGGAGGCTTGGCTCTGCACAAATCTTAAAGCACAGTGGAAGTGATGCAAAATAATCACTTGGGAACTCAAGATACTGGTAGAAAAGGAGAACGTAGCCCAAAATAAACTACTCATTTTTATCTATCTAGTGAGCTGTCATCAAAACCATATTTTGTGTGTGTGTGTGTAGTGTGCCTTCAGGTTGCTTCCGTATTACAACAACAAGACAAACCTATTACAGGGCTTTCTTGTCAAAATGTGTGTGGGGGGGTGGCCTTTCTTTTCTCTAAGGCTGAATGCGACTTGCCCGATGCTACCTAGTGGAGTTTCCATGGCCAAAAATGGATTTGAACCCTAGTCTCCAGAGTTGTAGTCCAAAGCCCAAGCTCCATCAAAATCATACTAGTTTCAAAAAGGCAGCCACGGGAGATATAATACTTTAAATACTTAACAGATTAATTACAGTGTAAGTTTCATGGCACCAAATCCTGGAGTTCTTTCTGATTTTGGATGTCAAGCAGTGTCAGTGCTGGCTAATACTCAGGTAGGAGGCTGCCAATGAATACCACTTGCCATAGGCTATATTTCAGAGGAATGAGCTGACAATACATAAATGAGCCATCCTTCCCTAAGAAAACTTATGAAATTCATGAAGTTGCCATAAGTCAAGCTACATACATATGCATACATGCATTGACAAGTTTCATGGACTGAAGTTTCCTGATGCATGACATGGAAACTTCACTTGACAGGGAACAGCTGGAGATAGTGAGGCCAAATGGCAAGAACGTGCAAAAAGGTATCGCGTTTTTAATACTGAACTATAGCTCTGGGGACCAGGGTTTGAATCCCCACTTGGCCATGGAGACTTACTTGGTGTCCCTGCACAATCACACACTCTCCATCTCATAGGGCAGGCAATGACAAAACCTCTAAACCAGTGGTTCCCAACCTTTTTTTCACCAGGGACCACTTTGACCAGGAACCACTCTCCAACACAGTACCAAAAGGGTTACGAATCAGTTTTTGGTCAACTTTAGATTTGGTTTGGTTATTTCGGGTGCTGATTCAGAAAATTGCATTGGATAGACTGCATCAGCTCTAGTTTCTGATACAGAATATATGCCATCCAATAGTCACCATCTGTTCACCCACAAAAAAACCCATATTTAATAATCTAGAGCTGATGTGGTAGTGGTAATATTTTGTGGGTAGTCAACCTCTCCCCTCCAGACATCCCCATTGCCTTGGCACTATAAGAGGGTTTCGTGAGACCAGTCACTCTCGTTGCCGTGTGGTATCAAGGCAATGGTGTAGTAATGGTGAGGCTGCAGACCATGTTTTTGTTTTTGCGGACACCCGGTGGTCCGCGGACCACAGGTTGGGAACCACTGTTCTATACAAGGAAAACCACGTGATAGGTTTGTCATTAGTAGAAGGCACGGAACAACAACAAGAATCTGTGCAAAGCTAAAGTTATGTTGAAGCTTCACAGACTAATCTACTTTCCGCAACAGCAACTGGCAACAACACTCTCACTCTAGCATTGCTTAAATGCATATTGTGGTTCCTCCTGACTCATAATAGCAGCTCTAGTAGCTCTATTTCAGGGGTGCTCACACTTTTTCAGCATGCAAGCTACTTATACAACAACCAAGTCAAAATGATCTACCTACCCACTACAAAAATGTGAAGCATATAACACAATAACTGCTTTGAACTGGGTTTTCTGAGTCCACACTGCCATATTATCTGATTCAAAGCAGATAACATTGGATTTTATTCAACTGTGTGGAAAGGACCTCAGATAACCCAGGGCCGGCAGCACTTGGGCGGCGTCAGGAGCCTGCGGGGCGGGACTGAGCCTTCCTCCCGCCCTGCCTGCAATCTACCAGGACACCCTACACGATCTACCAGTAGATCGCGATCTACTTAATGAGCTCCCCTGCTCTAATTGTCCCGAAAACAAGAAAACAAGCCACAATCATTGTTAGTAAACACAATAGTTTGAGAAGTCTACAAGTTGTAATCCAAAGCAGTAACTTTCCCAGACTCTGAGGTGCATTCATTCAGGCTGCAGAACGCCCTCTATGGAAGACATGGGCAAACTTCGGCCCTCCGGGTGTTTTGGACTTCAACTACCACAATTCCTAACAGCCAGTTCCAAAATACTTGGAGGGCTGACGTTCGCCCGTGCCTGCTCTATGGGGATATTTGTCACTGTCCTCTCAAAAGAAGAATGCTTTCCTGCAGCAGCAATAACAGTAACTAGTTTCTACGGTACCCAAGCCATCAACTTTGGTTCTCTCTCCAGTCCAATCCTCGGTTCAGAATGGAAGTACTTCCCTGCAGAAGTTAGTGCCAGACAGGAAAAGGAACTGCGCAGGTAAGGAGGCGATGCTTACCTGAATGAAGCCCCATATGGGGTGAAGGGTCCAGTGCAGCAGCAGCGAGGGCCAACAGCACTGAAGGAGCAGAAGGACTTCTCTGATGAGCATCACTCCTCTGGGGAAGAGGGGCACGTCTTCTTCGCCTGGCAGCCTGTGGAACTGGAGGGAATCAGAGAGGCAGAGCTTGGGCAAGGCTGGGTGGCATTGCAAGGGCAAAGAGGCTCCCTTCGCCCGCTCCCTTCTTCTGTTCCCAAGAGCTGAGAGCACCAAAGAGATCTGGTGGAAGGAGTGGAGGAAGAGGAGGGCTAAAAAGTGCACTAAAGGAGGAGAAGGAGGAGAGAAAGCAAGCCAGCAGGGGAAAGGGTGCTGGGAGGCAGGAATGAAATCCAAGCGCTGGAAGGGATGTTGGTTGAGTAGATGATGGGTGGGAAGGGGTGGCGAAAGCAGGAGGTGCCCCAAGCAATGGGAGGAGGCTCTTAGGTTGCGGTGGGAGAAGCCCAGGAGCAGAAGGGAAGGGGGGGGGGGGCAAAGGAAACTTCCTACTGGATCTACACAATCGCAGAAGCCCTATAGCTTATCCAACTCCTCCCCAACCCTAAATAAAACCAGAAAGCGAATGAAAAGCGAAGGCTCCTGTTCCCCACCCAGGACTGGTGGCGGCAGGCGAACCATTAGGGAAAGAGGGAAGGAAAGAAAGAGGGAGGGAGGGAGGAAGGGAGGGCTGGTGCTGCAGAGCTGAGCAAAACCAAGTTTACTGCTCCCGCTGGTGATGCAGCCGCTGCAGTTTGGGAGGCAAATCAAAAATGTGTTGTCGAAGGCTTTCATGGCCGGAATCACTGGGTTGCTGGGAGTTGTCTGGGTTTGATAGCCATATTCCAGAAGCATTCTCTCCTGCCCACATCTATGGCAGGCATCCCCAGAGGTTGTGAGGTCTGTTGGAAACAAGGCAAGTGGGGTTTATATATCTGTGGAATAATGTCCAGGGTGGGAGATAGAACTCTTATGGTCTGTTTGGAGCTAGGTGGTTGCTGCCTGGGGGAATCCTTTGTTGAAAGGTGATTAACTGGCCCTGATTGGCATTTCTGAGGCATTTTTGAGGGGTCACTTGTCACTGCCTAGGGGAATCCTTTGTTGGGAGGTGATTAACTGGCCCTGAGTGGCATTTTTGAGGCCTTTTTGAGGGGTCGCTTGTCACTGCCTAGGGGAATCCTTTGTTGAAAGGTGATTAACTGGCCCTGATTGGCATTTTTGAGGCATTGAAAAGCCTTGCAGCTTCAAGGCTTGGCTGGTTGCTGCCTGGGGGAATCCTTTGTTGGAAGGTGATTAACTGGCCCTGATTGTTTCTTGTCTGGATTTCCCCTGGTTTTGAGTGTTGTTCTTTCGTTACTGTTCTGATTTTAGAGTATTTTTTAAATATAACAAAGGATTCCCCCAGACAGGAAGCAGCCAAGGCTTGAAGCTGCAAGGCTTTTCAATGCTAACCAAGTTGGATCACACCACACTAGAGAATGAATCCACTTTAAATCCGGTTTCTGCCTCCTGCAGAATTCTGGGGTTTGTAGTTTAGTGAGAAATAGTTTTCTAAAATCTAAAGCAGGGGTGCTCACACTTTTTCAGCATGCGAGCTACTTATAACACAACCAAGTCAAAATGATCTACCTACCCACTACTCAGAGAGCCATAAAAGCAAATATTTGGAAATTTATTTCAGTGAGAGGCATATAATATATTTTAAGACTGAATTCAACTAAATGTAAGAATAAGCCCCTGAATTTATTCATAATAATAATGGTGATGATATTCATTCAGCCTCTGCTACTAATAATAATAGCAGCAACAACAACAACAGGTTCCTAGAGTAGGAGGAGACCTCCAAGGGCCATCCAGTCCAACCTCCTTCTGTTTCTGCACTTAAGGCGTCTACCCTAGCAAATCTTTTGTATTGTTATTCCAATAACCCCATTAATGCCTGCATGGTGGATCATGGAATAAACATAACAGTTTAAATAATGTACTAAGAGCCTTCCTCCCATCTGCCTGTGATCTACCAGGACGCCCTACGCGATCTACCAGTAGATCGTGATCTACCTAATGAGCACCCCTGTTTTAGAGTATATATTTAATATAACAAAGGATTCCCCCAGACAGGAAGCAGCCAAGGCTTGAAGCTGCAAGGCTTTTCAATGCTAACCAAGTTGGATCACATCACACTAGAGAATGAATCCACTTTAAATCCAATTTCTGCCTCCTACAGAATTTTGGGGTTTGTAGTTTAGTGAGAAATAGTTTTCTAAGATCTAAAGAGACACTTGCAGGAATACCTCAGCAAGCAAGAGTCCAGAAGTGGCAGGCAAAAAACCTGGAACCTTAAGAAGTGGGGCCACAAAGTGAAGCCCACAACATGCAAGTGTGGAGAAGAGCAAACCACAGACCACCTATTACAATGCAGCCTGAGCCCTGCCACATGCACAATGGAGGACCTTCTTATAGCAACACCAGGGGCACTCCAAGTGGCCAGATACTGGTCAAAGGGCATTTAATAGAATGCCAAGTTTTTAAACTTGCTTCTGATAGGATAAACAAATAAATAAGTTGGGTGAGGCTGTTAAAGGCTCCTCCCTAAACTACAAAACCCAGAATTCTGTAGGACGCAGCAACTGGATTTAAGGTGGATTCATTCTCTAGTGTGAAGGTGATGATCAATTGGAAGGAACAAACAGAAAAGAGTTCTTTCCCCCTCCCTGGACCTTCCATAGTTATGTAAAGCCCACTTGCCTTGTTTCCAACAGACCTCACAACCTCTGGGGGTGCCTGCCATGCATGTGGGCGAAACCTCAGGAAAGGAAAGCTTCTGGAACATGGCTAATACAGCCCGGAAAACTCACAGCAACCCAGCCAATCAAACTGTTCCAAACTGTCTTAGCTGCTTACCCCGAGGAGGAAGGGAAAGCGCTGCCGCCTTGCCTTTACATGCCGGTGCGCAGCGGCAAGGCTCTGCTTGGAAGACTCCCCATTCAAAGTTTGCGTGTTTCTTTCCCGCGGCTCCTCCTTGAAGAGAACCCACGCCTCGCGGGGAAGGAAGGGGAGAAAGAAAGGGGGAAGGAAGGAAAGCCCTCGTGAGTCGGGAGGGAGAGAAGGGTTTTCCCCTCCGGCCCAAACGCGTGGCGAGGGGAGGAAGCCGAGCTCGGCTCTGCTCTCCTCCCCTGGACCAAAAATAGAAGGGAATGGAAGAAGCAGCCTCTTTCTGGGTTGTTGTAGGTTTTCCGGGCTGCCTGGCCATCTTCTGGAAGCATTCTCCCCTGACGTTTCGCCTGGCATCCCCCGAAGTTGTGAGGTCTGTTGGAAGTTAGGAAAATGGGGTTTCTATATCTGTGGAAAGTCCAGGGTCGGAGAAAAAACTCTTATAGTCTGTTGGAGCTGAGTGGGAATATTTCAATTGGCCACCTTGATTAGCATTGAAAACCCTTGCAGCTTCAAGGCTTGGCTGGTTGCTGCCTGGGGAATCCTTTGATGGAAGGTGATTAACTGGCCCTGATTGGCATTTTTGAGGGGTCGCTTGTTACTGCCTGGGGTAATCCTTTATTGAAAGGTGATTAACTGGCCCTGATTAGCATTTTGAGGCATTTTTGAGGGGTTGGTTGTTACTGCCTGGGGGAATCCTTTGTTAAAATATGATTAACTGGCCCTGATTGGCCTTTTTGAGGCATTTTTGAGGGGTTGCTTGTTACTGCCTGGGGGAATCCTTTGTTGGAAGGTGATTAACTGGCCCTGACTGGCATTTTTGAGGGGTCACTTGTTACTGCCTGGGGGAATCCTTTGTTGGAAGGTGATTAACTGGCCGTGATTGGAATTTTTGAGACAGTTTTGAGGGGTCACTTGTTACTGACTGCGAGAATCCATTGTTGAAAGGTGATTAACTGGCCCTGAATGGCATTTATGAGGGGTCACTAGTTACTGCCTGGGAGAATCCTTTGTTGTAAGGTGATTAACTGGCCCTGATTGGCAGACATTTTCGAGGGGTCGCTTGTTACTGCCTGGGTGAATCCTTTGTTAAAATATGATTAACTGGCCCTGATTGGCCTTTTTGAGGCATTTTTGAGGGGTCGCTTGTTACTGCCTGGGGGAATCCTTTCTTGAGAGGTGATTAACTGGCCCTGATTGGCATTTTTGAGCGGTCACTTGTTACTGCCTGGGATAATCCTTTGTTGAGAGGTGATTAACTGGTCCTGATTGGCATTTTTGAGGCAATTTTGAGGGGTCGCTTGTCACTGCCTGGGGGAATCCTTTGTTGAGAGGTGATTAACTGGCCCTGATTGGCATTTTTGAGGGGTCACTTGTTACTGCTTGGGAGAATAATTTGTTGAAAGGTGATTAACTGGCCCTGATTGGCATTTCTGAGACAGTTTCGAGGGGTCGCTTGTTACTGCCTGGGGGAATCCTTTGTTGAGAGGTGATCCAGCCCGAAAAACCTACAGCAACTCAGTGATTCCGGCCATGAAAGCCTTGGACAAATACATAGAAGCCTCTTTCTCCGGAGAGGAGGAGAAGAAGAGGAGAGAGCTTGAAGGAGGGAAAGGGGGCTGGGAGTGGGGAAAGGAAGCGGGCCACTCTTCTCCAGGGACAGGGAAGGCGCAACACCGAGCAGAGGGACACAAACAGGGAAGGGGCTGCTGAGGAAAGCCCTCTCCTTTCAGAAGGAGGAGAGGGCGAGCGGTGGCTCTAAAGCCCTTCTGCCACTCACTCGGACCGTGGGCTCCCGGCTGAGTTATTGCAGCAGCAGCAGCCGCCCCTCTTCTCTCTCTCTCTCTCTCTGCGGAGCCTCCAAGCAGCCGCCTCGCGCGACGGAAAGCCACACAACTCCCCGGGTAGAGCGAAAGAGGGAGGGATGGAGAAGGAAGAGAAGGAGGAGGGCGGTAGAAGTGCCAGGGCGGCCAGAGAGGAGCAGAAGGACCAGGGAGGAGGAGGAGGAGGAGGAGGCGGGGAGTGGGAGACCGGCCCGGTGGCTCACCCGCGAGTGGAAGCGCCCTCCTTGCTGCTTCTCCGTGCCGCAGGGATTTCTCAAGCCCATGGAGCCGGCGGTGGGTTCGGCGCTGGGCTGTGGCGGCGGCGCGCATCCCGCAAACTCCCACGCCAGGCTCCGTGGATGGGATTTCAGAGAGGGTGGGTGGGCGAGAGGGAGGAGGCGGGCAGCGCTCTCAGATGGGAAAGGGGAGCATCTCCCCCACGCCGCTGCTTCTGCTCCCAGGCTGCCGATGGAGGAGAGAGAAGATATCAAGACCACTCTCCCTCCTAGTCCATCAGCCTTTCTCAACCTGGGGGTTGGGACCCCTGAGTAGGTGGGTGGGTAGGTGGGGGTCGAGAGGGGGTTGTCAGAGGGGTCGCCAAAGACCAGGGCCGTAGCCAGGATTTTGATTCGGGGGGAGGGGCTGAGACTGGGTGGAAGAGGGTCTACCCTAGCAAACCTTTTGTATTGTTATCCCAATAACCCCATTAGTGTGGGATATAATGAGCATGGTGATCAGATCATGATATGAATAAACATAACAGTTTAAATAATGTACCAGTAAGGCCGTGTCGCGGACCACCCGGAGAATTTCGGGGGGGGGGCTGAAGCCCCCTTAGCCCCCCCCCCCCCGGCTAAATGCCTGCCAAAGACCATCGGAAAACACAGTATTCTGTGTGGGAAGTTTGGCCCAATTCTTTCATTGGTGGGGTTCAGAATAATAATAACAATAACAATAATAAAACATAGTGGGCAGACATGTTATCAGTCTGTAGTTTCCTGGTGCTGCTCCTTTTGCTGAATCCTTTTGTATCAGATATGTCCTCCCAGTTGTTAACCATTCACTTTTGTCTTTTCTTTGTGAACAAAGATTCAGGAAGGACTCATCCCACGCTTCCACTGATTCGGAGGTTGGTTGTGTCCTTCGAGCCTAATGCAATGGATTTTTCTGGTGGAGCGCAGCATGCACAGGACTGGCCTCACCCTTTAAACCAAAGGTTCGTCTGCCGGGGCCTAGCAAGCTTAGGACGGTAGCAGCGAGGTCCTCAGGTCGTAGGTTTGTCTCGAGTTTCCTTCTCTAGATGGTTGACCTTACAGGGTTAGACGAGCACCATCTGCCCGGGTTTGAAATCGGAGTTTTCCTTTTCCTAGGATGGTTGCCAAAAGGCTAAAGAGCCCGTCCTGCCCTTTGACGCTCTTTGTCAGACCCTTCGGTTGTGGCCTGTCTGCCATCAGATGCCCTGTCGGTGGCTAATATGCTGCCGCCACCAGCATAGCTCACAACTTAATTAGGGTATGCAAGCCTCTCCCCCACGACAAGGGGGCACCAACGGAGAGGACCATTCACCAATACTTCCTTTTGGCATTATCTCATTGAATTGTTGGGTCATTTCCCCATGTAGACTAGATGAATATCTTAGCCCAAATCCATGCAGTTGATCACTACCAGCCAGGTGATGTCCAGTTCTTGACTTTTTCCACTCATTTGCTGATCATTTCAGTTGTTATGTTCCATTTTGTTTTGTGAGAATTTTTCTTCAAACTCCTTTATCCACCCAGCATTTTATTATTTTCCCAGAGTTCTTTCCAAAACTTAGTTGTTGCAGTTTTCTTAGGCTTTGTGACGACTGTGTCTGTTGTTCTGGTACAGGGGTGTTCACACTTTTTCAGTACGCGAGCTACTTATAAAACAACCAAGTCAAAATGATCTACCTACCCACTACTCAGAGAACCATAAAAGCAAAGTATTTGGAAATGTATTTCAGTGAGGGACATATAATACATTTTAAGCCTGAATTCAACTAAATGTGAGTATAATAAGCCCCTGAATTTATTCATAATAATGATGATAATAATATTCATTCAGCCTCTGCTACTACTGCTACTATTATTAAGAGTAACAACAACAACAACAACAATAGGTTCCTAGAGTAGAAGGAGACCTCCAAGGGCCATCCAGTCCAACTTCCTTCTGCCATAAGGGAAAAACACAAAGCATTCCTCACAAATGGCATGGGAGCCATACACAACATGTATGGCTCCCATATGGGCCATAGCGATGCTGGTCATGCCACCTCCACGCTGACTGGCCGGAAGCACATGGGCGGCGGGAGCCTGCGGGGCAGGACTGAGCCTTCCTCCTGCCCTGCCTGCGATCTACCTGGATGCCCTACGAGTAAAATAATAATAATACATATAATAATTTTAAAAACTTTATTTATACCCCGCCACCATCTCCCCAAGGGGACTCGGGGTGGCTTACATAGTTACTGAAAAGGACATTCAAGTGCCACCTCGGAGTTGGTTGAGGTAGGCAGGATTTCCCTGGGTACTGGTTGTGGGGGGTCGGGAGCAGGTCAGGGTTTTGCCCTCCCTTCTGCTCGAGATCCCCGTGTACAACTAGGGGCCACTGTGTGATACAGAATGCTGGACTAGATGGGCTGAGGTCCGATTCAGCATGGCTCTTCTTATGTTCTTACATGAGGCCAAGCCCAACAATACAGCAATATACAACAAAGAACACAGTAGTAAAATATGATGAAAATAAAAATAAAATACAAAAACCAGTATAAATAAACACAAACAATATAAAATCACAATATTTGAACACAAAAAATCACAATGGGCAGGGCCGGTTGCAAAAGATTTAAAGTTTAAAAACACTGGGTGAGAGAGCAATGTAATGTATCTGTACAGGGGATCCAGAGGACAAAGTAGGGTTTAATTGCACTAGCAGGTAAAATAAAGTGCTTCGGAGGGCATTTTATGCAGGGTTTGGTCAGGTCAGGGAATACTTGTTCATTCATTCATAACAACAACAGCAACAAGAAAGACTCTGACACAACCCAGTCCCAGTGGTGATCGGCACACTGGGTGCAGTGCCTAAAGACTTTGGCCTGCACTTAAACACAATCAGCATTGACAAAATTACCATCTGCCAGCTGCAGAAGGCTACTTTATATGCACGCATTATTTGTCGATACACAGTCCTAGACACTTGGGCAGTGTCCGACTGTAATGATGTCGATTATTTGTGTGTAAATGTTGTGTGACATGTGTTAAATGTATGTTGTTTTGTGTAGTTCGGGAGTTTCTATGGATTGTTGCTGTGGGTGAAACAGAAGGGAGGCTTGGCAGAAGCTTTGAAGAGCTGTCGCCATGGCAACCAGGGCTAGAGGCTTTTAGAATGTTCAAGGTTTGAATTTTACAGTTGGTAAAGAGCGGTTGGAAGCCAACTGCCACATGAGAGGGAGGAGTTCTGTTTTGAGTTAGTTGGTCCTGAGGACTGTAAGAGAACAGTTCAGTAGTTTAGTTGGTCTTAAGGTCTGCAAGAGAGCAGTCCAGTTTTATGGGTGTAGAGACCCTAGTTAAAGTTGGAAGAGTCCAGGGGTTTATAGAGGTTTAGTGGAAACCCTATAATATATCCCCATTGTGTTTTGTGTAACAGAATAAGTTTGTGCCTCTAAGGAAGTATAAAACCAACCAAGATTTGTACCCATTTGTGTCATATTAAATTGTTTGCATCTTAAAAGAAAAACACCTCTCCTAGTTCTTTTATTGGTGGTGGCCCTCAAGGTCAGTGGTCGGACAGATAAATGGTGGCAGCGTGGTCAAGTGGATACTGAGAAATTTAACATCTCTGCAGTTCAATGGTTAATGGGGAAGATAGTCTACCCTGCCATAAGACGGAAGTTGCTGAAGTAACTTCGAGGTCCCCTTGCATTGAGGGTCAGCAGTTTGGATAGAGAAAGATTGTCCAATCTGAGGCCGGTCAACAAGGGGTTGTCACACCGACGTGTGAGCCAATACAATTTATTTATTTATTTATTTATTTATTTATTTATTTATTTACATCATTTATACTCCGCCCTTCTTACCCCGCAGGGCACTCAGGGCAGATCACAATGCACACATACAGGTAAACATTCAATGCCATTGACACACAACACATATAGGCAGACACAGAGGCAATTCAACATTCCAGCTTCTGGCTACCAGGGGGAGCTGTCACATTCCTTCGTTCATCTCGTGTACTTCCTGGAAATTTTATGGCCTCGTGAATCAGTTAAATTTAACCTCCCCACAAAATATACCTAAATTTCCTACTTGACAGATGCAACTGTCTTTCGGGTTGCAAAGGTCAACAACAGGCTACACTAATTGGCCGAGAGCTCATCCCGACCCAGGCAGGCCTCAAACTCATGACAGTAGAGATCTTATGCAGCTGACTGAAAGCACCTTACCTTTCAGAGGAAGCCTTGGCTACAATCATCCATGCGACGGTTACATTTAGACTGGATTATTGTAACGCCTTGTATGTTGGCCTTCCCCTGTCGACTACTCAGAGGATCCGCATTATTCAGAATGCGGCTGCCAGGCTACTTGCAAAAACACCTTTGAGATGCCACATAACTCCAACTCTGTTACATTTGCACTGGCTTCCAATGGAATTCCGGGCCCTGTTTAAGTTGTTGGTTCTGACCTTTGAGGCGCTTTATGGTCAGGGGCCAGCATATCTCAGAGACCGCCTCTCCCCTCTTCGCCGCCAGTGGTCGCCACGACTCCTCCAACTAAACTTACTGTATGTTCCAGGCCCCAAGGAAGTACATCTCGAGAGCACAAGATGTAGGGCCTTCTCCATCTCTGCCCCTGTCTTGTGGAACTCCTTGCCTCCCCACTTGAGGGCCATGCATGACCTGTGACCCTTTGCTCAAGCACTCAAGACCTGGCTTTTTAGCAGAGCTTTTAATGTCAAATGCAGTCTATTTGGTATTGTGTATTTTTAAATGCTATTGTTTTATGTAAATCGCTGGAACATTTTAATGGAGGGAGATTAACAAGTGCGAAACTGATGATGTTGATGATGATGACTCCCAGTCAGCCGCGCCACATTCCCGGTACAACAGCCAGCAGAGTGATCTTGTTTGCTGTGGACTCATCTTGCTGTGTTTCAAATAATAATAACAAATGTCATCATAGCCAGAATTGAAAAGTCGACAACAGATCCCAAGTGCAGACTCTGCAAGGAAGCGGATGAAACAATAGATCACATCCTCAGCTGCTGCAAGAAGATCGCACAGACAGACTACAAGCAGAGGCATAACATGGTTGTGTTAAAAAACAAAGTATGTATTGTCTATGTTGCAATCCCAGGTGACAGCAGGATTGAAGAGAAATAACTGGAAAAGCTGACACGATATGAGGATTTAAAGATTGAACTGCAAAGACTCTGGCACAAACCAGTTAAGGTGGTCTCAGTGGTGGTTGGCACACTGGGTGCAGTGCCTAAAGACCTTGGCCTGCACTTAAACACAATCAGCGCTGACAAAATTACCATCCGCCAGCTGCAAAAGGCCACCTTACTGCGATCTGCACGCATTATTCACTGATACATCACCCAGTCCTAAACACTTGGGAAGTATCTGATGCGTGATCCAATACAACAGCCAGCAGAGTGATTTTGTTTGCTGTGGACTCATCTAGTTGTGTTTCAAATAATAATAGTAATAATGATAGAAATTTATTTATACTCTACTTTATCTCTCTGGAGGGTCTCAGGGTGGATTCCAAACATAAAAGGGAAACATAGTAGTGTTACCAACTACTATTCCTCCTCCTTGTAAGCCAGTGAGCAAAGGTACCCCTTCAGCTTTTTCTTGAAAGCGGGGAGGGAGGGGGCCATCTTTGACTGTCGGTAAACTATAAATCCCAGCAACTACAACTCCCAAATGTCAAGGTCTATTTTCCCCAAACTCCACCAGTGTTCACATTTGGGCATATTGAGTATTTGAGCCAAGTTTGGTCCAGATCCATCATTGTTTGAGTCCACAGTGCTCTCTGGATGGAGGTGAACTACAACTCCAAAACTCAAGTTCAATGCCCACCAAACCTTTCTAGTATTTTCTGTTGCTTATGGGGATTCTGTGTGGGAAGTTTGGCCCCATTCTTTTGTTGGTGGGGTTCACAATGCTCTTGGACTGTAGGTGAACTATAAATCCCAGCAAGTACAACTCCCAAATGTCAAGGTCTCGCAAATGCTGGTCACATGACCTTGGAGGTCATGGAGATGAGCACCACACCCCAGAATCAGATACAACTGGAACATGTCAGGGGAAAACCTTTACCTTTACCTAATGGATGTAATAAAACTAATAATAGAGTAAAATAATGTAAATGTAGTAATATTAAATAGAGTAAAATAATAAGTGTACTTATTATTATTATTTATTTACTGTATTTGTATACTGCTCTTCTCAGCTCTCAGGCGACTCAAGGAGTAAAATAATAAATAACCTTGACTCAAGTATAAGCCGAGTGGGGCTTTTTTAGCCTTAAAAAAGGCTGAAAATCTCATCTTATACTCGAGTATATATGGTAATCTCTAAGTTCTAGGAAGATGTGCAGCTGGTGTGCCTGCCAAATGGAATTATGGTGAATGAATGCACGGTGGGGGTGGTTTTATTTCATTGCAGTACCAAATCACCAGAAGAGATGAACAGGACATAAGCGTTGCCTTGCTGGAATAGGCTGAAGTCCAACTAGTCTGAGCTCCTGCCTCCAACAGCAGACAGCTGCTAGCCTTGAAGTGTTTGCAATTAAGGCATGAATATTACATGGCATTTGTCCCCTGCATTTGCTATTCAGGAAAGTTCTCTTTTCCTATCCTAGCTGAGGGATGTGTGTTTCATGTTTCTGTCTAAACCATTTCCCCACCACCACATGGTCACATTTCTTATAGCAGCACTGGATTTGATTGATGTGTATCTGACTTCTACACAATTCAATGTACAAGAGTCCTTTCCACTATTACAGGGCTGTCCAACTGGTGGCCCGGGGGCCGTATACGGCCTCCCAGCTTCTTCCCTACGCCCCCCTAAGCTTTTTAATAAAAAATAAAAATTGAAAAATAAAATAAATAATAAAAATAAAAAAATACCTACTTCCGGGTTTGGAGCAAGTATTGCGAGAGTACGCGATCCACACGGGATTTCACTGTCAACACGAGATCACGCCGGCGTTGACAGCGAAATCCCGTGTGGATTGCGTATTCTCGCAATACTCTTCGGCTACTCTACTACTGGATCGCTGAGGCCCACAGACGCGATTAGGACCTTCTTCGACTCAGTCGGTCGTCGCCTCTCTCGTCGTCTGGGTACTCCTGGATCCTGCGCGTTTGGAAAAGGTAGGCTGAAGCAGGGGGCTCCTCAAGGGGCTCCTCATTCCCTCCCCCATCTCCCCTCATGTATTAAATATAAAATTAAATATATTTAAAGATGAAATAAGGGGAGATGGGATACATTAACATAAGGGGGAGGGGAGGATGGAATTAAATACATTTAATATTAAATAAAAATAAGGGGAGGGGAGGATGGAATTAAATATATTTAATATTAAATAAAAATAAGGGGAGAGGGGAGGATGGAATTAAATATATTTAATATTAAATAAAAATAAGGGGAGAGGGCGCCGGGGAGAGGGTGGAGCCGGGGGCGGGGGTGGAGCCGGGGGCAGACCCTACGGCCCCCCAGGTCATCAGTGACCGGAATTCAGGCCCCATGGCCGGTAGAAGTTGGACAGCCCTGCACTATTATGTACTTACCAAGGAATACCAGACTCCGTAGGCCATGGCTTCTCAAACTTTTTCCATTCATGACCCCTTCTGCTTGAGATTTTTTTCGGTGACCTTTTTCCATCCATGAAATAAGCATAAAAATAAAACATTTACTGATAATAAATCAGCACTTGTAAGGCTTGCTAAACAGGTTGATTTTCCTTTTTATGAAGTACAGCTGATGCATCATCTGCAGAGTTCACTAAACACAGCACAAGAGATTCATGTAAATGTATAAAACAGCCACTTTATGATGTTCAGAAAACTTTTTGGGAACTTCAATGTTGAGCTAAAGGGCCCCATTTTGGGTCAGGATCCTCAGTTTGAGAAGCAGTGCTGTAGGCTATATTTGAAAGGAAGGAACTAGCAAAACCATCTCTGAATGTGTCTTGCCTAAGGGTTCTTTCACACAGTCATATAACCCAGAATATCAAGGCAAAAAAATCAAGGCTTTGTACTGGGTTATCTGAGTCCATACTGCCATATATTCCAGTTCAAAGCTGTGTGGAAGAGGCCTAAGTAAAACTTCTAAATTCATGTAGTTTCCTTGAATCAACAGGTAACTTGAAGTTAGAGACACATAGACACACAACAGCTCACTTTCCTCTCCCCCAAATTCATATCAATCTGCTATTTCATTTATTTATTTAAAAATTTTGTACCCCGACCTTCTCACCTCCAAGGAGGGACTCAGACCAGCTTACAGCAAAATTCAATGCTATACAAATTTAAAATACATAAAAACAGAGATACATAAAAACCACATTACCATTAAAACCACATTCAATTCAGTCTATAAAACTGGTCACCAATTTCAGATTGAAATCAATCTCAGCTTATTCTGGGAAGGCCTCGTTCCACATCCAAGTCTTCACCCGCCTCCTGAAGGACAACAGGGAGGGGGCAGATCTAACATCACTTGGGAGGGAGTTCCACAGCCAGGGGGCCACAACAGAGAAGGCCCTGTCTCTCGTCCCCTCCGTTTGTGAAGATGGCAGGATCAAGAGCAGGGCCTCTCCGGAGGATCTTAATGTCCTTGATGGTTCATAGGGGAGAATTCGTTCGGACAAGTAAATTGGCCCGGAACCATATAGGGTTTTGTAGGCTAAAACCAGCACTTTGAATTCTGCTCGGAAACTAATTGGCAGCCAGTGGAGCTGGCGCAACAAGGGAGTTGAATGCTCCCTGTACCCCACTCCTGTTAGTAACCTGGCTGCCGAGCGTTGGACTAATTGCAGTTTCCGAACAGTCTTCAGAGGCAATCCCATGTAGAGAGCGTTGCAGTAGTCTATTCGAGATGTAACCAGAGCATGAACTACAGTGGCCAAGTCAGACTTCCCTATCTGAAAATACACTTTGTAAACTTAATTTGTATTGCCATTCTGTACCAATGAAAGCATCAAAAGCATTTAACAATGCTTCCAGAGAAGAAAACAGCAGCCTTTTTGTTTGCTAGTGCCACCATGGTTTTGCCTCATTACAACACAGAAGCCCAGCAAATGTAGAAAATGAAAACAAGCTGTGTTTTTAAGCCAGTGTATTAATGAGAAAATGGAAGGGAAGGCTGCCTTGTGTGAATGGGGGCTGTTGTCTGCATAACTTAAATTTATTTCCTGGTACAAATTGCTAGCAGACAGCCTGTGATACTGATAGCTGGAATCACAAATATGCATGTCACCATAGCAGTTAATATTACACATAAGAACGTTGTTGGAAGCTCGTTGCAATGGGTTTACTTTCTATTCCGTGCTCAGAACTGCAACTTTAACAACCCCATTTGATATCTAGGTCGCTTTCTCCTTTTGAACCCCAACTTTTCTTTTTGGTTTCCGTAGGCATGCATTCAGCCACTGTGTGAAACAAATGTTGGACTAAGTAGTATGTCTTTGGTTTGACCCTCTCAGATCTCTTTTGTTTTTATGCCCTCTGTGTTCTGAAGTTTAAGATGTTTTGGCTTTGGATGAAACATTTGGAGTCTGTCATCTACAGTGTGTCTAATGCGCAATCTTGAAAAATGGAGTGTGGGATTATTGAATGTCATTGGTCTGGCACACTCTCTCTGAGTTGAGGGATCAGTTACTTCATCAATCCTCTGCCAAGGAATAATGACTGTCAAAGGCGATGGCATTGAAAAACTAGCCTTGCTTCAAATTTTATCCTGGTTCTATTGACATAACAGAGAAGTAAATAGCTGTTCCCCACAAAGCTGCAATATCTATCAGCTATCCATCTAGATCTATCTAGATAGATAGATGAAACAGTAGATGATCCAAACTGTTTTATGGTTCCCCAAATGGCTCTTTAAAAGGAAAACTATGTCCAGTCCAGTAGCAATTGATGCTTGTGTGCATTGGATACCATTGTATCATTTACTGGAAAGATTTAAGACTGTTCCCCTTGAGGTTTATGTTGTGGGCTTTCAAATAATTTATATACCACCCTTCCCAGCAGGCTCAGGGTTTACGGTTTATGAAGGGACAATGGGACATGTAATCCCATATATCCACAGTTGCAGGTAAAAACAGTAAAAGGTGGTTGATGGGTATTTGGCAAAAATAGAAGCAAAACGAACAAAGTTTGGCTTTATATAAAAAACACAAACTTTTATTTACAAAATATAGCTTTGAACAGGCTCAGGGTGGTTTACAGCATATAAAATATATCATTGGGTAAAATAACAATAAAACAATAAAAAGATAAAACAGTAGAACAATAAAACAACACACCAACAGGTGGGATTGATGGCTAGAGATTGAATGCTTGCTGAAAGAGAGTTGTTTTGCAGGCCTTCCAAAAAGCAGGCAACTCTCTGATTGCTCGGACTTCAGTAGGCAAAGCATTCCACATGTTCGGTGCCACAATAGAAAAGACTCTCTGCCTTGTAGACGCCAGGTGGTAAGACCGAATGGAAGGGACTTCTAGCAGGTTTTGGTCCTCCGAACGAAGTGATCTCTGGGGAACATATGGGAAAAGATGGGCCCTGAAGTATACCGGCCCCAGACCATGTAAGGCCTTAAAGGTCAAAACCAACATTTTGAAGGCAATCCAGTACTCAGTCGGAAGCCAGTGCAACTGCTGCGCTGATTCTGGCAGCCCAAGGACAAGCCATTGGAACAAATGCCATCAAAGCCAGAACTGAAAAGTTGACGACAGATCCCAAGTGAAGACTCTGCAAGGAAATAGGTGAAACAATAGATCACATCCTCAGCTGCTGCAAGAAGATTGAGCAGACAGACTACAAGCAGAGGCATAACACCATTGCTCAGATGATTCATTGGAACTTGTGCCACAAATACCATCTGCCTGTGACAAAGAACTGATGGGATAATAAGCCTGAAAAGGTTACAGAAAACGAACACATCAAACTACCCTGGGATTTCTGAATTCAGACTGATAGAGTTTTGGAACACAATACTCCTGACCTCTTGATCGTGTCAAAAAACCAAGTATGAATCGCCTTGAGTCGCTCCCAGGCTGAGAAAGGCAGTATATAAATGTCGCAAATAAGGTGGCACCAGTGGTGATCGACACACTGGGTGCAAGACCTAAAGACTTTGGCCTGCACTTAAACACAATCGGGGCTGACAAAATTACCATCTGTCAGCTGCAAAAGGCTACCTTACTGGGATCTGCACGCATTATTCGCTGATACATCACACAGTCCTAGACACGTGGGAAGTGTCCAATGTGTGATCCAATACAACAGCCAGCAAAGTGATCCTGTTTGCTGTGTACTAATCTTGTTGTATTTCAAATGATGATAATGATAACTTTATTCTTTTTTATTAATAATTTTAATACATTTTCTTAAATACATTGATTCTCTTAAGTTGTATACATGCATCAATACATTCAATACTTTTCTATTATACTGTTGCACCTCAGATAGCGGACAGCCCCCCTTAGATCACACACAACAGGCAGATGCAATAAATGTACTTTTATTTAGAATAAAGAATAGTCCAAAAGGCTAGAAAAAGCAAGGTATCAAAGCAAATCCAAAGATAGTCCGGTAAAGTCCTTAAACTGGATTAAATCCCATGGAAAGCAAATATCCATAGGCAAGGCAAACCGTTCCTGCGGTCAACATGAACTTAGAGTTTTGAGCATGAGTCCTTTCAAGCTGAACGTAGCTTCAGGTCTGGCGAAAACCCTCCCAGCCCAAATTAATAAAGAATCTACTTTCTATGTGACTAACGCACCCCCTTTCTCAGGCTCCAATCTCTCCGGGAGGATCTGATACTAGCCCTCCTGTCAAATTCCTCCTCATTAATACTGAATAGGAGCAAACAGTAATAGTAACCCAGTGGTTGTATTGCACAATATCATATACAATATTCAATAATACAATCGACAATCTGTCATATACAACACAACTGGGTGTGTATTTCAAAGTACATCATACAACTTAGCGAAATATATACATGTAGCGGGGAATCTTTCCCCAGCGTGTACTCACGCTTGAGAGTCCAAAGAGGAAAAACCTCTGCAAATAATATCAAAGCCAAATGGCCAGTCTCTTCCCCAAACTGGGGGACAGTATTAGTCCAAACCAAAGAGTGCCGGGGGCGGGCAGGAAGATATGTAGGGAAGATTCATGCAGAGGGGATTTCAAGGTCTACATATCTTCCTGCCCGTCCCCGGCACTCTTTGGTTTGGACTAATACTGTTGTATGATGTACTTTGAAATACTCACCCAGTTGTGTTGTATATGACAGATTGTCGATTGTATTATTGAATATTGTATATGATATTGTGCAATACAACCACTGGGTTACTATTACTGTTAGCTCCTATTCAGTATTATTGTTTGTTAGTTTACCCCCAGCTTTACTATATAAATTCCTCCTCATTAGCAGCCCCAGGTGCAGCACTATCTTCTTGGGAAACTCGATCCTCCCTATCCTCGGAATGCTCGCCCGGCAAGGGAGTGAAGAAGCTCTCGTGAGAATCAAGGCCGCTGGGCCTCTCACCATCTAATTCAGAACTAACTTCCATGGAGTCATCAATGCTCCCATCTTCAGCCCATACCCATGTAACCATCCATCATCCCAGGCTAAATCTTCATCTGCAGTCTTGTACCCATCTGGCCACCCATCATCCCCATTCTCACCCTGGGCAGCTGGCACCCCCGGTGTCCGTCCATGGCCAGCTGGCACCCCCGGTGTCTGTCCATAGCCACTAGGCTGGAACACCACATATACACTTAATTTGTTACATCAACTATATATGCATATATATCTTGTATCTTATCATATTCACCTCTGTGTCCTCACTCCCTTCTGAGCCACTTCAATTAGCCTTCTCCTTCCAAAATCTCATTTCTTCTTGTGGAGGTAACTTCCCATCTACTTCTTTTAAACCATTCTCGATAAATTTACCCCAGACTTCATCAAAGCCATTTACCTTCCGTACCCCCTTTCTAACTTTTAACCTACATGTCAATTTATCATTTATTGCTAATTTCCATAGTTCTTTATACCATTCTTCAATTTGTATATTTATCTTGTCTTTCCAGTTCCTTGCTATCAACAACCTTGCTGCAGTTAACATATTATTTATTGCATCCTTCTCTGTTTTCCCTAAATTCTTAACAGTATATAATGACAACAATGCAATACTTGCACTTTTTTCCATCTTCATATCATTATTACTTCTATTTCTCTAAATACCTTCCCCCAGAATTCATTTACATATTTACATTTCCACCACATATGTATATATGTACCCACCTCTTGGCAACCTCTCCAACAGTTTTTTATAACATTTTTATTAATATCTGCTATTTTTACTGGTGTTATGTACCATTTCCATACCAATTTATAAAAGTTTTCTTTAACCCTTATCGATAAGTTCCTTAAATGTCAGAAATGTTGTTACTCAATTATACAAAAAAGGAAGAAGAAGATTTTATGAAACAATCTGATATGGGGTTAAAAGTTAAGGATAAAATAAAATATTTAGGAGTAACTATAACTAAGCAATTACATGAAATGGAAGAGGAAAATGTTACAACATTAAGGAAAGCTACTCAAAAGAAATTACTGGAATATGAAAATATAAAACTATCATGGTTTGGAATCAAAGACAACTTTATTCTTATACCCTGCCACCATCTCCCCGAAAAGGACTCAGGCTTACATATGGGTCAAATGTCCATGAGACATAAAAGCAAAACAATCCATTAAAGCAAAAACACAATTAAAATAAGAGCATAGTAAAATATAACAATTCAGTTAAAAACACAGTGAAAGAAAAGATAAGAATATGAAACATACACACACACATATATCCATACATCATATATATAAACATATATTTATCACATACTGTATTATCTGGATGAGGGAGAGAAGAAGTCCTATAAGCCAAATACAAATGTCTTTTGAAGCAAATGACTTTTCAGCATGAGCATAGAACAAAGGGTCATAGGCACAGTGACCTTAGCTATAAACATTGATTGCAATGCATAATGATCCCGAAAGAGCACTGGAGCTCCCCACCCATTCCCTGCACCTCCCCTCTTTTCCCACAAATTTATCCTGTAACTCATAGCACTTAATAGATTGTGGCTGATGCAACTAAAGCCTTTCTGAATCAGAGGCAGAAGAGACACTTTGCTTTTCAGCCTCACTGGTGATTTCCTGAAGGTATTTCTGCACTTGGTCACAGTAATAATAAACTGCACTCTGTGTACAATCATTCTTCATTCCTGACAGAATGAGAGATAAAGCTTTAGGCGCTGTAAGTCAAAAACTACAGCTCTGATGTTTTTTCTTCTGCTTCTTCCAACATTCACTGTGACTTGCCACACAGCTCTAGAATTAAGCAACACGAATACCACGAGAGCTTCCTGGTAAGTTCACATCTTGTTTAGGACTTCAAAATATTTCTTCTATGTGTCAAAAAAAGCACCAGTAGGAACAAGGCTGATCCTCCTGTTAGGGCAGTGGTTCTCAACTAATGCCAAGACCCCTTAATACAGTTTCTCATGTTATGGTGACCCCCAACCATAAAATTATTTTGTTGCTACGTTATAACTGTCATTATGCTACTTTTATGTAAATATCTGATATGCAGGATGTATTTTCATTCACTGGACCGATACAGCCAAATTTGAATACTGTTGGGGTTGGGGGGGGGGGTTGATTTGGTCATTTGGGAGTTTTAGTTGCTGGGATTTATAGTTTACCTACAATCAAACGGCATTCTGAACTCCACCAACAATGGAATTGAACCAAACTTGGTACACAGAACTCCCATGACCAACAGAAAATACTGGAAGGGTTTGTTGGGCATTCAGCTTGAATTTTGGAGTTGTAGTTCACCTGCATCCAAGGAGCACTGTGGACTCAAACAATGATGGATCTGGACCAAACTTCGAACGAATCCTCAATATGCCCAAATGTGAATATTGGTGGAGTTTGAGGAAAATAGACCTTGACATTTGGGAGTTGTAGTAGCTGGGATTTATAGTTCACCTACAATCAAAGAGCATTCTGAACCCCACCAACGAAAGAATTGGGCCAAACTTCCCACACAGAACCCCCATGACCAAAAGAAAATACTGTTTTCTGATGGTCTTTGGCGACCCCTCTGACACCTACCTCATGACCCCCCCCCCCCCCAGGGAGAAACACTGTGTTAGGGAGACTGAAGCAGCAGAATTGGGGTGTTTGGAAAGACTGCAAACTTTGAAGATTCTCAGCTATTTCTGTATTTTTTTTATTATCAGGAATAGGGAGAAAAGTCACGGGGGCTCTTTGTATCACTTGCACTTTTTTCCTTCACTATTCAACTTTCGCAGCCATATATAAGATCTGGAAATACGTTGGCTTGGATAATCCTGATTTAGTATGCAATGATGTTATCTTTGCACATGTAAATCTTGTTTAGGTCTTTCATAGCTGACTTTCCTAGTCCTAGTCGTCTTCTTGATTACAGTCTTCATTCTGATTAATGACTGAGCCAAGGTATGAAAAATCTTGAACTATTTCAGTCGTCGTCATCTTTTTTAAACTTACATTATCTGTAGTCATTTCTGCTTTCTTAATGTCCAGCTATAACTGTGTTTGCACTTTCTTCATTAACTTTTTTCCAAAAGCTTTTCCATGACTTGGGAATTTTTTGCTAGTTGTATGATGTCAACTACTGTGACGCCCCCTAGGGGACTGTATTGACCTGTATCTGGTTTGCCATGTACTTGCATGGCTCTTTGTTTCACAGTTCCTTTGTCTTGCCATGTGCTCCTTTGTTCTGCCATGTGCTGACCTGGGGAGGAGCTGCGTTCTGGCTCCAAACCTGGTGACCCACCCTCAACTCCTCCTTTTACCGGAGTTTACCTAGGGGCCGGATTTCCTCTCTGGCCTCACTTTCCAAAGGTCACAGGACAAGCAAGGCTGAAAAGTTAGGTTGCTGCAAAAGGCAATCTCATTTCACCTACAAAGTCTACCTACGTCTTCACCAAGTCTTCAGCATATAGGGGAATCCTTCCTCATCCAGAGGCTGTGGATTTTGGGGCCTGCTACAGGACTTTGTTTGCCTGCAAACCAGAGGACAACGGGACGCCTTGGATTTAATAGAGGTACCATCACTTCGCATCTTCAGGCCTAGTGATAAACTCCCCTCTTCTTAAAGGACCTTTGCTACCAACTCAAGCTTTTGAACGATCAGTTTTTGGCTGATTGTAAACCAATAAATCCTGTTTGAGTTTACTATTTTGGGTCCTGCACTCTTTCTCATAGAGATCCAAGGCTCTCCTGCATGTGGGAAGACCTTAAACTCTGTTCCCAGGGTCAAAGCTTGTTTTGTCCTATCTTTAAAGCCTTTTTGGACCCTGGGAATCAGAAGAACTGCATATTACAGATTGTGCTTAGACCTCATTCATCTGATGCTAATCTCAGTTTATATATACGCTCTGTATACAAGGTAAACAGGCAGGGTGTTAAAATGCAGACTTGATTGATCCCCTTGTCAATTGAAAATCATTCTGCTTCTCTCTTGCCCTGAGTACAAGTTACGCACCTGGATATCAAAGGTTGTGGCACACCCATTTCTTTGAAAGTGATCCATGGTTTAAAATGATGTACTACACAATTATTCCTTACACCTTCAAGGCAAAAACCATAACATACAAAGATATGTTAAATTATGTAAAAAAAAAAGTGATGACAAACATGACTTTAGAAATCCCAAGCCACTTAGCTTTCAGTTTAGTTTTCCTCTACTGTTAGAATTTTTTTCATACAGATTTTGAAACCAGATGTTCTGAGTAGGAAAAAAAATCCTCAAAGCTTCCACTTACCCTAATTGTAAAGGAACTGAAAGGCAAATAGTTTTTATTTAAGTAGTGTTCCAAGTAGTGGCTGGGAATCTATTGGAAAAAATAATTATTCTGTTTCAGCTTCATTACTCCACCACCAAGTAGGGGCTGCGGTGGCGCAATGGGTCAAATCCTTGTGCTGATGGTTGGCAGTTCGAATCTGTGAGACAGGGTGAGCTCCCACTGTTAGCCCTAACTCCTGCTAACCTAGCAGATTGAAAATGTGCAAATGTGAGTAAATCAATAGGTACTGCTTTGGCGGGGAAAGGCAAAAAGATGGTCCAAGCAGTCATGTCGGCCATACAACCAGGAGGTGTCTATGGACGCAGGTTCCATGGCTTGGAAATGGAGAACGAACATCTCCCCCAGAGCCGGAGTTGAGCACTATCTCCAAAGCCGAAAATGAAAGGAGAAGCCTTTGCCTCTGTCTCTATGTTTGTGTTCATTGTAATAAGGCATTGAATGTTTGCCTGTGTCTGCTTATATACTGTAATCTGCTCTGAGTCCCCTTAGGGAGAAGGGTGGAATATAAATAAAATAAGAATAAGAATAATAACATTATTATTATTTCTTTTCCCCATACGCTTTCTGGATCGCAGATTCCTCCATCTACATTTTGAATTTTTTTATTTTGTGATATCTTTTAACCGGAATTCTGTGGCATAGTGTTATTAATGGTTTTATTAGTTGTGAATCGTTTTAATATGTGTATTTTATGGAGTGTTTTATAATTATTATGTGTTAGTTTATGTTTTAGTAATGCTGTAACCTGCCTCGAGCTATAAGGAGAGTATGTCAAGAAATAAAACTCCTCCTCCCTGTTACTATGACCATGATGACTGCTACTCGCTGGCACCCAATATTGCAGTTACAGATGCCTAATAAATAGTTACACATTTCTAACTGGTCTGTATTTACTGGTACTGCATAATTGTACTGGAAATATATCTAAATGCCACTTAAGTCCATGTAAAGCACCAACACACTGAATGGGCAAAGAAGGCCCATTCAGCTTATAATCAGGACTCAAGGAGGATGGCATTTCCACCTTGCTCTGACCAGCCATTCACTTACAGGGGTCTTGCTTCTGATTGGCATATCCTTGGAGAGAGCAGGTTGATCATATTTTAAGCTCTGATTGGAAGCTGTGGATTTCCTTCAACTGATCCTACTGTAAGCATTTAAGGTGGATTTTGGGGGGTGGGGAGTTACACCTCTCTATACAAATATAAGGTGTAGAATTCCAGATATGATAAAGATGATGTAGATTTATATAGCTATTTTTAAATGAACTTTGGGACATTTCTAGAGTAGTGTTGCAGTCCGAATAGGCTTTTAAGAACCAACATGAACATATGCCGCCTGAAACTCGGGCTCTGCGAAACTGAGACACCTTTCGCAGAGCATGCAAGAACCATTTACTCAGGCAGGCCTTTGAGTGATGTTGGAACTTTTAATCCTTCTGTTTGTACTAGATATTGTTTTATTAATCTGTTCTGTAAAATGCCTCAAGCCTTCGGGAGTGGCGGTGTAGAAATCGAAGGAATAAGTAAATAAATAAATAAATAAAACCTGTATATAAGCATTTAGTGATCCTGGTTTTGCGTTCACCTGTGAGGAGGGGGTGGTGCAGGAATTTGGATAAGGTCTCAAATGTATGAAAAGAAGGTTAAATCTCAATACTGTAGAATGTATGTCTGTGCACAGTTATGGGTTTTGTATAGTGATCTCTAGTGCCCTCTCCTGGGGCCCCTTCACTATACACAATTGGAGCAGTATGATTCCACATCAGCTGCCGTGGCAACATACTAAGGAATTCTGGGCTTTGCAGATTGGTTTTGGCACTTGAGCAACTTTTGGCTGTTAATTCTGAATACTGCTCCTGAAACTGCAAATTGTAGGGTTCCATAAGATGGAACCATGGCAGTTAAAGTGGAATCACAGTGCTATAATTGATGATGTGTTAGAGTCCCAGAGCTACTGTGCTAGAGCTCTTTAACTTAATTCTAAGTGGATCGTCAATTATAAATTCCATGATTGTATGGATGACACCATAACACCTCTGAGGACTTGATCCACTCAGGTCTCAAACCCATCAAATTCTGGGATTTCCAAACGAAACCAAGTCACTTGTGTAACAAGAGAGCATACTGTTTATTGATTATACACAGCTGACAGATCAATGAAGAATATGACTGAGAAAGACAAAGAAAGCTCACATATATCGGTTAGCTGAAAATCTCTGCCTATCTATATATATAAAGGAAGAGTCGTCATCGAACGACCGTCCTAGGCAGAGAAACCTTACAAGGCAGAGACACCAAATTTGGCAACAAAAATAGGCCTCAGGCAAGGAAGGTTTTTAGCAAAAAACTTTCCCTCCCAAAACCTAGAAGACCCCCAAAAAAGAATAAAAACTACATTTCCCAGCATCCTCTGCGGCCACCAGTGAAACCCATTGGCCAACATCAGTTACCATAGTAATGGTGGCCAAAGCCAGCCAAGGCTAGATTAGAATGCTGAGTGATTTCAGTTTAGACAGTTGGTGTTTGAGGGTTAAACTGTCAAGGCCAAGATCTAGGATAGAGACAAATAGGGCACCAGGGACAAAGGCACCACTGACAAACACATACCCCCAGAATAACACAAAAGTAATACCTACACACAACACAATACGCACATAACACAACCTTGTGTCTACTGCTCAACCCATTTGTATGCCATTCCTTCCTTCCACACAGGCATAAGCTGACCCAAAAGACAAGCCATGCCTCCTAAAAAGAACAGCATCGGACAACACACTTGCAACGTTACATACATCACACAAAAAAGGGCAGAACAAACGCCAGAACAGAAAGACACTGCACTACACTAGCTTTTGCCATCACCATAAACAAGGCTCAAGGACAAACACTACAAATCTGTGGCATAGACCTTGACACAGAATGCTTCTCCCACGGACAACTCTACGTAGCATGCTCCAGAGTTGGAAAACCACTGAACCTCTACATCAACACAGCAGACGGAAAGACAAAAAACATTGTATATCCACAAGCTCTGCAGAACACCAGCAACATCACACACCGACAACTCCACAGGACTTCAACATCCCACCCACCAGAACAACCCACAACGACACAGCCATGACCCCACCAAGACCATAAGTAACATCAATTCCAACCCTTACATACTCAGACTTTCTCGCATCTCCTAAATAGGGCACAGCAACGCGTGCCGGGTACAGCTAGTAACTGTATATAAGCATTTAGTGGTCCTGGTTTTGCGTTCACCTGTGTGGAGGGGTGGTGCAGGAATTTGGATAAAGACTCAAATATATGAAAAGAAGGTTAAATCTCAATGCTCAATGATGACACTAAATCCCCAAAGGTGCCTCAGCACATTATCCTGCAGACTGGCAGAAAACTCCCAAAATCTGGGCAAGAACAAAGGGAAGCACTCTTGCCAAAATCTCATACTGGTTTCACTCTAGTTGTCATGGGGAAAGCATGTTGGGAAACAAATTTATTTCACTAGGAGAACAGGGTCTCTTCATCCCATCAGAGAGCAGGGACAACATTCTTCCTGGGGAATATATGACAGCTAGAACAAGTCTCATCAGGGATAAGGTAAGTGGGAGTCTGTATCTGACATCTGCCAGACAGTTTAAGCTATGCTCGTCTGTCCCTAGCTAAGCAGAATGAAAGGGCTAACTTTCTAGCTAAGTATATACAGTACATATGTCTAGCGAGGCTCTTCTATGCCAAGAATGATGAAGCATGCAGTGGGAGGCACGGTGTCAGCTCATGTCTCACTCCCCATCATTCTTCTAGTACCATTTTCATTAGACATCGGAATATGACACTTAAAGTGGTATCAAACTGTTGTAATTGTGTAGTTCCAGTAAAATGCCTTCAAACTATCATTATTATGCTTTGAAAATAATTGGGGTCATTGGAATTAAATTGCATGAGGATACCATATATGTATTTCATTTTGTTATTGAAACTCAGGGACCCCCCCCCCAAAAGATCCCAATTCCCACAGCCCTAGGAATACTAAGAGGGGCCCCAGTGGTTGAGTCTGTAGGTGACCCAGTCTAGCTAACCTCTGCAAAATTATTATTATTTATTTCGATTTGATAAAACGCCCTTCCCGAGGCTCAGGGCGGTTTACAGCATATAAAAACAGCATATACAACAGCATATAAAACAGCATGTAAAAACAGCATATAAAACACATAGGATTAAAACACATGAAATTACATCAAATAACCTGTGTCCGGATTCTCACAATCATGTACACACACCCAGGGGGAAATACAGGGGAAATTCCACCATCCCTTTAGGCAGCAGGTATAATCCCTTAATGATACCTCCATACACCCATCAATTGACTAACTTTTAGACAGACTGAAAGGTCACAAAAGTTGCCCAATTCTTTGTCACCCACTGTTTCACCAGCCTGGACTCATTGTCTCACCCTAGGCTGGCAGAAATACCCACCAATTCGGACCCTACCCACATCCCCCCTGCATGCACCTACCAGAGGTGGACCAAGAAACAGCAGCAGACAGCACGCTTCAATCAATCAGCACCCGGATCCTAGCTGGCCCCAGTCTGCACCAATCTATTCTTGTAGTGGCAAAAGTCAATTGTTTTGAATAGCTCTCAATCTCTTGTTAATATATACCAATGTACCCATTGCATTCATATCTAGTTTTAGGGTGCAGACTCTCTGGACATCTACTTTGGTTGAATGAATAAAGCCTCCGTTCTTTGCCTTCAACCTCTTTGTGTCATTTGATCTTCAAAGCTTAGGCACACCGGACTCGGAACCCACAACATTATGGAACTGAAATCACTTATCTATTTTAAAAATTGGTCTTATAGATAAAAGTGCAATATCCCAAAAATTAATCTATACCAAATTACCTAATTTGCATCCTTTAGGTGGCTTGTATCACAAATCCCATCATCCCCAGACAGCATGGCTATTAGCATCCAAATTGGAAATGCCAATGTACACAAAGCAAAGCAAGTGTAATAGCAAGTGTTTTCTGTACTGATATCAACGTAAACACATTTCACCCCCTAGAGATCAGGAATAGTGTAAAAGATGAAGTAATACTATGTCCCTTCCAGGAACTGAGACATGAGAAGTCACACCTTATGTTGCATACATAACATAGAAATTTGGACATCAGGTGAAAGTCCATCGCCCTTTCTGGGTGAGAGGATAGGAAGAGGTCTGCAGTTGCTCAAATATTGTGACTGGCTTGACTTTCTTTTTTTTCAAAAAATTAGTATTGTACATCTGTGAAACTTTCTTCTTTACTTTTTGGATGGCTGTATAACTATTTCTCTCATTACTCTACATCAGCCACGATTTATACAAAGCAAAAAAAGAAAATATTTTGTAATGTTATTGAAATGTTCCCAAAGAAGATTCTATTCTTGGATTAATTGGAAAATGAATCTTGTTACATAACAGAATTATCAGTCTTTGGCTGCAATACACTGACACTGTTTAGATTTCCTTTGGAATTACCACCCACACATTAATGTCACTTAGAAAGTCCTACAAAAGAGGAGTTCTGGTCTCTAAGGCTGCAAAAATATCCACCCCTTTCTGAAACCTCCAGAGTTACATGCTCCAGGCCAAGAGATCAATTGTGGTCCAAGATTTCACAGATAGGAAGCTCCTGTTGGGTGTCTTCTACTCATTTCTGACTTATGGCAACCCTAAGGCAAACTTTTCCTGGCAGAATATGTTAAGACAGTGTTTTCCCTTCCTGTGATCTGAGAGTGTGTGACTTGTCCACGGTCACCTGATAAGTGAGTATTGTAGACCTAATAGGCAGGCAAAGTCCTTCTTGTGCAGCCAATTGTGGGTCGATGTGATGCCATAGAGTTGGGCCAGGCACCAATTATTTATTTATTTATTATTCAAACTTATACGCCACCCCTCCCCAGGGGCTCGGAGCAGCTTACAAGAACAGCAACATCTAAACAGTTTAAAACAATTTAAAACATTAACAAAATTCAAAGGCCTGCCGAAACAGGTGTGTCTTGCATGCCTTGCGAAAAGCTGGTAAGTCCTGCAAAGCACGAACTTCAAGTGGCAAAGTATTCCAGAGAGATGGCTCCACTATGGTAAAAGCTCTATGTCTAGTTGCCGTGAGACACAAGGTCTTAAAACTAGGGATTTCCAGTAAATCATGGCCTTCAGAACAGAGCAATCTCTGGGGTTGGTAGGGGGTGAGGCGGTCCCTCAGGTACATCGACCCTAGACCATGTATGGCCTTTGAAAGTGATCCGGTGCTCAATCGGCAACCAATGAAGCTGCATCAGGAGTGGTGTTATGTGACATCTCATTGGGGCTCCTGCAGAGCAGCAGCATTTTGTACCAATTTGAGCTTCTGGATCACCGACAAAGGTAGGCCGATGTAGAGGGCATTACAGTAGTCCAGTCTTGAGATGACCGTGACTTGGATCACCATACCTAGGTCATCCCTTGACAGATAAGGGCCAGCCATCTAGCCTGCCACAGATGATAGAAGGCGGTTCTGCTGACGACAGAGATGTGAGCCTCCATCGTCAGCAGTGGGTCCAAAAGGACTCCCAGGCTCTCTACCAACGATGACAGGCGTAATGCCTTGCCATCCAGGGTAGGCAACTGGATCTCCCCACTGCCCGGTCGACCCAGCCAAAGGATCTCTGTCTTCGCTGGATTCACCCCCAACCTGCTGGCACGCAACCATCCAGTAATGTGGCTGGCCAGAAGTGCTTCTGGGTCAGCGGAAACAGAAATGAAGGACATCTGAGTAAATAGGGCCAAAAGTAAAACAACCAAACAACCCTCAAAGCTTTTGTGAGAAGCTGGGCAGGAAATCAAATGAGAAATGATGTTTCACCAGTTACCATAGTTCCTTCTAGGACTCACTTCCCATATAGCCTCACCTGCAGTGCACATAATACATGTAGAGCTTTACCATAGTCTATGTACTACTGGGATTTGTGAAAGGCTCATGGCTAGAGAGTCCTGTGATACTGCTGCTAGTGCTATTGAGAAATTGAGTCCCATCAGAATTAGACACAAACAGACAGAGATAACTTTGAAAAATGAATGTACTTTTATTTCTTTTCTTGTTAAACCATTTTTGCAATGCTAAAAGATCACTTTTGTGAAACTTCGGGAAAGTCCAGCCAGCTGTATCTCCCCTTGTTTATGAAATCTGCCTTTATGGACTATATCAAATGAAATTAATCTTTAAAACATTATTAATACTCCAGATTTTGAGAACTGCCTTGCTTAATCTTATGCCATGGGACAAGAAATGGGCCAAAGCTGCTAAAGTATGCATGGTATATCTATTGTATTTCTGTGAAGCAAAACTATTTCCCATTGACAAATCTCTTTCCCATTGATAAATTCTCTTACCTGTGTTGGGAAACTTCCTGGCTTCCATTGATGAGCCTGGTGATATAGGCTGATAAAGATCAATGGACTTGCTGCAGGTGAGACCTACCCATTATACTATCAAGTGATCCCAAGCACCCTTTTGTTTTTCTGGACTACCCTTTTGTGTTTACCTGGATTGAACAATGAATCAGTCATGGGCTCATTTACATTTGACGTCAATACATTCCTGGTTTCATGCCCCTCATGGGGGCAGAACTTTAAATGGACTTGGACTTTAAACCACCCAACTGTAACTTTTCCCCCCACCATGCAAGAAACGCCTACAGCCAGTGACATCAGGAGGAATCTCCAGCCAACAGGAGCCAGGGTGCAAGCTGGGTCAGCTTTTTTGCCAATCAGAGTGACTATCAAAAGGGATAAAATACTCTGTATTTCCCTGTATGATTTATGTTGGTTCTTTGGAAACTGCAGACTCTAGTGACATCCTTTCTGGCTGGAAAAAAAATAAACTTCTGTTGTTTGCCTTCAAACCTGGTTTGTGTCTTAAACTGGTCTCTGGAGTTACAAAGTTCACCTGATTCCAGACCCACATTTTAGCGGTTTGCTGAAATAACTCAATACTAGGACTTGTTCAGTACGAAGACTCATTTATCTTGATCTGTTACTCCACTCACCACTGTGCTCCAAATGATACAATGCAGTCAAGTGGACACTCCTGCAAGCCATATCCAAACATCAGACTCCTGGCAAAAACCAGCAATTGGGTGGAGATTGGTGCCCAGGTTTTAAAGCCCCTTCACATGTAGAGACTAAGCTCTCCCCATTCTCTAGCAGGGGCGATCTAAGATAATTTTAAGTGGTAAGTGAACACTATTTTGGCACCCCAACATTATTTTGCCCCCCCCCCCCCCGGCTCCTTCCACTTGGCTCCCTCGGCAGGCGGCGGTGGCTCCCTCTTCTCCGCCGCCCCTCTCGCCTTCCCTGACTTACCGGCCTTGTCCTTTGGCCATGAGCCAGGCAAAGAACAGCCCCAGCTGGGAGGCCAGGAAGCGGAGCAGCGCGAAGGCAGCGAAGAGCGGGAAGGAGAAGTAGAAGTGGTGTCAGAGCGCTCAAGGCCCAAAAGCAGGCAGCCGTGGCTGCCTGCTTTTGGGCCTTGTGCGCACCGGCATCGCTTCTGGGCATGCACGGAGGTTTTCACGCATGCGCAGTTGAGCTCCGGAGCCACTGCACATGCGTGAAAACCTCTGCGCATGCCCAGAAGCTCCTGCAGGCAGCAGCAGGGAGGTTTGCTACGGCGGCGCCCATCCCTGCTGCTGCCTGCAGAAGCTTCTGGGCATGCGCGGAGATTTTTGCGCATGCCCAGAAGCTCTGGAGCTGAAGTTCAGGGAGGTTTGCTACGGTGGTGCGGGCGGCGCAGCCGGTGCGGCAGTGCCCATCCAAGCCGCGTAGTTCGCTTACATGGTGAGACAGCCCCTGTTCTCTAGTTAATATGGACTTTAATGCCCTTTCACATACAAAAACCAAGCTCTCTGCATTCTTTAGTTAATGGGGGAGGGGAATTTGAACTGGTAATTGAGAAAAAAAAAGTATACATACAGCTTCTGAGTGGTTTGTGGCTTGGCAGAAGAACCAATTGAAAGAATATGATGGGGGGGGGATTGTGTTTTTAATTAAAGCTGTTAGAAGCATATTTCTATGTTTTATATCCTGGCTGCACTGATTGAGCACTCTATTTCACTCACCAAGATAAGCAACACATTATCCAAGAAGATCTGCTTTGGTCAGGGCTGAGCACTCAAAAATAAATGGAAGAGAAACTAAATCACTGATGCTTCAACTGTATCCCATCAGAAAAGCTGAAGCGAGAACTGTATAATTAAGCCACCCTGTTGGGTGCACTGCTACACTGATTCTTCCTTTGTCATTGGCTATCCAGAACAATATCAGGGTGGTGGCAAGGAGTAGGTCGATCCACCAGGACCTCCACTGTAGGCAGAACTAATTTTGACAATCATGGAGGCATCTTGGGCGCATCCCTATTTCTTATGAAACACCACCTCAATCCTGAGTTGTGAGAAGAATGAGGAAATATGGTGTTAAGATATCAAGCAGCCCTACAAATTTGGGTCTTGCACAGCTGCAATCTACTGAGAAGTAAAAGCAACGTTCAAAGGAAGAAACATTGGGCAAACAATGGCCTAAATCCTCTTTTGTACTTACGAGGCAATATCCGATACCTGAGTGTGGCCCGTGCCAAAAAATTTAGAATTGAAACAGCTCAATTTTTTTTTGTTTTTGTTTTATAAATCTTGGAAGGCTCCCAAAGTCAGTTTCATATTCAGTGCAAGGAAGCAAAGCCAAAAAGGCTGCCTTAGTGCCTTGCCTTTCCTCTGAAAATTAATAGCTTCTCACCATTAGGAGCAGGGAAAAGACGAAGCCATGTTTTCTGGGGACAGCATAGAATTTTGGGGACTGTAGTTTGGGAAGAGAGGAGCCCTATATCACAGAATTCAAAATGCCCTGCCCTAAACTACATTTCCCAGATTGCAGTGCAGTGTTCAGCATCAGAGAGATTTGCCCCTCCATAGCCATTCAAAGTTACAATAAATAATGGTTTTTGTTCCTGGATTCTAAATGTCTGTCCTAATTGGTTTTATCATAAAAACATGAAAAAAGTTTACTAAACTGCTAAAACTTTGTGTGAGGGACATAGTGTTATAGCACATTTTGTTGTAGTCTCCAGTCCACCAACTTAACATTGTCATCCACCCAATTTACAAAGTTTTTGGTGCAGGAACAAAGTTCCTGGAGTAGAACTATTACTTTCAAAGTAAGGACTACACATTTAGACAGGAAGTAACACTTTCAAACTAGGAACACGTTTTCTTCATCATCATCATCATTTGAAACACAACAAGGTGAGTCCACAGCAGATAAGATCACTCTGCTGGCTGTTGCATTGGATCACACGTCGGACACTTCCCAAGTGTCTAGGAGTTGGGCCTGTGTCCTCAGCGGGGCTTCTGGGCTCTACTGTGCAAGGGATTATGGCAGCCACAGCTCATGATGGAGATGAAACTTTTGCAAATGTTTTGCAGGGCCAGCGTTTGGGAAAAGCTGTTAGGGAGGCCAGTTCTCTTGAGAATCATCAGTGCACAGATAAGGCACCTGGCTGGGCAACTTTGGATAGAAAAAAGGAATGCGTTAATTGGCAGTTCAAGGTCTATTCTTCCAGCAATGGTTTCGTTTTGCCAAGTAAGGGAGGGGAGTGAGGGAAATCTAGTTTCTGATACAGCTATGCTTTGCAGTTTGGGCTTCAGATCGAGATCAACTTTGCATTAAGATCCATGTGTTTTTAGCCTCCAGTATTTCTGCTCAAGTACTCAAGTTTAGACTTTGATTTTTCTTGGAAACCTTTTGGACTTTATCAATTATTGGAACTTGCCTGCTTGGATTTATTAAGGAACTTTACAGCATTCATTCTGCCTATGGGCATGTGGAACATTTCCTTGGATTATTGATTGAATTCTATATTTCTTTTTATATATTTTCTACTGCTTATATTGCTTGCTGTTTGTGTCAATAAAAGACTATCTTTTCCAGCTGGCGTTGGGTGTTTGGGTTCTAAGGGCTCAGGTCTCTATGCTGGTGTGCGACACTAGGACTGTGTGATGTATCGGTGAATAATGTGTGCAGATCCCAGTAAGGTGGCCTTATGCGAGTCACCTGCAGGCTGAGAGGGACAGTATATACATATACTAATAAATAAATAAATAAATATGCAGCTGGCAGATGGTAATTTTTGTCAATCTGGCGCCTGAGATTTGTTTCAGGGAGTATAAGTGCAGGCCAAGGTATCTTTAGGCACTGTATATACATATACTAATAAATAAATAAATAAATAGGCAGCTGGCAGATGGTAATTTTGTCAGCGCCGATCACCACTTTAGGACCACCCAGTTTCACCACTGGGACCACTTTTACTGGCTTGTGCCAGAGTCTTTGCAGTTTGATCTTTAAATCCTCATATCATTCCACTTTTCCAGTTGTCTCTCTTCAGTCCTGCCAATGCATGTTTCTCTTCTACCGTTTGTTTCACTTGCAGAAGCCCTCTCTCTGCCTCCTGATTTTCTAGGCAGGAAAAGTCTGTCGACATCACTACAAGGGTGTAATGAGTAGTAGATTGTCAGCAGTTTTCATGTTTTTCTGTCCAGATCATCATCACCACCATCATCACCATTATTCAGAAGCTGGATGATCATCTGTTGGGGATGCTTTAATGGTTTCTACATTATGGTTTTTTGTTCCTTGGTTATAAATGTCATTTTCTAATTGGTTCTATCATAAAAACATGGTGCAAGTTCATTAAACTGCAAAAACTTCATCTTTGCTCAAGGGACACCAGGCCCTCCACACAGCCATATAACCCAGAATATCAAGGCAGAATAACCCACAATATCTGCTTTGAACTGGGTTTTCTGATTCCACATTGCCATATATCCTAGTTCAAAGCAATTAATGTGGGATTTTATTCATCTGTGTGGAAGAGGCCATCGTGTTATACACATTTTGCGATCCGGTCCACCAATTTAACATCGTCATCCTCCCATTTAACAAAGTTCTTGACGCAAAAACAAAGTTCCTGGTGTAGAACCATTATTTCCAAGTAAATACTACACAAGGAAACAGGAAATACTAGAAACATGTTTCTTTAGTATTAGAAATGTTGTTTATAAAAACTTTCAAAATTCCCCAAAAATCCATGGATAAGCAAAACATTCTGAAATTTGATGAGTCAAGAGTGGTAAATGTGTTCTACCATTGTAGCAAGTTTCAGCCCAATAGCTACAAAAATGAGGGGGAAAGGAGTCCCTGAATTTTCCCAATTATGCACAATTACTATAACGAAAGACTAACAAAATTTTGTTGCTCTTATAGTAACACATTTTTCACTAATTATACTTTAGAAACAAAACCCCAGTGCCCCCCAGTTTTGTAATGACTTTTGAACCATTTTTAATGGATCACATATTCCTACCGTCTGGACTAGACTCACTGAATCCCCTAGATTTATATACATGATGGCTCACAATTCAACAGCTGATTGCATGGGTCTATCTTGATGCTGGGACTAACCATCCAGATCAACACCTAGGTTAGCAAAAACACAAACCCAGATGGACTATATCTAATGTATATATTATACCAAAAATATCATGCATATAAATAGCATATAGCCAACCATAAGAGTAACCAAAGAGCATGCAATATACAATATCTACCAAAAATATAATGCATATGAATAGCATATAGCCAACCACAAGAGTAACCAAAGAGCACGCAATATACAATACCCAATCCTGTGACTATCGTCCATCAAAGTAGTCTTGTCCATAAGCGAAGACCATTTATTTATTTATTTATGAGGCAACGCTGGAAATTATCAGGGGACGGACTCGGCCTGCCCCCATCCTCAGAATGAGCTGAGTGTCATCAGCATATTGGTGACAGGTCAGCCCATAACTCCGCACCAGCTGTGCAAGCGGCTGCATGTAGATGTTAAATAACAGAGGGGAGAGGATGGCCCCCTGAGGGACCCCACAAGTCAGTGGGGAACCCTCGGAGACCACCCCACCCCTCCTCACACGCTGAGACCGCTGGCGGAGAAAGGAGGTCAGCCATTTAAGGGCTGTCCCCCTCACTCCAGCCATGGCCAGGCGGTGGATCAAAAGATTGTGGTCGACCGTGTCAAACGCTGCCGTGAGGTCCAATAACACGAGCAGCGCAGACCCGCCTTGGTCGAGCTGGCAGCGGAGTTGATCTGTGATGGAGACCAGGACCGTCTCCGTCCCATGCCCCGAACGGAAGCCGGACTGGAAGGGGTCAAGCCATGTTGCATCATCCAAGAAGGACTGCAACTGCTCCATTACTGCCCTCTCAACTACCTTGCCCAGGTACGGAAGATTCGACACCGGGCGGTAGTTGGAGGAACCAGCAGGGTCCAATGATGGTTTTTCAGTAATGGAGCCACCACCGCCTCTTTCAAGCACTCTGGAAAAACCCTTGCTCAAGGGAGCTATTAATGATCTTCAACAGAGGCCCGTAGCCCCTCCAGGCAAGATCTAACAAGCCAGGAGGGGGCACGGGTCGAGGGAGCAGGTGGTAGGGCGAGCTGCAGTCACTATCTTGTCAACAGCATCTCGTCCAGTGGCCAAGCCGGTCGAGGGTGGGCCCGCGGAGGGCCACGGAGTCTCGAGCTCTTTCACTGTATCAACTGTGGCCGGGAGGTCCCGGCGGAGGCTCAGTATCTTGTCTGCAAAAGCTCTGAAAAGCACCGGCAGTAAGGGCCTGATCACTATTTTTTGGGACAGTAGGGACCGTCGTCAGGACCGAATCACCTTAAACAATTGGGCCGGGCGTGAGCTTGCAGACGCTATCAAGGCAGAGAAGTATTCATTTTTGGTTGCCTTGACAGCATGCTCATAAGTCTCCTTTAATAGCTTATAAGCTGATGCTGAGGCTTCAACGGAGCTTCCGCCACGCGCGCTCCAGCCGTCTCCTTTCCCGCTCATGGTCCTAAGGTCCCTTGTATACCAGGGGGACCGACGGTTGCGGGGGCGGAGAGGCGTCTGGCGTCTAGACGGATAATCTGATATAAGTCCAAAAAGGGGGAAGGTGCAAAAAGGTACTCGAAGGGAAACTCAGTCCGAATGGTGGTATAAAAAATATCCTTCCTGGATATTTACAGTTTGGATGTTTACTCTTTGACGTCCTTCGCTACTGATGCTGATATTGAACTATGGAATTTTATACCACCATTCGGACTGAATTTCCCATCGAGTACCTTTTTGCACCTTCCCCCTTTTTTGGACTTATATCAGATTATCCGTCTAGACGCCGGAACTCCATTGCTCCGCATAGGAGATTCATGGTCTTCGCTTATGGACAAGACTGCTTTGATAGTCACAGGATTGGGTATTGTATATTGTGTGCTCTTTGGTTACTCGTATGGTTGGCTATATGCTACTTATATGCATGATATTTTTGGTATAATTAAATATAGTCTGTCTGGCTTTGTGTTTTTGCTAACCTAGGTGTTGGTTTATTGATAAACCCCTGCTCCTTTTTGTAGTACTAACCATCCAGATACCATCCAAAGTCTGGAAAAAATAGATCAACATACAAATTGTATCTCCCTGTCCAGACAGAAGCACTGGCATTTATGCGGGAGACAGAGCTGCCGTGTGGTATCTGATTGATTCTACCCCTTAAAGAGTTTTATGATACTTTAAATGGCACGGAAACCTTTAATAATATATGAAACGATTCAATAATTAATAACAGTCATCTGAAACTCTCATCTGAGATACAGCATCATAAACAGGGCTGTTTTTAATACTTGTGTTTATTTGTATTTGCTCATCCTTTGAAGAAGGCGTAAAACGAGGTATAAAAAATGCATCACACACTTTAGAATCATTTCCTCTTAAAACAGGGGGATTGATTCCAAATTGGACCAAAAAAGAGGCAGTATACTATTACAAAATTTGAAAAACAAAACAACAAAATGCATTTCTATTGGCACAGCTAAAGGATTAGCTAACCATCTGGATCTGGCGGAAGACATTTTGTTGCCTGGAAAGAAGCAGCTCAGGACGCTCTATCCATCCCATGCTGGGTGGATAATATTCAACTAACCTCCAATTTTTGGATGATTTCTATTTTGACAGGAAAACATACAAGATCTGTGCTTCAAAAAGTATACTGGAAGGAACTGATTAGATAGGCCTATCTGTTACCCTCCCCCCTGACTTTCCTGTGCCTAGATGCTCAGTAAGAAACTTTGGAGACAGCTGCCGTTTATCTTGCCTGTTGTAGCTAGGCACAGCTAGTACAGGAGGATTACTCAGAACAGGATCCTGCTCTTTCCCAGTTCAAGCTTTATTGCAAAGTTCACTGCAGACTTGTTGATGCAATCCAGCCTTGAAGAGCTGTGTTTCTCTAAGCCTCCTTCACAGTCCTCCCAATGCCAATGTGGTCAAAAGGAGGATATAGGCTTTGTAAAAAGAGGCTTTGTTAACCAAGGGCCTTCCAAACAGGCCCTATATCCCAGGATCTGATCCCAAGTTTTCTGCTTTAAACTGGACAGGGCTGTAGCCAGGATTTTGATTGGGGGGGTGAGTTTGATTGGGGGGAGGGTGAGCCTGAGTGAGAGAGGGTGGTCTATTCTAGCAAACCTTTTGTATCATTATCCCAATACCCTCATGCATATGGGATATATTGAGCATGGTGATCAGATCATGATATGAATAAACATAACAGTTTAAATAATGTGCCAGTAAGGCCTTCTTGCGGACCATCCTGAGAATTTCGGGAGGGCTACACCCCTGAAACTGGATTATGAGTCTGCACTGCCAGATAATCTGGAATAAATAGAAAATCTGGGATCAGATCCTGGGATATAGGGCCTGTCTGGAAGGGCCCTGAAGTATGACTGTGCTCCCAATGCTAGAGCAGTGGATTCCAACCTTTAGTCCTTCAGTTGGTTTGGACTTCAACTCCCAGAAATCCCAGCCAGCTTGCCTGCTGTTAGGAATTGTTGTTGTGAAGTCCAAAACTGTCCTAGAGGAAAGACCTAACAAACATGGTTCTATAAACCATACTCAGGGATTTTGACTTTACACATCCACACAGTTTGATTTTGCTTAGATCAGGGGTGGACCAACACTATTTTGTAATCCTCTAAGGCAGGGGTGCTCACACTTTTTCAGCATGCGAGCTACTTATAAAACAACCAAGTCAAAATGATCTACCTACCCACTATAAAAATGTGAAACATATAACACAATATATCCGCTTTGAACTGGGTTTTCTGAGTCCACACTGCCATATAATCTGATTCAAAGCAGATAACGTGGGATTTTTTTCAACTGTGTGGAAAGGACCTCAGATAACCCAGGGCCGGCAGCACTTGGGCGGCGTCGGGAGCCTGCGGGGCGGGCCTGAGCCTTTCTCCCGCCCTGCCTGCGATCTACCAAGGACGCCTTATGCGATCTACCAGTAGCATCCCTGCTCTACCTAATGAGCACCCCTGCTCTAAGGCACTCCAGCATCCCTCTTATGCGGTTTTGTAAACTGATTTTGCACCAAAACATTATTTTCCCCAACATGTGAGCTGAGGTTTATTGTGCTTATGTGCCCAAGAATTACATTGAGATAAATCTATCCAGGTGAAAGGAATGGGGTTCTGTTAAAAGTATAAGGTGCTGACCTTCCTTTATTCTGTTTTATGGCAGAGATAGTCTGACTCTAATCAAAATTAAACATTAACGCGAAATGTGATCAATTTTAAATAAACCAAGGATCAAGCTAAATAAGGTCGTTCCTCAGGCTAAACTTTCTCTGTTAACTATTGTGGGAAAATATCAGCAGACCACCCGTAAATTAATAGAAGTGTGTGTTTGCACGTATTCAGGTGTGCACTGAAGAAAATAATTTATGTACAAATATGCTTGAAAAAAATGGGGAGGATATTTTGACATTTATCATTGCAAAATTTAATAAGAGCAGAAGTGACAGCCTTGGAAAATAAGTTGGCCTTTTCCATTTGACAAGAGCACACAGCACAGGCTTTTGGTTAAAAATAATGTTTGCACAGCATGACAAATATTTATATTACTGTTTGTATTTCTTTCTAGAGTGAACCAAATCAGAATGGGGTTTGCTTGAGGAATAAGTCAAGATAACAAACCATTGGACAGGTTCTGCAGTCCTGTGGAATGGGAAACCAAAGAGCATAAGAAAGTTACTTCTGAACTGGTAAATCTCTGAATCCCTTACCCAGTATGTCCAGTTGCCCTCCTGACAGGTATATTTTGGGGAAGGGTGGTCCAAAAGCTACCTTCCAAGCTCTGATTACTAATTATTACAGTATGTATGGCAATTAGGAAAATAGAAAATTGCTTTTTACTCATTCAGACATCTGGCTCATTTAGCCCTATATATTGCATCACCATGAATGGCAATTGCTCTCCAAGGTTTTAGAGACTATCGACCCTACCTGATGAGACCAACTAGGTCTGAAGCATTTTGTATTCAGAGTATGTACTTTATCATTTAAGCTACATTCTTTCCCTTTTGAATCTGTAGATATACCCTTTATTGGATTAGAGCTTTATTGCTGGAAACAATCCCTGGAGTGCAAAGATAAAAAAAAGATGGATGGAAAAGTTAATATTAAAAATGTGATTTATAGACACTGTTCATCCCCGTGAAGGCTGTTCTAAAAGACAGCCTTGCCCTCCCATCTGGTAAGACTTGTCATTTCGTGATCATGTCACTTAGCCAAATCTTGCTAATTGTGGGTTGGATTGGACCATGAAATGCTGGAAGATTTCCTAATTTAGTTGGCAGTCGATCGGAGAAGATAACAGGCGTTGTATTTTACTCATATAAATGTTTTATTGTCATGCATGCCAGTTCCAAAACATTTCACACAAACAGAACACAAATAGAAAATGCTGCGCCTCCGTGGCTTTTGGAGTTTGGGTATTTGTTCTTGTTATGAATCTGTCAAACTTCTCATTAATCATCTCAAGGTTGTTGTGGTCCTTTCGGAGTGAAGGAGGATTCGCTAGAAGCATCAAAATGTGTCTGTATTAAAAATATATTGTGACATATGTAACCCAATGTTATAAAATTACAGAATTTACTAAGTAGTAGTTAATTAGATGGTACTATACTCTCTCTCACACACACACACACACACACACCAGACCACATATCTAGGTTTTTAGAATTTTTACTAGTTTTCTCGTGGGTAGGAGGAAAAGCATTCATATCTCTGCTTAATAAATGACTTTCCAGTCGAATCTTCCATTATTACTGGGTTTCTTAAAACTGATGTAAATTTAATTTGAGAGATGATTTAGCATTCTTATTATCCTCACGTAGGGCTCATCTGCTCAAACAATAAAATCTGAGACTGGTCTGGAGCCTTTTAGCTTTGCATTGGCCCCAAATGCCATGGAGATGCTCTGTCCCTGAATTGCAGGAGCAGCAGAAGTGGAGTACTGTATAGTCCAGGCTAAATGGGTTCAATGCCTCACCAACATGAGAACGATGATCCACAACTGTTGGTGGATAATCTGTGCGATTGTGGAACATCTTCAAGATCTTCTGACTCCAATAATTTCGACAAAAAACTATTTCTCATATTCTTAAATTAGACTAATGAAATCAAGACAGCTGGCATGGTGATGTGATGAGAACTAGAATAGGTTTGTGAGTCAAATCATTTTTGAGAGCTCGAGCTTTGTTACTGGGAACACATTTCTGGCCAATGCATGTGCTCAAAGTTCTGCAGCTATGTATGTGACGGCCCCTAGGGGGCTGTTTACATGTGTATCTGTATTTTACCTGCATGTTCTATAGTCTAAAGCAAACGAGCAGGTTGGTAATGAAATCTCACGCAAACAGCAGTGTTTGAAAACCCAATGGTAATCAGACTACATCAACTAGATGTCTGTAATGAACAACACAACCCTGAATTATGCAAAATATATCATTCTATTGTTGTAGTAAACAATCAGGAGAACACAATCATGACAATATCAAGAGTACACATATTTGAGGTAGAGGCGATAGGAAAACCCCAAAGTACTCGCCCAATGGCGATAAAGGTGCTGGGAATATTGTCCGCTTCTTGCAGTGGAATGGCAATGAAAAGCATATGGTCCGCGCCTGGCACTTGCTGGCACGGATAGAGGTGCGCCGGGTGATGACGTATCACGGCGCCCTGGGTATACGTCGTCTCAGCTTGATGATGCAGGAGTGACGGCAGCACGTAAAGGGGGTGGGGGGAATTCCCGGAGGAGTGGAATGATCGAGTGGGGAAATCCCCAAGTGAAGCCTCCAAGGGAATCCCCGGCGTCCTCTCGCGAGAATAAGCAAGTCTCGCGCCTCCGTCTGAAGGACAGGCGGAGCTCCGTGTAGAATGATGACCACAGGTGGGAATCCCGGGAATCGAAACACGGAAGGGGATGATGGGTTCTCCAAAGGGAAGGTTGGATTCACAAACATATAGAAATCTGAAAAAGGAGCGTCCTTGCTCAATGAGGGAAAATTCCCCCAGGACTAGCAAGGAAGAAGAGGCGGTGTGGCTTCTTCTTCACTTGGAAGCTCAGAAATCAGCAGAGCCGACGATAAGCTAGATGCTGTATTTTCTGCGGCCACCCGAAACGGTTTGAATGTGGCCGTGGAAAATACAGCATCTATCTTGCTGTTGGCTCTGCTGATTTCCGAGCTTCCAAGTGAAGAAGAAGCCACACCGCCTCTTCTTCCTTGCTAGTCCTGGGGGAATTTTCCCTCATTGAGCAAGGATGCTCCTTTTTCAGATTTCCATATGCTTTTCATTGCCATTCCACTGCAAGAAGCGGACAATATTCCCAGCACCTTTATCGCCATTGGGCAAGTACTTTGGGGTTTTCCTATCGCCTCTACCTCATATACATGTATTGTACTCTCGATATTGTCATGATTGTGTTCTCCTGATTGTTTACTACAACAATAGAGTGATATATTTTGCATAATTCAGGGTTGTGTTGCTTATTACAGACATCTAGTTTATGTAGTCTGATCACCATTGGGTTTTCACACACTGCTCTTTGTTCTATAGTCCCTTTGTTTGCCATGCAGCCACTCTCTGCCATGTGGTCACTCAGGGGAGGGCTGCATTCTGGCTCCAAACCTGGTGACCCGTCCTGAACTCCTCCCTTTACCAGAGTTTACCTAGGGGCTGGACGTCCACAAAGACACAAGTACAAACAAGGCTGGAATCAAGTTGCTGGGAAAAAGCAACCTTATTTCACCTACCGGTCTACATACGTCTTCAACCAAATCTTCAGTGCCTGTAGCACAGCAGTTCTCGTTTGTGCCTGGGGACCAGGGAACAGCACCGGGGGTTCCATTAGCATTAGGGCCTGCACCAGCAGAGATAGATTCTGAAGAGGATTTGGAAGGGTTACCTGACGATGCGTTTCCCTCACGGGGCCCCCTTCTCCCACCGAAAGTTTGGCTTGGGATGAAGGTTGGCCTGACCCCTATGAAGACATAGATAACCAGGTGCAAATGGAATCTAGTGATAGCGGAAGTTATGAACACCCGGGGAGAGGATCGCAGGAGTTTCTAAGTGAAAACATGGAAGAAAGCGGCTGGGAAGATTCTAGGGAGGAGAGCTCTCATGGAGATAAGGACCCAGCTGCTGAGAGGCAAGGTCGAACCTTTGATAGGAGAAGTAGCATTGAGTCCAGGAGAAGGGGATGGCACCGCAGCCTAGACAGGCCGAGGTCCGTCAGCAAAGATTGGAGAAGACAAGGCCTAGAGCGTCGGGGACCTCGGCCGAAAGATTAAGTATAGCATCCATGGGAACTAATCCCCAGTGCTTCGGCCATGTCTCTTCTGAGCAGACGTGTAGCGAAGTGGGTCTACGGAGCTAAGTTGGCTAGTGGCCACCAAGTCTTGCCTTGTATTTACCTTGCCTTGTTTCTGAATCCGCATTGCTGCGTGGAGCCCTGCTTAAAGCCTTTGGATTGCCTTGCCAAGCTGTTTTGGACATTGACTGCTTCAAGCCTTTTGGATTACTTTGCTATTCTTATGGACATTATACCTTTTGAACTGTTTTATATGCAACTAGCTGATCCCGGCACGCGTTGCTGTGCCCTATTTAGGAGATGTGAGTCTGTATGTGTGTGTGTATGTATGTGTGTGTGTCTGAGTATGTATATGTGTTTGTGTGTGTATGTTTGTGTGTGTGTATGTATGTGTGTGTGTATGTATGTGTGTGTGTGTATGTATGTGTGTGTATGTATGTGTTTGTGTATGTATGTGTATGTTTGTGTATGTATATGTATGTTTGTGTATGTATATGTGTTTGTGTATGTATGTGTGTGTGTATGTATGTGTGTGTATGTATGTGTAGGTATATGTGTGTGTATGTGTGTATGTGTGTCTTTGTATGTATGTGTGGGTTTGTATGTGTGTGTCTGTGTATGTATGTGTGGGTATGTATGTGTGTGTCTTTGTATGTGTGTGTGGGTTTGTATGTGTGTCTTTGTATGTATGTGTGTGAATGTATGTATGTGTGTGTGTCTGTATATGTGTGTGTGTATGTGTGTCTTTGTATGTATGTGTGGGTTTGTATGTGTGTGTCTGTATGTATGTGTGGGTATGTATGTGTGTGTCTTTGTATGTGTGTGTGGGTTTGTATGTGTGTCTTTGTATGTATGTGTGTGAATGTATGTATGTGTGTGTGTCTGTATATGTGTGTGTGTGTATGTATGTGTGGGTATGTATGTGTGTGTTTGTGTATGTATGTGTGTGTGTTGTATGTGCTTGTGTATGTATGTGTGTGTGTGTATGTGTGTGTATGTATGTGTGTGTTTGTGTATGTATATGTGTGTATGTATGTGCAGGTATTTGTGTGTGTATGTATGTGTGTGTGTCTGTGTATGTATGTGTGTGTATGTATGTGTGTGTGTGTGTGTGTGTGTATGTGTGTGTGTGTGTATGTGTGTGTGTATGTATGTGTCTGTGTATGTATGTGTGTGTATGTATGTGTGTGTGTGTGTATGTGTGTGTCTGTGCATGTATGTGTGTGCATGTCTGTGTGTGTCTGTGTGTGTATGTATGTGTGTGTCTGTGTATGTATGTGTATGTATGTGTGTGTTTGTGCATGTATGTGTGTGTATGTATGTGTGGGTATGTGTGTGTTTTTGTATGTATGTGGCAAGGAGGAGGAGGAGGAGAGGGAGCGATCAGTTCCTGCGCCTCCTCCTCCTTGCCAGCTCCGTGATCGCCAGGCCTTCTCCTCCGGCCGGTTCTTTCTGTATCCCGGCAGAGGGGGGGGGGGGGTGTTGTCCTTGTCCCGGGCACCTCTCTCCCCTCTTCGCCCTGCCGTCCTCACTTGATTTAAGGCAGGAGGGCAGGGAGAGGAGGAGAGAGAGATGCCCGGGAAAAGGGCAACATCCCTCCCTCCTTTGCTGGGGTGCAGCAAGAACCGGCCGGAGGAAGGCAGGCCTGGCGATCACGGAGCTGGCAAGGAGGTGGAGCGCTGGAAAGTGCAGCGAGGGAGGATGATCGCTCCCTCTTCTCCTCCTCCTTGGTGGCTTCGTGGTTGCCAGGGCCTTCCTTGCTCCGGCCGGTTCTTTGTGTATCCCGGCAGAGGAGGGGGGGGGGAGGTTGCCCTTTTCCCGGGCACCTCTCTCTCCTCTTCGCCCTGCCGTCCTCCCTTGATTTAAGGTAGGAGGGCAGGGAGAGGAGGAGAGAGAGGTGCCCGCGAAGAGGGCAACCCTCCCCCCTCCTCTGCCGGGATGAAGAATGAACCGGCCGGAGCGAGGAAGGCCCTGGCAATCACGAAGCCGGTAAGGAGGAGTAGGAGAGGGAGCGATCGCCCGTCCCTCGCTGCACTTTCCTGCGCCGCCTCCTCCTCGCCAGGAGCAGCAGGGAAGTGGGGAAAGAGGGCGAGAAGCCAGCAGAGTAGGCGGGAATGGCGTCGGGCGCGCGACCCGCCTCCGTGAGGCTGCGGAGGAGGCGGGTTGGGCGCCGCCGGTGTGGCGGTGAAGTTGCCGGTGTGTGGGGAGAGAGGGGGACGGGATGGGTTGGGGTGTGTGTGTGGTGGGGGGGAGTCGGAGTGCGCAGTGTGCATGTGTGTTTGCTCTCCCTCTGTCCTGCTTTGTGGGGGGGGGGTTGGAGTGCGCCTGCGCGATGGCTCTCCCTCTGTTCCGCGCTCGTGGCCTGCGCAGACCGGTAGCCACTCGGCGGTTTTGGGGGGCTGATTTTGGGGGGGTTGGAAGGTAGGAAGGTGGGTTTGTTGTGCCCTATAGGTACCTAGTGGTATGGAGAAATGTATTTGGTGGGTTTTGTGCCTGAGGGGGCAATAGTTTTGCCGTCTATACCAGTCATCCCACGACCACTCTCATTTTATATATATAGATAAAGTAGTTAGCCTTCAGTCCGTCTGTGTGTGTGTGATTAAGGGGCCGGTCAAGTCCGTGCATCGTGACAGTGCCTAGGAGGGCCCGCCCTCACCAGAGGCTGTGGATTTTGGGGCCTGATACAGGACTTCGTGTGCCTTCAAGCCAGAGGACAACAGGAAACCTTGGATCTAACAAAGGTACCGTCACTTTGCACAAATAGGCATCGTGATAGGCTGTTGCACTGTAGAACTAAAGGACCCCTCAGTAAACCACTTGAGACCGGCCACGGTTAAATGCTTTATTTAGAATAAATGGATAGAGTAAAGAAAATAGAGATATAGTCCTTTGATGCTTCCAAGCACCAGGTATTGCAAAGCAATAGTCCAAAAGCAATCAGGAACAAAAGGTAAAGAGTCTTGATGCCCCAACGGGCTAATTCACATGTAAGTCTTGGCACAAGGCTTGGCAAATAGAGTTCAAAGGCTGGCAGGCTCATGAGCCAGGCAAAGTTCCGTGAAGACAAGGCTGGAAACCAAACGTTGACGAGAGATACTATACATCTCCCAATCCTGTTTGAGTTCACTCCTTTGAGTCCAGCGCTCATTCTTAAAGAGATCCTGGGTTACCTGCATGTGGGAAGACCTTAACTCTATTCCCAGGGCCAAAGCTTGTTTTGTCCAACTTTTAAAGCCTTTTTTAGGCCCTGGGGACAGAAGAATGTATGATCATCCCCTAATCAGGATTCTGTGCCTGGCTCTGGTTGGTAGATCACGCTAGAGTTTTATTCAAAACAAAGAAGTAAAGAAGGGGCCAGAGTAAAGAAGGGAGCAGAGAAGACAGTTCCATCTTGTCTCCTGCAACATCAAAGCTCCTCTCTCAGCAACAATATAATATAATATATTGTATTATGCATATAATATTGATAATATTATAATGTAATACAATATAATACTACTAATAATATGATATTAGAATTATATATTTTATATTACATGTAATATTACTAATAATATTACAGTATAATGTTATAGTACAATGTAATATATAATATTAGTATTGTGCTATGGCAATAATATATATTGTATTTACAGTTTACTTGTAAGCCGCTCTGAGTCCCCTTCGGGGTGAGAAGGGCAACATATAAATGTCATAAATAAATAAATAATAAATAAAGTTGATTTCACAAGACTGAAATCTTCCCACATCTGCTCTGTGGTCTTTACTGCATTCTTTTTCACATTATATCTCCCCCCTCCACTCCGTTGTCTCTTGAAGTTTAGGTCTCTCCCAGTTTGCATTCGGGCTCAATGAACTAATTGAGTGTGCTATGGTTTCTAGGCCCCACATTGCTTCTTCTGTCTTCCCAGACAAGGTGGAAACCCTGCTGTAGGCCTGCACTAAGATACCGAAAATGGGGCTATACCAAGACCATATTAATATATTTCCTTCTTCAGCAATATGGAGTCTCTATCAATTGTCAGCCCGGTGAGCTGCTAAACTTATCGACCAAAAGGTCACAGGTTCGAGTCCGGGGAGTGGTGTGAGCTTCTACTGTCAGCCCCAGCTTCTGCCAACCTAGCAGTTCAAAAACATGCAAATGTGAGTAGATCAATATATACAACTCTGACGGGAAGGCAATGGTGCTCCATGCTGTCATGCTAGCCACATGACCTTGGAGATGTCTACGGATAACGACAGATCTTTGGCTTTGAAATTGAGATGAGCACCAACCCCCCAGAGTCAGACATGACTGGACTTAATGTCAGGGGGAAACCTTTACCTTTACCTATCAATGGTCAGAATTCACTAGTGAAAACATCATATGAATACAATCAAGGAACTTGAAACCAGGTCATCCTTAATCAAATTTCCACAGTTTCAGCTGACCCTAGATACCACACTAAACTTGAGCACTGATCTGTTTTTAGCAGTTTTCTTTGGCCAATCTGGCTTCTTTGATTTGTTCAGGTGTCCGTAACAACAAGGGCCCAACCATCACGGATTTCTATCCATAACTGGACCACATGGCAGCCGATCTCAGCCCCTCTTCCCCTATTCGGTACCACAGTTTAATCTTTTTGATGTTTTTATTTTTCTTTATATTCTTGATTCTTTTTATTTAGTGGGACTGACTAGGAGTTGAGGATGTGCAGGGATGGGTGTGTGGGGTGCACACACACACATTTGGGGCTTGGGAGAGTCCCCCATTTAACTTTTTTTTCTCCTTCCCTTCTTCTCCTGCAAATACTTCTAAAAGATAATAATAATAAATCCCAGCAAACAAAAAGAAACCCCCCTCCCCTTGGGGAGATAGGGAGGTTATAAATGAATGAATGAATAAATAAATAATTCTCTAAAAACTACTACCACCTAGTTACCTCTCCTCTAGAGTGGAAAGTGCAGCTGAGTTCTCAATAGCATGGTCTCAATGCTGGTGATCCCTGCTTGCTCAAGGACAGCAACATTCATCACAAAGTCAGTCCAGTGTATATTTAGGATTGAGCGAAGACAGCGCTGATGAAAGTGTTCGAGGAGTCGTAGGTGTTGGCAATAGGTGACCCATGTTTCAGACCCATAAAGGAGAATAGACAGTATGATAGCTCTGTACACACTGATTTTGGTGCTTTGCCTCAGGTGTTTGTTGCTCCAGCCTCTTTTGTGAAGCCTTCCGAATGCACTCTATGCCTTTGCTAATCTGTGATCTATCTCTATCAATCTTGGCGTCTGAAGAGATGATGCTTCCCAGGTAGGTGAACTGCTGAACGGACTTAAGCACAGATTTGCCTATGCTGATGTGGGGATGATGGTGTTCTTCCTGTGGTGCAGGCTGGTAGAGAACTTCCGTTTTCTTCAGGTTGACTTCCAGCCCAAACAGCTCTGCAGCTGTTGCAAAGCAGGATGTTAGGTGCTGCAGGGCTGGTTCTGAATGGGCGGCATCGTCAGCAAAAAGCAGCTCACGGCCTAGATAGTTTAGAGTCTTAGTGCGAGCAGGGCACGTCTCTAGGATGGAGGACCACTGCCTCCCTAAGATACTACTCTATGGTGAACACGTCACAGGTCAGCACAAGAGAGGTGCCCCAAAGAAGAGATATAAGGACTCTGTGGAACAACATCTCAGGCTTGGGCAGATTGATCACCATAAATGGTCCACCCTGGCCTCACATCAGAAGACACAATATCCATAAATCTGCGGCCTCATTCGAGAAGACACGCCGAACATGTCTCGAAGAAAAACGACAATGCAGAAAGAACTGCAACTTGGAAACAACATCACCCAAGGAGACTTTCTGCTGTGCTTTCTGCAACCGGACTTGCCTATCTCAGATTGGCCTTCTTAATCATCAACGCGCTTGTAGAAAGTGTGGGATGAGTCCTTCCTGAATCTTTGTTTGTGAAGAAAACCAAGAAAAGAGTAGAAAATAGAAACAACTTTAAGGAAGTGTGAAACCCAAAGCAGAAAGGAAATTGCAGCATGCCCACTCCAGATAGGGCCTGCAGCAGGAAAAAAAATAGGGGTTTTAAAAGGAAGCTTAGGATATTGGGGTCTACTGGTATCCGGTCAGCAGAAACAAACTGAGGTTTAGCTGAAATGCACAAGCCTAGTATACACACTATCTTTGGAAGAGATCAACTGATCTGAGAAGCAGCTTCTGGCATTTGTTCTAGTCAGCCTCATCCCAGAACTGTGACTTAGCATTCTGTCATAATTACTATTGCTGTTGTTGTGTCTTTGAAATATTAAGCCTTTCTGATCCATTTAGAAAATAAATTACACTTCTGTCTGTAGCCCAGAAGGGAAACCCATCTGTTTCCCAGTTGTTAGTAATGCAAGCTGCCAGAAGGTGTTACCTCTTTACAAGTCGCTTGTGTGATCTATGTTTGGAGATGCTGATGCTGACACAACAGAATCTATGGACCACCATCACTATATCAAGAGTCTATTTTCCTAGACATTTTGCGCTCTTCTTTGCAATAAAAGGGAAAATACAGTGGCAAGGGGATTCAGCTCTCTAATATGCACCACTCTATATTTTGCAGTCTTATTCCTCTATCTTTTAAATGGGTTTGAGGTTGTGCAGAAGTCGAAAAGCTGAGATTCATATCCTATCTAAGCTATGTAGTGTACTCCATTGTATTAATTTGTGTCAGTCATTACCTCTCAGGCGGACTACCTCATGGGGCTGTTGCGGAGATAAAACGAATAGATAAGAACCTTGTACATTTTCTCAAGGTGGTTTAAATGGAATGAGTAGATAACTAGCTAAATGATACATTCATTTCAGCTATATTTCAGAGACCAGGTGAATATTATTTTGGAGAGAATACGAGGGCGGGTCAATAAGTCTGTGACTTTTTGAATTTCCTGCCTCTTAACTGAAAGGGCAACACTGCTCCTGTCAACAGGCATCTGTCAGTTGACTCCTGTCAAAATTTGAACAAGCTGCGTCATTTAGTTTGTGTTTGACAACCATTGATAGCAGAGTACCGCATGATTTGAGGATAACATGGAAAAAAGTGAATGTTGTGTGCTCATTAAGTATTATTTTTTGCGGAAAAAAACACTCAAACCAAGGCTAAGCTTGATCAATACTATGAGGACTCTGCACCATCAATTCCAATGGTAAAAAAGTGGTTTACTGAATTTCGTTGTGGCCGTACAAGCATGGAAGATGCCGAACATTCTGGATGCCCAGTTGAGGTCTCTACACCCGAAACAATTGAAAAAATTCATGGTATTGTGTTGGCCGATCGGAGATTGAAAGTGCGAGAGATTGTGGAAGCCATAGGCATCTCACATGGCTCAGTGGTTTCATTTTAAATGATCACTTGGGTATGGGAAAGCTTTCCGCAAGATGGGTGCTGCGTTTGCCCACAATTGGCCACAAACGCAATCGTGTGACAATTTCGCAGGAGTGTTTGCCGTTGTTCAATCGCAATATGGACACGTTTTTGTGCTGTTTCATAATTGTGGACGAAACATGGATCCACCACAACACTCCAGAGACCAAAATCTGTCAAAACAGTGGGTTTCTTGGGGTGAATTTGCGCCAAAGAAGGCCAAGGTGAGTTTGTCAGCCAATAATGTCATGCAACCGTTTTTTGGGATGCATGCGGTATAATCCACATTGACTACCTTCAAAGGGGTAAAACAATCAATGGCGAATATTATGCCAACTTATTGAGTCGATTTAATGAGGATTAGGGAAAAAAACACGACCACATTTGGCCAGGAAAAAAGTTCTTTTGCACCAGGACAATGCAAGGGTGCACACATGTGCAGTTGCCATGGCCACAATCCATGAATTAGGATACGAATTGCTCCCTCATCCACCCTGTTCTCCGGATTTAGCCCCGAGTGACTATTTCTTGTTTCTAAACCTGAAAAAATGGCTCGGCAGAGAGAGATTTGATTCCTACAATGAAATTATCTCACAACCAAATACCTATTTTGATGATCTCGACAAATCTCATATTTTGGAAGGGATAAAAAAATTGGAGAAGCGTTGGACAAAGTGTATAGAGCTCAAAGGAGGCGACGTTGAAAAATAAAATGATTTTTACCCCAAAAACCTGGGTTTCATTCAAAAAGTCACAGACTTATTGACCCGCTCTTGTAGAATGAGAATACTGCTATTACATTATCTTCAGTAAGCCCTCTTTCTGGGTTCTGTTTACTTTTGAAAAATTCGGAATGTTTGCTGTGATAAAATGCCTTTGTTTCACATTTGGATCTGATACTACAGTTGTCAGTAGCAGCATATATGCATGGGCTCCCCTTTGCCAACTATGGGGTGATGGTGTGGGGAGAGACAAGGGTCTGGGAATATGCATTTTTCCTAGAGAGTGCCATAGCAAAAAGCAGAAGTCTATAAATCTGCAACCTCTTTGGACCAGCAGAGACTTGACCACCGAGTTTACTAGCGACCACAGAAGCAGCAGTCTTTGCTCAAGTTCTTTTGGAGCACAGATGAACGGCCTCCAGCTAGTATTCTTTTAGTGGCCATAGAATCATGTTTCAGACTTGGAGAAGTATGCCTGGCTTCATGGGATTTGGAATGTGCTATGGTTTTGGATGTAGCTGTAGGAGCTTGTGGCAGTTTAGGCATAGATCTATTTTGGGTGGGAAAGCAAGGCCTGCATATCATTTTTCATTCCACCTTTGTAGAATAAGGCAGAGGTAAACAAAAGGTAGCCCATAGGCCACATAGACCGCCCCCCCCCAGCTATTTTCTGGCCTCATCACACAAGGCAGGTAGAATATAGAATTGTAGAGATGGAAGAGACCTCTAGGGCCATCCAGTCCAAACCCTGGCCAAGTGATGGGAACATTGCAAGATTGGGAACCATTAACAAACTTTGCATGGATCAGCAGTATTCCGTTAATTAAGAGAAGTGACCTGGCCACCGTGATCCAAGCCACAGTCATCTCGAGGCTCGATTACTGTAATGCGCTGTACATTGGCCTACCTTTGTCGGCGATCCGGAAACTCAAGTTGGTGTAGAACGCAGCAGCGCGCCTGCTCCTAGGAGCCTCAAGATCTGCTCATGTAACCTCACTCCTGCGCGAGCTGCACTGGCTCCGAATTGATTTCCGGGTCTCCTTCAAGGTGTTAGTTTTAACTTTCAAGACCTGGTTTGGGGCCTTGAAAGTTTGGCCCCAAAGGCCTGGTTTGGGGCAGTGTACCTGTGGGAGCGGCTTACCCCGTATGTGCCCAGAAGATCACTGCGTTCAGAGGGGCTCAACATGTTGGAGGCCCCTGGCATAAAGACCTACAGGCTATTTAGTACGCGGCAGAGGGCGTTTGCAGTGGCTGCACTGACCCTATGGAACTCTTTGCCAGAGGGGACGCAAGCTCTGCGGGACCTGATGACATTTCGCAGGTCCGTTAAGACCTGGCAGTTTAGGCAGGCATTCGGCCCCTGACCGTTGCCCGCCATGACCTGCCACCCTGCCGCACCACCGCCACCTGCATTACTGTTGTTTTGCTGTAGTTTTATTGTCAGGAGTGGGGTTTTAACGTGGTTTTATAATGTTGTTTTATGTGTTTTTAACTGGTATTTTACTCTTGTAAACCGCTCTGAGCTCCAGGGAGACTGGTCTATTAAGTTGAATAAAGAAAGAAAGAAAGAAATAACAAGGATGCTCATGCGGATATGTAGGTTTTGATTGTCAGTGGTTGGGGATGGCCTCTTTGTTGGTGCCCCCATGTGGGAGAGAAGTTGAGTGAATGGGCAACAAAGTGGCAAATGCATTTTAACCTAAACAAGTGTAAAGTCATGCACATCGGGGCAAAGAACCCCAACTACACCTACCAATTGATGGGGTCAAAGCTTTCCGAGACAAACCAGGAAAGGGATCTTGGGGTTTTGGTGGACAGCTCAATGAAGATGTCAACCCAGTGCGCTGCAGCAGTGAAAAAAGCAAATTCTATGCTTGGCATGATCAGGAAGGGAATCGAAAATAGGTCAGCAAATGTTGTATTACCTCTCTACAAATCGATGGTAAGGCCACATTTGGAGTACTGTGTACAATTCTGGTCTCCGCACCTTAAGAAGGATATAACGGAACTGGAAAAGGTACAGAAAAGGGCAACAAGAATGATCCAAGGGATGGAGCGGCTCCCTTATGAAACCAGGTTGCAACGCCTTGGTCTTTTTAGCCTTGAAAGACGGCGTCTAAGAGGTGACTTGATCGAAGTGTATAAAATCATGCATGGGATAGAAAAGGTGAATAAAGAAAAATTATTTTCTTTGTCACAAAACACTAGGACTAGGGGGCACTCCTGAAGCTCAAGGTAGGAAAATTAGGACTAATAAAGGGAAATATTTCTTCACCCAGAGGGTCATTGGGTTATGGAACTCACTTCCAGAAGAGGTTGTGACAGCTGTCAGCCTGAACAACTTCAAGGCAGGATTAGACAGATTCATGGATACCAAGTGTATCGGTAGTTACTGAAAAGGACATTCAAGTGCCACCTCGGAGTTGGTTGAGGTAGGCAGGATTTCCCTGGGTACTGGTTGTGGGGGTCGGAGAAGGTCAGGGTTTTGCCCTCCCTTCTGCTCGAGATCCCGTGTACAACTGGGGGCCACTGTGTGATACAGAATGCTGGACTAGATGGGCTGAGGTCCGATTCAGCATGGCTCTTCTTATGTTCTTATGTTCTTAAGTTTGCGTACCCTAATGAAGTTGTGAGCTATGATGACGGTGGCATAATAGGCACCAGTAGGGCCTCCCATACCAGACAGGTCACAACCGAAGGGTCTGACAAAGAGCATCAAAGGGCAGGATGGGCTCGCCAGCCTTTTGGCAACCATCCTCGGAAAAGGAAAACTCTGATTTCAAACCCGGGCAGATGGTACTCATTTAACCCTGTAATGTCAACCATCTAGAGAAGGAAATTCGAACCAAACCTAAAACCTGAGGACCTTGCTGCCACCGCCCAAGCTTGCTAGGCCCTGGCAGACAAACCTTTGGTTTAAAGGGTGAGGCCAGTTCTGTGCACGCTGCGCTCCACCAGAAAAATCCATTGTACAGGCTAGAAGGACACATCCAACCTCCGAATCATCAATGTGCTTGTAGAAAGCATGGGATGAGTCCTTCCTGAATGTTCGTTTGCAAAGAAAAGCCAAGAAGAAGGAGGTTGGGGATGGGTTATGCATAGGAAGTGTAATGACGCTCCAACTTCGGTAAGGATCACGCGTAGATAGAAGCACGGTCCAACACGATTTTATTGCAGGTACAGCACTTGTAAAGCTAAAGCACCGTCCCGCCACCCAAACACACCTTATATACCCGACCCTCCTCCCCTTGCCCATGCAATGTCCAGGCAGGGTTGCACCATATCCGGTGAATCAGCAAATCCCATAGTCCAAAGGGATGTGACCTCATTAGTCTCTGAGTCAGCACTAATAGTCCATTGTCCAATGTCCGAGTCCAGAAGAGGTTACCTCACTTCCCCTGGAGGCACCTGGAAGTTACATCACTCCCAGACTGACTCAGCATAGTCCTTCAGTAACTAGAGCAAAGGTCACTTTACTCCCCGGAGAACTGGGACAAAGGTCAGCACCACCTCATGGCAGGCTGGAAACCTGAACTTCTTCCAAGCTCAGGTTTCCCAGATCTGACATAACGTCCTTCTCCACCGCGTCCTCCCCCTGTAGAAATAAAATACCATTCAGTCCTTGGGCGGAAAGGGCCCCACATATCTCTTCAAAAAACTACAGTGAAATGTAGGCTGAACCTTGCCTAGACTTTTCGGCAAAAGGAGGGTATAAGAGACTTTATTGACTGCCTTCTCCACTCTGAAAGGTCCAATATACTTCGGGCTTAGTTTCTTAGACGGGCATCCCAACTTTAAATTCTGTGTGGATAACCATACCAGATCACCCTCTGCATACTCCTCCCTTCCTGTCTTCGCCGATCCCCAAACAGCTAGTGCACGCCCGGCGCCTTTCCCAGAGCTTCCGTTACTTCCCTCCAATCATCCTGCGCCGCATCTTCCACTCACTCTTTTCCTTCCCCCCAACTCTAACAATTGGGGCAAAGGAGCCACATCCTGGCCGTAAACTACCTCAAAAGGGGACTTTCCCGTGGAAGAATGCACTGAGCTGTTATATGCCATCTCAGCATATGGCAACAAGTCCGACCAGTTACTCTGCTCCTTATTACTAAATATACGCAGATACCCTCCTAGCGATTTTTGTGCTCTCTCCACGCCCCCATTACAGCAAGGATGATAAGCGGTCGTAAGACGTCTTTGGGACCCCAACACTTCCAAAAACCTCTCCCAAAACCGGGCAGTAAACTGAACCCCACGATCGCTAAGAACCTGTTCCGGGCACCCATGCAAATCGATACACATGCTGCACATACCACTCAGCCAACCTCTCTGCTGACGGCAGGCCCCTCAAAGGGACGAAATGAGCCTGTTTCGAAAATAAGTCTAACACGGTCCAGATATATCTGTAACCCCGGCTAGAGGGCAACTCCCCCACGAAGTCAGTGCTGACATGCGTCCATGGCCGCACTGGAGAAGCCACCACTTGGATCAACCCTTGCGGTTTAGCGGCAGGACCCTTATTCCTAGCGCAATCCTCACAACGCTCTACATACTCCTTCACTTCCGCTCTCATCCCTGGCCACCAATACCGCTTTATGGCCAAAAGTGTCTTCGTGACTCCCAATGACCAGCAGACTTGTGATCATGATTAAGCTGTAAAACCTTCCTCCTCACACCTTGAGGAACATACACTTTATTACCCATAACCCATAAACCATGCAACAACTTGCATTCACCTTCATGGCTCTGCAACCACCTATCACTTTCATAACCCTTCTGCAACTCCAAACTCCATTCATCTACCACACCTTCCTCCTTCTTCACTTCTCTCATTGCCTGAGACCTCGTCTGCACTGCTAACCCCCAATGCTCTTTGGTAAACACCTCCTCCGATTTCTCCAAAAAATTCTCTCCCACATTGGGATACCGGGACAACGCATCTGCCACTACATTCTCTTCCCCTTTATATGCTGCAATGAGAAATTAAACCGGGAAAATACTGAGCCCACCTCACCAATTTGGGAGATAACTTCTGAGGGTTCTTTAAATACTGGAGGTTCTGGTGATCCGTTAACACACAAAAGGAAAAGCAGCCCTCCAGAAACTGACGCCACGTTTGCAAAGCACACCTCACAGCAAAAGCCTCTTTCTCCCAAACGGGCCACTTCCTTTCCAGCTCCCCCGAACCTTTTGGAGAAATATGCACACGGCCTCAAATTCCCTGTTCATCCTTTTGCATCAGCGCCTCCATATGCCCAAGCGAAGCATCACACTGTACAATAAAAGGCTTGTCTACATCTGGGTGCATTAACAAAGGACCATGGGTGAAAGCTCTTCAATCTCTCAAACGCCTTTGACACTCCTTATTCCAGCCTAACTTAGCACCCGGGGACCTGGTCTTCTTCGACTCCCCCTTTCCCTTAGTCTTTAATAACTGGGAGAGCGGGAGAGTTATAGCTGAAAATCCAGGTATAAAAGTACGATAAAAATTAGCCAACCCCAAGAAAGCTTGCAACTGCCTACGGGTTTGCGGAGCCTCCCAGCTCAACACATCCTCCACTTTAGCTGGATCCATAGCCACTCCACTCTCACTAATCCTATAACCCAAGAAATCAATCTGACTCTTCCCAAACTCACACTTACTCAATTTCACATACAAACTAGCTTGCCTCAACCTCTCCAACACCTCTCGAACCAACTGAACATGCTCTTCTCTGGTACGTGTCACAATCACAATGTCATCCAAATACACAAAAAACCCCTTTATATAAAAGGGGTGCAGCACCTCATTTATAAGCTGCATGAAAATACCGGAGCTCCTGCCAAACCGAATGGCATCACGGTCCATTCGTACAGCCCAAGGGGGCAGGAGAAAGCAGTCTTCCATTGATCACTTTTTTTCACCCGCACCATATGGAACACATCTATCAAGTCCAATTTGGTGAAAAACCTACCGCCCCTAGCTGGCCCAACAGATCCTAATCAAAGGCAAGGGATAACAATTTGTAGTGCTGATAGCATTCAACCCCGATAATCGATACATAATCGCAACCTCCCATCCTTTTTCTCCCAAACAAAGTTGGGGCGCAATAGGGATTCAGACCTCTGGATAAACCCCTTCTCCAAATATCCATCAATCTGTTCCTCAACGCCACCTTCTCCTGCACCGTCATAACATATATATTTTCGGTTTCGGTCAGATAGCCCTCCTTAACCTCTATGCTACACTGTACATTGCGAAAGGGGAAGACTCTGGGCCAATATAGGGTTAAACACATCTGCGTAATCCCAATACTCAACAGGCACCCCTGTACCTCACCCAGATCCCCTTCCCCCACATTAGCTCGCATTGCACCTTCCCAGTCTTCCAATCAATTTTGGGGTTTACTTGCTCTAACCAAGGCAGTCCTAATACCACTTCATGACCTTTAATGGGAGCCACTACAAAATCTATACCTCCTTCCCAAGGTCCCACCTGACCTTTAAATCCTTAGTGCCCAAAGAAAATGGTCCACCCTCAATAGATGACCCATCTAACTGAGTAAAAGCTTACAGATGTTGCCAGGGTTTTCGTCCCCCCCCAAATCACCTACTAACCCGGGGACATGATATTTTCTGAACACCCACAATCAACCAATGCTTTTTTTTTCTCAATAATCTCCTTCCCTTTAAACAAACCAGGGTGCATTGTACACTTGGGGACTCACCCCAACACTTTTTGAATCTGTATTGTCCACAAAAGCCGCCTAGCAGATGCTACTTTGAGTGGATCCGAACGGATTGGATCCGACACCTGCTTCTGCCGGCACTGAGACGCAAAATGGCCCGGCTGAGAGCAGACGAAACAAAGGCCACGTCCCATCACGGGTTTCTTCATAGCGCTAGTTCTGCCATCGCCCCACCACGCCGGGGCTCTCCTCCCCGGAATCGTCCCTCAGGAAAACCCCGTCCCCGAAACTCTGACTTTATCGACTGGAACCGTCGCCGCTGCACCTGGCCAAGATCCCCCACGCTGCCGGCTAACTGGATCCAACCATCTACATCTCCTGGATCACCTCTGTGCAGGCACCACTCTAAGATTTCCTTCCGCAGGCCATCTTTAAATAGTTCAAGCAATGTAGCCTGGGACCACTCGGCAACTTTGCCAGCCAATCCCATAAATTCCTCTGCATATTCTGTAACCGATCTGGGTCCTTGATAGACAGCGCAGCGCTTTCCTTCGCTTTTTTATCCTCTCCAGAGGATCACGGAAGCGGTTTTCGAATAGCTTGCAAGAAGGTCCGGACCGATGTTAAACATGGATCTCTACGGTCATGGCACTGCACATACCATTCAGCGGCCCTTCCTTTAAACACTCCTCCAATGGCTCGAACCTCGGCTACCACCACTGGGGTAGAGATGACCGTAGTCCCCTCCATATGATCTCTCACTGCGGCGATAAAGAAAGCCACCTTGCAAGCTTCCCCTTCAAATTCCATCCCCTCAGAGGTTCTTTCTTCAATCGTCCTCCAAACTCTTGAGATTGCACCTCTCCCCTGAGGGGCCTCCAGCCTTGAGATTCTCCCATCCTCAAGCCGATTGCAGGGGGCGGCTCACTGACCGGATTCACCTCTGACGCAAGATGACCACCATCCGTCCACACTCCCATGGGAGATTCAGGACGCTCAGCTGCTGGACGGTTCCGCCATCCATCCACGAATAAAAATGAAGTCTCCTCTCCCTCCCGGCACTCCACGCGAATCCCTTGGTTTCTCCCATAGCCTCGAGACATACTTCTCATGGTATGCTCCATCGCATCCATTCTACACCTCATCACCGCGAATTCCGATAGCGGTTCAGGTTCCGTGGGTCTCACTACCACACTCCGCTCAGGTCCACCTGAGCTGGGCACTCTTCCCCAGCTTCTCTGGTCCCGCACTCCACAGGATCCACCTGAGCTGGCCCTTCTTCAGCACAGCTTCTGGTTCCTCCGGCCATCCGACACTCTGCCTGAATGGGCCCGCTGCCCCATTCCTCTCAAAGCGCCACCTGAAGGGGCCCCACAATCTCTCCGCGCTCGGAGCTCATCAATCTGGGCTGACGCACCACACGCCGTCGCTTCCCTGGACTCCGTCCCGGGGAACCCCACTTGGTCAATGGTAGTCCACTCCCAATCCATGGTTCTCCGGACCTCTTCAGGAGCAATATTCCACATATCGATATATCCTTCTTCCTTCCAAGCCAACCTCTCCATTGCTGGGAAAGTTGAATGGGGGCTTTAGCTTCTGTAATGACGCCCAACCTCGGTAAGTGATCACGCTGAGATAGAAGCACGGTCAACACTTATTTTATTGCAGGTACAGCACTTGTAAAGCTAAAGCACCGTCCCGCCACCCAAACACACCTTATATACCCAACCTCCCCTGCCCATGCAATGTCCAGGGCAAGGTTGCACCATATCCGGGTGAATCAGCAAATCCCATAGTCCAAAGGGATGTGACCTCATTAGTCTCTGAGTCAGCACTAATAGTCCATTGTCCAATGTCCGAGTCCAGAAGAGGTTACCTCACTTCCCTGGAGGCACCTGGAAGTTACATCACTCCCAGACTGACTCAGCATAGTCTCAGTAACTAGAGCAAAGGTCACTTTTACTCCCCGGAGAACTGGGACAAAGGTCAGCACCACCCCATGGCAGGCTGGAAACCTGAACTTCTTCCAAGCTCAGGTTTCCCAGATCTGACAGGAAGGAGTTAGACTGGTAGCAGGGATGCACATGGCATCAATGTGGGTCACTGCCTGCCTCAGGTGATAAAGTTCTTGGTGGGAATATATAGGAACCAAAAACCTCTTGCAGCTGCTTCTATATTCTGGAGCTTCCTTCCCCGGCTGGGGCTAGGGCTGATTCCCCTTTGTTTGCCTTTGCTGTCAAGTGAATAATTTTCTACTCCAACAGGCATTTGGATGATGGCTCTACTGTTTTAAATCAGTGCTTCTGAATTAATATTTTATATAGTTCCCATCTTTTCCTGTAGGTGTATCCACTCAATTTGAAACCATGAATCTTAAATTTACATTCTATTACTGTTGTATCTTAATCTTTGTACTATGTATTTTAATATATGTATTTTATAGTGATGTGTTTTAATGCTGTTGTTTATTTGTTCCAACTCTTCATGACCTTGAGGACCAGCCCACGCCAGAGTTCCCTGTTGGCCATTGCCACCCCAGCACCTACAAGGCCAAGGGACCTGATGACATTTCGCAGGTCCGTTAAGACCTGGCTGTTTAGGCAGGCATTCGGCCCCTGACCGGTGCCCACCATGACCTGCCACCCTGCCGCACCACCGCCACCTGCATTACTGTTGTTTTGCTGTAGTTTTATTGTCAGGAGTGGGGTTTTAACGTGGTTTTATAATGTTGTTTTATGTGTTTTTAACTGGTATTTTACTCTTGTAAACCGCTCTGAGCTCCAGGGAGAGTGGTCTATTAAGTTGAATAAATAAATAAATAAATAAAGAAATAACAAGGATGCTCATGCGGATATGTAGGTTTTGATTGTCAGTGGTTGGGGATGGCCTCTTTGTTGGTGCCCCCATGTGGGAGAGAAGTTTGCGTACCCTAATGAAGTTGTGAGCTATGATGACGGTGGCATAATAGGCACCAGTAGGGCCTCCCATACCAGACAGGTCACAACCGAAGGGTCTGACAAAGAGCATCAAAGGGCAGGATGGGCTCGCCAGCCTTTTGGCAACCATCCTAAGAGAAGGAAAACTCTGATTTCAAACCCGGGCAGATGGTACTCATTTAACCCTGTAATGTCAACCATCTAGAGAAGGAAATTCAAACCAAACCTAAAACCTGAGGACCTTGCTTCCACCGCCCAAGCTTGCTAGGCCCTGGCAGACAAACCTTTGGTTTAAAGGGTGAGGCCAGTTCTGTGCACGCTGCGCTCCACCAGAAAAATCCATTGTACAAGCTAGAAGGACACATCCAACCTCCGAATCATCAATGTGCTTGTAGAAAGCATGGGATGAGTCCTTCCTGAATGTTTGTTTGCAAAGAAAAGGCAAGAAGAAGGAGGTTGGGGATGGGTTATGCATAGGAAGGAGTTAGACTGGTAGCAGGGATGCACATGGCATCAATGTGGGTTTGCCTGCCTCGTGTGATAAAGCCCTTGGTGGGAATATAGGAACCAACCTTCTTTGCAGCTGCTTCTATATTCTGGAGCTTCCTTCCTGGGCTAGCTAGGCTGATTCCCTTTTTGTTTGCCTTTGCTGTCAAGTGAATAATTTTCTCCTCCAACAGGCATTTGGGAAGTGAATGATGGCTCTACTGTTTTAAATCAGTGCTTCTGAATTAATATTTTATATAGTTCAATTCTGTAAATAGTTTAATGTGAAATGACCTCCTGGAAGAGATCCGACAGGAAAATGAGCTGTCAGAATTAAAAACACTACTAAACACCCATCTTTTCCTGTAGGTGTATCCACTCAATTTGAAACCATGAATCTTAAATTTACATTCTATTACTGTTGTATCTTAATCTTTGTACTATGTATAGTAATATACATAGTATAGTGATGTGATATATTATAGTGATGTGATTTTAATGTTGTTGTTTATTTGGTCAGTTGCTTCCAACTCTACATGAACTTGTGGACCAGCCCACACCAGAGTTCCCTGTTGGCCACTGCCACCCTCAGCGCCTTCAAGGCCAAGCCAGTCACTTCAAGGATAACATCCATCCATCTTGCCCTTGGTGGGCCCTCTTCCTTTTTCCTTCCATTTCCCCCAGCATCATTATCTTCTCCAAGCCTTTCTGTCTTCTCATTATCTGGCCAAAGAACTTCATATTTGTCTCTAATATCCTTCTCTCGAGTGAGCAGTCGGGCATTATTTCCTGGAGTATGGACTGGTTTGATCTTCTTGTGGTCTGAGGCACTCTCAGAATTTTCCTCCAACACCACAATTCAAAAGCATCTATCTTCCTTCGCTCAGCCTTCCTTATGGTCCACCTCTCATATCCATAGGTTACTACGGAGAATACCATTGCTTTAACCATGCGGATCTTCATTGCCAATGTGTTGTCTCTACTCTTCACTATTTTATTGAGATTGGTCATAGCTTTCCTTCCAAGAAGTAAATGTCTTCTGATTTCCTGGCTCCAGTCTGCGTCTGCAGTAATCTTCATGCCTAGAAATACAAAGTCTGTCACTGCCTCCATGTTTTCCCCCTCTATTTGCCAGTTATCAACCAGTCTGGTTGCCACAATCTTGTTTTTTTATATTTAACTGAAACCCAGCTTTTGCACTTTCTGCTTTCACCTTGGTTAGAAGGCTCTTCAGCTCCTCTTTGCTTTCAGCCATTATGTAATTCACACCTAGCTCCAACAGACAAGAGTTCTTTCTCCGACCCTGGACTTTCCACAGATATATAAACCCAATTTTTTTTCTAGTTTCCAACAGACCTCACAACCTCTGTGGATTCCTGCCATAGATGCAGGTGAAACATCAGGAGATTGTCAGCTCCTGGTAGGATTGCTAAACAAAGCACGCTCACAAAGTCTCTTTCAAAGGACACGGGTTTATTTAGGTCCTTACTCCAGTATGAACAAAGAGAGATCTGAAAGTTTCCCACTCAAACACACAGTAAAAACCCCTCCTGAACATCCCTCCTCCCACCTTTGGCCATCCACATTCCAATGCTGGCCATCTGGCATCTGGCCTGGCTCCTTATCTGATGGCAGCCAAGGACCAAGCCGTTTGTTTACCTAACGGCTCTGGCTGCGGCTGACATTACACCCCCTCCCGGAACGACCGCCCTGGGGGGTCGAGATCTGCCGTCGGGCGCCTACAACAGATCGTAGTCATTTCCCTGCAGCCACTCAGCATCATCTCCATGTCTTTCCGCCTCGGCCTCTTCTGATGGGAGCTGTGGGAACGGGGCTCGTGCAGTCTCCGCTGCCATCGCTGCCTTCTCCTTCATCAGCTTTGGGGTGTAGGCCGGCTTGGGGATGGACGGTTTCTCTCCCTTCGGAGGGGTTTGCTTCTTTGAGCACTCTGCTGCGCGGTGTCCCTCTCGCCCGCACGTGTAGCACGCTCCTCGTTTCCCTCTGCGCTCTCGGCTGGCTGACCGGCCTCTTGGGAAAGGGCGCCTCCCGTTGCCAGAGGAACTCATGACTGGATGCCGGCTCCTCCCTCCTTCTCGGTAACGGTGGGGCATCTGATCCTTGTCGCACTCCACCCAACCGGCCAGCACAATCCAGTCTTCCAGGTTGTCCGGGTTTCCCCGGTGCATCGCCCATTCTAAGATGTCAGACCTCAGGCCCGCTTTCAAACCAAAAACAATTGACACACAAACAAATGCTTAGGCTCCCTGCAGAATTTATGATCAGACAAGCAGAACTAGAGATTATATTTTTTGCCTGGGTTTAGTACACATCCATTATAAATTATTTGCAACAAACACTATTTTGTCTCAGCACACGGCAAACTTTCTTCCTGCATTCTCCCAATGATGCCACTGTACTTAAGATGTTCATTTAGGGCCCTGTTTGCTGAGAAGCATCTGACAGAGCCTCGGGAAACAGGACTGTAATCTTGCTTGTTACATAATATATATTTTTAAAAAGAGAACAACTTTCTCTCTCTCTCTCTCTCTCTCTCAGAAAAGTGCTCTCTATATTCCTCCTCGACGATTACTAGATGTCAGCTTATATTCAGCTAGCCCCCTGTCTGATTCCTGAGTTTGTCACCTCCTCCCTTGCATGTTTAATGTTTGAGAATGAAATCTTTGCTGAACTGTAGTCAACAGCAAAAGATTTCACCCTGAATTTGCAAAACACTGCTTGAAGCATCCTTTTGATGCTGGCATTTATCCCAGGGTATCCAAAGCATTTTAAGGTCTTCTAAAGACAAGCATTTTGTAAATGCAAAGTGTTTTAATACAAAAAGTTTAAATCAGGTTTGGAATTTCAGTAGATGTATTTTTACTCAGTCATGAATAATAAAGTATAATCTACATATAATATTTCTTCCCACTATCCAATATAAGTTGAGCAATGGTTATTTAAAGTTGCTATACATCAGAAATCCTCTCCGTTGGCACCCCCTTGTTGTGGGGGAGAGTCTTGCATACCCTAATGAAGTTGTGAGCTATGCTGGCGGTGGCATAATAGCCACAGGTAGGGCCTCCCATGCCAGACAGGTCACAACCAAGGGGTTAGACAAAGAGCATCAAAGGGCAGGACGGGCTCTCTAGCCTTTTGGTAACCATCCTAAGAGAAGGAAAACTCTGATTTCAAACCAGGGCAGATGGTGCTCGTTTAACTCTGTAAGGTTGTTGTCGAACAACGACTATGGGCTGGCCCCGCCAGCGGAGCCCAGTCCAGAGAGTTCGTGAATACCCTGGCGAGCCCGGAGCGGCCTGGGTCTCCCAATCCTTCCCGTCCCCGGAGGTCAGATTATGCTCACCACGATACAAGGTAGAAGCCACAAAATTTATTCTGCTCAGCTGAGAGGATGCGGAGGTCAGATTATGTTCACCACGATATTCCCTGATTCCGCAAAGTATGCATACATTTACATTCAAGACATGAGTTTTTAAAGGTTACAGAGCTGTCAAACATTTGAATTTCCCGCTCCGCCCCCTCCCGGCCGGCTTGTCGACGATTGGCTGGAACGCTGGAATCAGCTGATGGGCGGGATGCAAGCCGGCTCCGAGGAACCTATCAGCGTCCTCTTCCATTTGCCTGTCCTGGCCAATCAGGCAACTGTTGCCAAATATGGAATTCCGGGATGAGGGGAATTGGGTAAGCTGTCATCAGGAAGGATTATGGAGGGCAAACAAAGGAAGTCCTTTCCAGGTGTTGACCTGGGGCGAGAAGTCCGATGTTAGCTTTTGTTATCAGGAAGTGTATCTATCAAGTCCATATATCCCTTCCTCATGTCTGAGTCGGGAAGAAAAGAGAATCTGATTAGGATGATCCAATCAGATGGCAGGAATGACAAAAGTCCTATGGTGGGCTTTGTCTGGTTTCCGAGGCCAAACAGGGAGCCCGCTGTGTTCCATGATTATCTTTTGTCCAACACCCAAGGGCTGGCCTAGTTGGTCGAAACTCAGAGATCTAGGCAATCCTGGGGTTAGTCAGGTGTGGAGACAGGAAAGGACCGAATCTCCATAACAAGGGCCAGACCAATAGTCTATTGCTCCATGCAAACACAAAATGGTGAAACAAAGATTTGAGATGGCTCAGGGCATAGGTGGGACATATCCTCTCAGTAAACATGGCAAAACATAATTACAAAGGCAACTTTTCCGGCTATCCTAGGGAGTGGGGTGGGGGAGGTTTACACAGGGTCAAAGGGGAGACTTGTAGGGTTACATTCCTATAGTTAAAAATGACAGTAATAAACAGGGGTGCATTTGTACAAAAATGAATTCTTTCGGATGCGGGCCTAGAACCCGGTGCCTCTAAGTTTGCAGCTGTCAGTTCAGAACACAGATGGGGGGGCCTCCAACCCCCTCGGCCAAATTCATATTACTTGCTTCCTCATAACTCGGCCGAGCCTTTAATGCGCCCCGACTGTCCTTATGAAAATACGGAAAACGAGGGGATCCCTTGCCAAGAGGGTGGCTCAGGGTCATCAAAATGCCAGGCCTGGGCACCCTCCAGCCTGGTAGGCAAAAAGGGGTATTTCCCTTCCTCCCTTACAGGCCTTGAACTGGGGGCCTCCCGGTCCCCGCGGCCTCAGCCTAGCCTGCTGAGCCACCGCGGTTCCCTCCGGGGGGGGGGGTGTTCTCCCGGCGTATTTGAGACGCCCGTAGGTCGGAAAGAAGAGAAAAAAATAAAACAAAATACACTTCGCAAACAAATGCAGGAGGAGGCTTTTCCTGGGATGGGGAAAGGGTCTTGGGCCTCGAGGGAGTGTGTTGTGTCCGGGAACAGGCATGTGTGGGGAAAGTTGGGGACTGTTCACTCCAGGAACGGTCTGCTGCGGGAAACTGGTAAAGGTGTCTAGTTTTGCGATGTGAATTTCCAGGTTCGATTACAAGGTCAACCATCTAGAGAAGGAAACTCGAACCAAACCTAATACCTGAGGACCTCGCTGCCACCGTCCTAAGCTTGCTAGGCCCCGGCAGACGAACCTTTGAAGTGGCCTGTATGCCGTGACAAAACCCTATATAGCCCCCACAAAGGAAGAACATTCAGGGTCAGGGACTTCACTACCTGTGCCTCGGATAATGTAGTATATGCACTTAATTTTGGGTGTGGCCTAGTCTACATTGGGGTTACATCACGCCCCTTGAAGACTAGAATCTCGGAACATAAATCGAGAATCAGGAACAAAAACAATTCCACAGAACTCTACAGGCATTTCCTACAAATGAATCATTCCCCGGAGTCTTTTCCGTTTTTGGGCCTTGAAAGGGTTAAGACACGTCCCTATGGTAACAGCCAGGATGCTTTGCTGAGGGCTGAATCATGGTGGATTTCCATGGTCGCCTGTGAGCACCCTAGTGGTTTAAACGATAATCGCACCATCAATGAGCTCCTTAGGTGAATTTTTTCCCCCTCCCTGTTTCAGCTGACTTCAATGATTGTTCTGTATCATAAAGCTAGGTGTTCCACTTCTCCTTACCTAAGGGTCAATACTTCCCCACAACTGCGATGTTGCTGTGATTATTTGTGATGGTATGTATTACTTTGTACTATTATGCTGTTTACCATACTGCTTCAAGCTATGTGTGCTTTTGGAAGTGTATAACTTTTGATATTTGTACTTGTAGTATTACAAATCTGTGGATATCGCTTCCTATGGTTCGCCGCTGTGAACAAGCCGACGCTAGAGGCGAAACAGACTTGGCCAATTACTTGAGTGCCGTCCGCGGCTAGAACCTGGAGTTTCATGGGGCCCTCCCCATGATTTTTCATTTGTCCATTTGGATGCCATATGTGATGTTACCCATTAGGGTTTGACAAGGCTTTATGGTCCACGGAACCTCACTTCGGCACCTCCATGGCGTTTGGAATCCCCTTTCCCTGGATTTTCTCCCATACAGCCCTGTGATCTTCGTATTCCCTATACATCTTTCCTGACGATCCCGTCCTTCCCTGCCGAGGCATTGCACCGCTGGGAGACGCCGCTTCTACTGATTGGCTACAGGCCACTTCCTGGTTTGGCTGCTCGATCTTGCTGCTTGGCGTTTCCACAATCTGTGGAGCGCGCGTCATCGATCTCCAAGGGCATTTGCCCATTGCTGAGGGGTACCTTATTTTGGGTTCCCCCTCCCTCCTTCTCCTTCCATCCATTTGGGTGTGGTGGAGGAGCTGCAGCTGCGTCGTGGCATTCACGCAGCGGCTTTGATCTTTTCTCGGCTTGACACAGCATTTGCTGCTCATTCATCCACCCAGCCTCCAGACCGGCGTCCGGATCATTTGGGTTTCTACTTACAACCGTATGTACTCAGGGAAGGGTGGTCCTTTTCCTTCCGCCCAGGGAGTACCCCTACCTGAGGGGCCCCTGCCCATGTCATTTTGTATTTGTATATGTGTATATTCCATCTATGTTTGACATGTTTGTACATGCTTAGGAGGCGCCTTGACCCCATTGTGGGCTTATATAGGATGTCTGTGGCCTATTGCCTTGCTTTGTGATAGAGTGATATTTCACCTGTTGTACTTTTCCATCCCAGAGACCACATGGACATAGCAAGGTGGAATCTAAGCTTCTGCTGCGACAAAGCATCTTAGTTCACCTATTAAGCCTAACCTTTGCTCTCAACCGAAGCCTGCAGTACAAAGGAGGATTCGTTCTCAGCATAGACTGTGGATTTTGGGGCTTATACAGGACTTCACGAGCCTACAAGCCAGAGAGCAACAGGATACCTGGGATCAAAATAGAGGTACCACCACTCTGCAAACAATAGGCAAGTGATAGTTTCCTTTTTCAAGGACTTCCTTTGCAACCAACTAAGCATTTTGGGCCACCAGCATTTTTACTGGTTGTTATTCTTGTTTGGTTCCCTATTTTGAGCCTAGCACTCATTCTTAAAGCTATTCCAGGGCTCCCTGTATGTGGGATAGCTTTACTCTACCTTCAGGGCCATAGTTTGCATGTCCATCCCTTTAAAGCCTATTTTTAGGCCCTGAAGGCAGAAGAACATTGCTCATAAAGTTTGATGGAAGTTGTCCATTGGATCACACATTGGAGAACATTGAGACCATATTAATCAAATTCACAAAAGTTCAGTTTGTAAATGTGAAGGGCCAATTGTAAATAGGGATCAAGTAATATATCTTAGATTCATCATCTCTAGACTGTCACTTTATGCCAAACCATTAAGAAGTACCTGCTTGCTCTACTTCACTTCCTATTTGTTCACATACCTTTGGCTTTCTATTTTGCCAAGCCAAATTGAGGGTGCTGTTGTTATACTGTGATTGCACCAGTTTAGAAAAGTGGTTCTGGCTTTAGTTTCCTTGGTTTGTTGTAGCGGTTTGGACTCAACTAAGGATTGTGTTTGGGGAAAAAAATATTGACCTCTTGCCCAACAAAGGCGATTTAGTCTTGGTTATTTATAGATGACTTAAATAATGTAATTCTTCCAAAGGCTGGCTGCATGGAGATAAAGTGAGCATAACTCATAGATGCCAACCTTCAGCACATCTATGACTCATGCACATCAAACAGAGAAGGAGACTAGATTCATTGGGTTTTAGTGACCTATGAAGACCTCCAGTTACCTTCCATTAAAATTTAAAGCCATTGCTCCATTTTCCTTGTCTCACTTATCTTCCTGGAATGGCTTAGCTTTTGGCCCTGAAAAGACTAAAAAAAGAAGCTTAACTTTACTATAAATCTCCTCAAAAAATAGGGAGGGATAGGAAGTATTGATATATATTCTTCACTTTATCAGGCAGTCTTTCAGTGGAGTCGTGAAATACTGGGCTCCACAAGTCAAATGTGACTACATTCTAGAATATTCTTGCCTTAGCAAGTGCCACATTGCTTTGACCTGTTGACTAGGTATATGCATTATGCAATGCAGTCACTTCTCCTGTCTCTCAGTTCTAATTCACTTCCATTTGTTTTACAATAGTCTCCTTCATTTATGATTTACACCGCCTATATTATATGAATAGATACAAAGTTCACAGAAACATTTATTGGTTTGGTGACATGTGATTGAGTCATCTTTCCCCCTGTTTTCAAAATAAATCATCTATCTGTTAAACTGGATCTTACAATTTTTTTAAAAAAAATCTCATTAAATATTTCTTTCAACCATTTAGTTAAAATGCATCACATTTGGATAGAGGAGATTCACGAATCACACTATGAAGTCATCTTTTCTTAATGCTTCACATTTTAAAATACATTAGTCTTGCATTTCTGAGGGGCCAGTATTACCATTCTTATTAAAATTTCATTGTAAAGCAGTAGATTTCCAACTACATGCTGAAGAATGCTTCATTTCACTGAAAACGTATGAAGTCTACCAATGGTAACATATGGAGCAAAGCACCTATATTTTGCCAATCAATCCTCGGTCATTCCACTTCTCCAGCTACTTTTAAAATGCCTCAGTGCCTCTCTTCTCCTCTTACATTCCCCCTTTATTGTCATCTTACTTTAATTGCTCTCCTCTCCGTTGGCGCCCCCTTGTTGTGGGGGAGAGGTTTGCGTACCCTAATGAAGTTGTGAGCTATGCTGGCGGTGGCATAATAGTCATCGGTAGGGCCTCCCAAGCCAGACAGGTCACAACCAAAGGGTCTGACGAAGAGTGTCAAAGGTCAGGATGGGCTCTCTAGCCTTTTGGCAACCATCCTAAGAGAAGGAAAACTCTGATTTCAAACCCAGGCAGATGGTGCTCATCTAACCCTGTAATGTCAACCATCTAGAGAAGGAAACTCAAATCAAACCTACGACCTGAGGACCTTGCTGCCACCGTCCAAGCTTGCTAGGCCCCGGCAGACAAACCTTTGTTTTAAAGGGTGAGGCCAGTTCTGTGCTCCACCAGAAAAATCCATTGCATAGGCTTGAAGGACACATCCAACCTCTGAATCATCAACGCGCTTGTAGAAACCATGGGCCAAGCCCTTCCTGAATCTTCATTTGCAAAGAAAGGCCAAGAACTTTAATTGCTCTAAATTGAGTTCAAAGTTCAAAAATAGTGTGCTCTCAATTAACATGGCAGAGTAGCATGGCACTTTATATTTTCATATAGGTACAGGCAAAATCAGCTACATCCTTTCCCAGCCTATGTGTCCTTTCTCATGACTACCTTTCACCTGAGTATGTTTTGGTGTTACTTGGCCAGAGCTATGCCAACTTTCATTCATGAAATTTTAAATATTATGGTTTGGATCATTTGTTCATCTAGATCAGGGGTGGGCAATTACCGGCCCTTCGGGTGTTTTGGACTTCAACTCCCAGAAATCCTAGCCAGCTGGTAAACTGGCTAGGATTTCTGGGAGTTGAAGTCCAAAACACCCGGAGGGCCGGTAATTGCCCACCCCTGACCTAGATCATTATTTTCTGTTGTCACACTCTACAGTCATTCTCCAAACAAGATAGTTAGAGGCACTCTGAGAGCCAACACAGTAATCAGTCCAAACAGAGGGTCAAACAAAATCTAGTCCAATGTCCGTTCCACAAGGTCATCAGCAGAGTGTCTCACCAAATGTCCAAGACAAATTTTTAAAATTTATAGTCTGAGATCCAAGGCACAACGTTCACCAACAAGATACGGCTGTAGCTCTATCCAAGACATTGCTCCTAGTGGAGAGCTGCTACAGCCATCAGTTATTCATGCTACCCCTGAAAGCCCTTACAGCTGTGATGCCCTCTTCTGAGCCAGCCGACTGGACCTTCACAGTTGGATGACATCAACCCTTAGCTGGAGCCAGCCGAGGCGGATCAGCTCCTGCTCTTTCCCCTGAACAACCTCATCCTGCCCTGACTCAGTTACCTCCATGCCAAAAGGGGCCAGCTCCTGCTCAGCAGCAGCAAGCTCCAAAGTGTCAGGCTGCTCGGGTGGCTGCTCAGCATTTGCCCCAGATTCAGCTGCTGGAAGAAGACCCTCTTCCCCATCATCCTCATCCTGCACCAGGGCCGGACATCTGTTTAGTTGGAGTGGCAGTGATTCTGTAGGACTCCAGTGCCTACTAATGATATGTGGGAAGAGAAACCAAGATGTTTTTAAAGCAGCTGAGAAGGTGGGGCAGCAGAGGATTTACTGAAACTATCCCTGCCAAATAAGGGCAGTTGAAGGATGTGCAATTGGCGGTAGAGCCTATAATGGTCCTCACCCCCCTGCCCTACATCCTTTTTCTCCCAATGACATGCTGGTAAGCCACTAAACAGTCTTTTACTGCTGCCACCATAGGGAGTACAGCTCAGCAAATACATCAAATCCGTGACTTACTCATCTCCTCAAGAACATGAATATTCTCTTGCTTGAGAACGTCTTTTTGGAAAGGAACATAACTCACCTAGTTTTGATGCAGAAGATTGTAAATTCAATCTCCAGCAGCTTCAGCGAAAGATTCCTTCTTGAAACTTTCGAGATATGCAGCCAGTTTGTGACAAATATAGCAAGTTAGATTGACCAATATTTCCCCCCTAGCTTTTTCATGTTTGCATATGATTGATCAGGGACACAACTCACAGCCTGGGAGAAACATGATCTCTCAGCTACACCTAGTGTGGCTCCTTATCACTTTTCCAATATAACTAATGTGTGTGAATTATTATGTGTTCATGCATGTGTGCACATAAAATAAGGATGGTGGTGGTGGTAACCATGATGAAAACATCTGCAGGGAGGCTACATGCCCATCACTATGTAACCAGTTTTAATATTTGTACTGAAGTTTTATATTGTGATGTGTACTTTGTATGTCACTAATATGTGCGCTTAATTTGTCATGGCCTATGGCTAGAACAATAAAACGTATTCATTCATTCAACTATGTAACCATGCCCAGCTCTTTAAACCATTGAATTACAAGTGCACTTTACTCCTGGGGACTTCAATGTGTTAGGAAAAGGGCTTGTGTTTGCACTCATGTTTCCACTCCTAGTTTTATCCCACTGCATGTGCAAATAAACATATATCTTTAGGGCAGGGGCAAGCAAAGTGTGGTCTGAAGGTCTCTTGTGTCCCCCAATATTATTGTCATGACCTGCAATAGGATTGAACAGGGTGAGAATGTAGCATGGAAAAGAATGCCTCCAATCCCTGGTAGCCACCCATCCCTGTTTTACCCAAGAAATCATATCTGGCTGAATCCCATTACGCCTGTGTGGCGTAATGTAAAATAAACCATGTGTAGTTCATGTTAGGTTAGCCCACATACTGTCTTGCCAGAGAAAGAAAAGATGCCTTGCAGATGATCAATAAAGAACAAGTAGTTTACTCTTCGTAATTCAGAACAACATATTTATAAACATGTGATCAGTTCCATTTATTTATTTTATTTCATTCGACTTGTACACCACCACTCCCAAAGGCTCAGGGCGGTTTACAAAACTCAGTAAAAGCAATAAAACAAAACAGCAATACACATTAAATAACATCACATTATGACTCAAAGGCTTCTTTGAACAAGAAGGTTTTGCAGGCTTTGCGAAAAGTTACCAGGTTTCACATAGCTCGAGTCTCGGGTGGCAGATCGTTCCAGAGAACTGGGGCAATGATAGAAAAAGCCTTCCATCAAGTTGCTGTTAAATGATAGGATTTCACGCTAGGAATGTAGCGATCTCTGTAGCGATCAACTGTAGTGATCTCAAGGGACTATATAGGAACAGGCGATCCTTCAGGTACACTGGCCCCAGACCATGTAAGGCCTTGAAAGTTAAGACTAACACTTTGAAAGTAATCCAGTACTCAATTGGTAGCCAATGCAGTCCCTGCAGGACCGGGGTGATGTGACAACTCACGGGCTCCCCCGCGAGTAGCCGGGCTGCAGCGTTCTGCACTAGCTTGAGTTTCCAGATCACAGTCAAAGGCAGGCCAATGTAGAGAGCGTTACAGTAGTCAAGTCTTGAGATGACCGTAGCCTGGATCACCGTGGCCAGGTCGTTCCGAGGCAGATAGGGGGTCAGCCGCCTAGCCTGTCGCAGATGGAAGAATGCTGTTCTGCTGACCATGGAGAACATTTCGGAGAGATTTAAAATACTCTTTCTTTGTCCATGTGGGGAAACTCCTTCTAGCAGCTCATGAAGCAAGAGTACACGCCAAACTCTGACTCTTTCTACGTCTCTTTGCTTCTCTGTAAGGACCTGCATAGCTCAAGCCTGAAAATGTAACAGTATTCAAAAGTCCCAGGATAAGCCAGCTCGCCAGGCATAGCCTGACCAATCAGCTTTGTGCATCTTATTCAGAGGAAAAGGACAATGTGCCATCTTTCTCCATGCCATATACAAAGGCCCAACCAGAAGGTCAGATGACTCTTATTACAAGCCCAGCTGTGAACTAATGCCTTCCAAGTCACCTACAAATAATGGACTAACTTATGGGACACACACAGCTATGATTTTTGATGCTTCTCTACAAATTTCTAAGTTCGGCATCTCATAGCTAAAATGGCTGCCTCACTTTGCTAAATGGTAGGGCCAGGCCGGCTCCAGAGCAGAGGAGGATAGAAACATGGCACCAGGCTTTCTCCCAAAGGAAATTTCCCCTTTGTTTTTCTCTCTGTGTTCTGTTTCCCCTTACATCCTTGAGTATTGACTACTCTCTAGGGCCCTTAGCCTGCCAGTCTTTGCTGAATTCATCTATCTCCTGGAAGCAATATATTGATATTGAAATGTTGAGATTCCAAAGGCACATCTAGTGTCTCCTTCCAGTCACACTGACAGACTTCATATGTTGATGTCCTAGCTGCAGGCTGGAGTCCCTGCGACGAGGATGGAACTCATTCTGATTAATGGCATTTTGGAATTGGATTGACGGCGCCAGCAGTACTTTCAGAGTTTATAGCCTTTGCTGGCTTGAACAACAAGATCATTTTTAAAGATGTGAAATGGCCAGCTTGACAAGCATAAACACCTTTTAGAGACAAGCATAGCGCTTTGCACAGAATATTAATACTCTTGTAATTAAGATTTGATTTTTTTAAAGGACATAAACCCAGCAGCAATATGATGCTATAAATCCAAAAGTCATCTCATCTGATCACCATCTCCCCTCTTCCACCCCATATGGCATCTCTGGTCTGTGAAATATCACCCTCTGTTAGCTTGGCAAGAGCCAACTATCTATACTTTCTCAATTACTGAAGGGAGAGTTCTTATTTATAGACTTCCCTCCATTTTATGGGTGGTCTGGCAGCAACTCTACATCTTAGTAGCTACTGATGAATTTGCAGAATTTTCATTGCTAGGCATTCAGTGCATGTTGTTTATTCCTTATACCTCTGGCAGTATTTCTATAACTTGGGATGCAAACAGAGGAGACTGTGGAAGATATAGGACTAGACTTTGATAACTTTTAAAAACATGTTGAGTGAAGTGTGGGACAGGAAGCAAATTGGATGGGCCCAATGGCATAGGAAGGCTTACCATTTCTCACTGTGTCATTTGTGTCCATTAAGTTGTCTGTTCCAAAATGCCCATTCCCTGGTGCTTGTGATATGGGATTTTGACCAAAGAAGCACAAGAAGAACCTCCTTTGGTCCCTTCTATACAGATCCATTATGCCTTAACCCAGTGTTTCCCAACCAGTGTGCCGCGGCACACTAGTGTGCTATAAGCAATCATCAAGTGTGCCGCGGGTAATTGGAACCTCCAATACCCTTTCCCCCCTCCTGCCGAACACTTTTTCTTCTCCACTCGGGCTCCCTTCTTCCCAGCCTCGCTCTGCTCGCGTGTTCAGGAGGGGAGGGGGGAGGGAGGAAGACGTGACCCATGCGGGCGCTACTGCGCAGACTCGCCCCATGTATTCCTCCCTTCCCCCACCCCTCCTGAACATGCTCCCGCTGCCCCCTCTGATCAAAATGGCAGCAGAAGTGGCAGTGTGAGCAAAGCGAGGCAAAGCGAGCAGAGTGAGGCTGGGAAGTAGGGAGCCCAAGTGGAGAAGAAAAAGTAAGTGTTCAGCAGGAGGGGGAAGAAAGGACACGAAGGGGAAGGGGGAGGAAGAGGTCTCTGTCGAAAGCTGGCATGGGCAAACTTGGACCTTCCAGATATTTTGGACTCCAACTCCCACCATTCCTAGCAGCCTCAGGCCCTTTTCCTTTTCCCCCCTCAGCCACTTAAGCAGGAAAGGGCCTCAGGCTGTTAGGAATGGTGGGAGTTGGAGTCCAAAATACCTGGAAGGTCCAAGTTGAATCACAGAAACTGTAACTCCCAAATGTCAAGGTCTGTTTTCCCCAAACTCCATCTGTGTTCACATTTGGGCATATTGAGTATTCATGCCAAGTTTGGTCCTGATCCAACATTGTTTGAGTCCACAGTGCTCTCTGGATTTTGGTTGGTGGTGTGCCCCAGGATTTTATAAATGTAAAAAATGTGCCGCGGCTCAAAAAAGGTTGAAAAACACTGCCTTAACCCTTTCCCCCTTCTAGAGTTGTAAGTACCCCCTCACAACACAAATATAGCATTACAATTCCACTTTTACTGCCAAGGCAATATAGGGAGAAGCATTTAGAATCCTGGGCTGCTGGTGACCTATAAAGCCTTATGTAGTTCAGGTCCAGGTAATTTGGCACATTATACTTTCCCATATGAACCTGGCCATGTTTTGAAATCTTCTGGGGAAGACATGCATTCTACCAACATCAAAGGCATATTTTATAGGAACACAAGAAAACACCTCCTTTCTGGTGGCTCCTCCCAGGCTCTGGGATATCAATCCCAGGAAGACTAGATTGGCACTTTCCTTACTATTTTTCCACAATCATATAACATCCTTTTCATTTTGACAAACTACTGAGATTTTATTTGTCAGGCTTTATATAATATGTTGGAATTTGTTTTGCTGTTTTCATGCTTTGTTTTGATATGGGTTTTAATTTTTATTATGGTTTAATTGCTCTTTAATTTTTGCATGCTGCTAATTTTAACAAATGCGAGCTCCTTTGAGTCACAAACTGGGATAAAGACAGAAAATAAATAAATTCTTATTCATCCCTCCTCGAGGTTCGAGGCGGGACACAACATAATTTTATTTATTTATTTATTTATTCAAAACTCTTGTACCCCGACCTTCTCGCCTCTATCGAGGGACTCAGACCGGCATAACAGCAAAAATTCAATGCTATACAATTTAAAAACAACTACAACAACATATTAAAATACATAAAATCCCAGCATAAAACCACATCGCCATTAAAACAATTCTGCTCAGTCTGTAAACGTGGTCATACACTCAGACAATAGCCAATCTCAGCCTCTTCTGGGAAGGCTTGGTTTCACATCCAGGTCTTCACCAGCCTCCTAAAGGACAACAGAGAGGGGGCAGACCTAGCATCACTTGGTAGAGAGTTCCACAGCCGAGGGGCGACCACAGAGAAGGCCCTGTCTCTCGTCCCCACCAGCCATGCTTGCGAAGCCGGCAGGACCGAGAGCAGGGCCTCTCCAGAGGATCTTAATGTTCTTGATGGTTCATAGGGGAGAATCCGTTTGGACAATTAGAAACACATAATTGTAAAACATCATGTAACACATATATTAACACATATTTCTATGAAATACATATATTAAAATACACAGATCAAATATTAAAATGCAGTAAACACAAGACCTGAGTTTAAAATTCACAATTAAAGTTGACTGGGTAGGCCTGCCTGAAGACATAGTTCTTCATTTGTGTTTAAATTGTGACAGCTGATTTATGTGTCAAATCACATAAATCAGGTGGTCATTTCAGAGTCTAGGGACTGATGATGAGATGGTCTTATGGGTGATGGTTGTCAGTCAAGTTCTGGATGCCTGGAGCAGCTACCCTCCAGAGGACCTAAGTGTCTGGGGTGGATTGTCCAAGGGAAGGCAATTCTGTAGGCAATCTGGATCCAAAACCAACACTGAATTTAAAATTCAAAGCCAACACTTTCTACTTTGCCCAGAAACTAACTGGCAACCAGTAGAGTGACTTTAGTATAGATGCAATATCTTCACTTCTGGATATTTCTATAACTCGTCTGGCTGCCATATTTTGAACTCATTGACGTTTCTGAACTTGGTACAGAGGTAGCCCTATGTAAAGTGCATTGCAGAAGCCCAACCTTGAGGTTTCCAGCACTACCATCTTTAGGCCCACTAATTCTAAGAAGGGGTGCATTTGGTGTATCAGCCAAAGTTGGTAATAAGTACTCCAGACCGTCACATCTACCTGGACTGACATTTAGAGAGACAGATCCAGGAGCACCACCAAAATTATGAACAGTCTTTCGGGGGAGTGTGACTCCATCCAGAACTGGTTGATATACCTTCATTCCCAAATTAGGAGCCCTGATGGCAAGTGCCTCTGTCTTGTCTGGATTCAGCTTTAATTTGTTTTTCGTCATCCAGCCCATTACCTGTTCCAGGTGTTCATTCAGAGGAGACATGATATTGTTAGCTAAGGCTATTTTCGAAGGCATATATTTGGGTATCATCTTTGCCCACCCTATGCCTCTGGATGATCTCTCCCACTGGTTTCATGTAAATGTAAAAAAAACATTGAGGATAGAATGACACCACTGAGGACAGAATGACACCACGAAGCAACTCATTTTTTGAGGAATGGCTATTCCGTTCATTTCCCTGAAGGTCTCTGTATACAAGGAAACCTGATTAATAACAGGTCGAAGAGGACATCTGGGAGCGATTGTATCAATAGCCTGGGGTAGATTGTGATTCCATTTATTGAACAAGGATTCAGCATGGTCATTGGTAATGCTAGCCATAGAACCCTCTAAGACTTCCTGGAATCTTACAGAACCCATTAGCCTTTGAGGGCAGACCATTTTGATAGGTCTTCAACCCCTGTGGGGGTAGGTTGTAGATATGATACTAGCCATGACCAGAAAGTGATCTGTCCATGACAACTCAGAGGTATTGATCACCTCTGCCCACTGATCCGTATGTTCAGGGCTGAAGACCGCATCAAGGGTATGAACTGTTGAGTGTGTACAGTAGATCCAGAAACCAATTGGGATAGGGCCATGTTTGTCACAGATACTATGAATTCTCGAGCTGCATTTGAAAAATTGACCTCCACTGGTATGTTGAAGTCACCCAGAAGCAAAGGTCTAGGTGACTCCACCAACACCTTTGAGACCAGTTCCATGAGCTCCGTCAGGGAATCTGTTAGGCAGTAGGGTGGATGGTACACATAATTTAATATCTATTGAAATGGCCCTAAATCAGGGGTTGGTCCTAAATCTTTTGAGGAATTGTTGAAAGAGATGTACACACCTTCAGACTGGAAGAAGAGGTTAAATGGAGACAAGGTAGCTCTCTTCAAATATCCAGAGCAGATGGAGCAGATTTGTTCCCTGTTCTAGAGATTATGAATAAAATCAGTGAGTGGAAATTGTAGGGAAATCAATTTTGCAGAAATGTTTAACAGTGGATTAGATTGCCTTGAGAAATTTGATAGGTTTTCTAACAGTGGATGTAGTTATACAGAGGCTGAACAACCATCTGACATGGCATGGTCCTTACAAACACCTTTAGCCACCCACAAAGGATGGATTCAAAGCCCTGGAAGTGTTCAGGGAATTGCCTTTTACGTTGACAGTGCTATATACCTAAATAGTGAACATCATTTATAAATAACAACAGCAATATATTGGGGATTGAATGGATTGCTTTTTGAGATACATGCTTCAAAACGGAGGAATAAGACTAGTGGGAACTCACCTTGGGAAAGATGCTTGTCTACGAGAGCCAAGTACAATTTGTTCTGTTTTGCAAAAGATGGATTCACTGTCTTGTTCCCTTGGGTAGTGTTATGCTTTCAGTTGCCTGTAGGTTTGAGGAAACACACTGTGCTTGATGCTTCTTAGCTCTCCCTCCCCTGCCCCCCATCCCTGCCCTCCTAGAAATTGCATTCTGGTGTAAATAAATCACTCCTGTCATGCTTAGTCAGTGCTGATATCACTGAGTCACTGCATTGGGGTAGGTCACAAGTTTTTACTCCCTCACCTCTTTGCTCAGAAACAAGACTGCATTAATGCAACCATTTCTTAAAAGGTATGTCAGCTCCTGTTACTTAATGTAACAGGAGCTGAATTTACTGCTTGGATCTTTTTAGAAACAAGAACCCCTTGGGATTAATTGCCTGTATGCCTACAAATGGAAGAGCTTAGAAAGGATGAATAAGAAGGAGTGAGGATGATGGATCAGGGGCAACAGCCTGTATTAAGATCATGGTTATAATATTGTAGCTAAGCTTCATTTCCTGAGCCAACCTCTGAAACCCACCTTAAACAACAGGTGGCTGTCCCAAGTGATGAAGTTTAGTGGCATTAGTAAGCAGGATCCTGCAGGATCACAGGACCAGTCCCTGACCATCAGCAACAATGGGTTGTTGCAAAACCCCACAAGAGCCCTTGCTGCTCCTGTTGCATTGTTGCTCACTAGGAAGAGTGCAAAACTTGCCTAAGGTCATCTATGGCTGAGTAGGGATTGAACCCTGATCTTTTAGAATCCTAGTCCAACGCTCAAACCAATGTACTATAAGACCAGGCATGTAGCCAGGGGGGGGCTAAGGGGGCTTCAGCCCCCCCGAAATTCTCAGGGTGGTCCGCGAAAAGGCCTTACTGGTACATTATTTAAACTGTTATGTTTATTCATATCATGATCTGATCACCATGCTCATTATATCCCACATTAATGAGGTTATTGGGGTAACAATACAAAAGGTTTGCTAGGCTAGACCCTCTTCCACCCAGTCTCAGCCCCCCCCATCAATTTCCTTCCAGTAGAGAAAAAGAATAGCATGGGGATAAGAGGGTGTGTATATGGGTATCGCACAACCTCCAAGTTAATGTCACATGGGGACATCATGGCTGAAATAGTGGTCACCCCCACTTTACTAGGTGATGTGAGTGACTCCTTCTCTCCCAGATTTATTTATTTATTTCGAGCATTTATATCCTGTCCTTCTCACCCCCAAAGAGGGCCTCAGGGCGGCTTACAACAGGCAACCATTAGATGCCAAACAATACATTAAAAACTCACAGTTACAATTAAAACAGCAATGAAAACGAATTATAAACATTCAATTAAAACAGTCCACTGGTTCAGAATCATAGTCCAGGTCAGTCCATTGCTGGTCACTTAAAACATTATCTTCCTAGTTGCTACATCTACTCCTCAAATGCTTGATCACACAGGCAGGTTTTAAGGTTTTTTTTGTCAAAAGCCAGGAGAGAGGGGACAGACCTAATATCATTGGAGAGGGAATTCCACAGTTGAAGAGCCACCACGGAGAAGACCCTGTCTCTTGTCCCAACCAATTGCGCCTGCAAAGGTGGTGGGACCAAAAACAGAGCCTTCCCGGATGATCTTAACGTCCTTGATGGTTCGTAGAAGGAGATACGTTTGGACAGGTAAACTAGGCTGGAACCGTGTAGATCAGTGGTTCCCAACCTTTTTTGGCCTACCGCCCCCCTTCCAGAAAAAAATTTACCCACCCCCCCCCTAGAAATTATTTTTAATTTTTAATAGCAATTAAACAGAAAGATATATGTATTAATGTTTCTACCTTTTTCGTAAAATTAAATGTTTTAATGTGTTTTAATTTTAATTTTAATGTTATTCTAATTGCATGTTGTTTTTATGGTATTGAATAAAGAAGGGGCCGGCACTGAACAAGTGAGGCTTACCTTAAAAAGCACCTCCCGCTCACCCCGGCCCGCACCGGGTCCAGCAAGGTGTGCTTGGAAGGACGTCCCCATTGGAAGAAAGAGGCAATACACAGGACTGTGCCGTGTGCGAGGTTGATGAGAAGAAGGAGGCGCATGCTGCGGTTTCCACAGCAACACCTGCCCGGGGATTGCGTGCTTGTGACTGTGTCCCTGTGAGTTCGAAACTGCAGCACGCACCTCCTTCCTCTCGTCAACCATGACCCTGCAAGTGGCAAGCAAGCCTGGCTCACGCCACCAACCCCTTACAGGCATTCAGCGCCCCTCAAATTCTCCTAAGCCTCCCAGCGCCCCCTTGGATCGCCCCACCGCCCACCAGGGAGTGGTACCGCCCACTTTGGGAACCGCTGGTGTAGAGCTTTATAGGCTAAAGCCATCACTGTGAATTGTGCTTGGTTGCAGACAGGCAGCCAGTAGAGCTGACATAGTAGGGGGGTTGTACGCTCCCTGTACCCAACCCCGGTAAGCAACCTGGCTGCTGTCCGTTGGACTAACTGAAGCTTCCAAGTGTCTTCAAAGGCCTAGAGTTGCTTCCCAGTGTCTTCAAAGGCCACCTAGAGTGTGTTGAAGTAACCTATTTGGGATGATATTTTGGAAAGCAATTTCCAGTAAGAGCATAAAACTGAACTTGTTCAACACATTGTTTTGAACTTACCTGTCAAACTTACCTGTCCGAACGCATCTCTCCCTATGAACCATCGAGATGTTTAAGATCATCTGGAGAGGCCCTGCTCTCAGTCCCGCCTTCTTCGCAGGCGTGACTGGCGGGGATGAGAGACAGGGCCTTTTCAGTGGTGGCTCCTCGGCTTTGGAACGCCCTCCCTAAAGACATCAGATCGGCCCCCTCCCTCCTGACAGTTCGCAAGAAAGTCAAGACCTGGTTATTTGAGCAGGCATTTGTTGATGAAATATAAGGCTTAATTGGATATAAGGAATGACGACGATGTGATGGAAACTGATTTCAACATGACGCTGAGGCTGCAATTGTATGTTTTTAATTGTTAAATTGTTATTATATGTTTTTTCTGGGGGGGGGGTTGATTTGTTGCTGTGTTGTATTGAGGGCAGAGACTGCCTGTGTAAACCGTCCCGAGTCGCCTTCGGGCTGAGAGGGGCGGTATAGAAACGTGACAAATAAATAAATAAATAAATAAATAAATAAATAAATTTTGATCTGGTTTGAAGTAAATCACTTTCCCAGGTATATCTCAAATTGTGAAGTGATGGAGATATTAATGAATAAAAAAGAGGAGGCAGTTAAGGAAAGAAGGAGAAAGACCCTGCCATGTCACTCATTAAAATGACATTACATTTGCAGGCCTGCTTAATGAAGATGGAAGGAGTGCATATGTTACTGATTCTAATCAACTGCAAAATGTAGCTCTGCTCTTTTTGGGCTGAGACTTTGATTCACTGCCATCTTGTCTTAAGTAGTGGGTGATATTTTACTTGGAATGGGGATGGAGGACAGCTTTATAGCCCGTTGAAACCTCTCTGAATTGGTCATGCTCCTTCCAAAGTGGTTTGCTACTATATTAAGCAACAAGATATATTTTTGCAATTGCTCTTGGTTAATGCCTGCTGCTCCGATCACTGCCCATTCCACTCTCTATTTTACAAAGTGTCATAAAGGAGCCAAGATAAATATGTCATGGAACAGACTGTCCCTAAATCAGCTGGCCAGGCCCCAGTTTAATAGGAATTTCATGCTATTAAATTGGGGTTTTTTTTAAAAAAATTAATTAATTTTTTGGCCATTTAACTCCCCCGACCCCTCAAAGTATATTTGAAGCACTCTTCATTTTAATTTACCTCCAGTTTGCGTTCAAGTCCATGGCAAAAGATGTTGTTCTTAAGAGATAATCACCCTCCTGTTGTGAGAGAACGTGTGAGGTTCAGATGAGTTCTTGAAGCTCCCGCAGTGGAAAGAACAGCGGTTGCCACTTTTGTGGCAAAATCAGTGTTGTTTTAAAATCTGGTTGTTGTTTCTATATCAATAATTGGAATGAATTACCATGAAGGCTGAAAACTCCAATTTTCTGTTTTAGAAGTCAATCACAACACACATTCTTATCACAGGGAAAAGTAAAGTATCTCTCTATGAAGGAGAGTTGTTGACAGGGCCAGTCCTACCATTGGACAGATAGATGTCCTCTTGGGCATCAGATGCTATGAGGTGCCAGTCAGGTGAGAAGAAGACAGCTTTCATCTGAAGACCGCTTATTGCAGAGAATGGATTATTTCTAATCAGATCCTTATAAGAAGCTACCTCCAGATGAAAGGTAAGTCATTACAAGGAATCACTTTGTTTCCTTAATAATTAAGCATAAATGTATTGGCCAGTATTCTACACCAGAACTTTTTAAATGTTTTTCCATTTGCAATTCCTTTCCATGCAAGAGATTTTTACAAGACACTGTGTGTGTGTGTTCATTTATATTTACGATGTTTCTATCTTGCCTTTCTCAAGCCCTAAGGCAACTCAAGGTGGCGCCGGAGAGATAGCACAGTGGTAAGAACAGCTGTGCTTGCAATCTGAAGGTTGCAAGTTCGATTCCCGAGCTGGCTTGGACACCCAGCTGTGAGCCCTGTCCACTGTTCACCCAGCAGTTCGAAAACAACTGTGATTAGATGAACTGGGAACCTGCCAAAAGCGGGGGAGGATTCTTTTCAGTAAGGACTTTACAACACCTGAATAAATAAAGATCGGCTGTCGGAAGGCGGAATGCGGAACAGAGGCCCTCCGTCATGAAGTTGAAGCAACAGCACCCCCTTGTGACGTAATGACACACCCTGTGATAGCCAGAAGAAATCCTTCAAAAATTGTATGTGTTGTATTGTAACTGTACGTCTTCCGGCAGGGATTGTCTGCCGTATGTGTGATGTAATCTGCTCTGAGTCCCCTTCGGGGTGAGAAGAGCGGAATATAAATAAAGTGTATTATTATTATTATTATATATCACAAAATAACATTAAACATTTGCTGATGATAATTCAGCGTATGCCAGGCTTGCTAAACAGTCTGATTTTCCCTTTTTATATATTTTCCCCAGAGTCAACTGTAAACAAGAGAGCTCTTAGGCCCCTTCTACACTGCCATATAATCCAGATTATCAAATCAGAAAATCCACATTATCTGATTTGAACTAGATTATATGAATCGACACTGCCATATATTCCAGATAATCTGAATTTTATATGGCAGTATAGAAGGGGCCTGAGATGGGCCTCCACTGAGATAGGTCTGTTCTCACCAGATGTATCCATGAGGGTGATGGGACAGACAATAGAGCCCTCTCAGAAGATCACAAAATACAAGCAGGTTCATTTGGCAAATTGCGTCCTTTCCAGTAACTTGAACCTGAAATGCACATTATATAACAGGGCTGTCCAACTGGCGGCCCACGGGCCATATACGGTCCCCAGTCCCTTCCCTACGGCCCCCTACCCTTTTAAAAAAGAAATCGGCTGTTTATGTATTTATTTTATTTATTTTATTTATTTTTTTTTCACGGAGGGGCGGGCTGGGCGGGGCAGGGAGGAGGAGCAGGCTCCTCCTACTCCCTCCTCCCCGCCAATCGGCGCCGCGCCCGGTGCAGTCGCACTCACGCCGGTGCAGGCGCGCTGCGCGCCGGGTGCAGGCGCACTGGCGCCGGCGCAGGCACACTCTCGCCGGGCGCAGGCGCACTCTCGCTGGCGCAGGCGCATTGGTGCACTGGCGCCGACACAGGCGCACTCGGCGCCGGCGCAGGCACACTCGCAAGCGGCGGCGGAGGCCTGGCCGCGACCGCCAGGCCTCCGGTCTTTCTCCTTCCTCCCTTCTTTCCTTCCACTCTTCCCTCTTTCCTTCCTTCCTTCTTTCCTCCCTCCCTCCCTTTCACCTTCTTTCCTTCCATCCATCCATCCACCCTTCCCTCCTCCCTCCCTCCCTTCTTCCTCCTCTCTTTCTCCTTCCTTCCTTCCTTCATTCCACCGATCCATCCACCCTTTCGTCCTTCCTTTCAACTGTTCTCCCTCCCTCCTTGCCCCTCTTTCACCTTCCTTCCTTTCTTTCCTGCCACCCTTTTATCTTTTCTTCCTTCTCACTTTCCCTCCCTCCCTTTCCCCCCTCCATCCTTCTCTTCTTCCCCCTCCTTCCTTCCTTCTTCTCCTGTTCATATTTGGGCATATTGAGTATTCATGCCAAGTTTGGTCCTGATCCAACCATGTGCTCTCTGGATGTAGGTGAACAACAACTCCAAAACTCAAGGTCAGTTCCCAAGCAAACCCTTTCAGTACTTTCTGTTGGTAATGAGAGTTCAATATGCCAAGTTTGGTTCAATTCCATTGTTGCAAGAGTTACAGAAACTGTAACTCTCAAATGTCAAGGTCTATTTTCCCACAACTCCATCTGTGTTCACATTTGGGCATATTGAGTATTCATGCCAAGTTTGGTCCAGATCCATCATTATTTGAGTCCACAGTGCTCTCTGGATGGAGGTGAACTACAACTCCACAACTCAAGGTCAATGCCCACCAAAACCTTCCAGTATTTCCTGTTGGTCATGGGAGTTCTGTGTGCCAAGATTGGTTAATTCCATCATTGGTGGGGTTTAGAATGCTCTTTGATTGTAGGTGAACTACTAATCCCAGCAACTACAACTCCCAATGTCAAGGTCTATTTCCCCCCAAATCCATCACATTTGGGCATATTGAGTATGGGGGGCGGAGCCGCGGCGGAGCTGGGGAGGGGGCAGAACCGGGGAGGGGGCGGAGCTGGGGCGGGGCCAGACCCTTCGGCCCCCCAAGTCATCAGTGACCGGCAATCAGGCCCCTGGTCCGGTAGATGTTGGACAGCACTGTTATATAACAAATTATAATATCACTCCTTTTACAGCGTGATCGTATTTTCAACCTCTTTCTATGGTTATGAGGGCATGGTCTCACTAAATGTGTATAGGTAATATTTCATGGTCCAAAGCACTAACTCACTTTATTGCTTCTTGCTATGTTGGGGTAATAAGAAAGCTAACGAGGATGTCGTGTAGCATTGGTAATTGTAGCATTTTGCAAAAATAATTTAAGACCATTCTCTCACTCTCAAATTTGAATATTGCAACAGATATCCAATGACCAATCAAAAGCCAAATTGTAGTGAAACTTCTGCAATGCAGACTAATGTCAGAGCCACATTTCCTGTGATGTAGAATGGGCTCCAAAACCATCATTTCACTCTTATCATCAAGACACCTCAACCTCCCTCCCTTCCCTCAGCATGCAATTCCTTTAATGATAAAAAGCAGTTGGGCCACTTGACGAAAATGGTAAGAAAGGGACAATAAATGAAGACAAGGAGATTGCTGAGCGGCTAAATGACTTCTTTGCCTCCGTTTTCACACAGGAGGACAGACAACATATGCCTGCAGCTGAGTCAGTTTTTTCAGGGAGGGAATTAAATGAATTAAACCAGATAGAGATAAACAAGGAAGATGTTCTCACATGCCTTACTAAACTAAATGTCAACAAATCACCAGGGCCAGATGGCATCCACCCCAGAGTTCTTAAGGAACTCAAGTGTGAAATTGCTGAAATTCTAGCCAAAATATATAACCTTTCTCTAAGATCAGGCACTGTACCCGAGGACTAGAGGGAGGCAAATGTAACTCCGATCTTCAAGAAAGGATCCAGGGGTGATCCAGGAAATTATAGGCCAGTTAGTCTAACCTCAGTTCCAGGCAAAGTGATGGAAGCCATTATTAAAGAAAAAATTACTAAGCACATAGAAGAACAGGCATTGCTGAAGGAAAATCAACATGGTTTCTGCAAAGGCAAATCATGTCTTACTAACTTGATAGAATTCTTTGAGGGTGTAAATAAACACATAGATAAAGGGGACCCAGTCGATATTGTTTACCTTGACTTTCAAAAGGCTTTTGACAAAGTCCCTCACCAAAGGCTCCTAAATAAGCTCTTCAGCCATGGAATCAGGGGACAGATCTTGTCCTGAATTGGAACCTGGCTAAACTGTAGGAAACAAAGGGTGGTAATAAATGGACACTTCTCTGGATGGAAAGAGGTGAGAAGTGGCGTACCCCAAGGTTCAGTTTTAGGACCATTACTTTTTAATTTATTCATAAATGATCTGGCTGTAGAAGTAAATTGTAAGGTAGCAAAGTTTGCAGATGACACTAAACTGTTCAGGGTAGTTAAAAATGAAACTGACTGTAAAGAGCTCCAGAAAGATCTCTCGAAATTGAGTGAATGGGCAACAAAGTGGCAACTGCATTTTAACCTAAACAAGTGTAAAGTCATGCACATCGGGGCAAAGAACCCCAAATACACTTATCAACTGATGGGATCAAAGCTTTCTGAGACAAACCAGGAAAGGGATCTTGGGGTTTTGGTGGACAGCTCAATGAAGATGTCAACCCAGTGCGCAGCAGCAGTGAAAAAGCAAATTCTATGCTTGGCATGATCAGGAAGGGAATCGAAAATAGGTCGGCAAATGTTGTATTGCCTCTCTACAAATCTATGGTGAGGCCACATCTGAGTACTGTGTACAATTCTGGTCACCGCACCTCAAGAAGGATATAACGGAACTGGAAAAGGTACAAAGAAGGGCAACAAGAATGATCCAAGGGATGGAGCGGCTCCCTTATGAAATCAGGTTGCAATGCCTTGGTCTTTTCAGCCTTGAAAGATGGCGTCTAAGAGGTGACTTGATCGAAGTGTATAAAATCATGCACGGATAGAAAAGGTGAATAAAGAAAAATATTTTCTCTGTCACCCAACACTAGGACTAGGGGCACTCCCTAAAGCTCCAAGGTAGGAAAATTAGGACTAATAAAGGGAAATATTTTTATCCACCCAGAGGGTCATTGGGTTATGGAACTCACTTCCAGAGGAGGTTGTGACAGCTGTCAGCCTGGACAGCTTCAAGGCAGGATTAGACAGATTCATGGATACCAAGGGAATCAGTAGCTACTGAAATGGACATCCAAGTGCCACCTCTGTGTTGACGGAGGCAGGCAGGATTTTCCCCGGGTACTGGTTGTGGGGGGTCGGGAGGTCAGGGCTTTGCTAGAGATCCCCGTGTACAACTGGGGGCCACTGTGTGACACAGAATGCTGGACTAGATGGGCTGAGGCCCGATTCAGCATGGCTCTTCTTATGTTCTTATGTTCTTATATGTGTATGCAGCAGAGTTCAGAAAGATGAACTGGGTCGACATACCCACTGTTAAATCACAAGTTTACTATGTACTTCTGTGCCATTCAGTTAACTCCAGCATACTTCAGCAGTCCTGGCCAAGGAAGCATATATCCTACTTTTACAGAGGAAAATTTTATTTAATAGGATGCCAGAGTCTGGTTTACAGATCAGAAGGGGAAAGCACAGGTTGATTTTCCATCAATAGTTAATAGCTGGGCAGCAGATTGAGCAAGTGCATAAATCATATTCATAGCCTTCTCAACGATGGTGAGATGGACTGTAGTTCTGTTTTAAATGTAGAAATGACGGCCAAGATCCTAGATAAACTACTTAGTTAAGTATCGTAGATACCGGGGTACTAGACCACTGGGGCTATAGGACGACCCCCCAACTTTTAAACATGAGATATCGAGTTAGTTATATACGTGCCGTTTAAGATGATTATACATTCCTGACTCCTTTGTTTGTTCGGCGAGCCATGGCCCTGCCTCAAAGCAGGGGCTGCTGCGGGCTGCACCAAGGCAGCAAGGGTTTCTGCCTTCTCAGGCAGCTCCAGAGTGCCCTCGCTGTTGCGGTGGCGATCCTGGGCTTTGGCCCCCTTGCATGGAGGGTCGCACGTCGGTGGAGGGAGGGTGCGCCCGAGGGTGGAGGCAGGGCCAGCACTGGACTCTCCGCCTCTTCCTCATGCCTCTGACATGGAGAGGCTCCAGATGGCCAGCATGGGAGCATCAGTGCCGGCGGTGCAGCGGGGAGTCAGGAAACTATAGCTCCCAGAATGTCTCAGCCAGCTCATCCGGGGCTACAGGAAGTCATCCAAAGCTACTCCCTACCATGCCGTCAGCACTGATGCTCCCACGCTGGCCATCCGGAGCTTCTCCATGCCGAAGGCATGAGGAAGAGGCGGAGAGCCCGGCGCTGGCCCTGCCTCCGCCCTCTGTCCCAGGATCTGATCCCAGATTATCTGCTTTGACCTGGATTATATGAGTCTACAATGCTAGATAAACTGAGATAAACTGATAATCTGTAATCAGATCCTGGAACATAGGTCAGTATAGATCCAGCCTAAGTAGCATATCTTGTCCCAACCCAACCCGATCATGCTGTACCAGGCAGCAGCTGCTGCAAGCAATGAAGATCATTCTCCTGTCAATTGAAATGCAGTATACTGACATTATCATACCTCATTCTTCGGCAGTCAGAGATAAGATCTTTCTCATAATTCGTCCTTTCCCTGGTGATCGTTGGCAGGAGAGGATGGGCTGAAAACATCAGTATGCTGCTCCTTGATTAATAGAGAAACAGATCTCCATCACTCACTACAACTGCTTCCTGATTAAATATGCTTAAAAGACTGTTACAATGTTGCAATAGTGCTGTGACTGTAAGTATTAGTGACTGTAAATATGAATCAGTTATGGATGCAAAGCTGTAGGTTCTGTTGCGGTTTATACAGAATATAGTCCATCAAAGACATAATAGCTTCACACACAGATGAAAAAGAAAACATACATTTACTCATACGAGCAGTCATAAACATAAACTTGTGGCATTGCATTAAAAATAAATCCTACAAAGTAACATCACATAAACACAGACAGCATGACTTCTCCAACTCCCAAGGTAGAGAGCACCATGTATCCCAAAACACACCCAGTTATACTCCACTTGGTGTGGCCCAAGCTTACTGGCCTTAATGAGCACCTGCATATAATGACCACCAGAATGAGGCTTCCCCCCTTAACACATATATCTACTCCAACCTTGGGTTGATGCTTGCCAAACTCACCCCGTTTTCAGTATACCTTATCATGTTCCACATCTGTAACTGTGACTGTAAATTCCACCCAAAATGTGCATTCTTTTTCCTAATGGCTGCTCCCTGTTTGCAAGCCTCATGGAGCTCTGAAGGAAATTCCCCTTTTACTTTCCCTCAGCTTTTAAACTGCTATAACATTTGATACTAATGTGCACCCTAATTTTGGCCATGCGTTTTTGCCTTAAAAGATGTGCATTAGACTCGAGAAAATACGGTATCTGTTCTTTGGCATTCTTCCATGTTTTTCCATGTTTCATTCTCAAGTTGTAAAAAAATGCTGTATTTGCATACTTATAGTTGTCTCGTAATCTCAATGTATTACAAGTCCAAACACTGACCGTTGCATATGTGTGGACATGCCATAAAAGGTATCCCCTTGACATTAGGTCTAGTTATGTCTGACTCTGTAGGGTGGTGCTCATCTTCATTCTAAGACGAAGAGCCGGCATTGTCCATAGACGCCTCCATGGTGATGTGGTTGGCATGACTGCATGGAGCGCTGTTACATTCACACTGAAGCAGTACCTATTGATCTATTCAAACTGCTAGGTTGACTGGGGCTAACTGTGGGAACTCACCCTGCTCTCCGGATTCAAACTGCTGAACTTTTGGTCAGCAAGTTCAACAGCTCAGTAGTTTAACCTGCTGCTCCACTGGGGGCACATGCCATACTGAGCCATTAACACAAACCCTGGCAGAAATATATATATGTGTGTGTGTGTGTGTGTGTGTGTATGAGAGAGAGAGAGAGAGAGAGAGAGAGAGAGTACATGCACTTGCAGATATGTGCACACACTCTCTATTTACTCACCCACCTGCCCTGCCAAACTTATATTACCCCAAAGGGATCCACACCAATTCAGACAGCAGTTTTAGTTTGTTTTAAAGGATGCCCATCTTACTGGAGAATCTTTAATTTGTAAGAAGGAAAAGTGGCATTTTTCTTTTGAAAACTTTCCATCTTTTGAAAAATACTTATTATCAAATCTCCAAAAGTCTGTGGGTATAAAAGTAAAACATGCCCTGTGGCATCCCTCCCTTGCCTAACCATTACTTACTCAGCATAACAGAGCTCAATTTGTCCCTTTGACCTTGGCAGTGCCACTGGAAATGGAATTCCTCATGGATGAATGGCTCTTGAACAATTTCTTCCCACGTAGTAAACATAGACCTTTGAGGTGATGGATAAATTCTAATGCTTTTCTTTCCACAGCCTAAGTTGAAATCATGCACTGGAAGGAACCTGCAGGACAAATTCAGTAATTTAATTGGGATCTGCCAGCCTTGATCGGAAGGCTGTAATCAAATTACAAATTACATTTTAGTGCAGATTTCGTGAAGCTGGCATCGGCCAGGTATATTGTTTAAGAGTTGTATGATAGGAGGTGATGGGATTTGTGGTTCAACAAAACCTGAAGGTGTGAAATCTGCAAGATGGTTTAGAATAAGATAAAGAAGTTGTGTCCCTTACCAAGATATGTTCATATCAGAGGCAAAAATGGGGGGGGGGGGGGGAAATCTACTAATGCTTTCTGCAGAACTGCCAGTGGCCATCAATCTACGAGCTGCTAAGATAAAGCACATATTCCATTACCATTAATTTAACTCACACATGCACATACATATGTGTTTTAAGAATGCCAAATCATAATTTAAAGGACAATGATACTTTCACCAAATTGTTCATTGAATAATTGCTTTCGTGTTTATGGAAAGTTGAAGGCGAATCTGCCACGGGGTTTTCTCGGCCAAAATTTATTCAGAGTAAGTTTACCTTTATTTATTCTTAGAATGAGAGAGCATGACTTACCCAAACTCACCAGCTGGGTTTCCATGTCTGAGCATGGATTCAAACTCTGGTTTTCCAGATACTTATACCACATAGGTCCTCATAACTGTGTGTGTGTGTGTGTGTGTGTGTGTGTGTGTGAGTGAGAGAGAGAGAGAGAGAGAGAGAGAGAGAGAGAGGAAAAATATGCCCTTGAGTGAAGATCTGAACAGCAAAAAAAAACCCCAACCATCCCCCAGAATAGTTGGCACCTTAATTTTCTTCATAACAGTAGGGTTCTGAGACCTCTAGATCTCGATCATTTTCTCCAGTCCTCAGGGAGAAGAATTCAGGGTGACAGTGCTCTCTCAAAAAGTGTGCTCATTTGTTAACGTTGGAAATGGCTTCTTCAAGCCTCCACTAGTAGTTTTTAAATTTATAATCCTGTTTGCTTACATATATGTATGTTTTGATATGCAGATTTCCCTTTACTCTATGTTCCTTGAGGTTGTGGGAGAGGCTGCAGAGCACATGATCACATCTGAGACTGCTCAGAGACCAAACTCAGTTTCAGAGGACAGACTCCGTTAGACTATCAGACGGTTAAGAGCAAAAGAAAGATGCCCTGTGTTATCTGCACAGATAAATCTATAACTGGATTGAAAAGTTATTTACCTCTGTGCAGAATACATTTATTTATTTATTTATTTATTTACAGTACATCATTGATATTCTGCCCTTCTCACCCCGCAGGGGAATCAGGGCGGATTACAATGCACATATATAGGCAAATATTCGATGCCATTTGACATCCAAACATATAAGACAGACATAGAGGCAATTTAACATTCCAGCTTTTCTGGCCACCAGGAAGAGCTGTCACATTCCTTCACTCCTTTTGTGTGTATTTCCTGGATATTTTATGGCCTCGTAAATCAATTAAATTAAGCCTCCCCACTTAAGTGGTACCTTAATTTCCTACTTGACAGATGCAATTGTCTTTCGGGTCTCAAAAACGTCAACAACGAGCTACACAATAGGTCGAGAGCTCGCCCCAACCCAGGCAGGCCTCAAATTCATGACCTTCTGGTCATTATCGATCTTATGCAGCTGACTCCCAGCCAGCTGCGCCATACTCCCGGTGAAGGTGGCGAGTAAACCAAATATGTTACGTTTGTATGTTTTAATTGCTAATTGTTATATTATATGGTTATTATTTTGTTTTGCTTGTGTTTTTGATTGAAGGGCAGAGACTGCCTTGTGTAAACCGCCCTGAGTCACCTTCGGGCTGAGAGGGGTGATACAGAAAAATGATAAATAAATGAAATAAATAAATTAATTAATGAAGTCTACTTTATTTTTGTCTCTTAAGAGCAAGGTATAGAAACAAGATGTTTTATGGGAGAGTAGATGTTTCTGGGCACTGAAAAAAGACTTCTGAAGAACTGCTATATTTTTTGCATTGGCATAATCTCTGTTCCTAACAGATCAGAGACTGCCAGGTTATCAGCCTAATAACTGGAAACCAAGTTGCCTTGCATAAGTGCATGTGATTATATACCACTAAGCAGAAGACTTTGCTCAAACGAGGGTTTTTTTGGCTCTTCTCTGGAAGATCATACTTTTCCAAAAGGTTATGATTTCAAAAGGCTGTGAATGCAATTTTTTTCCCAAAAGGTTATGGAGATTCTGGTTTTCCAAAAGTGGTTTTAATTAAATGTCATCTGTGGTGTAAGATGCTTCATGTATCACACCTGATGGCTTTATTAGGGATTGTCTCTTCTAACACCACCCTATAACTGTTAGAGGAGGGTGGATTATTGGGGGGGGGGAGGCCTGTTAGAGTCGTTAGTGTCAGCAGAGGTACCCATTTTTGGAGGACGAGTTTGAAGAGTCAAATTCCAGGCAGAAAAAGAAGTTGAGAATCTTCAACAGAAAGAACATTTATTAAGGAAATTCATTCTTGGATAGAAATAACCTGATCCTTTTTGAACTAATCTAAAAGAGAATATGATGGGAGGGAGATATGTTGTGGCATGTCCTCCTACACTACAAAAGGAGCTGTTCGATGTATTTCAGCAAACTTTCTGTTCAAAACTAAAAATATGCACACATGAAATGAAAGAACCACCTCAGGTAAGCCCTGCATTGGCAAATAAAAACATTTAGAATCTTCTAGTGACTACTGGAAATGGCTTGGCCAGATTCACTGGGCCGAGCGCGTTGCATTGCAGGGTGTCCTTGCCGCCATTTTTGATCCAAGGGAGGGGGCTTCTTCTTCCCAGAAGCCCCCAGGGTGGCGGGAGAATTTCCTGCCACCAGTGTTGGCTGGCCAATGGTGGGGCTGGCACCGCCTCTCTTGCCCTGTCTGTGGGCCAGCCCTCCCTTTCGCCCGGGAAGTCTACTTAAGGCTGCCGAGGCTCTTCAACAGGCGCCGGGCCTGTTCCGGTTTTTGTTCATCCCACCCACCCTGCTTGCATTCATTGTTTGTATCTATTTACTTTTCATGCTGTGTATTTATTGTTCGTATCTTGTTAATTTTCTTGCTGTTATTTGTGTTCATTATCACAACTCTGTGTTTGGTGTATTCATCGTCGCAACTCTGTTTGGCATGTGGCATGCGCCCTGGATCTGGCTGGTTTATCACCCCTTGGTGGTAAGGGGGCTAACGCCCTGGCCCCTGGAGTGCCGAGTTTTCGTGGACTGGCAGTGGACCGGTGGCACCCAGGCATGCAAGCGTCTCTGGACAACAGTGGGTTGTCCGACCCCGGATCCAGGACCCATGCATGGCTGCCAAGCCTTGTTCCTGTTATCAATAAATAAGTTGTGGCCAATTTTTATTCCAACAAATTGTGTCTGTGTCTTATTGGTTATTAGGTGGGAGGCGTATCACCCATGCACACATGCAATGCTTTTTCCCAAATGCATACAAAGAAATATTCCATTTCTCTTTGAATTTCAACATTGAAAACAAAATGGTGGGTTTTTAAATAACATGTAAGGTGGTTGCTTGTTGTCTTTGTCAATTTTCTCTCTCTTTTGCTGTTCCTGAATGTTGGGTAAGGCTTTCTGGAGCAGCTCCTCTTTATCTTATCTGGTCTGGGAACATTCACACAGCTACATTAGGATAAGCTATAACAGAACCTTGCTCTTTCTCAGCTCAAGATTTATTGCATTGTTTACTAGGAAAATATAACTCAAACTCAATGTTCTGTTTTTCCAGCTCTTCTTTGCCACCTTCCCAATGCCAGTTCTGCTCAAAAAATTCAAGCTGAGGAAGAAAAGAAGGGTCTGGGCAGAAATAAAAAGAAATAATAATATTTACCAGTACAGTGCACTATTCAGACCATTGAAAGTTGCTAGATGTTTGCTATGTATTGTGTGGTTGTTTTATATTGTTTGAAATATTTTTATGAATTTTGTTGTTATATTTTAATTATGTTGAATCTCAGGCTTGTCCCCATGTAAGCTGACCCGAGTCCCTTCGGTTAGATGGAGGCGGGGTACAAAAATAAAGAAGTTTATTTATTATTTATTACTTCAAATTTCTAGACTGCCACTCCCCGAGGGCTCGGAGCGGTTTATAGCAAAATAAAAGTATGACATGAACAAGCAGATATAACAGTTATAAAATACACAAGACAAGACATGTACTATTGGCTACAACAAACAAATTATGTCATTCCTAGCTAATCCTAGCTGGACCTCGGCTGCAGGGCTCAAGGAGGGATCGATCATGGACAAGGGGAACCTTGGCAGCCTGGGTCTTCTTAGGCCCAGTCTTAGGGCTATGGGAGCTGAATCTAACCCAGCTCCCAAACCCCAGTCCCCAAAAAGTTCTGGATCTATATTTCTTGTTCTTACTCTTCCCCAAAGTAATGTCCGGACTTGTTCCAAAGCTGTCCCAGTCTCCCATGATCACCCCAGAGTTTATAGGGGTGGCTCGATGATCTTGGTGAGCCTTCGCGTTGTCTTTATTTGCCGAAGAGAAGTCCATCACCCTGTGATCGCCTGCATCCTGGGGGACTGTTGTCTCTGAGTGGTCCATTGGGGGACCGGAAGTTGGACGTTTCCTTGGCTTCCTCTTCTGGCATCTCCTCCGGTGCCTGCGCAAGCGCCTCTTCTGGCTTGAGGCTGGGGGGGGGGGAGGGAGAGAGAAGGAAGATCTCCTCCTCTCGGCATCGTCAAGGCCGTCCACCATCTTGATCCATCCCTCATGCTCCCAATTCGGCACCAGGCAGTCACAACGTTGGAGACGGGGCCAGAGTGCCAGTAACATCCAGGCATGTCTGGTCTCTCGACCGGCGGCCCGGCGGCACAGGGCAGCTGGGCTGGTCGGCAGCATGCTCTATCGGCCATGGACAGCAAGTTTCTGTTTCAGTACCCCAACCAGAGTCAGTCACGATTGGGGAAGGGTCCACCGCCTGGGCTGATGGTCTTTCCACCCTAGCCTCTAGGTCCGGGCCCCGTCCGGCATCCTCCTCCTCTGCCATCTTCCTGGAGACCCCATCCATGGGGATTGTAAGTAGTTGTCCATGTCTGGATCTCCTGGCCCCTTGTCAGTGGACCACTTAGCTGGGAAATCCCAAGACTGGTCCCAGCATAAGTCTCAGGATTCTTGCTTGTTGTTGTTATTCTTAAAAAGGAGCTTCACTGTCAAAGGCTTTGTTAATTGAGGTATTGGTAGTATAGTGCTGGTTAGCAGACTATACCTATGGCTGCTACATAGATAGAAACAAAAAGATTACAAGGTTCTATCTTGCTATCAAAATCTGCAAAGCTGCCAAAACTTTAGAGCATTATTTTGCCTTAACATCTTTTTCTTGCATCACTTAGTTGCTTCAGGGCTGTAAAGGCACTGCAGATTAAGATATAATTGAAAAATGTGCCTGGTTTTAAGAAATGAAATATAACCAATACCCCAGGTCTGGAGACTTAATAGAGAAGTTTAACAACATTATATCTGTGTTAATAACAGGGCCGCAAAGCCATTAGCAAGAAGTGTTCATTCATTGCTTCTCCTTGATAGTTTCCAGCCTGTTTTCTCCCTTTGGCAAATGACTGCTGTTTGTGCCCATTTTCCATTCAGCTAATTCCCATTAGTAAGACAAACATATGGATGAAGGCTCTTCTTTCTCTCTCCCTCTAAATGATTGCCGTTAACTGGGTGGCACTGAAAAATAACATCAAGTTTCAGAAGGGGAAGCAATGAAGAAATACATGAAGGGAACCTTGCAGGAATTGGCAGGTTGAAAAGAGAGGGTTACATAAGTGGAGGAATGTGTCACTGTATTAATGATGGGGGAGGGGGGGGGGGCAGGACCAGCTGAAACATTTAGAACACCAGCTACAAACTGTCATGTAACGTTTGTTCTTACTGAACAAACTGCCAGAATCGTGGGATTAAACTGGCTGTTGCCCAGGCACAAAGCATGAAAATGAGCAGAGGGTGGCTCACTTTCAAGCCTTGGGCTTCCCTATTTTCCCTAGTGGTTAGACCACTACTCATCCTCCTAAAATGTAATTTATTGGATGTCCTGTTTGTTCCAGGGTGTTAGCATAGCTTGGGGTGAGCCAACTGTTTTTGTAGAGCATTGTTTCTTTTATTTCTGAGAAAAATCATGTGACAGCAACAGTGCTGGTGATTGGTGGCTCTCATGTCAGTGGGATGTGAATCAATTCCAGGCTCTATTCTTGTTCTTAAAGCAGCTCTCCATGGTACTGAATCCCAATGCCACCTGGGCTAAGTACCTTGGATAGCTCTTTTAATGCCCATCAATTCCTGCCCCATTGATATCTATGCCAACACTCATCATTATTGGGCAAGACCTAAGACGGAATGTGTAGAGACATTTCATCCCTTGCCCAGTCTCTTTTTCTGCCCATTTCCAGTGTGGCATCATGGCTGCTGGACAGGCACCTTGAGAGCTCCTGAGGTGCCAGCCGAGCAAGGTGGTTGGGTAGAGCATCTAGCTCCCTCTCCCTGTTGGATTGAGTTCGGGGAGACAGCAAAACCCACAGGGCTAGACCCCAATGGTCTAAGCGACATTACCACTCAAGGGTGGCGGCTCATGACCTGGGAGGAAGCCCACCAGGTATAGTGGACCACAGCAAGGCAAGCCAGGACTCAGCTGAGTCCCAGCCATCAGCAGACCAATCCACATTTTAAACAATAAGAACAAAAACAAGAAAAAGACTGAAGACCCAGTGCAACTGTATGCCTGGAAAGAATTAAATCGCTTCACAAGGTTGCAACCAGGCTGCCAATAGTTTCACGAAAGGAAGAGAGAGACCCAAGAGTGACTTGAGAGTGAAAAGGGTGAGAGAATACCATTTGACTTATAAATGACTTATAAACACTACTAAAAATAAATCGGAAGGGAAAAATAACAAAGAATGAGAGAAAAAGCTTTTGAATTTATTTGCCCACAAGAGTTACCAAGAACAAGAATAAGAATAACACCATTTGGGGAAGTCAACGGAATAGTCTGACCTTGAGAGAAGTTTGTTGTGTCGAATGAGGTCCTTCTCCATAAACAATCCGAAGAGGGAGGTAGAAGGGGAAGAGACTGGAAACGACACAGGAAGGGTACTGAAGCTCAGAAAGAAGGGCAGAAGCTCTCAAAAGGTTTCTGTTCTTTTGATGCAGAGTGTTCAAGGAATAGTAAGGCAGTTTAGATGAACGAGACACTTCAGAGACCAATTTTGGTTTTAACACTTTTCATGTAACATTTATTGAAATACAATCACCCTTAAATTACATCAGAATCACTTCTCCTGTTCTCCAAGGATTTTCAAAGATTATTATCAGTGGTTCTGAAATGACTTCTGCTAATTCCTTCAATACTATTGGATATAGTTTATCTGGCTCTGGAGACTTGAATTCATTTAGAGTGGCCAGGTAATAATGGACTACTTCTTCACTTATTTTGGGTTGCATTTCCCTATTACCTCATCCACTCCATATTATTCAGGTTGAACACCAATCTCCTTTTTGGAGAAAACTGAGGCAAAGAAGGTGTCAAGAAGCTCTGGCTTTTCCCTATCCCCTGTTAGCATTTTACCACCTTCTGCACTCAGAGGCCCTACAGCTCCCCCCCCCTTTCCCCCTACTGACATATTGTTCTTAAACCTTCTTATAGCAACACCAGAGGCACTCCAAGTTCCCAGCTTCCGGTCAAAGGACATTTAATAAAATACCAAGTTTGCAAACTTTGCGTTTTGTTTGTTTGTTTTAATGCAATACAACTGTTTGGTTCACTCCTGACATGATAAATAAACTCATTTTTTTAAAAAATTGGTCATTGTTAATCTTTATCTTAATGTTCCCCTGGTCCTGTTTATGCAAAAAGGACGGAGCTCCTCCATCTTCTGTGTCCTTTTATTTAGTCTATTTGATTTCCTTTTTGGACATCCAATGAGGTCTATATATGTAATCTCTTTAGCTGCCTGAAGAATGTACTCACAAAATTCAATTAGTCATTATCTTGCTTCATTTATTGGTGCTAGGCCTAATTCTCCAACAATTATTGGTTCTGCTGTTTTCTACATCTGCAACCCAATCATGTATGATTATCAGTTTGTCCTGTTTTCATGTGCAATTGATTTCTTTTTGGACTCCAATGAAGAATGTTTCAATTTCATTTCTAATGTCATAGTTGGGGCATAAAATTGGGTTATTGTCATATTGGTGGGACTCCCCCAAAGTTTAAAAAGTATTATTTGATCAGGCTTTGAATAATAGCCTCCTGTTTTTGCTACATCTTGCTTCACTATTGCCTTGTTTCTTCTTAGACTGTTTTTTCCAAAGTAAAATATTTTGTTATAATCTGACTGAAAATATTATATTCCTATCCACTTTAGGTTATAAGCAGCAAGTCTAAATCTGTGTTCCATTTCCTGTCTTAAGATTTCTAGCTTTCCATGATTCATGCTCCTCACATTCCATGTTCTTCTTGGATGTGCTCTGTAGATTTGGATTTTCCTTTTACATCTGAGCATATTAGCAGCTGAGCATTCATTTAGCTTGAATCTAATTGCATCATTACCCACAACGCTACTCATATTTGTTCTCTGCGCTTTCCCAATATCGGGACAAGTGCCTTCTGATCTGATAGAGTCTCATTAGCAATATCTTGTGCTTCATTTTGGATTGTCTCATGATGATGGGATTTTTGAAATAAAAAAGCATTCAGGAATGGTTTGCTATTGCCTTACCTTGCTCGGTACTAGCTAAAGTGCTAATATGTGCTACTATGTGCTACTAAAGTGCTACTATGAATTATGAGGCCATTAAAGAACTCCAGAAATGCTGAGGAATGCAGAAGGAACAACAAGGCTGGGAACGCTGAGAGATGAGGAGTGCGTCAGCTCCCCCTGGTGGCCAGAGTTTGCCTCTGTTCGTCTATGTGTGTGTATTGTGGAAAACGGCAGGGATTGTCTGCTAAGTATGTGTACCTGTAATCCGCTCTGAGTCCCCTTCGGGGTGAGAAGAGCAGAATATAAATAAAGTGTAGTATTATTATTATTATTATTATTGTCTTTAAAAGATCCTCCACCAGTATCACCCACCACTATTTCTGCTGTCCAGTAGTTATTTGGCACATTTAGTCTGGCACTTCACAAAACCCTGTCTGATAATGCAGCATGTAACAACAACGGTGCAGCCATCAGTATAACCTCTTACCTCAGTTAAGCATGCAATCCCTTCCACACAGAAATAGAGTGCTTAGGTGAGTAATTGTTTCCTATAGCAGTGATTTTCAACCAGTGTGCCATGAGAGATCATCAGGTGTGCCGAGGGAAATTATTTTCGAACTTCCTTCATATATAAACTATAAGGTGCATCTGTCCCTTTAAGAAATTGAACCATAGCACTTTCAAATCACCTAAGGATGTGAGAGTGCTATGGTCGCGCCATCTTGGATTTGCTCAGATGCAGCTAAGTAAACAAAGTTAGAGTTAGTGCTGCAGCTGCGCGTCAAGTGACAGTGGCAAAGGAGTAAGAGGAACTCATTGAACTGAAACAAGATCATAGTTTAAAGCTAAAATTTGCTGATCTTCCTTTGGACAGTTTTTGGTTATCTGTTGCCAGGGAGTTCCCCATTCTGGCCAACAAAGCTATTTTAACATTGCTCCCGTTTTCAACCACATATCTTTGCGAGTTGAGCTTCTCAAGCTTGACTGCGATAAAAACTAAAAACAGAGAGAGACTGACAGCTGTTGAGCAAGAGCTTCGTGTGTGTCTTTCTACCATTCCTGCCAGGATATCTATGTTGTGTTCATCGAAACAGGCCCAGGTTTCACACTGAGTGCATAAATACATTTTAAAACATATTAACTATATGTATTACTGTGTTAGAGTGTCATTTTGTGTCATTTTGGTTGGTGGTGTGCCCCAGGATTTTGTAAATGTAAAAAATGTGCCGCGGCTCAAAAAAAGTTTCAAATTACTGTCCTATAGATTCAGTTGGTCCAACTTCTTACTGTTCAGTAATAGGTTGCTATAGGATTATAGATCCACCATAATTTCCACATTCTGAGAGCGTCAAAAATTGTTTGAATTTCAGTTTAATTAAGTTTCTTCCTCCCTTCTTGTTAGTGTCATGGAATACCCTCTGTATTTTGGGGATTTCTGCATAGTACATATACTAAATACAATATCCAGTATAAATGTATGGGTCCTAGAGCAAATTAGACCTAAAATCAATAGATGCTAACATGACTAATCTGAAGCAACCATACTTTGAACCTGTCAGGAGATGACACGACAGCAAAAATGGAAGGCAGTAGGAAAAAGGAAAGCTACATTGTAAGGGAATTGAGGCAATCCCGGGAACCGTAGCTCTGAATTTGCAAGACGTGAGCAGGGACTGTTGGTGATGCATTGGGTCACCATAAGGTGGAACTTACTTGACAGCAAATAACAACAAACACTAAAGAGAAACAAAAGAGATGTTACTCAGATGGCTGAACACATACCATGCATACATAATGTCTCAGGGTCAATTGTTTAGTTCTCTGGCTAAAACGATCAGGCAGCAGGTGAGAAGAAGGAGAACAGCAAGGAGAACTTAAGTTGGCAATGTTAGTTTTTTGAACTCCAACGCACCATCCAACTATTCCAATTTTGCAGGGACACTTCAAATTAATCCTCTATCATCCCACTTCTTCATTTTTTTATGTTTCCAATTTTTCTATCCTACTTTTTCCCCCCTGTGCCTTCATCTTACCTCTGTTGCTGCAAAATGAGTTCAGTACAAAACTACTTTGCATTCAGTTAACTCAGGCTGCTTCCAGACAGTACTTAAACATGCACTAAGGGACTTTCTTCCTCCAACAGGGTTGGGGGAAGAGAGCAGTTTGCCTCCCCCCCCCCCCAAAGGAGAGAATGGATGGTTCCTAATGGAACCATCCAGAGCAGGGGGCATGGCCAGCGCTGGGCTGGCCAGCCCCTTAGGTCCTCATTCAGACCTGAGCTTCGGCCCACCACACCCGCCCATTAAACAGTATAGTATTGGTTGCCGTGGAACCGGCAGAACTGGTTGAGGAATTTTCCCTTCTCATGTTCTGGGAAGGTTTTTGCCTAGCCCTAGACTGTTTAGGGGTTAGATGGTATGGTGGGTTTACATAAATAGGTTTAGTGGAAAATAGATAGGAAAATACAAAGTTTGTGTTCACATAAGTCCCCCAACCTTTTAGGCGGTGGGTCATTTGCAAAAACACTCACCGGAAAGTTAGATTATCGGTGAGGTAAGATTTGATGGCCCAGGAATGGTAGAGTCTGATATCGACATGTTCGAAAAGACTTCTGTCCATTTTCCTTAACAGTTGTCTGGTTTTGGTTACCGGGGAAACTAGGTTTTCACCCCAGTTAGCCGAGGGGTATAGCCGGCTGGGATACCTCCTCGCTTTTGTTCACCAGGTTCTGGACACCTATTAGTTTAGGTTAAGGCAAAAATTAAATAGGTAACAATTAAAAATAAAAGTTGCCCAAATTTGAACCCAAACTTACTTGTGCGGTCTCGTTATTTCGGGAATGGGCAGGCAAAGTGGGTTTAAGAAACCTGCTTAGGTACATGTTTAATTCCACACACATCTCCCTAAATTGTGTGCTTTCCCCATTCCATCGGTACGTTCCAAAAACCAGGCCGAAAAGGTGGGAGGGGGTTTAGTTCCTTCTTTGCTTCTCTGGGTTCACGTGACCCATGCAAGCGAATTGGGCTATGCAGGCTGACCCCTCGGTATCCCCAGGACCCATACGTCATTAGACCTGGGTCTAATAGAGTATCAAATTAATTCAGGACAAAGTTGGATTTTCCTGCTTTGTCTCAAATTAATTCAGTTTTCCGGAGATGTCATTTGAACATATCTGGTAAAAGTTCAGGAGTTCCCACCTTATGGGTCCCGTCTGGATGGGCCCCTAGAAGATTAACTCAACAGGAGAGAAGAAAAGAAGTGTGAATTTTGCTTTTCTTATTAGATTTGGATAAAGCAAACTGTGGTAACATCTCCTTGTCTGTCTATTCTTCCTCATTAATAACTTGCCATCTTGACCACAGCCTGATGTTGCTTGGCCTCAATTGTTCCCGTTTTCTTCTGTGAAATTTTGGAGTTTCTTCTGCAACTCCCAGAAAACCTCAAGCAGTGTATGGACAAATATCAGGCTGCATCCTTTATTCCTATGAAAGGTACAGTGGATAGATTGGAGCATTTGTGAGCTCATCCCTGCTTCACTCTACCAAATGTGCTTAGGATCAAAGAATGACATTTATTTTTCCATGTTCTTTAATTTGAGCATTGTAACTCTTAATGAAGCAGACAATCTTTAGAGGCAGGCCAAGCCACATAATCACACTGACTAAAATCATAGGCAGCTACTATATTTGGCTAGTCAGATCCACTACTGGTATAAACAGATTTGACTTAAAAGGCTTCAGTGGAGTTATGTTAATCAAGAGCAGTCTTCTCTTCTGCAGGAGACAGACTGCCAAAATAAACTGGAAATCAATGAGAGTTTTTAAGAGGATGAAGTTCAGTATATCTGACATGCCAAATACATATGCAATGAGTTGAAGAATTACCAGGTTCTTTTTTTCATGCTTTCTACATAAACCTGGGAGAGAAAGGGATTGTCTTCAGTTGTTCCAATTATAAAACATTTGGAGTTCTGCTCCTCAGTGTTCTGTACAACTTCTGGTCACCCAAATGTCTTTTCTCACAGTCGGTAGCACCCCTGATCATTGACTATGCTGGCTGGGCTGGAGTCCAAACTATGTGGAGACCCCAAGTTTGGGGAAGTCCGCTCTGTAAGACTATTTCTCATCTTTGATGAATAATCACTGGAAGTGTTCCTGGGCTGAAGACATGGATTCTACTCTTGCTTTTTTTTTTTTTTGTAAATACTTTTTATTGAGTTTGTTTTACAGTCAGTGATAAAAAAATATATAGATAAAGGGGAGAATAAAAAAAGAAAGGGAAAAGAGAAAGAGAGGTGGGGAAAAAAGGGAAAGGGGGGGGGGAGTGAAAGAAAAAGAAAATAAAAAGTGCTAATAGATATGTTAGCGAAGAAATAGGTTAGTCTTCCAGTCAGGACGACAGGGGAATCAGTCGGTGCTTGATAGTTATAATCTCAAAATTTACTTTCCGTCACCATCAATCTTCTTTTGCTTGCCGTAACTTATTAAATCTTGGTTTCCTTCAAGTAAGGTTTTACGGGCTGCCAGTTTATTTTATTTTTTGGACTTTGATTATTTACTAAGTTTTTTAATATATCAATGTCCATAAATTCAGTTAGTTTGATGGCCCATTCTATTGGTTCCGGAGAGTTTTCCTGTTTCCACTTCCAGAGGAACTGGAAACAGGATTCTACTCTTGCTTTTTAAACTGTTGCATTTTAAGATGTATGTATTCCTATGTTTGAAGTCACAAGGAAGGTGAAAATCAGATGCTAGGAAGAAGTAGAATTATTGCCTTCAAAGTGGATGTGCATGTTTCAAGGAAGATAGACTGGTCACTGATGGTTTTAGTAGGAACTTTCCTTCTTGAGGCAAAGGATAACAAGATTTAGGGGTCGGCTCAATAGCAGGGATACTGTGAGGGATACTGTGATCCCTGAAACAACATCTCAGGCCAGGCCAGATTGATCACCAACAATGGTCCACCCTGGCCTCACATTGGGAGGCATGGAGGCACACTATCCACAATGCTGCGGCCTCTTTTGAGAAGACACATCAAACGAGTCTCGAAGAGAAATGACAACGCAGAAAGAACCGCAACCTGGAAACAACATCACCCAAGGAGACTTCCTGCTGTGCTTTCTGCAATCGGACTTGCCTATCTTGGATTGGCCTTTTTGGTCATCAATGTGTTTGTAGAAAGCATGGGATGAGTTCTTCCTGAATCTTCATTCATGAAGAAAAGCCAAGAACATGTACAGTACGGAGAAATACATTTATATGCCTTAAGCCCTAGACCAGTGGTTCCCAACCTTTTTTTTTGACAAGGGACCACTTTGACCAGGGACCCCTTGACCAGAGACTACTCTCCAACATCAGTGCCAAAATGGTTACAAATCAGTTTTTGGTCAACTTTAGATTTGGTTTGGTTATTTGGGGTGCTGATTCAGAAAATTGCATTGGATAGACCACATCAGCTTTAGTTTCTGATAAAAAAACATATGCCATCCAGTATTCACCATCTTCTCACACACAGAAAACCATATCTAATAATCTAGAGCCACAGACCTTATTTTATTTTAGGTCTCGAGGCCCACCAGTGCTCTAGACAGAAAAATGGTTTGAGTGGGTCCTGACATTTGGACAATGTGAGATCCATAGCACAAGCTACCATATGATAGGACAGCCAGTATCTGGGTTTACAGTGTTTTGTCAGCCTTGCCAGAAATCTAGAAGACAGGAACAAAACAAAATACAAGGAGTACTCCAGGGATAATAATGTAGGGCATAATTTTCATCAAGCACTGTTTTAACATTTAAACAGCACATCCCTTACAACCAGCAAAGCATTCCAAACTACACTGACCTGGGTCATGGAAATAAATAACTCATCCAGAGTGTGTGCACAGAGAACAAAACAGAATGTTATCATAAGCATAACATTCATAAAGATGGAATATTTCAAAATTTTCATGAGGTTTGAACAGGACTTTTGTGAATAGGACCACCATGATAACTCTATGTCCAAAGTCTGCAGGCACTCAGGGGATGCATCCAATGGTGTTCTTTTGCCCGGAGTCCCCTCAATGAGATAGGGCAGAATATAAATAAAGTCTTATTATTATTATTATTATTATTATTATTATCCACCCACAGAAAATGTTATGCTAACAACATTTGTAGCCAACCAATATTTTCCAAATAAGTGCAGAGAAGAATATAGCAAAGAAGGGCCGCTGTGCAAACCCAGGCCCTTGTGAAGTCAGATGTACTCCAAAGAAAGAGGCTTAATCAAAACAACCTTATTATTATTATTTATTTAAAACTTTTATATCCCGCTCTTCTCTACCTCTGTAGAGGGACTCAGACCGGCTAACAGCAAAATTCAATGCTAACAGTAGGAACACTTTAAAACATCATACATAAACAATCAGTTAAAAATACATATAAGATAAAATGCATATAAAACCATTCGCCAAGATAAAATCATATCCAACTCAGTTCGCACATTGTGGTCAGTAACTTTAGTCATAACCGGTCTCAGCCATCACTCTGCAAATGCCTCATTCTACAACCAGGATTTCACAAGCTTCCTGAAAGTCAGAAGGGAGAGGGCAGATCTGATTTCATTCAGGAGAGAGTTCCATAGCCAGGGGGCAACCACAGAAAAGGCCCTGTCTCTCGTCCCCACCAAACACGACTCCGAAAGTGGTTGGACCGAGAGCAGGGCCTCTCCAGAAGATAATGCTCTTGATGGTTCATAGGAGAGAATACGTTCGGACAGGTAAACTGGGCCGGGACTGTATAGCGTTTTGTAGGATAAAACCAGCACTTTGAATTTTGCTTGGAAGCTAATTGGTAACCAGTGGAGCTGGCGCAACAAGGCAGTTTTGCGCTCCCTGTACCCCGCTCCTGTGAGTAACCTGGCTGCCGAGCATTGGACTAGCTGCAGCTTCCAGGCAGTCTTCAGAGGCAACTCCAGGTAGAGAGCATTGCAGTAATCTATACAGGATGTAACCAGAGCATGGGCCACCGTGGCCAAGACATACTTTCCAAGGTACGGGCACAGCTGGCGCATAAGCTTTAACTGCGCAAAAAGCTCCCCTGGGCACCACTGAAACCAGGCTCAGTGATGAATTTGCCAGTTGTTGTGACAATGCGTCTTCAGGGGGAGTGTAACCCCGTCAAGCATAGGCTGTAACCCTATGCCCTGTTCGGCCTTGCGACTGACCAGGAGTACCTCTGTCTTGTCTGGATTAAGTTTCAATTTGTTCGCCCTCATCCAGTCTGTTACAGCGGTTTAAAAACCTTCGAATTTTTATTCCAAAGTAAATAAGGTTACATGGCAAGGAATGATATACACATGAAACAACGCTTCCTTGTGTTCCAGTGAGCAATCTTTTCATGTTTCTACAATCGTTTATACAAAGACATTTGTCAGAATATAAATCAAAGCATTTATAGCACACCCCATGCCACAGGGTTTTTTTCCCCTTTTCCTTTCAAGTTGGAAAATGAGCCTTCCCACTTACTGGGCTTGTATACTTACTAAGTAAACATAGGAGTTAGCTTGTGATAGGATGGATTATGTATGATCTCTTTAATGAGTGTGAGAGAGGAACTACATAAACAGGAGACGTCATGGTGCATGGAATTATACCATTTTGAAGAGAGGGAGGGAAGAATAAATATAGGAAGCAAGTATCATGGGGAGAAGGGTTTTAACTTAGTCTTCCCTATTCTATATTTAGGTGCCATTTCAAATGTGTCCTTTCTTTTCACTCTCTGTCTGACATCAGAATGATCACTGAAGGATAGGCTCACGTAAATGAACCTATCTTCACCAGAATTCAGGAAGCAAGTATCATGGGGAGAAGGGTTTTAACTTAGTCTTCCCTATTCTATATTTAGGTGCCATTTCAAATGTGTCCTTTCTTTTCACTCTCTGTCTGACATCAGAATGATCACTGAAGGATAGGCTCACGTAAATGAACCTATCTTCACCAGCTTTTATGAAATTATTAGTCACCATGAGTTGAGAGTCTCTAGAAAGAATATTCCACAACTTGGGTATCAGCACCAAAAAACAATCCTGTCTCCATTCATCACATGCTTGGCTGTGAAGGTGGTAGTCAATTCCCTCCCCTTTCTCCTGACATGTCATTTGTAGATTATTTCACTCTATTAAATTACGTCCCCATTTTGGATATACATTAAATATAGACAGAACTCAGTTCAAATCTCCCAGTACATTTGTGCCTGTCACGGATCACCAGGACTGTGGTGCAGTTGGCTGAGAGTCAGCCATAATATCTCTACTGACAAGAAGGTCATGAGTTCGAGGCCTGCCTGGGTCGGGGTGAGCTCTCAACCAAATTGTGTAGCTCAATAAATAAATAAATTGTTGACCTTTGCAACCCGAAAGACAGTTGCATCTGTCAAGTAGAAAATTTAGGTACCACTTTGTTGGGAGGCTAATTTAACTGATTTACAAGGCCATAAAATCTCCAGGAAGTATGAAAAAGAATGAAGGAACGCAACAGCTCCCCCTGGTGGCTGGAACCTGGAATGTTAAATTGCCTCTGAGTCTCTGTCTATATATGTTGTATGTCTATGGCATTGAATGTTTGCCTGTATATGTGCATTGTGATCCACCCTAAGTCCCCTGTGGGGTGAGAAGGGCAGAATATAAATGATGTAAATAAATAAATAAATATTAGGGCCTTTGAAAAAGTGGTGAGTGATGAAATTTATTCCAAACATATTCCCAATAAGGATAGGCACAGAACAAACTTTTTCGAGAAAGGAATGGGAAACACTTAAATCATTAGCCCATGACAAAGATATTATTTGGAAACCAGCTGACAAGGGAGGGAGCCATAGTAATTATGAATAGAACAGATTATATGGAAGAAGTAGAGGAACACTATTCTCAGTTAGAGAGGGACCCCACTGAACATATTCAATTGATTATTAGGACAATAGTCTTGGAAGGTTTCAGTCTGGGATACGTATCTATGAAAGAAAAAGACTTTCTAATAAATAAACATCCATATATCCCAGCATTACACACATTGCCTAAAATACACAAAAACACCATTGAACCATTAGCAAAATGTGTGGATTCAATCTTACAGCCTTTTGTTAAACTCACTACATCCTACATCAAGGATACTAAGCATTTCATTAACCTTATAGAACAGCTTTCTATCCCTCTAGATGCAATCTTAATGGCAATGGGTGTCACTTCACCATACACCAGCATCCTTCTAACAGAAGCACGGGGAATCTGTGAAAGCACAATGGATTCAGGAACAAATGTATACCCCCCACCCATTTTCTATTGGATTTAATTGATGTTATTCTTGAGAAAAACTATTTCAAATGTGATGGACATTTTTATTTTCAAATTCAGGGTGTGACTATGGGAAGACTGATTGCCTCTTCTATTGCTAATTTGTTTATGAACGATTTGGAAAGAAAATCCATGTTGAATCCCACACAGAACCCTGTGTTTGATAGCATGATAAAATATTGCTGGTACTTAGATGATGTGTTTATCATCATGCTTAACCAACAAACAGCACAAGTGTTATTGGTGTGAGCTAATACCATTCATCCCCAGATTAAATTCACAGGTCATATCAACTCAAACAGTATAACTTACTTAGATGTTGTAGTCATTAAAAACCACAACAAATTTATTGTTAATAATTACTGAAAACCTACAGACAGTAATTCAGTTTTATAATATAACTGTTTCCACCACTTTCCTCTGAAAAATAATCTACCCTACTTGCAAATGCTGAGAATTAAAAGTAATTGTACTTTACAACAAGACCTTGAGCACAACATTGAAAAACTGAAAGACCAGTTTAGATCCAAAGGCTATCCAGAATACCTCATTAATAAAGCAAGCATCAAGATTGCCAAAGGCCTCTGAACCTCCTTACTAGAGGATAAAGTGAAACCTAAAGACAATAGACTTGTGTGACCCCTCACATTAACTAACTTATCTAAACATGTTATCAAAACTGTAAGAAAATACTGGAGTCTTGTCAGTGACATACCCGGCTGTGAGAAACCCCCTGTTGTGGCACATAAGAGAACACGGAATATTAAGGACATGTTAGTACACTCGGATATAGATCATCGCCCACATTCAATGATGCCCAAGCCTAATTTAGTGGGGAACGTTTTGTGCCACCACTGTTCTATATGCCCTCAGTTTGTTCAGGCTAAGATCGTTGTGCATCTATGCACCAAAGTTCAGTATAGGTTTCGTCATTTTGCCACCTGTGCTACAAAAGGAGCTGTGTATGTGATTGTATGTCCTGCCATCTTATGTACATTGGTCAAACAAGTAGGCAAGTTAAACATCGCATCATTGAACATAAAAGCAAAAGTAGAAACCATTCAATAGATTCTATTCTCTATAAACATTGTGAAGAATTCCAGCAAAATGCAAAGTCTCTTCGGGTTGAAATTCTAGAAATAGTAACTCCCTCCTCATATGTTGATCTGGGTACTAGACTTTTGCAACGTGAATCCTTTTGGATTTTCACCCTCCAAACCAAATACCTAAAAGGGTTAAGTGATACTAGCACTTATGATACCTTCTTGTAGACTTTATTTATTTTATTTATTTATTATTTTGATATGTTAGTCACCCCTTATGACAGGCTCGGGGTGACTTACATGTGCTTAAAACCATAAAACACTATAAAACAACAGACCAATGTCCACGCATTAAAATTGTACAGACAGATACACACTAAAAATAACTCCTGTGGCCTACATTACAAAGCGAATGGCCTAGAGTTGTCTACAGACTTTCAGTAATATCTCTTTAAATAACTGTTACCTCTTGCTGTGAACCTGTCAGGTAGCCTTCTATAGTACCAATTTCAACATCTCAAACTTTATCATCCGGTCCCTTTAAATGTAGCACATTAAATAGCAGTGGTCATCTGGTAGCTGGTGCTCACTATGGAATGAAACTCAAGAAGAGCATCGTTTATTCCAGGATAACTTGGTGTAAGTATTTGTGTTCTGGTATACTTGTAACTTAGAAATTACCTGGATGCATTATATGAACATACTTGCCATTAAGAAACCTCAGCTAGGAAAATTTTGTGAATAATTATGTTCTCATATAGTTGTAACTTACTATTTGCATGTTTTTATTATATGAACATACTTGCCATTAAGAAACCTTCTTAGCCACTTTTCTCGTTCCCTTTAGGTCCACTTTATTTTGTAAATCTATATTTCTCCACCTAAAGAAGACTGTGTATAAGTTGAAACTGGTCGTGGTGAGGAATATCTACACTCAGAAACTTGTCTTTATAGATTCTCTCCCATAAGAGAGTAAATGAAACTATTACCTTGAAGGAGGGATCTGCCTCAAAGAACCCGTGATTGCAAACTCTCTCCTACAAGGAAGATTTACTATCTGGCCTGGGATACACAAAAGTTTTTTCACATTGATAATATTCTACCTCTCTTTGCTGGCTTTGCATTATTTATACTGTCCCTCTTCTGTTGTCTGAATGTATTTATTAGGAAACAGTGAAAAGTTGCCTGCTATAATAGTTTTGCTGTGTTGTGCAAGAGCCATCTGTATTGTGCAGAGTCAGGTATGACAGCTTTTGGCTGGAGACAAAAACCCTCTCTCCTCAGTCACAAATCACTTTTCTCATTTATAGAAATGACAGACAGATAGACAGACAATAGATAGATAGAGAGCTGCAGCTTTGTACACATTCACTGCACCTTGGCAACAGCTTCAAGAAAGTTGTTCAAGTGGTCAAAAATGATCAGAATAGAAATTTTGACCTTTGATTGCTCCGTTTTGGCTCTGTGATTCTCCCACTCAGTGAGGTTTGCACATGGAACAAGACTGTAGATCACATCCCTTGTTTCCTGGTGAAATAACAACAAACAAACAAAAATGCAGCAACTCTAATCAAAACATACATATATGTAAATAACACTCTCCCCTGGAACATTACTCACCAAGACGGAATTGAGAGATATGGCAAAAAAATAAATGGCCAGCAAAGAGTGGTTGCCTCTTTTCGTGAGTGTTTAAAGTCAACTCCTTTTTCCAGCTCTTTTCTCTCAGAACTTCTTGCAACACCATCAGATTTTCGTGCTCTACACTGCTTTGTTCTTTCATTGTCCTCGCAGTGGTATCATTTGTTGATTCTTGGTGTTTTAATGAGCCAAATCCTTCAAAGACTTTTGGATAGGTGGGATGAGACTTTTGAGATTGTAGCTGCAATCTTCTAAATAGTGTGTGTGTTTTCCAGGATCTCAGTTATTCCTATTATTTAAAGTATTTTATGGTGGCTTGGTTTGAAAGGGCAAGCAATTAGGAATAATAATAATCTTTAAATATCTGCAGGGATGTACAAGATGAAGCAAACTTGTTTCCCTGCAGCTTCAAAGACTACAGCACATACCAATAGATCCTAGACGACACAGCTGGGCTTGACCCCTTCCAGTCCGGCTTCCGTATTGGGCATGGGACGGAGACCATGCTTGTCGCCATTACAGACCAACTTCGCCGCCAGCTGGACCAGGGCGGATCAGCACTGCTTGTTTTGTTAGATCTAACAGCAGCGTTTGATACAGTAGATCACGCCTTGTTGACCCACCGTTTAGCCGTGACTGGGGTTAGGGGGACCGCCCTTAAGTGGGTGACCTCCTTCCTCCAGGATCGGGGACAACATGTGGAGGGGGGCGAGGGGGACTCTGGGAGACTCCCATTAAGTTGTGGGGTCTCCCAGGGGGCCATCCTCTCCCCCTTATTATTCAACGTGTACATGCGCCCCCTGGCACAGCTGGTTCGCGACTTTGGTCTGGAGTGTTATCAGTATGCGGATGACACCCAGCTTCTGCTGAGAATGGATGGCAGGCCGGATACCATACCCTATTGTTTCTATCGATGCCTCGAAGCCGTGACTGGCTGGCTGCGCTCCAGCCGGCTGAAGGTGAATCCGTCGAAGACGGAGATCTTGTGGCCTGGTCGCCCTGGGCTGGGTGGGTGCCGGTTGCCTACCCTGGATGGCGAGCAATTGAGCTCAACAAACACAGTGGGGTGAACTTGTGGAGAATAAAGGGCACTAAGGCTGATAGTAACAAACCAACAAAGAAACATACAATGTATAGAACATCCGTGTGGAAATGGTTGGTCAATACCAATGTTATAAATCACACGCACAATGCAATCAGTCCCCCATGCTACTGGGCCTGGCCGCAGTTAGGGAGGTGATACCAAGGTCTGCCCAAAAGGGATGATATCCCAAGGGACGGAACCAGTACAACGTGGGGATGAAAGCCTATACCCCCAGTCAATCAAGATCCAACAGCATCAAAAATAAACAGCAGTGGTCGTTATGCAAGAGCTCTATCGTATACAACAATACCCCAGGATGGGAATTCCCATTCAAGCACCACTGCCGTCAAGGTGGCGTTCCCCAGCGGGTCCAAGGGTGTAGCGCGCCGAGGTGGGGTTGCGGCAGTCGCTTGGCGCGGCCACGGGAGACCGCGCCGGCTCCGCGGAACCCTGCCCGGGCTGCTGGCTGGCGGCGGGGTCTGATGACGCGGGACTATCCGGCTCCGTGGTCATGCACGCAGGTGAATAGAAGCCGCAGCGACACTCACAATGATGACGTGCACCCAGATGGGCGGGACCGGCGGAGGCAGCCGCTGGCTCCCAGAGTCGGGGCCTGGTGATGTCAAACAGGGAATCCTGGCGTGGCGGCGTGCCTCTGGGGAGTGTAGGCGTGGTCAGGGGAATCCCCGATAGCAAGAGGTAGCGGGGGCAGGGTGGATCGAGGCCGGGCAATCCCTGAGTCTCGACAACATATCAAAGCCACCCCAGCGAAGAAGAGCCCGGTAATGGAGGAGGGGGGAAGGCAGGATAAATGTTCCAGCAGGTCTGGTTCGTCTCAGGTCGGGTGTGTGAGCCCAACGTGGGCAGTCTTGAGGATACACCGCACTTCCCACGTCCTGCCCAGGAAGCAATGGGTGGCAACCAAAAAACGGAAATGCAAAATGTCCAAAGCCACACGGAGGTGAAAAAGTATAACAAAATCAGTTTATTGAGCACACAGTCAATACCATGTGGTCCAGGCAGTTGAAGGTATACCGCCAGAGCACCAATACATTAGTGCCAGAGTGATCAAAATACAAGCTCAGCCATGGGGCTGGCAATGCCCATGGCTGTGGTAGACACGCAATTGAGCTCGTCATCCCTTGTTAAGAGCTTGGGTGTCCAATTGGACCCTTTGCTGACCATGAAGACCCAGGTCTCCATGGTCAGCAAAACAGTGTTTTACCATCTTCGCCAGGCTAGGCGACTGGCACCCTACCTGTCCAGGGGTGACCTGGCCACGGTGATCCAAGCAACGGTCATCTCGAGACTGGACTACTGTAACGCCCTCTACGTTGGCCTTCCCTTGTCGACAATTCGGAGACTCAAGCTGGTGCAGAATGCCGCTGCTCGCTTGCTGGTGAAAGCACCAGTGAGGGAGCACATTACTCCCATCCTTCGGCAACTGCACTGGCTTCCCATAGAGTACCGAGTTGCCTTCAAGGTGTTGGTACTTACCTTTAAGGCCTTGCACGGTCTAGGGCCTGTGTACCTGAGGGACCGCCTTGCCCCGTACGTTCCCCCGAGATCACTACGTTCAAAAGAGCAAAATCTGCTATTGGTCCCATCGATCCGCTCCTGCCATCTATCCACAACTAGGCAGAGGGCCTTCTCTGTGGTGGCCCCAGTATGGTGGAACTCGCTGCCTGATGCTACTCGAGCGATCACTGAGCTCGGCCCTTTTCGAAGAGCTTGCAAGACTGTCCTCTTTAAACTGGCCTTCGACTAATTGATCCGCCCTGAGGGGTTTATGCCTGGAGTTTTTAGAAATCGATTTTTTCTGATTTTACTGTATACTGGTTTTATGTGTTATGTTTTTATGCTATGTATGGCTGCAAGTTGTATGCGCAGCATGTTTTTATTGTATGTTGTGATCCGCCCCGAGCCTGCAGGGAGGAATAATAAATTAATAAATACCAAGAAAAAAGATTATATTGAAAGGTTAGGCAAAAGTTTTGGGCTGTCAGAGCTGTTCAGAAGTAGAATAGACTGCCTTGGTGTTGGTGGATTCTTCATCTTTGGAGGTATTTTCACAGAAGTTGGATGGGCATATTTCAGGAATACTCTAGTTGTATATTCTTGCATGACGAAAGGTTGGACTAGATGTCCCCTTATAGTCCTTCTGACTCTATGATTGACATTACCTTGAACATATATGCTGTGCTTTAATGACCTGTATCATTTTGTTGTTAATATCATGATGCTATGTCTGGTTTGGTTGACTTCGTGGTAACCCATCAATAAAGTCATGTCAGTTATTGATGGCTACTATCAAGGACTGTGAAACGGGAAGAACTTCGGGGGCTTTGAAGGCTGCAGAATGTGATTGAGGTTAAATGTGATTCAAAGACTGTAATTTCCCCATTTGGTATAGTATTTTTCTGATACAGTTCCTAGTGGGTTATTTCCAAAGCAAATGCTAAAACCTGTGCACCCCTAGCAAACGCCACAAGATCAGTAACTTATTTTGTTTTTGGAGTTCACACAAACTCAGAAGATTGATTGTGAAGTACTTCTGAAAAGCTATTATAGGAAACGTGATGCTGTGCAAAAGCTCCCTCGTGATTCCCCTCTGAGGTACGCATCCTTATCAATCTTGCTTTACTAAGATGGAAACAGTCTGGGGTACCCAGGGACAGGAAATAGACCATGGCCGCATGTTTTCAAATATTCCAAACGGAAGTGCAGGTGGCACTAGAGATACCCATACATGTCTAATGCTGGCTTTAAACTGTTGATGTTTCATTAAAATAATGTCCAGGTTACTATTTCTCTCTACCCAGAAAATCCTGCCTTTAAGTAAAGCAGAAGATTTTGTTGGGAAAGCCAGGCTCACTCACTCATCTGCATGGATCCGCTTTTGGGGTAAGCACTGTGTGGATTGATTTGTGATGCATGTCCCTTAGCTGAGCTCTGATGCCTAATCCTCCAGGGAACAGAGCATTTACATTCAACTGACCTAGTTGAGGTGTGAGAAATATTAATTTTAAATTATGCAAAATTCTACCAATAGATGAGAGTAGAAAGCAGTGATTATGCCTATTTGCATTCCCTGTCTGCTAAAAAGTGAAAAATCAACTTTTACATAAGATATTTGGAAATGGAGAGTTTGTTCATGTAAATCTACTTACAGATGCATCTTATGCACATTTTTAAAAGTTCCTTTTCCTTGATTCTTCTGCCTCTGGACACATTTTTACTCTTTTGGATGACATTTATTGCTAGGCATCATCAAATGATAACTGGTGGGAAAATGTGGGAGGCAGGAACAAAATTTTTCCCTAAGAAACTGTGGCAGGCCACCTTTCCCAATACCTTACCATGTTTTAGCCCCTTCCCCATGGCATTGTAGGTCCTGCAAAACTTTTTTAAAATCATCTGGGACTAAAATAGCCCAGTAGTACAAAAAACATGGCAAAACACCCTCCTGATCTCACTTGCAGATAATAATCTCTGTTTACATTTTTTCCAGGCTTCCTTCCAGCCGAAAGAAGGAGCGAGTTTAGGGCTTGCCTTGCCATAATATTGGCAAGGGGAGGGGAGGGTGGTGAGAGAGAAGGAGGGTGCCCCCTTATGCCCCCTTACGACCTAATAACGACACTTAGGAAAATCCTGGCCCCCAAGTTCGAAAAAGAAAGTCCACTTCCTGGTTGGCGTTCCAGGTGCGAAACGCCGAAAAGTAGCATTACTTACGAATTTCTTATGAAACGAATCATTTTCATAACTTTTTTCTCATGCCTACTAGGCATCATCAAATGATAACTGGTGGGAAAATGTGGGAGGCAAGGAACTGCATTACCCCCTAAGAAACTGTGGCAGGCCACCTTTCCCAATACCTTACCATGTTTTAGCCCCTTCCCCATGGCATTGTAGGTCCTGCAAAACTTTTTTAAAATCATCTGGGACTAAAATAGCCCAGTAGTACAAAAAACATGGCAAAACACCCTCCTGATCTCAAAATAACAGTTGGGGTTTTCATCCTTGGGGCCCAGTATGGCATGCAGACCTCATTTTGCACATCTTTGGTTTATGAAAGGATTTAGTTTTTCTGAGAATAGATTTTCACTTATAAGAACATAGGAACATAAGAAGAGCCATGCTGAATCGGGCCTCAGCCCATCTAGTCCAGCATTCTGTGTCACACAGTGGCCCACTAGTTGTACACAGGGATCTCTAGCAGAAAGGAGGGCAAAACCCTCACCTGCTCCCGACCCCCCACAACCAGTACCCCGGGAAAATCCTGCCTGCCTCCATCAACACAGAGGTGGCACTTGGATGTCCATTTCAGTAACTACTGATTCCCTTGGTATCCATGAATCTGTCTAATCCTGCCTTGAAGCTGTCCAGGCTGACAGCTGTCACAACCTCCTCTGGAAGTGAGTTCCATAACCCAATGACCCTCTGGGTGAAGAAATATTTCCCTTTATTAGTCCTAACTTTCCTACCTTGGAGCTTTAGGGAGTGCCCTCTAGTCCTAGTGTTGTGTGACAGAGAAAATATTTTTTCTTTATTCACCTTTTCTATCCCATGCATGATTTTTCACACTTCGATCAAGTCACCTCTTAAACGCCGTCTTTCAAGGCTGAAAAGACCAAGGCGTTGCAACCTGATTTCATAAGGGAGCTGCTCCATCCCTTGGATCATTTTTGTTGCCCTTCTTTGTACCTTTTCCAGTTCCATTATATCCTTCTTGAGGTGCGGTGACCAGAATTGTACACAGTACTCCAGATGTGGCCTCACCATAGATTTGTAGAGAGGCAATACAACATTTGCCGACCTATTTTCGATTCCCTTCCTGATCATGCCAAGCATAAAATTTGCTTTTTTCGCTGCTGCTGCGCACTGGGTTGACATCTTCATTGAGCTGTCCACCAAAACCCCAAGATCCCTTTCCTGGTTTGTCTCGGAAAGCTTTTATCCCATCAGTTGATAAGTGTATTTGGGGTTCTTTGCCCCGATGTGCATGACTTTACACTTGTTTAGGTTAAAATGCATTTGCCACTTTGTTGCCCATTCACTCAATTTCGAGAGATCTTTCTGGAGCTCTTTACAGTCAGTTTCATTTTTAACTACCCTGAACAGTTTAGTGTCATCTGCAAACTTTGCTACCTCACAATTTACTTCTACATCCAGATCATTTATGAATAAATTAAAAAGTAACGGTCCTAAAACTGAACCTTGGGGTACGCCACTTCTCACCTCTTTCCATCCAGAGAAGTGTCCATTTATTACCACCCTTTGTTTCCTACAGTTTAGCCAGGTTCCAATCCAGGACAAGACCTGTCCCCTGATTCCATGGCTGAAGAGCTTATTTAGGAGCCTTTGGTGAGGGACTTTGTCAAAAGCCTTTTGAAAGTCAAGGTAAACAATATCGACTGGGTCCCCTTTATCTATGTGTTTATTTACACCCTCAAAGAATTCTATCAAGTTAGTAAGACATGATTTGCCTTTGCAGAAACCATGTTGATTTTCCTTCAGCAATGCCTGTTCTTCTATGTGCTTAGTAATTTTTTCTTTAATAATGGTTTCCATCACTTTGCCTGGAACGGAGGTTAGACTAACTGGCCTATAATTTCCTGGATCACCTCTGGATCCTTTCTTGAAGATCGGAGTTACATTTGCCTCCCTCCAGTCCTCGGGTACAGTGCCTGATCTTAGAGAAAGGTTATATATTTTGGCTAGAATTTCAGCAATTTCACACTTGAGTTCCTTAAGAACTCTGGGGTGGATGCCATCTGGCCCTGGTGATTTGTTGACATTCAGTTTAGTAAGGCATGTGAGAACATCTTCCTTGTTTATCTCTATCTGATTTAATTCATTTAATTCCCTCCCTGAAAAAACTGACTCAGCTGCAGGCATATGTTGTCTGTGAAATTTGAAATTTCATTTGAAATTAAACCCCTAGAATACAGCTATACACATCTAAATCTGTATCTCATTCTGCCCAGTGAAAGGCTCGGTGCTAAGCCCATTGCCTCATCAATTCCAGTAATGGATACTTTGACCAAGGGTCCTTCCACAGCATCATATGAATTGGCTGCAAGATACAAAGGAGTCCACACAATGTCACCAGGTCTCTATAATCAACATTCTGATAATGGCTCAGACAAATTCAAGTTTTCCCCCCAGCTTTTTTTCTTACCTCCTGGCATGGATAAACAGCTTCTTCAGGACTTGCTTTACAGAAAGGTAAGGCTTCAAAATCTATCTGTGTTTTCATTAACAGGGAGAGGGGAGGTATTCTTCACCTCCCGGTTGGGCTATGCAGCTCTTGTTTATTAACACTCACTGATCCAGCTTAAGCCCTGTTTCCCTTTGCACTATGTAGTTGGTATTTGACTCCTTCCTGTGGTGGAATTATACATATGAAAGATTCAGCATATTGTACATGGTATGGCTTAAATCGGGATTTCTGGAGAGTTTTTTTTTAATCACAGTTTCTGGCTGATTTTGCTTTAGAGCTCACATTGTGAGCTTCAAGCTAGATTTTACTGCCTGGGTAGATGGGGCCTATGGCTGGGTTTGCATTATATGGGTTGACACTGGCCATATAATACAGATTCAAAGTGCATTGTATGGCAGTGTATTTCTACCTTTTGAATGTGATTTTCCTGCTTCTTGGCAGGGGGTTGGACTGGATGGCCTATGAGGTCTCTTCCAACTCAATGATTATATAAGGCTGCTTCCACAAAACTATTTAATATAGGCCACGATGTGGATTTTAGAAATCTGGTTCGCTTCAGAATGCACCCCAAGAAATGGCAAATCCAAATCCAAATTCCATCTGCAACTCCTGAAGTTCAAATCCTCCCCTGACAAGCACTCCAAATGCATCATCCGCTTTGTAGCATTGCATTGTTTATACACAGATTAACTACAGTGCATTTTATCGTTTGATCTGGAATTTCTAGTGACTTGAATCGTTTGATCGTTTGATCTGGAATTTCTATGACTTGAATCGGGATTTCTGGGAAGTTTTTTTTTTTACAACACTGTATCAGGTTGAATTAACTTTGGAGCTTGCATTTAGGTTGTAAATTTTTAAGCATTTAAAATGTCTTAATGAGGAATCTGGCTTCCAACTTGGTTACAGTTCCTGTGTAGAGTTGGGGTCTTAGAATGATTTCCTGAGGCTGCATCTACACTGCCATATAATACTGTGTGGGAATCCCATTAGCCTGGTGCATCCATACAGTGCAGACTGGTGTATGCAATTTAACCCACTGCAAACCACTTAATGTGGCTGGACCCCAGATTTAAAAAACACTGGGGAAGGTCTGATGTTGAGGCAGTGGGGACAGTCATCCTGGATCCCTATGTGGGATCCAGGATTGTGTCCCTACAGCCACCCTACACTCTCCAGGCTTAGGCAGCACAGAGAGATGGGATAGCAGTCCCTTTCTGCCCCCCAGCACCCACATTTCCACCCAAAAGTAAAGAAATTTCCCCTTACTGGCACTACCTAACATGTCCTCAGAAGCATTTTATCTACCCGTTGGATTGATTTCCCTACATTACCCTCTAAACCCCCACCCCTGTTTAGATACCCTACTTCTGTTCACACCCAGTAATTATTTTTTACACTACTACACTTGGCCATGCCCACAGTGTTTTAAAAACGTTTGTGTATTATTGCTTATTTTTTGTTTATGATATTGTATTGTGTTTATTTGCTTGCTTGCTTGCTTTGTTTTTACTGATGTAATTGTTGTGCTTGGCCTCATGTAAGCCGCCCCGAGTCTCCTTGGGGAGATGGTGGCGGAGTATAAATAAAGTTGATGTTGTAGTTGTTGTTGTTATTATTATTATTATTATTACCTGCTCTTCCCTTCCTCTTTCTTGGGGAGGCAAATTTTGACTGATTTATGAGCCCATTAAGAACTCCAAGAATCGCTGAAAAGGAATGTGGAAGAACAACAAGGGAAGCTGGAAAACGCTGAGAGAGAAGAGGAGTGCGTGAGCCCCCCCTGGTGGCCAGAAGTTTGCCACAAGTTTACCAGAATGCATATGTACTGTAATCTGTGAGAAGAGCGGAATATGAATGAAGTAAATAAATACATATTTCTTTTCATTCAGTGAGTCCAATAGCTTCATAGGAGAAAAGGGATCTTCTTTCCAAATGGGATCCTATGTATTCTAACCCTCTTACCTGAAGCCTGTTTAGGTAGAAATGCCAAGACATACTCTCCAACTGCTTCAATTTGGCATTGGCAATCCCAATTAAATCTCCATCACCCCACTTTGTCGGCTGCTTTGAAAATGTTTCAGTTTTTCTCTTCCTCGTATGTTCCCTCTTTCGCCACAGCTTACTTCCATTGATGAAAACTGAGCTCAAAGTACAGAAGTTGAGGGAGGATAAAGAGAAGGGAGAATATCTTGCCATTCTCAGTAGGACAAGCAAAAGCAAAATGTTGCAGCCCACCCCCTACCCCAGCTTATGAGTTTTTCCTCATATTTTTGTCATATTGACCAATACCCTGATGTTGCTTGGGCATAACTGTGCTGGTTTACTTCTGCAAAATATTGGAGGGGATGCCAAGAATGAATGATGGAGTGGGTGAATCTTTTGGATGAAACATATCTGCCTGACTTCTGTTTATAACTTATTGGTGCTTTCACGTTGCTGTTGAACTTGGATGTGGATACCCGAGCAGCTGCATTATACATAGGAGTTGCCCATCAGTTGGACATAAGTAAGCTTATTTATTTATTTACTTTTGCATAATCTCTTTTGCAAGACACATGACAAAAGTTCCAAACTGAGCAGATCAGACCTGTTACACACATTATAAAGTAAAACATGACAAAATATGCTCAACTATGCCCCTCGATAAATAGGTATCACATCACATAATACCTGCTTTTTTATTTTATACCTCTTATATACAGAATCCAAACATAAAGTTGGATTTTCAGCAACACAATGGCTCTCACTTCCTACATTATTTGGGATAGTGCTGAAAAAGAATGGAGAAAACTCCCCCTACTGGTTCTAACTATGAAGCATCATTTATTTCATATTAGTTTTCTGTACACAAATGTATCCTGTGACCCCTGGTTAAAGATACTCTCCTGCTTACAGCAAGACGTGCTTGTGTATTTAAATATATTAAATTTGCTTGTTTATTCATAGTAAATGTATAATAAATAGATGCTGTTTATTTAAACAAATGTAAATTCTTTATTCAGTATATATATTGTTTTTTTCTGCAGAATACAAAGAAAAGCATTTAAGGCAACTGACAGTAGTAAACTTAAAAACTTAAAAACAAATATAATTAAAACATAAAAACAGGTCAATTCCAATTATAAAGAATCACTGACACCTAACTTACAGTATCTCTCTAGGTTTTCATCTTTAAGGCCTTGATGTCTGAAAATGCATCTCTTTCCATATCTGCCTACCAGACCTTCAGGTCATGGCAAATGTACTCCTTGTAATCTACTGGAAATCCCTCTCCCCCATAGATCTACCACTCTCAGTAGATCCAAATCTGCCCATGGTCGCCTCAAAATAGTTGTGCCCAAAATAAGCAGAATAGTTGTGCGCAAAGTAAACAAAAATAACTCAAACTATTTAAAAAAAGGAAAAAGAGAGAAAAGATGAAAAACATCACAGACTATAAGTATGTAAGTTACAGAATCATGTTAGTTAAATAGTTTTGCACATGAGTCCATTGTATCATCAAAGATATAGAGGGGAAGGGAGTATTGTTATACATATTCTATAGCAGGGGTCAGGAAACTTTTTGACTCAGAGAGCCATGAAAGCAAAATGTTTGGAAATTTATTTTAGTGAGAGCCATATAATATATATAATATATTTTAAGACCGAATTCAACTAAATGTGCGTATTTACGTACATACTATGAGAAAAGGATTCCACTGGCAGAATGATGGAACACTTCAGACCTGGCTCTGCAAAAGGCATGCTTAGGACTCTGGGAAGGAAGAGAAGACGGAAGGAAGGGGGAAAGGAAGGAAGGAAGGGAGGGAGGGAGGGAGGAAGAGGAAATAAAAGAGGGAGAGAGAGAGGAAGAAATAAAAGAAGAACAAACTATGGAAAAGGAAGAAAAGAAAAGCAGGAGAGAGACAAGGAGGGGAAAAGAAAGGAGGAAATGGGAAAGGAGGAAAGGAAAGGGTGGGGAAAAGAAAAGAAAGGAAATGAGGAAAAAGTAAAATAATGAAGGAAAAAGGAGAAAGAAGGGGAGAGAGAGGGAAGTGAAAAGAAAGGAAGGAGAAGGAAAGGAAGACTTGGGGAAAAGGAATAAGAGGAAGGAAGAAAAGAAGGAAGGAAGAGGCAGGGAGAATGGAGGAAAGAAGCAAGGGGGGAGAGGGAGGGAAATGAAGGAGAGAAGGAAAGGGTGAAGGTGGAGGAAGGAAGAGGAAGGAAGAAAGAGGGAGAATGGAGGAAAGAAGGAAGGGGAAAGGGGGAGGGAAAAGGAAGGAGAGAAGGAAAGAATTGAAGAGGAAGAAAGGAACGAAGAGGGAGGAATGAAGGTAGGGAGAGAGGGCGGAAAAAGAATGAAAGAAAAAGAGAGGGAAAAGAAAGGAAGGGGGAGGAAGACGCGGGGCCAAGACGGACCTTAGTGTCTACATTGGTGAGGTGGTCCCTCCGGAAGGCATCGAAGAGGCAGCAGCTCTTGAGCTTCTCGACGATGAGGGCAATGAACTGGGCATCCCCTGGTGGAAGCAAGGCCGGGTCCACAGAGCCAGGGCCAGGCCCGCCTCTGCCACCTCTCCCGAGGTGGCAGAGGGCAAAGACGAGGTGCCGCCGCCGGGCTCTGCCATCCCCAGCGAAGAGGGCGCAGGGTCCCGAGAGCAGCAGGGGGATGAGGAAGAGGCGGCGATGGCGGTGTGGAAACAGCAGTCATGGCACATTTGCGTCACTCCTCCCCGCTGGATGCTGGAAAACCGAGGCCCGGGCTGCTCTGGAGAGCCAGATGCAAACATGAAAAGAGCCACATCTGGCTCCCGAGCCATAGGTTCCTGACCCCTGTTCTATAGTATAGGGAGGAAGTTAAATAAATTAATTAAAAAATCCAACTCTGACATCTTCTCTAACATGAGTAACAGATTTTCAGATTCAGACTTACCTCACTGGATTCTTGGAGGCCCAGATATCTCCACAACTAAGTTATCTACAGTTTGCGAAGTCTCATGAATAAGCACTGACCTTTAATCTTCCTACCCTGTAGCGTGTCTGCAGTGTTTCCATATAAAATATGCTCTTTCATGCAGTTAAGATCAAAATAGATTTGAGTATCTTTGAATTAGTCTTAGTCCTCACCCAAAAAAGAACTACAGATTCAACATCTGCTGCAGCACTAACAAGACCTGGGTACAAACCTCAGGGTAGAATAATAAAGCCCAAAGGACAATATCAGAAGGGAAGGAGATAGGGGTCTATAGTACAGATTTAAACTGTAAGTGTCACTTCACAGAAACTTTATTCCATTGATTTGGCAGTTTTTATATTTGCTCCTAAGTCTTAAAAATCCTGGGGGGAATTTACTGTCCTAAGGAAAGAGACTATTTAAAGACTCAGTAGTGAAACATTGCTCATTGTGATGGACAATGTGTAGAAGAATGGAGAGAAACCTTGGCATTTGGATTATCATTACATTTCTCAAATATATACATTTGGAATCTTTATAATCTGCCTTTCCTGCTGTAAGTGGCTTTTGGAAATAAATACAACACACAAAAAGGAATTAAAAGTGACTTCATGGAGGCAGCAATGAAAGAAAACCACATTGCCATGTAGCACAGGAAACCTTACAAGCGCCCCGTGACATTTTGCTACTGGAGGCAAAAGACATTCTAGACAAAGAGGTTGATTAAATTGTTAACCAAATATTAAATCAGCACTGTGTTAGTAATGTGTGTTATGGAAAACAAGGATTACCTAGTACAGTGGTTCCCAACCTGTGGACTGTGAGACCTAAAATAAGGTCCATGTCTCTAGATTATTAAATATGGTTTTCTGTGGGCGAGCAGATAGCGACTACTGAATGGAATATGTTCCGTATCAGAAACTACACCTGATGTGGTCTATCCAATGCAATTTTCTGAATCAGCAACCCAAATAACCAAATTGAATCCAAAGTTGACCAAAAACTGATTTGTAAACCTTTTGGTACTATTGTTGGAGAATGATCCCTCGCCAAGTGGTCCCTGCTCAAAAAAAAGTTGGGAATCACTACTCTAGGAGATATCTTCACTATGCTGCTGTTTGGCACCACTTTTAACTGCCATTGTGGAATTATGGCATATGTCCTGTATCAGAAACTAGAGCTGAGGTGGTCTATCTAGTGCAATTTTCTGAATCATCACCCCAAATAACCAAACCGAATCTAAAGTTGACCAAAAACTGATTTGTAACCCTTTTAGTACTAATTTTGGAGAATGGTCACTGTTCAAAATGGTCCATGCTTAAAGTGGTCCCTGGTCAAGTGGTCCCTAGTTAAAATGGTCCCTGGTCAAAGTGGTCCCTGGTCAAAACAGGGTTGGCAACCACTGACATAGTAGTTGTGCGCAATGCTGGCGGTGCATAATAGCCACTGGTAGGGCCTCCCATGCCAGACAGGTCACAACCAAAGGGTCTGACAAAGAGCGTCAATGGGTAGGATGGGCTCTCTAGCCTTTTGGGAACCATTCTAGGAGAAGGAAAACTCTGATTTAAAACCCGGGCAGATGGTGCTCATCTAACCCTGTAAGGTCAACTATCTAGAGAAGGAAACTCAAATCAAACCTATGACCTGAAGACCTCGCTGCCACCGCCCTAAGCTTGCTAGGCCCCGGCAGACGAACCTTTGGTTTAAAGGGTGAGGCCAGTTCTCTGCATGCTGTGCTCCCCCAGAAAAATCCATTGCACAGGCTCGAAGGATACATCCAACCTCCGAAAATGAAATCATCAACGCGCTTGTAGAAAGCGTGGGATGAGTCCTTCCTAAGAATCTTTGTTTGCGAAGTAATGCCAGAGAGACCTTAGTGATTCAACCTCCTGCCACAATGCCTCCCTCACTCCACAAAATCTGTCTAATGGTAGAGCTGGCTCTGGGATCCCTATATGTCAGACTGCCAATGATTGAAATTGCAAGATAGTAGCAGATAAGACATTTGTCCTACCTTTTGGGGGGTCTCCATAATTATTTTCCCACCAACGCACTATGGTAGTGGGATTGTGTGCTTTTGTGAGGCAATAGGCTATGCTGACAGCAACAGGGCTACTGGTAGGGTCTCGCACATCAGGCAGGCTTTTGCCAAGGAGACAAAATAAATGTGTCAAAAAGCTACTGGGCGCATTTATTTTGTAACAGTATTTTCCATTTCTATGTCTGGTTGTGAAAGCTGGGGAGTGAAGAAAGCTGATAGGAAGACAATCAATTCACTTGAAAGGTGGTGGTGCAGAAGGGTTCTATAGATAATGTGGGGTGCAAAAAAGATAAATAAATGGGTCCTGGAGCAAATGAAGACTGGAAGCTCTCTAGAAGCCAAGATGATTAAATTACACCCACTTTCCCAGGAATAAACACCTCTGAATATAGTAGGACCTACTTATAATAAGACATAAATAGGATAGTGTTGTCAAAGTTGCAATTATGTACATACTTTTGGAGGGGGAATAACACTAGTTACTATACTTCTATACGGTCTATACTTCTTTGTTTTTTGTTTTTTGTTTTTGTTTGTTTATTGGAACTATTTGAACAGATAATAATTGTCTATTGTAGGCATAGATTATAATGTAATGCCCCAGAACATTACATTTTGACTATACTTTGATCTGTTAATCTGAATTTGTATGGATTTCCTTGAATATTGTTGAGAAGTTGTATGTATCCAGAACCCCTCCCTGACGAAGTGCAATACGAAATGGGATTGGGTCCATTCATGCTTACCCTTAGGCGGATTGGAGCCTTCTCCCAGTCTTCTCCGGGGTCTCCCTTGGCTTCACCCCTCTGAATTTACAGCCTACCCTCTTATTTCCATCATATCTCCACTGTGGCATCCTGTTCTCCTGCCTTGAATATTCACTGTATTCCACACTGTTCGAAAACACCGCCAAACTCGGCTTGAACGTCGCAAAAATTTTCCTACGCGACCGGAGGAGGGAGATTTACGGCGCGCCCTACCAACCGCTGGGTTAACGGCTTGCTGCAAAAGTTTTCCGGATTTGCTGCTTGAGTTCGGCTGTGGAAGCCCTCAGCGCGGCAGCGCTTTTCCTCCGTCCCCTCCAAAGTTTGGAATTATAAGTGCCTCAATTGAGGACGCAGAGACTTTAGGACAGTGAGTACTGCCGTTTGGCACAGTTAGCCTAAAAGGACGTTACATAAGCATGTAACCATACCGCATATTGTGAACTCTGTTTTGTGAAGCTGCGATTGTGTTGACCTTTTGTAAAGTTGCTATATTTCCATCTACTGTGAGGCTGCACTTGTATAGAAACCCTGATATATTTCCATTTTGTGAGGCTGCTAATGTGTAGAACTGCTTAATTGATTATCTGTATATTGTATTGTGAAGCTGCGTTTTATTACCAGTGTGATATCAACTATAAGAGTGATACCATAGGGAGAACCCCTTATTGCTGATATTATACTTAAAACTGTTTAAATGATACATTTGTGTATTGATTTGTAGGCTTGCGTTTACAGTGTACTGTAACACAAGATAGGTATATCCATAATTGTTGTTGTGCTATGTCTTCTCAATTCCAAACTGGATTAATAGGGGCAGATGTGACTGCAGAAGAGCCAAACTAGAATAAAAACAATCTATCCCGGAGGTATGACAGAAATATGTTATGGAAATATAGTATAATTATCTCATTAATGGTGAGAAGTACTGTATTTCTCAGGGGCTGCGGCAGTGCAGCAGGTTAAACCACTAAGCTGCAGAAATTGCTGATTGGAAGGTTGGTGGTTCAAATCTGTGGACAGGGTGAGCTCCCTTTGTTAGCCCAAGCTTCTGCTAACCTAGCAGTTTGAAAACATGCAAATGAGAGTAGATCAATAGGTACCGCTACGGCGTGAAGATAACTATGCTCCATTAAGTCGTGCCGGCCACATAACCTAGGACAGGGCTGTCCAACTGCCGGCCCTGCAGGTGTTTTGGACTTCAAATCCCAGAAATCCTAACAGCTGGTAAACTGGCTAAGATTTCTGGGAGTTGAAGTCCAAAACACCTGCAGGGCTGACAGTTGGACAGCCCTGACTTAGGAGGTGTCTACGGACAATGCCACCTTTTTGGCTTGGAAATGGAAATGGGCACCACCCCCTAGAGTCGGACATGACTAGACTTAATGTGGAAAAAAAACCTTTACCTTTACTATATTTCTTTCAAGATTATGGAAATGATTTCAAATTTGCATAGGCAATTTTCATATTTTGCTCTATTTTTGAGTATGCCTTCTCTTTGTTTGCATATTCAATTGCCTAATTAATTGTGGGTGGAACTGCACAGAGCAGTCGGGAGCTGTTTTTGCAGAATCCATTAGGTAAGTGATCCAGTTGCTGAAGACTGCAAAAAATACAAAGCAAGAATAGTCTCCGACCCCAAACTAGAATCTTCCCCTCCACTACTTATGCTTTCAAGAAGAAAAAGAGTTGGTTACAGCCATGATGATGGGATTTGGTTGGCTCTCATTATATTATGTAGTGTTGGGCCGCTGTGCGTTTCCTGAAATGATTTGACCATAAATTTTCTGTCTATTAGTAAAACCAGTTTCTTTCTCAAAGAAACAGCTGTGTCCTGCCTGCAGCCTGCAAAAGAATGGCATTAGTCACATGCCGTCCAACACGGAGCACAATTGAAAAGTTCGCTGTATGAGACTGACAGCAGCTATTCATATCAAATCATTCCACCATCTGCCTGAATGGCAGGGTTCTGGCAACAGTTCCCCTCCCCCTACATGTTGCCTATATGGGTCTCAAAATTTCACCCATAAATTAAATCCCTGCTCAGGGTAGAAAAATTTGAAAGGCAAAGGGAGATAGAAGGGTAAACTCCCCTCCCTACTCCAAAACCCCCACAATGGAGGTGATGATGACATATGCATTATATTTCTGTTCATTGGTCAATGCCCACCTATCTATTTAGACACAGGCATATCTGGATAAATTTGATTTCCCTAATTTTTCCTTATTCTCTCTAGCCATTCCTCCTTTTGATTTTTCCCTTAATCTTATAATTTTTGTAACCTTACATAAAATGTTTTCCATCTCTAATACATATTAAAAATGGGGGGACTTCAAAATTGCCTTGAAATCACATTAGATTTGATTATCAGCCTAACAATGTGCAACAAACACCCTGAAAAACTAGCTTCTGTTTTACATAAAGAAATACTTTCAAAAAGGCAAGGGCTTCCAGTATGATTTTCTCATTTTTTTTCATATGAAAATAAATAATCTATAATTTCTCCCTTGTCCTTAAGCAATATTTCATATAAACTCTTCTAGTCGTATTATCTGGAAGTAATTACTTTGTTAAATTGTTTCCTCCTGCCATGATGAAAAAGTAAACTTTGCTTCTCCCACTCACGACCATAAAAAGGACAAAGGAAGTTGACTGTGGCACAAGTACGGATATGAATAATATTTTCGAAAGGATTTGTGAACAATTTGCGTGATATGCAAGGTAGAAATCCAACAAATCTTAAGTATTACTTACAAGGAATTTGTGTAAGCAGTTTCTAGTAAAATATTAGTGTTTATGAACATGTGTGCATATGAGTGTCATCATTATCATCTTGACCAGGCCCGGATCAGGCCCTTTTGGCACCCTAGGCCAAAGGCTCTGAGTCTGCCCCCGGCTCTGCCCCGGCTCCGCCCCCGCGTGAGAAGCAGGGAAACACAGGCTGAGGGGGCGCGAGCCGAGGGAGGGAGGTAGGTAGGAGCGTGTGCGAGAGAGAGAGAGAGAGGCAGGGAAACACAAACACACAGAGAGACTGTGGGAGGCAGGGAAACAGACTGGGCGCACGAGGGGGCGAGGGCGGAGCCGAGGGTGGGGGCAGAGCCAAGGAGAGCAGAGCTAAGGAGAGGGGTGGCCGTGGATGGCGCTTACACCGCCGCACGCATGCACCCTTTTTTTTGAATTTTAAAAAAACTTTTGGGGGGGTCTGAACCTGCTGCCCCCCAAAAGGTGCCGCCCTAGGCCATGACCTAGGGTGGCCTTATGGGTGATCCCGGCCTGATCCTGACCACCACAGGCGATCATTCATGGCTTAATATGATTGTCTTCCAAGGGTAGAGTCTTGGGTCCGTAAGTGATTATAGAGACTGTAGAGGAAATATCATTGAGCAATGACTGAGCAAGATTCCTGGGGACTGAGCAAGGACTGTGGATGATACTGCTTTGAATAACTGCATCGGCAGGATCAATTCAGCAAATACAGAGGGTATCATAAATGTATACACGTTTTAAGAAAGGGGAAAAACTGCATTCAAATGGTAACTCTCTCTCTCTCTCTCTCTCTCTCTCTCTCTCTCTCTCTCTCTCCACACACACCAAAAACAAGGTTTGCCTTTTGCAATTACAAGAGGTGCTCAAATTAAAATAAAAACTTTTCATTTTGCTGTTTTAAGAATGCATATTATGCTGCTTGTTCTGATAACTCCTGTCTCAGGCTCCTTCCACATAGCTGTATAAAATCCCCATTGAGCCATTGAACCGGATTATATGGCAGTGTGGACTCAGATAATCCAGTTCAAAACAGATATTGCAGATTATCTGCCTTGATATTCTGGGTTATATGACTGTGTGGAAGGGCTCCCGCATGCACATTTATTGATTTATTGATTTATTGATTTATTGATTTATTGATTTATTGATTTATTATTTAAACTATTACACCCCCTCTTCTCACCTCCGAAGAGGGACTCAGACCGGCAAATAGCAAGTACTCAATGCTAACATTTAAAATCTAAAATACCATAAATTTACAATAAAATTATCAAACACAAATACAATAAATACATTTAAAAAGCCTTTCTCCAAAATACAATAGAGTCCAACTCAATCTGTATATTTGGTCCGTATCTAGTGGTTAGCGACTTTAGTCGATTCACGATCTCCTCCTTCATTCTGTGATGGCCTCATTGCACAGTCAGGTTTTCACCCACTTCCTAAAAGTCAGGAGGGAGGGGGCGGATCTGATTTCATTTGGGAGGGAATTTATTATTCCAATTTGTATTCCAATGCAGTAAAGGCTCGGAGCGGTTTACAAAACAACCAGAGACAATGTACATAAAACACAATTAAAACAATAGAACCCCAATTATTCAACAGGATCCGAATGCTTGCCGGGAAAGGAATGTTTTACACGCCCTCCGGAAGGAAGGTAAACTTCGAATAGCTCGTGTTTCTACTGGCAAGGCATTCCACAAGTTTGGTGCCACGATCGTGAAGGCTCTGCGCCTGGTGGCCGACAGATGAAAGATCCGGATGTTAGGGACTTCAAGCAGATTTTGATCTTCTGACCGAAGTGATCTCTGGGATTGATAGGGGATAAGGCGGGCCCTCAGGTATGCCATCCCTGGACCATATAAGGCCTTGAAGGTTAAAACCAGCACTTCGAAAGTAATCCGGTGCTGAATCGGTAGCCAATGCAATTGCTGCAAGATTGGAGTAATGCGACATCTCGCTGGCTCCCTGACAAGAAGTTGAGCAGCAGCATTTTGCACCAGCTTAAGCTTCTGGGTCATCAACAAAGATAGGCCAATGTAGAGAGCGTTTCAGTAGTCCAGTCTTGAGATGACCGTCTACCAAGTCTACATTGTTTGGTAGACTTCTGTGGTGAGTGTTCCAACACCATATCAGAAGAAGTAGGACTTGTTGCTGAGCCAGGGCTCCTGGATTTTCCCTTGGACACATCACACACAGTACCATGCATGCATCTCAAACTTATCATGAATGTGTGGAGTTTTTAGACATGTTGGAGGTTCTGTTGCATACTCATGCCTCCATTGTTGTTGTTCTTCCACAAAACTCTCAAATTTCAAATACCTTCAAAATGGTATTGCAGTACTTGAACAACAACTGTGGGCCCTCCCAGACTGCCATATAATCCAGAATATCAAGTCAGATAATCCACATTATCTGCTTTGAACTGGATTATGCGAGGTCCCTTCTACACTGCCATATAAAATCCAGATTATTTGCTTTGAACCAGATTACATAGCAATGTAGACTCATATAGACCACTTCAAAACAGATGATTTTATTATTGTCATGGTTTTAATCGATGCTAATGTTTTTTTAATTGTTTTAAATGTTTGTTTCTTTTATGATGTTGTTGCCATTGAATTGTTGCCTTGTGAACTGCCCTGAGTCACCTTTGGGATGAGAGGGAGCGGTATACAAATGTCTTCTTGGCTTTTCTTCGCGAATGAAGATTCAGGAAGGACTCATCCCATGCTTTCTGTATGCGCGTTGATGATTCGGAGATTGGATGTGTCCTTCGAGCCTGTGCAATGGATTTTTCTGATAGAGTGCAGAGTGCACAGAACTGGCCTCACCCTTTAAACCAAAGGTTCGTCTGCCAGGGCCTAGCAAGCTGGGATGGTGGCAGCGAGATCCTCAGGTCATAGGTTTGGTTCAAGTTTCCTTCTCTTAGATGGTTGATTTTACAGGGTTAGGTGAGCACCATCTGCCCGGGTTTGACTATTGTGCCACCGCCAACATAGCTTACAACTTCACTAGGGTACGCAAGCCTCTCTCCCACAACAAGGGGGCGCCAATGGAGTGGTTATACAAATATACTAAATAAATAAATAAATAAATAAATAAATAAATAAATAAATAAATGTTTTGATAATCTGGATTATAAGGCAGTGTGGAAGGGGCCTGAGTCTATATTGCCATATAATCCAGTTCAGAACGGATAGTCTCAATTTTATACAACTGTGTAGAAGGGGCCTGTGCTTCCACCATTTTCTTTGACTGTTTTGCCTGTAGCATGGTGATGTTAGCATTCTTTTGATTAATGTTGTCGTTTGAGCAAACATCATATTATGCATTGCTACTGTAATTTAATTCAACTTTGAAAAATACTACATCTCTCAAAATATGTATAAATTTTGGCACCCATTATATTAAGCAATGCAGTAGAATAGGCCAAGCAATGTATGCATCTATATAAATAAAAATGTAATGTTTGTTTGTGGGATTAACATAACTCAAAAACTACTGGATGAATTGACACCAAATTTGGACACAATACACCTATCAGGCCAACGAGTGACCATCACTCATACAAACACTGAAAAACACAGCAGAAGAAACATAAAAAGTAAAAAAAAAATTACAACACATGCACAAAACCACATATATACACAAACACACATATATACACATATACACAAATATATAAACACACATATATGCATACAAAACACATATACACAGACTGGGCCACAGCAATATGTGGCAGGGGACGGCTAGTATTTTGATAATTTTTGATAATTAATTCACTTGGTTTTTCCATGGTCCCCTCCCCCGACTATGTGTATGTGCAGAGGTGCATACCATATAACTTTATAGCGAAGTATGTATAATAGAGCCTCTCCATTGGCACCCCCTTTTTGTGGGGGAGAGGCTTGCATACCCAAATGAAGTTGTGAGCTATGCTGGTGGTGGCATAATAGCCACCGGTAGGGCCTCCCATGCCAGACAGGTCACAACCGAAGGGTCTGACAAAGAGCGTCAATGGGCAGGACGGGCTCTCTAGCTTTTTGGCAACCATCCTAGGAGAAGGAAAACTCTGATTTCAAACCCGGGCAGACACTGCTTGTCTGTCGTCCCCTTGGGCCTTGGGACCTGACCTCCCTGGATAAACCACACAACAGCTGAGGTACAACAAGCTTTATTGATTAATAAGCTGAATAAAAGGTTTGGAGGCAATCCTTATGGTGTCTCCAAATAGCAGCCAAAGTCAGGGAGTAGCAGGGTAGTGTGATCCGTGGCAACAGGATCACAAGCGGTGGAAAACGGGAACACAAGCCGGATGCAAGGAAAGTCTTTCAAAGGAATCCCAACCGGAGTAATAAGGCTGGGTTGGTTTAAAGGCAAATAGTTCTTTATGCAGCAAAGTCTTTCAGGATCAATCACAGGGTCTCGACGATGAACGGGAACAAGGCACAACGCAGGATCAAGTCAGCCCGGTGTAGACTGGCTGGCACAAGCTTGGCTGGAAGGCCCAATGAGGCCTCTTCCCCTTAGCGTCTCCTAAGCGTGGCGTTGGTACGAGTTACTGGCAATGGGGCATCTCTTGGCAGTTATAGTATTCCCTGGCTTTGATGTGGATGCGTCGAGTGTCACAGCTCCATGATTGATGGTTGTCTATATGTTATGTTACCTCAGTCTTCCTGGTATGCGCAGCTCGTTAGTGGCTACCATCTGGACAGAAGGGAGGCGATCTCTCGGTTCCTTCGGAGCGCCTCGCTATCAGGGAGGCTAGATGGTATAACCTTGAGCTGCCTATGTTATGCATTCATCCCTTGCTTCTCACGGGAAAGCACGGGAGGCCCAGGGCAAGGTTTAAGAGTAAAGCAAGCTGGCTTGGACAGCACCTTATTGCCGCCTTGGCTAAAGTCTTGCTCAAGCAAAAGTGATGCCTGAGACCCTTGAGGTGTGACATCGTCTAACCATGTAAGGTCAACCATCTGAGAGAAGGAAACCCGAATCAAACCTACAACCTGAGGACCTCACTGCCACCATCCTAAGCTTGCTAGGCCCTGGAAGATGATCCTTTGGTTTAAAGAGTGAGGTCAGTTCTGTGCACGCTGTGCTCCACCAGAAAAATCCATTGCCCAGGCTCAACGGACACATCCAACCTCTGAATTATCAACGCGCTTGTAGAAAGCGTGGGATGAGTCCTTCCTGAATCTTTGTTCGCGAAGAAAAGCCAAGAAGAAGATAATAGAGCACATCTTTATGTTATAGCCATTGGAGTAGTCCTCTCAACTGTTAGTCCCTTCCCCCTGCCTATATTGCAGATGAGCAGAACAAAGAACAACCAAGTAAGGTTTTTGCCAGGTAATCCAGGTTATCAAAGCAGAAAATCCTCATTATCTCATTTGAACTTGATTATCTTAGTCTACACTGCCATACAATCCAGTTCAAAGCATATAATGTGAATTTTATTTGGCTGTGTAGAAGGGGCCTAAATGTTATGTCTTGGAGGTGCATGGGTTAACAAATCTCCAGAGTAAGAAAGATATGCATTTAACCAAGTGCCCCATTTTCACTCACGGATTAGTATGAGAAAAGTGGAGTGGAGAGAAAAACTCGGAAGTTCAAGCTGGGTCTTTGACTACCTAAGCATTTGTGGAATGTTTCCTATAGTGCTAGACTCTTAACATCCAGTTTTGATTAGCTAGATTCAAAAGGTTGGTTCGATGCACAAAACTGTAAAATTCTTTAAAAACGTATATATTGTTCAAGGAAAAAAAGATACAAACACTTTTTACATATTCTTCAAACAGAGTTTACCGGAGCCTGAATCTCCTTAGTTACAACAGCAAAATTGCTTCTCACATGCCTGCAATAATTAACAGAGACATTTTCTCTTAGCGTCTAGTGTTTCTTCTCTTATTAATATTAACTACAAAGTGGGCAGCAGAGCTTAATGTGAAGCTAATAATAAACATGAGATGTAGCTCTTGGTACATGCTGGGGACACGCACAACAAGGAAAGGGTTGGGAGAGAGTCCAACAATGAGCTAGTTGGAAACTTAGCACCTGCACATTGACTTAACAGGAAGGCAGAAGAAACAGATGATGTAGTACAGCCTAACATAAGGCAGTAGAGAAGTGGATGATTCAAGCAAATAACCTTAAGGTCATGAAATGAAACAATTGCTTTAACACAGGCCAGTCTTGTCCTGCCTGAGTTATAAATTATACTTCACCATTAATAATAATAATAATAATAACAACTTCTTCTTCTCTTGGATTATTTTTTGCAAACGAAGATTCGGGAAGGACTCATCCCACGCTTTCTACAAACGCGTTGATGATTCGGAGGTTGGATGTGTCCTTCGAGCCTGTGCAAAGGATTTTTCTGGTGGGACGCAGCGTGCACAGAACTGGCCTCACCCTTTAAACCAAAGGTTCATCTGCCAGGGCCTAGCAAGCTGGGATATTGGCAGCGAGGTCCTCAGGTCGTAGGTTTGGTTCGAGGTTCCTTCTCTTAGATGGTTGACCTTACAGGGTTAAACTAGCACCATCTTCCCGGGTTTGAAATCAGAGTTTTCCTTCTCTTAGGATGGTTGCCAAAAGGCTAGAGAGCCCATGCTGCCCTTTGACGCTCTTTGTCAGACCCTTCGGTTGTGACCTGTCTGGCATGGGAGGCCCTACCAGTGGCTATTATGCCACTGCCAGCATAGCTCACAACTTCATTAGGGTACGCAAGCCTCTTCCCCACAACAAGGGTGCACCAATGGAGAGGACAAGTTAAGTTAGTGGAAAATGATCATGCAAAAATACTGTTGGACTTTGAAATTCAGACTGACAAAGTTTTGGAACACAATCCACCAGACCTCAGGATTGTGGAAAAGAAAAAAAATAGTTTGGATTATTGATGTTGCCATACCAGGTGACAGTTGAATTAACGAAAACAACAGGACCTCAAAATTGAACGGCAAAGGCTCTGGCATAAACCAGTACAGGTGGTCCCAGTGGTAATTGACACACTGGGTGCCATGCTAAAAGATCTCAGCCGGCATTTGGAAACTATAAGCATTGATAATATAACGATCTGTCAACTGCAAAAGGCCACCTTACTTGGATCTGCATGCATCATTCGAAAATACATCACACAGTTCTAAAAGCTTGGGAAGTGCTCGACTTGTGATTTTGTGATACAAAATCCAGCATATATATCTCGTTTGCTGTGTCATACTGTGTTTTTGTGTCAGTATAATAACAACTTTATTTTTATACCCTGCCACCATCTACCTAAAGGGACTCAGAGTGACTTGCATGGCGAACAAGCCCAGCGTAATCAAAATTTACAAACTAAAACTGAATTTTAAAACTTTTGTTCATGTCAGGAGCAACTTGAGAAAGTGCAAGTTGCTTCTGGTGTGAGAAAATTGGCCGTCTGCAAGGACATTACCTAGGGGACGCCCGGATGTTTTGATGTTTTTACAATCCTTGTGGGAGGCTTTTCTCATGTCTCCACAGGGGGAGCCGGAGCCGACAGAGGGAGCTCATCCATGTTCTCCCCGGATTTGAACCTGCAACCTGTTGGTTTTCAGTCCTGCCAGCACGAGGGTTACCCCACTGTGCCACTGGGGCTATTAATTTTAAAACATAATAATATATAAACAATCTAAATTAAAAGAATTTAAACCAGCAAAGTAAAAATATTACAGGATGTATGAAAACCAACCTCAACCAACAATAACCAAATTTTGGAGGCATAATAAGATAAGAGAGGGTGGGCAAATAATAATAATAATAACAATAATAAACTTTATTTGTACCCCACCACCATCTCCCCAATGGGGACTCGGGGCGGCTTACATGAGGCCAAGCCCAGCAATGCAATACAATAAATAAAACCAAAACAGAAACAACAACAAAATCAATTACAAAAAAACATAAACTATAAGAATACAACAACTAATAAAATTACATTAAAATCATTCGTAAAGCAGAACCATGAGTGGGCCGCATGTACAGCTTAAAATAGTAAAGATAAAAACAGGGGGTGAGATAGCTGTGGAGCGGATTATTTATAAGGGAGGAACTCTTCCAAGATGGAGTTGAAAAAAGGAACCTTCATACGGGGTGTGGGTGTGTGTGCACTAAACACAACTATTGAGGGTTAATGGCAATATGAGATTGTATGATTAATCTGCAAAAGCCCAGCAGAAAAGCCAGGTTTTGAGATTCTTCCTTAATCTCACTGGGCAATGTATTCCATAAATGGGGAGCCACCGAGGAAAAGGCTCTCTCCCTTGTTCCCACAAGGTGGGACTGAGATAATGGTAAGGGTAAAAGGAGAGCCTCCCCCAAGGATTGGAGTGATTGGGCAGGTTCATGGAGAGAGTCACGGTCACGAAGGTAAGCGGGTCCCACACCATTAGGTGATGGTTTTATAGGTGATGACCTGTACCTTGAATTGGGACTGGAAAATAAACAGGGCAAGGACTAGTGCAAGAAATATTAGCAAGTAATATGAAGCAATGGGTGCATCTTTACCATAGAATGAATGCATTTAGCTGCCACGGCTAAATGATATAGAATCATTGAAGTCGTTTTCGGAATCCCAGGATGCAACAGCATTGAACTGTGACTTTAATTCTGCAGGGTAGATGCATCCAATGACTTCTCCTGAAGCCATAGCTTATCTACATGCAGATGTTTTCTCTGCATGTTTTAAGTAGAGATGGCCAAATTCAAGATGTCACTTAAAATAATTATTGAAAATAATTATATAAAATGATTTAAATAAAATTTTATTTCTATATGGATCTGGATTTCCCCCCTTATTTGGGGAAATATTTCTTTTTCTAGAAATGAACCTGACTATGCTGCATTTTAAAATCACCAAATGCGTTTCGTCTTGTGAAATATTTCTCTTTTCAGACCTTTGCATACCAAAATGCCCAGGAAGCCGGCTGTCAGAGGAGTGACATGTCAGATATGAAGTGGCTTTACAGCTGGTCCCTGTCCGCATGCTGGGATGGCATGCGGAGACATTTTTTTCCAATTGCTCTACAGCTTTGACAGTCTCACAGTTAAAATGATGTATCATTCTTATGCCTTTCCTTGGTGGACACTTCAAAGTGCATTGGAAACTCCAAGAGGAGTGCCCTATTGTTAATTGTTTCTTTCAGATGTACATTGGGATGAACATGGCTAAAGCAGAGAGGAACAAAAGGGTTCCGGTGGCCTCTTCGGAAAAGCCCTGTGCGGCTCAACCTGAGCCTGACCTTGAAAGGGTTTCCTTTATTCACAAAATTGTGCTCTTCACTCCATTGCCCTATTGTGATCCAACTGCAGGGGAACTGGGACTTAAAAGGAGGAGATGTCGGCACAACATCAAGAGAAACTTTCTGCAACAGCATGGAACATTTTTTGCCTGTATGCAACACATTTAATGCTTTATCTAAGAACCTAACTAAAAATGCTAATAATAATAATAATAATAATAATAATAATAATAATAATACTGTGTGATTAAGGATTAGAGTTTAAGTTTAGGGCAATTTGAAGTTTTTCATATAATTGTCTAACGCTCCCTCAAAAAGCTGTTACAGAAAAGCCTGACACTATGATCTATACATATTTTTCTCCTGTTTTGCTACTTTATAAGGTGGGTGGCTCAAACACATAGACATTTGCTGTGCATTAAAATTCAATCAAACATTCTCTACTCCTGTTTTTTTGTCTACTACTACTGCAATGGGCTCCAGATTTTGGCAATTCTTCAGCAATTGTCTCAAAAGCATTTGTCTCTGAAGGAAGTATTTCTCAAATTCTGAACTGATTTACTATTTATGATGCAGTGATATTGTTGAGCCTGATTGCTATGAAAAACGATGTTTATTGATCATCAATTGATTGTAATCATTCATGTTACTAATGCCAAAATAAGATATCACAGAAAGAAATTGACTCTCTAGAACAGTGGTTCCCAAACTTTTTTGGCCTACCGCCCCCTTTCCAGAAAATTTTTTTACTCACTGCCCCCTATAAATTATTTTTTAAAATTTAATAGAAATTAAACAAAAAGATATATCTATGAATGCACTGGTTCTCAACCTTTCTAATGCCGTGACCCCTAAATAAGGTTCCTCATGTTGTGGTGACCCCCAACCATATTTTCGTTGCCACTTCATAAATAATTTTGCTACTCTTACGAATTCTAATGCAAATATCTAATATGCAGGATGTAATTTCATTGTGACAAACTGAACATAATTAAAGCATAGTGATTAATCACAAAAACAATATGTTTGGGGGAGTATGGACAACGGATGATGGGTTCAACGGATGATGGGTTCAATCGATTCAGCTCCGACTTCTGCCGGAGAGGGCTCTGAGGGGATGGGCAGCCGCGGCCTGAGGGGATGAAGAAGTGAGGCCTGCTCTCCCCGTGGAAGCCCCGGGCTCTCCTGCTCCCTCCGCCGCCGGCGGGGAAGGCCGCACTTTCTTCCGCGGTGGCGGGGAGGCTCTGCCAGAGAACGCAGAGGCCTTTGCACTGCAGCCTTTGCACTGCACTGCGTGTGGGGGTCAAAGCGAAGGAGGTAGGGCCAAAGAAGAGGGCCGCACAACCCCTCCTAAATGGCCAATCGTTCCTCGCCCCCTTAAAGGGGTTCACTGCCCCCCAAATTCCCCTGAGCCTCCTACCACCCTCTTGGATCGCATTGCCGCCCATCAGGGGGTGGTACCCCATACTTTGAGAATCAGTGCTCTAGAAGCATCAGAAACAACAATGAGCAGCACTTTTAAAAAAGTGAATATTGGGATTTATCAAGATACAATTCTGCCTCAATCAAATATTATTTTCAACCTGACAATCACAGTGTGGGAAGGTTGGAATGACTGAACACCTTTCAATGTTTTGCTTACATAAATAAATAGTTTTAATTTAATTACCAGATCTTTGATATCATATGGCTTCACCTATTTGCTAGGTACTGTGCTTATTTTCTATATGGCTTGCTGGTTCATATTGAATGCTTGCCTATTACTCTAGTTTACCTGCTTATATAATATGATACTTCTAAGTATAATGATATACTCGTAACTGCTAAAAAAGATAAATAAATGAGTATTAGAGCAAATCAAGCCTGAACTCTCCTTAGAAACCGATGATGATGTAATATAATAATAATACTTTATATTCGGCCTTATCTCCTCAAGGGGACTCAGGGTGGATTCCAGCATACACAAACACAAAAAGCAAACATTCAATGCCTAGAAACAATGAAAGACAAATAAAGGTAAAAGCTTCCCCTACCGGTTCTGAGGGGTGATGGTCATATCCATTTCTAAGCCAAAGACCTGGCGTTGTCCGTAGACAATCTCCAAGATCATGTGGCCAGCCTGCCTGCATGAAGCGCCGTTTACCTTCCCACTCAGTACCTATTATCTACTCACATTTGCATGTTTTAGAACTGCTAGGTTGGCAGAAGCTGGGGCTAACAGTGGGAGCTCACCCTGTTCCACAGACTCGAACTGACAACTTTCCAGTCAGCAAGTTCTGCAGCTCAGTGGTTTAACCTGTTGTGCCATCGCGGCCCCAAGATGGCTCAGAAGACTGATTATAGAGGAATAGACCAAATTTTAAAAGCCATGAGCCTGAGAATTGAGCAAGGCTGTTGATGATAGTGTGACTTGAATGTCTTTCATTCACAGGGTTGCCAATTTATTTCAGCACACACATAGTTTAGTTTACCTATAAAAGTATAATCATCTACTGTAGATTCTTATATTTATATGTAAACAAAATTTACCTGTCAGTGTAATCATCTACAATAGAGAGCTAGTATGGTGCATTGGTTTGAATGTTGGGCTACGAATCCAGACACCAGAGTTTGAATACCTGCTCAGCCGTTGAAACTCATTGTCTGACCTTGGACTATCCCTGCCTTAGAGGAAGCCAAAGCCAAAGAATAAACCTGTGATATGATCACCATAAATCGGAAATAACCTGAAGGCACATATGCAAAGTTTGCAGACGACATTAAATTGTTCAGGGTAATTAAAAATGAAACTGATTGTAAAGAGCTCCAGAAAGATCTCTCGAAATTGAGTGAATGGGCAACAAAGTGGCAAATGCATTTTAACCTAAACAAGTGTAAAGTCATGCACATCGGGGCAAAGAACCCCAACTACACCTACCAATTGATGGGGTCAAAGCTTTCCGAGACAAACCAGGAAAGGGATCTTGGGGTTTTGGTGGACAGCTCAATGAAGATGTCAACCCAGTGCGCAGCAGCAGTGAAAAATGCAAATTCTGTGCTAGGCATGATCAGAAAGGGAATCGAAAATAGGTCGGCAAATGTTGTATTACCTCTCTACAAATCTATGGTAAGGCCACATTTGGAGTACTGTGTACAATTCTGGTCTCCGCACCTTAAGAAGGATATAATGGAACTGGAAAAGGTACAGAAAAGGGCAACAAGAATGATCCAAGGGATGGAGCGGCTCCCTTATGAAACCAGGTTGCAACGCCTTGGTCTTTTCAGCCTTGAAAGACGGCGTTTAAGAGGTGACTTGATCGAAGTGTATAAAATCATGCATGGGATAGAAAAGGTGAATAAAGAAAAATTATTTTCTTTGTCACAAAACACTAGGACTAGAGGGCACTCCCTGAAGCTCCAAGATAGGAAAATTAGGACTAATCAAGGAAATATTTCTTCACCCAGAGGGTCATTGGGTTATGGAACTCACTTCCAGAAGAGGTTGTGACAGCTGTCAGCCTGAACAACTTCAAGGCAGGATTAGACAGATTCATGGATACCAAGTGTATCAGTAGTTACTGAAAAGGACATTCAAGTGCCACCTCGGAGTTGGTTGAGGTAGGCAGGATTACTCTGGGTACTGGTTGTGGGGGGTTGGGAGCAGGTCAGGGTTTTGCCCTCCCTTCTGCTCGATATCCCCGTGTACAACTGGTGGGCCACTGTGTGATACAGAATGCTGGACTAGATGGGCTGAGGTCCGATTCAGCATGGCTCTTCTTATGTTCTTATGTTCTTATGTAATAATACAATCGGCACTGAAAAAATTACCATCTGTCAGCTGCAAAAGACCACCCTACTGGGATCTGCACACATTATTCACCCAAGTGTCCTAGACACTTGGGAAATGTCTGACATTTAATTCAATACAACAGCTAGCAGAGTGACCTTGTTTGCTGTGTACTAATCTTTTTGTGTCTCAATTAAAAAAAACTTTATTTTTATATCGCCTTATTTCCCCAAAGGGACTCAGGGCCGTTTCCAACATATAGTGCAAAACATTCAATTACCAAGAAGAAAAACATACAGACAGATTAAAATAAAAGCATCATAAAACACAAAAATCCTATTAAAACTGAATAATTACGAAATTAAACTAATTGCAATTATAACTCCATCAGACAAGGTTCAACAAAATTCAATGGCCAGGACTCCAAAATAGCCATGGTCAACTGTAAAAGGGCTGGGCAAGGGATACTGCAAATGACAACAACAAATGGAAATAGGACAAAACAAATTTAAAATTGGAAACATTAGAGATGGAGAGAAAAATGAAATGTACAGATTTGCCCAGAGAGGGTTAGGGTATCTCCTTTAGGAACAAAGCATAAAAACTCTAGAATGTTAAAAGTTTTAGAATATGGAGATAGAAGCAAAAAGTATGGGTTTTTTTTAGATTTTAGGAAATTTGAAGTCAAAATCTATTTTGATAGAACCATAGGACCTTATGCAAATGCTGCACTGGTCCACTACCATTCTACCAACTCATCTGGCAAAATCCCATGATAATTGTGTTTTACCATAAGACCACCCTGTTCCACCAGGCGTTTAATCTCTAAGGTTGTGCTTTCCATTCTGGTCCTAATCTGTTTTTATTCTGTTTTTAACTATGTTGTCTTGTGTATTCATTGTTGTGAACCACCCTGACCCTTTTTTGGGAAGGGTGGTATATAAATCGAAATAATAAATAATAATAATTTAAAAATATATGCAGAGGCGGATCTAACGTTATGCAAACTATGCGGCCGCATAGGGCGCCACATGCATTCGGCCACCAGGTTCCGCACATGCGCATTTGGTGCGGAGGTGACCTCCGGCTGTCCAAATGGTCCTCCTTTTTGGCCTAGTGTAGGGCGATTCACGTCTCCGGCCTGCTCGAGTCACGCCGCACCAAATGCGCACGCGTGGAACTTCCGCGCATGTGCATTTGGTGCGGTGTGAATCGAGCAGACTGGAGACACAGTGTGAATAGTCTTATACGAGGCAGAAGAAGAGGAGCTTTGGCAGGCGGAGCGTCTGGCTACATGACCCTTCTCCTCAGTTTCCAGCCTCGTTTATTCTCCCATGCGCAATTGGTGCAGCGTGTGGAGGCAAGAGCAGCAGCGTGAGGAGGCTCACCGCACGAGGCCAGAGAGGAGGAGGGGTTGGCATTGCTGTTGTGGCAGCCATTGCAAAAGTAGAGCTGACCAGATCTGCGAGGAGCACAAGGAGGAGCAAAAGGCCAGCAGCCAGATCTGTTCTAAATTCTAATTAGCGTCGCAGGCCTGGGCAGAGCTTGGGCCTTTCTTTTGAGAGGTGATTTGGACTCAGACCCCTTCATTTTCCCCCTCAGCCGCTTAAAAGGAAAGGGCCGGAGGCTGCAAGAAATGGTGGAGTTGGAGTCCAAATCACCTCTCAAGGGAAGGCCCAAGTTGGCCCACGGTCAATCCAAAAGGAGGGAGTCCAGCATCCCTACAATAATAACTATTATTTACTACATTAATTATTTATAATTATATTGAACGTTATTTATTATGATATTTATTATTAGACCTCATTATTAGACCTCATTGGGAAATTATTTATAATATTTATAATAAAGAAATTATAAGTTATTTATATTATAAGTTATTTATATTATATATGTGTTATGATTAAGCCTTTTTTCCAGTAATTGGTGATTGGGGTGGGGGGCAAAATAATGTTCACTTGCCATTTAAAATAACCTTTGTCCAGCCCTGACCATATGAGTTGGCATTTACAAGATTTCACTATATTTTTTTAAGTATATATCATGGGAAAAAACCGAAAATTTGTATCTAAAAGCACATATTAAATATGAAATTGTGAGACTACAAAAATTTAGCCTAACGATACTAGAAATACCTGGCCTTTCTAGGCAATCAGCCCAGCAAATCAACCAGAAGCTAAGACAGAAGCAAATGGTAATGAAGATGAACTATTTATTCTTATGGGAGAGACAGTGTTAACAAATGCTTATTTCTCTTCAGTTGTGTAGAATGGTTTCCAAACCCTGTTGAGAAGCATGACTCAAGGTAAGCCCAGGGGCGGTCTAAGGTAATTTTAAATGGTAGGCGAACATTATTTTGGCGCCCCCCCAAAAAAAACATTATTTTGCCCCCCCCATGTAAAACAAATATACAATTATAATATCACAATACCATTAGTAGTATTATATTGTATCAATGTATATACAATATATTATACCATACTCATACTATATTATATCATAATTATATTATAATACATTACAATATAATTATATTATAATATATTGACGTTATAATATAATGTAACATTCTATTATATTATTATTATAAAATAATAAAATTATTTATTTAAATAAAATTATCCTCTACTAAATATTTTCATTACTCCTATAACACTCAAATAACCCAAAATAAAGTAAAATAAAATATTATATATTACTATTTTGTACAATACCACTATACTGCAATATTGTTTGTAATATTACATGTAATATAAAATATATCATTATTCTATTGTTATATTGTATTTGTATTATATTGTATGACAATATTAAGCAGAACTGTATAATAATCAACAAGAAATGCAATGTAAATGCATCAAAATCAGAATATATTACCTACCACCCGACTCATAATTCATAGGAGTCTCCCATAAGTCCAAAATTAGGATCCCAATATAAATGTAAATAGAAAAACAGCCAGAATGTTCAAATGAGGTCAAATACAGTCAGCGCGGCCTGGGCAAATTTGGGCCCTCCCTCCCTCTAGGTGTTTTGGCCTCCAACTCCTACAACTCCTCATAGCCTCAGGCCCCTCAGGTCTAGACAGAAATAGAGCCGAAGAAAGGAAGGAGGGAGAGAAGAGGTCACAGAGGAGGAGGAGGAAAGCCCTTCATTCATTCTTTCACTTACACTTCCTTCACTGATTCTTTTCTCCTTCCCCGCAAACGCACGCGCGCGGCGGAGACAGAGGGAGAGAGGAAGCACTCCCTACCTGCCTGATAGGGAGTGCTTTGCTTATAGGCTTCTGCGCAAGGGTGCTGCTGTGCATGCGCGGAGGGTTTTTGCGCATGTGCAGTTGCTCCTGCGCCAACTTCAGCTCTGGAGCAACTGCGCCTGCGTGAAAACCTCCGCGCGTGCCCAGAAGCGGCGCGGAGTGCACAAGGCCAGGGTCAAAAAGCAGGCAGCTGCAGCACTGTCTAAGGAACATTGGCAGGGCCAGGATGGCGCCCCATGCGGCCAGGATGGCGCCCCCTTCCCAGATGGTGCCCCCTTCCCAGATGGCGCCCTAGGCGGCTGCCTACTTGGCCTATCTTGTAGGACCGCCCCTGGGTAAGCCTAACAAAAATTGTAATCTCTTGTTAATACGGCATCTTCCAGCTAAGGGCCATTGTTGTTGAAAGAAATGCTGAAAATATCATGGAAAATCTACTTTGGAAAGTGCAGCCGTTCCTTATTTAAAGTATCTTTTAAAGCATGCTGGTCCTCTTCCACCCCATTCAGGTGAAAAAGCCAAATTGCAGGATGGAGAAAAATCACTGTAAGCACAATATTTACAACAATGCGTCCCTACAGGCAAACTTGTTCCCAGCACAGTTTGGTGCGAGCTTTCATTTCACTCAAAATTACTGAGAGTGTCAATATAATCTTCCACAGTCTGCACTTCCAATTGCCATGGTTGCTGAAATGTTATTGCAATTCACATTTGATACAGCTTTCATCTACTACATCAAGAGCTAAAATGGGACTATTTGGACAAATTACCTGTTGTTTCTATTTCATGTGCTCCCAGGACATTCACACAATTTAGATCATCTCTGGAAAAGATTATTTGCCTTAGAACTTGTCCCCAGTGTTTGTGGATCCCTGTAACAATCAGGGATATGTATGATATAATGCAAACTATTGATGAAAAGATGATTTGCATTTCTATTTAAACCTTATGTCGTAGGTGTACATAAGGTTTAAATAGAAATGCAAATAATCTTTAAATAATATTTAAATAAGGTTTAAATAGAAATGCAAACATCTCTAGGATGGAGGACCACCGCCTCCCAAAGATACTACTCTACGGTGAACTTGCCATGGGTCAGCACAAGAGAAATACCCCAAAAAAGAGATATAAGGCCTCCCTGAAACAACATCTCAGGCTCGGCCAGATTGATCACCAACAATGGTCCACCCTGGCCTCACATCGGGAGGCATGGAGATGCACTATCCACAATGCTGCGGCCTCTTTCGAGAAGTCATGCCGAACAAGTCTCGAAGGGAAACAACAACGCAGAAAGAACCACAACTTGGAAACAACTTCACCCAAGGAGATTTTCTGCTGTGCTTTTATTTATTTATTTATGTATTTATTTATTTAATTATCATTTTTCTATACTGCCCCTCTCAGCCCGAAGGCAACTCGGGGCGGTTTACACAAGGCAGTTTCTGCCCTTCAATCAAAAACACAAGCAAAACAAAGCCAAACAATAACCATATAACATAACAATTAGCAATTAAAACATACAATGCTTTCTGCAACTGGACTTGCCTATCTCGGATTGGCCTTCTTAGTCATCAACGCGCTTGTAGAAAGCGTAGGATGAGTCCTTCCTAAAAATCTTCCTTAGCGAAGAAAAGCCAAGAGAGTAAACCTTATGTCCATTCTTAAATAATTCAGCCTTGTAACGATCCATACTCTAAAATCATCACATGAAAAAGTCACCATTTTTAGAATATTTTCTTCCTGATACATTAAGTTTCATTACATTTAACTGGTCAGGTATAAACCGTTAGTTGGACTGAAATCAATGAGATCTGAGTCATTAGTTTTTCACTGGGATTTTAACTAGACTGCTACTAACTTAATTCCAAGCCACTGTGTACAAATTTGTATAAATGTTCTAACTGAAAAGCCAGAAAAGAACAAACGATCCAACTATATTTATATAGTTTGTCAACAGCTTTCATAGGCGGAATCAATGGGTTGTTGTGTATTTTCAGGGCTACATGGCCATGTTCCAGAAGTATTCTCGCCTGATGTTTCAACCACATCTATTGCAAGTATCCTCAGAGGTTGAGGTCTATTTTTTTTTAGATGTTTGGATTTTACAAGATCTCCATCTTGCTGGTTCTTTCTTTGGTTTTATCATAAGCTGCTAATTGGGTTGCTGCGAGTTTTCCAGGCTGTATGGCCATGTTTCCTGACCTTTCACTCACATCTATGGCATTGAAATCCATAAGCATGTGTGCAATTTTCAACAGAAAGGAAGAAACCACAGAAATGAACAAAATCTGGCTACCAGTATTAAAAAATGCTCTAAAAACCAGACGTGGGGTTGCCTTTGAAGACGGTTCGGAAACTTCAGCTAGTCCAACGGGCGGCAGCCAGATTACTAACTGGGGCGACATACAGGGAGCATACCACCCCACTGTTATGTCAGCTCCACTGGCTGCCTGTCCATCTCTGAGCCCAATTCAAAGTGCTGGTTTTGACCTTTGAAGCTCTAAACGGTTCTGGCCCAGTTTACTTGTCCGAACGCAACCACCTTTACGTCCCACCCCGAAATCTAAGATCATCCAGGGAGGCCCTGCTCTCGCTCCCGTCTACAGCTCAAATGTGCCTGGCAGGGACGAGAGACAGGGCCTTCTCGGTGGTGGCTCCCTGCCTATGGAACACGCTCCTGATGAGGTAAGATTGGTTACCTCCCTCCTGGCTTTCCAGAAGATACTAAAGGCATGGTTCTGGGAACAGGCGTTTGGACAGATGTAAGGCAGCATGTTAAAGGGACAATCTGGAATGACAATACGATCGACGAGACTGGTTGTCACACTTCAACAGCTTCAAGCATCATCTTAGCCTGCGCGGCACCCAAGTCGAGATAATCGAAACTTACTTTCTAAAACAGCTTGTCTTGCTCTCCAACTGTGTTCAAGCCCTTCTGACCTGGCCTGTGTGAACCTAAGGGGAGGCAATCATAACAGAGCCTCCAAGGCCGAGTTGCCCCGGCATTCGATAGTGAAAGCAGCTGAGAGAATGCCTCCCCTTAGCCAGATGGCTCCCAGTAATGAGGCCTGTATTCCGAGAGGCCTGAGATCACATCAACATGCTAAGGATCATCCATCATGGGCTCTGACGTGCGACGCACTTTCAGGATCCTATAATTGCCCCGTGCACCCTCCAGCCTTTGTCTTCTACCAACATCGCATCCAGGATGGACTAGGGGAGTGGCCGGTCAGGCCTTCCCTTCCAGCGAAGGCCAACCAGCCAACTCCGGGCTGGTTCGTCTCTGCTCCACCGAAGCTCGTCCCTGCTTCACCAGCGGTTCGGCCGTGCTATGCCTGCACCCCAGGTCACCGTCGAAACCCGAGGAGGAAGCATGCAGCCGTTACAGTGTTTGGACTCTCTGCTAATGGGACATTGTTCCTGCCTCCTTGCCTCAGCAGGGATTCCCTCAAGGATGCTGGATCCTCTGCTACTGAATGCGCTGCTTCCCGCCACCCTGTCTCCGCAGGGATCCCCGCAAGGTTGCTGGACCCTCTGCTACTGAAAGCGCGGTTTCCTGCCTCCTTGCCTCGGCAGGAAATCCGCAGTATCTTCCGTGGGTTGCTACAGCTGTTCCTGTCTCCCGCTACGGTGAGGTCTCCCTTTGAAGGACCTGAGCCAGTGAAGAGGCCACCCCAGCCTTATTGCATCGGCTGTGATTCTAAAGAGACTATTTGCTTGCTACTTTGACCGTCCCTGTCTGTTAGCCTCGGCAGGGATTCCTTGGGGAAAAGACTCTTGTCATGAAGCCATTTATCCCAGCCTTCTTGCCTCGGCTGGGATACTTTCTATGGGCCCTACAGCGTCCAGCCAGGGAACCTGTTTGCCAGCCTCTCCCAACCGGGCTGCCTTGATCGGCGTTCCTGAGCGCACTCGGCTTCATTGCAATTCCTAAGAGACTTTGCTACCTCTGAACTCTGTGCTTTCCGAGCCGCAACGTTTGCTGATCCGGAGGGAACTCTGCTATAGGCTTTCCCTCTTGCTGTTGGCATCCGGCTTGTGGTCCGAGCTACGGGATTATACATACCTGTAGATCTTGCCTGCTACTTTAAAGGCACTATATATGCCTTCAAGCTTTCCAATGTTTCCTGCACAATAAAACCCGGTTGTACCCATATCATTGTGTGGTTTATCCAGGGAGGTTGTGAACCAAGGCCCTAGGGGGCGACACTGGTCTACTGTTTTAATGATAGCTTTGTATGGTTTTTAATTATGTATTGTTTTTAACTATGATATGTTTTTATCTGTGATTTTATTATTGTATCATGTGTAATAGCCTCGTAACGGGGCTTATTGTAAGCCATCCTGAGTCCCCCCTCGGGGGTTGAGAAGTTGGCGGCGTATAAATGCGGCAAATAAATAAATAAATAAATAAATAAATAAATTGTGGTGTTTGAAGAATGCAGTGATTTTAAAATATTCCCTGACAATATTACGTCCCTTGGGATAAAATGCTGAATTCATCAGTCAGCATTTGACAATATAAAGGATCCTATATCTTGTATTGTTTGTCCTAAGATTGGAAACAGTCAGACTCACATCTGCGCTAGTCTTGGTTGTGAGTAGACCTACACATTGCTAGTTGGCTTTATTCCTGAATGTCTAGCATTTCTGAAATTCGCTGAGGTCAACCCCTCCCTCCTCCCATTACTTTCCTATTTTTAAAGATCTCTGTGGGGATAACGCACAGTGTGGGACTCCTGGCTTTCGCATGCTATTAAGTTATTGCCACCCCCAAGGACAACCCCGCCAGGAGGATGAGGACTCACATAACTCTGAATCAATAAAGGAAGCAGCTCAATTAGCATTTCACATGCTTTTCTTCCCTCTCTTCTTACCTTCCCTGCAGTGGGCATGCTTTCCCCTTAAAGGATTGTCCTGTTTCTGCTCCTTGCCAGCGTTGGCAGGGTGACAGTAGTCGAGTGTGCAAACTTGTGCTATTGTCCTGGGGCCAAGGGGAGTCATGGAGACCCACTAATATGACACAGGAAAATGTTTGCTGATGGCAATTCTATGGGCTTTGTCTAACTCTTTCTCCATCATGACGACTCGATTTAAGTCTCTAACTGTTTGACTACAGATGCAAGAGTACTATCCAACTCCATCCTTTTGTCCAAGTGGTTTGAATGGGTAATTCAGCTTTTGTGCGGCTCAATTGAGGGGGCAAACATAAAGACAAGATTCTTGAGCGCTCAAGCTCCTTTTCCATGGATATCTGCACATCTCTTTAGAGATTTGTTCCTTTCCTACCTTTTTCTGACATCACCCTCCTTTTAAAGAGGGGGGGGGGAGCCCCGATCAAGAACAGTTTAAAAAGTAGGCTAGCCAGGTTTTCCAAACTAGCATTGTCCAATGTTACTCAAGCATGCTTACTGCCAGCCTTCAGACAGCTTTGGAGTAGTTTAGAGGAAAAAAGGGCCTCTGCAAACTTTCTTTACTCATCCTCAGCATATCATGTTTGATTGTGTTTAAGGGGGGAAAGTGGGGAGGGGAGGGGGGGTCTGGAAACAGGGGGAATGGTAGGAATCGCAGGGAAATGATCGTATTTATTGGCTGTCTTTCTGTGGCTGTCCCCATGGCGACAATTTGTGATGGCAAAGAATGTGAGAACGGGGAGCCTAATGCCTGATTGGGATGCTTTGTATTTGGCAAAGTGGCTTCTGATTGGCCTGAGAAAGCCTCCTAACTAGAAGGACTTGATATTCATTCAGCTTACTCAAGTGCTGCAAAACACTCACAGGGTCCGGCTGCTTCTCTAAAGGTTGGTAGTGTCTAACCTATGTAACAAGATTAGCTGGTGAGCGTCTTCTCCTCTACCAAGGAATTACAGTAACACTCGATATTTAAGAGACAATCTCGTGGGGAGGGGTGTATGTGCTTAACTTGGGGCTGCCATGAGAGTGATGCATAGTTTTGACTCAAAGGTTAAATGCTACCTGTCTAACAAGATTAACTAGTGGGGGTCATAACTAGTCAATGATGTTTGTTAGACAGAGAAGGGGGAGTAAGAGATTGAAAGGTGGACCAGGTTATGAATGTATGTATGGCGTGATGCACAATCACGTCGCCTATCACATTGCTGAATAGCTTAAGGGTGTGCATTGTACAGCAGAACAGTTGCAGTGGTCCTGAACTCCACAGAAAAAAAACAAGAGCATGAGAAATAAATCCTGTATTAGGAGCATGCTTTTTAGTCTAAAGTTACTGTCATTCTTATGCTAGCTTTCCTTTGTGCAGAGTATAGTGTGTGTTAGCGTGTGTGTATGAGAGAGAGAATGATGCAATTATGAGATTAGTAGGCTGTTGAGGTGTCTAAAATCACAATGTGATACACTGCATTCAATATATGGAAATAACAAATAACACTGTGGGTGTCACTTCTAAGTAGATATGTACAAAATTGTGCTGTGTAAAAAGAGCATCAGGAACTTCGTGGGGAATTGCATGAAACGTATCGGTGGTCTTAAGGACCTGTGTACGTACAAATATGCACACAGAGAGTAACACATCCTATGAACAAAACACATTTGTTCATAAGATTTATTTATTTACAGTATTTCTACCCCGCCCTTCTATGTAACTCTATGTTTGTATGTCATTTTTTTGGATAACTACTCCTTTAACATGCATTGTCCAATTTGTGTCGACTTGTAAGTGATAGTAATATAGGGCTAAATTAATTTTTGTACACTGAATTTATCGTCTTGGTATTGAATTCTGTGGAAAGAAGGACACATACAGTTTTTAAAGTGCTGTTTCATGCAGTGTGTTATTAGCAGGTTCACACCTCCAGTATACATCCAAGATGTTAAGCTATAATACTCGAAACGGCTAGACGCAGCCTCACATTGTGTACCGTTAATAAATAAATACCTCATGGCCCCACACATCACACATTAAGGTGGATACATGCATATATTCAAACACATACATATACCTATATTTATATCCCTCACAGGTGCTTCCACAGTGTGCACTTGCCCTACATCAAACCAAAACTTTTATGGGGATGTTAGATGTTGTCTTTATCTATTTGTAGATCACTTCCACATTTTCCTACCTCTAATGCTTTTGTATCATTATGGTCATGTAGATGGTAATTGCACATTAGGTTACAAAATCCAAATCACTGTAAAAATATTCTTGCTGCTACAGTTTGAGCATCTCTTATCCAAAATGCTTGGGAACAGAAGTGTTTGGGATTCTTTGAATTTTGGAATATCCGTATTTCATATAAGTTTCATCATGAGATATCTTGGAAATGGGACCAAAGCATCAGCTTGAAATTCATTTACGATTCGTATATACTTTGTACACATAGCCTGAAGGTAATTTAATACAATATTTTAAAGTAATTTTGTGCACAGAACAAAGTTTTTGTACATGGAACCACCAGAAACCAAAGGTGTCACTATCTTAGCCACCCTTGAGGATAATTTTGGAGTATTTTGAAATTCTGTATAAGGGATGCTTAATGTGTATTACCAAATAACTTGTCTAATAGTTATAAAGAGCTACAGAGTAAAATAAGATCTAAACAATTCCAGCATATCTTGCATCTAAGGCAGAATTGTAGTTATTTGACATCACATTTACTACCATGCATTTCTGGAATTTGTAGTTCTGTATTAACCCAGTGGTTCTCAACCTGTGGGTCCCCAGATGTTTTGGCCTTCAACTCCCAGAAATCCTAACAGCTGGTAAACTGGCTAGGATTTCCGGGAGTTGTAGGCCAAAACACCTGGGGACCCACAGGTTGAGAACCACTGTATTAACCCTTGTCTGCCAGGAAGCTCAGGTGTCACAATAAACTACAAATTCCCGGATCCCATAGGACGAAGCCACGGCAGTTCTATAACAGCCCAATAAAACAAGTTATTAGTGCCTTGATTTTTAGGTCTGTTCCTTGGGTTATTTGAGAGACTGATTCAGAAAATTGGATTGGATTGACCATATCAGCTCTAGTTTCTTAGATATGGTTATCATGATTTTTATGAGCAAGCAAATGAAGGCTGCCATGTGGCATATGTTATGTATCTCAAAAACTAGAGATGATAAGGGGAAACTAGTGGCATTTTTGGAATCCACGGGTCAAACATACCCAGAAACAGCGCTAATACTTAAGGCACCAAAATTATAATTTTTCAGTATGGATGGTCTCAAATCTCTTATTGACTGAAACAAATGTGCCTCAGTTTAAGAAAACATTACCCGCCATTGATTTTGCATCAAGCGGGGAAGAACTTGGGGTTTATGTCAAGGTTCACAATGCGCCATGGTTCTGATTTAGCCTGCTTTAAACCTCCTCCATTGTTATGTGCCTGTGTTTGTGTCCCCAGGGCAGAAAAAGGGAAAGAGACTTTCATGGATGAGCCCTTCTTCTTCTTCCTCCTTCTCCCCTGAACTGTGAGAAATGGCCTCCTCCTCAGCTGACAGTGAGGTGAAGACCCTCCTCAACTTTGTCAACTTGGCCTCCAGTGACATCAAAGCTGCCTTGGACAAGTCAGCTCCTTGCCGCCGCTCCGTCGACCACAGGAAATACTTGCAGAAGCAGCTCAAACGTTTCTCTCAGAAATATGCCCGCCTGCCTCGGTGCCACCATCACCATCATCCCCACCATATGCAGCAGCCGTCATCTCTGAGGGAGCGAAAGATGGTTCCTGAGGGGAAAGGCCGAGGCATCAACACCTCTGAGTCACCTGAGGCCTCTGAGGGGCAAGTTGCTATAGTTGCCACTACCTCAGCCTCCATCTTGGCCCAAAGCGACAAAGCTTGCAAGGCTGACAATGAGCAACAGCAACAACACATCACTTCGGAGGCCCTTGCTAGGCCTGACCAAGTGCCCATGAGGAAAAGACAGTTGCCCGCCTCTTTTTGGGAAGAGCCCAGTCCTACTCAGGGTCCGCTCAGCCTCTTCCCTTCATCACCATTATCTTCCTCAAATGACTTGTTTCCTCTTTATGAAGGAAAGAAGAGCCACAAAGGCCCTGATGGATTTGCTTCATTGAAGGACTTGGTGCCTGTTTATGAGGGAAAGAAAAGCCACAAAGGCCCCAACAGGTTCACTTCGTCAAAGGACTTGCCACCTCTTCATGAGGGAAAGAAACTCCACAAAGGCCCTGATGGAGGGACCTCTGAGAAGCCAGACACAGAGGCCCTTCAAGTGCTGAGCACCTGGGGTTGCTGGCCACTTCAGTGCCATGGACCACAAGCCTCCCCAGGCCTCTACCCTCCACCGCTGCCTCTAGCTGCTGCTCTCCCTTCCCCGGTGGCCCCTTTCCCAACCTTGGGTTTGTGGAGGAAAAATGGGGCTTCTTTGATGGAAGGAGAGACCTTTGGTAAACTGGGAGGAATGGGGCAGAAAGTGTATCACCGGCCGGTGGTGTGGAAGCCCATCCCCACCAAACCTGCAGCACCTCCAGCCACCCTCTTCAGTGTCTTCGGGTATATTTAGGACAAGGCTGCTTTCCCGCCATTTTCCAGGGCCTCGTCTTATTTTGGGAAGGAGAGAGCCAAACAAAGGCAGCGACTCTCTCCAGCTTGGGGGGCTTGACTGGTTTGTTGTTCAGAGGTACAGCTACTGTGGAATTAATGCAATTTTATACCACTTTAACTGTCAGGCTCAATGTATCTGGAGAAGGACAACCAAAATGGTCAAATGTACCAATAAGAGTGCAGTGTCTAGATTGAGGGAAGTCATAGTCCCACTCTATTCTGCCTTGGTTGGATTTCACCGGGAATAATACTCTGTCCAGTTCTGGGCACCACAACTCACGAAGGATATGGAAAAGCTGGAAGGTGTCTTGGAAGCAAAACTCTATGAGAAACAGCTGAGGGAGCTATGTATGTTTAGCTTGGTAAAAGGAAGGTTGAGAGGCAACGTGATAACCATGTGTAAATGTTTGAAAAGATGTCACATTGAAGAGGGGGTGAGCTTGTTTTCTGCTGCTCTGGAGTCTAGGACACAGAACCATGGATTCAAATTGCAGGAAAGGTTATTTTACCTAAACATGAGGAAAGACTTCCTGATGGTTAGAACTATTAGGCAGTACAACATGCTGCTTCAAAGTGTGGTTGAGTCTCCTTCTTTTGAGGTTTTTAAGCAGAGTTGGGATGGTCAAGGAGACGTTGATTGTGTGTTTCTGCATGGCAAAGAGTGGGACTGGATGGCCCTTGGGATCTCTTCCAGCTCTATGATTCTGTGATTCAATGCTATGGGTAATGTTAGTTGTAGTTTGGAGAGGCACTAGAGAAGAGGTTAAATACCTTCTCAAGCTACAACACCCATGATTTCATACTGCTGAGCTTTGGCAGTTAAATTGGTGTAACACTCCATTCATCATTCATTCTACAGTGTAGATGAACCCCTGGTGTCCGTCCCCCCAGGGTGAGTCGCAGAAAAAAAGAGGGAAGCCACATTCTTGAGAAGGTTTTCAATTTCAACTAAGAAGCCACAAAGCTCACTTTGGGTCAGTCATCTTCACCTGGGGTGCAGCATAACTGTAGAATGGATACAATGTGACTCCACTTTAATAGCCACGGTTCAATCCTTTGTATTAATGGGGTTTGTAGTTTGGTGGGGCACCAGTACTCTTTGGGAGAGAAGGCCAAAGACAAAACTACAACTCCCAGGAACCCATAGGATTGATCCATGGCAGTTGAATTGGGGTCAAACTGCTTTCATTCTACAGTAGATGCACCTCAACTATTGCCGTTGTGATGAGAAATGAGTGGAGAATTGTAATTTGAAACAAGGTCTACACTGGTTTTTTTTTCAATGTATTAATACAGGTTAAGTATCCCCTATCTTTAATGTTTTGGATCAGAAGTGTTTTGGATTTATTTATTTTTGGATTTTGGAATGTATGTATTTCCATGTGCAGTCAGCCCTGCACATTCACCGGGGTTAGGGCACAGTATCCTTGTGTAGGTGAAAAAACAAAAATAAAAATGGATTGCTGTGCGTTTTCTGGGCTGTATGGTTATGTTCCAGAAGCATTCTCTCTTGATGTTTCACCTATATCAGTGCTGTCCAACTTCTGGCGGGTCCAGGGCCGGATAAGAGGTCACTGATGACCTGCGGGGCCGCTTGGCCCCGCCCCCAGGCCCCGCCCCCAAGCCCCGCCCCCCGCCCAGGCCCCGCCCTCCTAAAGCTGCCGAAAAAAGAGTAGGCGGCGCCAAGAGCAGCGCGTCACAGGCCTGGCGTGACGCGCTGCTCTTGGCACCGCCTACTCCTCCTTTCAGCCCTCCCTTCCTAGGCCGGGAGCCGAAAAGGAGTAGGCGGTGCCAAGAGCAGCAGCGTCACGCCAGGCCTGTGACGCGTTGCTCTTGGCGCCGCCTGCTCTCTGCCCTTTTCGGCTCCCCTGCCCTAGGAAGGGAGGGGGCGCCGGTGGGCAGAAGAAGGCGGCGCCAACGGCAGCGTCACAGGCCTGGCGTGACGCGCTGCCCCTTGGCACCGCCTACTCCTCCTTTTCGGCGTCCCCCATCCCTTCCTAGGCCGGGGGAGCCGCCGAAAAGGAGGAGTAGGCGGTGCCAAGAGCAGCACGTCACGCCAGGCCTGTGACGCGCTGCTCTTGGCGCCGCCTTCTGCCCTTTTTCGCGGCTCCCCGCCCTAGGTAGGGAGGGCGCCGAAAAGGAGGAGCTAGCTCTCTTCCTCCTCCCTGCCCCGCCTCCCCCCCCCCCGGGCCGCCATTTTTTTAAAAAAATTGATTTTTTTTTTTTTAAATGGCGGCTGAGGGCATAGGTGTGGCTGTGTCCAACAGGCTATGGGGCCGGATCCGGCCCCGGGGCCGCCAGTTGGACAGCCCTGACCTATATCTATGCCTGCCATAGACGTGGGCAAAACATCAGGAGAGAATGCTTCTGGAACATGGTCATACAACCCAGAAAACTCACAGTAACACAGTGATTCCAGCCATTGAAGCCTATGACAACACAAAAATAAAAATGTTATTTTTTTTAACCTAAGAGAACATCTCTCTGGGAATCTGTAGGGTTTCTAGCACTACTTTTGCATAGAGTCACAAAGAAAGACCTAGAGGTTCCCAGAGAGGACATTGAAGCCAAATCCATAAATAACTAAATCTGTGAATAATTAAAAGTCAAAACTGCAAATGTGTAGGGAGAAGAGTATATACATAGTAAAATATCTTGGAAATTCAAAATCTGTGTACACTGAACCATCAGAAAGCAAAGGTGTCACTTTCTCAGCCGCCTAGGCTGACACTTTTGGATGTTGGAGTGTTTTGAATTTTGGGATTCCAGATAAGGGATGCTCAGCCTGTAATAAAAAAATTCGGTCTGCACTGAGAGTGGGACGTGTCCACCTGCACTGGCAAAGCATCCATTCATAACAAATCATGATGACCATGAAGTTCTGCCATAGGAAGTTTTTCTTTGCTTGCACAAGTGTTGAAAGACTGCAAGATGTACTTCTGTAAACAAGAACTTTGTTTTTTCTGGCATGTAAATAATGTTGAAACAAACAAAAATAAAGTTGTTTTCTTTGAGTCTCCGTTGTATGAATGGAAAAGTACATTCCTGTCATCAAAGGAAGAGATGAGAACTGTTTGGCTACATCTGTGTAAGCGAAGTAATTGTTCTCCAATCTGTGAGTAAATTGCCCTATCTCAAGGAGTTCTATAATAAAATTGTACTTGGTGATTTTGTATTTTGTGCATTAGCTATCATTTTGAAGCAAAAATATGAAATTTAATGGGTGCTAATGAGAGAAATGGTCAATCTCTGGAGCTGTATTCATCAATGAAATATTGGTTGCCAGGGGGAAAGCTTTCTAGTTGTCGCCAGGCACAAATACGGATCAGTGCTGCACTCATTGGAGAAAAGTCATTGCCAGTCCCTCACATCAGAGATCCCAATGTGTGGGACTGGAATGCATAAGGTGCTCATTATAGTAACACAAAACATAACTACATTTATTTGTTATACTTGGTGTTTCAAAATGATGGACCCAATTTCAAAGCAGTATATTTTATTTATTTACTTTTATTTATATTCCGCTCTTCTCACCCCAAAGGGGACTCAGAGCGGATTACAGTACACATACTTGCAGACAATCCCTGCAGTTCAACATATGACATATAGACGAACATATGACATATAGACGAACAGAGGCAAACTTCTGGCCACCAGGGGGAGCTGATGCACTCCACATCTCAGCGTTTTCCAGCGTCCCTTTGTTGTTCCTTCCGCATTCCTTTAATGTCCTCATAAATCAGTGAAAATTTGCCTCCCCACTTAATGTGGTACCTTTATCTCCTACTTGAAAAATGCAACAGTCTTTCAGGCTGCAATGGTCAACAGAAGGCTACACTTAAGGTCGAGCACCCACCTCAACCTGGGCAGGCCTCAAACACATGACCTATTGGTCAGAGAGATCTTATGCAGCTGACACTTAGCCAGCTGCGCCACATTCCCGGTGCTGCGCCACATGGCAAGCAACATGTTACAATCACACAAAAAGTTACAAATGAGTTATCAAGTTATCCAGTTTTAATAACTAATTTGTGTCAGAAATAAATCTAAAAAAATAACCCTGCGTTAGGTCTTAGGTCACAGGGTCACCATTTTAACTGAGGTTAGGGTAGGCACGGGCAAACTTCAGCCCTCCAGGTGTTTTGGACTTCAACTCCTACCATTCCTAACAACTGCTAGGCTGTTAGGAATTATGAGAGTTGAAGTCCAAAACATCTGGAGGGCCGAAATTTGCCCGTGTCTGGGTAAGGGACTGTTTGTGTGCTGGGAGAGGCATCTAGCAGTAATCATTTGAAACTCTATGCCCCACTCTTTCAAGGGATAGGAGTTTTATTTATCGGTGTTTCATGCTTGCAGATATATAGCAATTTCAAATCAGGTCCATCTTTTTGAAGCATCATGTATATGTGTGGGTGGCAAGCTGAAATACTGCACTCTCTCCCCGGACTAGTATATGTTTTTGGATATTCATGTTTCTCATTGTGAAAAAGGCATATATGTAAGATATATCACAATCACGTTAAAGAGAGATTACATGTTATGTATAAATAAAATATTTGGATATACCAGTGTGAGAAAAGTCCCTGCTCGCTGAGACTACTAGTTGCTGCCAAGCAGGGCTGAGAATATTGTGGTGGTGGTGATGGGGTGGGGGTGGTAAATAAATCTGCTCTATTATCCTTTGGAAAAACAAGAATGTCGCAAGAACAATTTGTGTAATGTTCCATAGATGAAGAAATGCTATTATGAAGTCATGTATGCAGTTAGATGGGGAGGGCAAAAATTGGCACTTAATCTAGCAGCGATTCCCAAACTCTAGTCCTCCAGATGTTTTGGACTTTAACTCTGAGAAGTGTCAGCAACTTTGCCCAATAATCAGGAATTCTGGGAGATGAAATCCAAAACATCTGGAATACTAGAGTTTAGCAAACTTTGATTTAAGTCAGTGTTTCTCAACCTTCCTAATGCTGTGACCCCTTAATACAGTTCCTCATGCTGTGGTTAACCACAACCATAACATTATTTTCTTTGCTACTTCCTAACTGTAATTTTGCTACTGTTGTGAATCGTCATGTAAATATCTGATATGCGGGATGTATTTCCATTCACTAGACCAAATTTGGCACAAATACCCAATATGCCCAAATTTGAGTACTGGTGGGGTTGCGGGGGGAATTATTTTGTCATTTTGGAGTTGTACTTGCTGAAATTTATAGCTCACTTATAATCAAATAGCTTTCTGAACTCCAGCAATGATGGAATTGAACCAAACTTGGCACACAGAACTCCCATGACCAACAGAAAATACTGGAGGGGTTTGCCGGGCATTGACTTTGAGTTTTGGAGTTGTAATTCACCTACATCCAGAGAACACTGTGGACTCAAACAATGATAGATCTGAACCAAACTTGGCACAAATACTCAATATGCCCAAATGTGAACATTGGTGGAGTTTGGGAAAAATAGACCCTGACATTTGGGAGTTGTAGTTGCTGGGATTTATAGTTCACCTACAACAAGGAGCATTCTGAATCCCACCAACAATAGCATTGGGCCAAACTTCCCACACAGAACCCGTATGCCTTGAAGGGGCTCACTAGTGCGAGCCTCCATCCATCCTTGTACGCTCTCCCTCACCTGCACATGCACACCACACTGCCACGTACCTAGCACGCCTGCTCTCCCCTCCCTACTTCGAGTCTCAGAAACAGCCCTCCCTTGGCTGAGAGGCCAGGCAATCACAGCAGAGGAGGGCTTTTGGTGGAAGGATTCACTGTCTGTTTCCAAAAAGGAAGAGAAGGACAGGTGGAGAGATCTTCAGACTTCTCTGGCAAAGGGGTTCCTAAGACTATCAGAAATATATGTTTTCTGGTGGTCTTTGGCAACCCCTCTGAAACTCCCTAGCAAATCACTGAAGGGTCCTGACCCCCAGGAGGAGAAACCCTTTTTAAATTTTAGGTGTCTCATTAAAGTAGTATTTGCAAACATTATTTAAATATTAGTGAAATAAATTAGATATATTCAATAACATTGATGTGTTAAATAACATAAAACCAGATTTTATCCAAAAAAAATTCTTGGCTTTTCTTCGTGAATGAAGATTCAGGAAGGACAATCCCACACTCTATACAAGCATAATTAATGATTCAGAGATTGGATGTGTCCTTCAAGCCTGTGCAATGGACCTTTCTGGTGGAGCGCAGCATGCACAGAACTGGCCTCACCCTTTAAACCAAGGTTCATCTGCCAGGGCCTAGCAAGCTTAGGACGGTGGCAGTGAGGTCCTCAGGTCGTAGGTTTGATTTGAGTTTCCTTCTCTAGATGGTTGACCTTGCAGGGGCACCATCTGCCCGGGTTTGAAATCAGAGTTTTCCTTCTCTTAGGATGGTTGCCAAAAGGCTAGAGAGCCCATCCTGCCCTTTGACGCTCATTGTCAGACCCTTCGGTTGTGGGAGGACCTACCGGTGGCTATTATGCTACCGCCAGCATAGCATAGCTCACAACTTCATTATGGTACGCAAGCCTCTCCCCCACAACAAAGGGGCGGGGTGTTTGTTGTTGTTATCAAAAGTAAACTGTCCTGAAATGATTTAAAAAACATGAGACAGATCGAATCATTGAATCATAGAGTTGGAAGAGACCACAAGAGCCACCTGGTCCTGTGCACCTGTTAAACTAGGAATATAATTACCGTAATTGATGTTTAAAAGGTTGCTGTGGATCTTCCTTGTTCAGGGGCAATATGCCACTGAATGTCAGTTGCTGAGGCAAAATAGCCACAGAACTGTTGCCTCCTTGTCTTGATTGAGGGCTTTCCAAAAACACTTGGAAACAGGATATTGACCAAATAGTCTAACCTAGCTTTCCTTATATTTTCAGTGCTAAATAGGGACTAGAACAGTGTTTCCCAACCGGTGTGTCGGGGCACACTAGTGTGCCGTGGGCAAGCATCAGGTGTGCCTTGGGAAAAACGCTTTCTTTCCCCCTCCTGCCGAACTCCTGCTGCTGCTGCTGCTTGCAGGGGGAGGAGGAGGAGGAAGGCCTGGGGGCAGTGAAGAAGAAGGCGCCGGGGCGCTGCCTCCTTCGGCTGTTTCCCCTCTGCGCGCCCCAGCCAGCTAGCCTCCAATCGAGGAGGGTGGAGGAAAGGGTGACGTCACTTGGGCCCCGCCCTCTTCCCAGCGGTCACCATTTCAGGAGGAAGAAAGGCCGGCAGAGAGGCTGAGGTGAGCAGAGGGAGGGTCAGAAAGGGGTGGAGTGTCCCCCTTCCCATGAGGAAGAGGCCCGCCAATCATTATTTGAGTCCACAGTGCTCTCTGGATGTAGGTGAACTACAACTCCCAAACGTCAAGGTCTATTTTCCCCAAACTCCATGTGTGTTCATAGTTGGGCATATTGAGTATTCATGCCAAGTGTGGTCCAGATCCATCATTATTTGAGTCCACAGTGCTCTCTGGGTGTAGGTGAACTACAACTCCGAAACTCAAGGTCAATGCCCACCAAATTCTTATAATATTTTCTCTTGGATATGGGAGTTCTGGGTGGGAAGTTTGATTCTATTCCATCATTGGTGGAGTTCAGAATTGTGATGAGGTGGTTATTTGTGTTATATTAAGTGGTCACGTTATGGACAGACCACAAAGGGTTGGCTGTGATAATGGAGGCAGTTCCTCTCCTGGGGAATGTGTTGCCATGGTGGTGGTGGGCGGAGCCAACCAGAAGGCTAGCTCGGAATTCTTAGAGAGAGTCAGTGGGTGCCTGGCTGTCAAGCCAGAAGGTTCGATTAGATTCTACTCTGAGGAGAGGAGTAGGAATCACATTATTGAAACTGCAGAGAGAGCAGTTAGAGTTTTCCTGTCAGCGAAGCGAGAGTGTAGCTTCGGCTGGGGAATCTGTTTCGAGAGCTGTGGGAGACAGTTCTGGAGGGCTGAGCTTGCGAGCCAGTCTGTTTGTATAAAGCCTGAGGGCTAGATAGAGGCAAGGTGCCTTTAGAAGGCAAAAGTGCCTGTATGTTTGAGATTGTTAGACGATCTAACTAAATAATAGCACTAGTTAAACTTTGTAACCTTTTAAGTCGTGCCTCTTCGGAAGAGTTATATTAAGTATCAAACCAAGTTTTGTGCCCAGTTGTGTGAAATAAACTATTTAAGTTTTGATTCAAAACTCTCTCCTCGTGACTTCAT